>OX104121.1:34540007-35740007 GCA_944474755.1 Limnoperna fortunei | reverse complement strand
TAAAACGTTGGGAGATTGTGACATGTGCAGGCTCAGGCCTGTCGCACAATTTGCTGTTTTCGCTATGCTATGAAGAGGTTCCTGAGGTCCCACGCTCCGAACATAGTCTATAAATTAAGCGATGGAGTCAGAGGATTCTCTGATTAGTTTGTAGCTCGTGAAAGTTTATCCAAAATATTAAATAATGGTCAGCTAAATTCAAGATACATGTATATAAAGTATGGTAAGTATTTTTGCTGTAGGTTAGTAAAGATAGGTTTTACGTATAATAAAGATGATTCAACTTGTAGAAAGGCAGCTTACCTTAAATATAGTAAACGTGAATTCTAAATTGTCATAAAAAATTATTAATTTAATTGGTTTAATATACGGGAGTATGACTTGTTTATTCATCTACACTAGCCACAATCACAGATAACGTCGTCTATCATATGGCTACTCAAATGTAGGTCATATCCTGGATTATGGATAAAATGTAACTTTTGCCATCGAATAGTATTAGTCTTTTCCCATATCTTTAAATTACGTAAATCGCAAGCCTAAATATATTATGAACAGTCTGCGGCACGACTCGTATTAAAGCGTACATGTAACACCTCCCTGAAAACTATATCTGTAGCTGTCGCTGCGTTTATTGCTTTTTCAATAACAATTACATTTGCATTAGATCAATATGACATTATATCGATATGTAGATTTATGATTTAAATGCCCCGTTTTACTCACCTGATTAAGCATTTATGCCCTGTTGTGTCCAAACAGAAGTACTTTTTCCTAATGATAAAGTACTCGACTCCAATCTTAATTGACAAGGATTGCCAGTTTTCCTACCGCAGGTCGGGGGTTTTCTCTGGGTACTCCGGCTTCCTCCCCCAATAAAAACTGGACGACATGATATAGCTGAAAAATTGCTGAAAATGGCGTTAAACACCCTCAAACAAAACCTAAAGATAAACAAATTGTTTGATTAAACTTGATTGTATCGGTTTTAATATATAATCTACTGATATGAAAATGATTTTTACAGATCATTTTACATTATTGTTACGATGAAGCATGTGCTAAAACAACATTATGAATTGGTTGGTCTGACAATAAAGTACTGAATTCTCATACATTTAATGAGCCAATGGACAGTATTGCCTCAGGAATACTACAGAACATTGTTTAATTATTTCAGGGTAATAAAGTTGTTTATGTTTAAAGTTCGTTGTTCTCAATGCCTACCAAGAAGTCAATGAAATGACTTCAAAAACAGTTGATCCGTCGCACATAAGGACAATACAACTGGTTAAAGAAGTGCACTTAAAACTTTTGCAGTTACAGTTGTACTTCAAGCACGATATAATTATTCCAAAAACTCATAACAAATAGATTAGTCTGGATAAAGACAAATTTCACTTTTATCGTTCCATACTTACATATATAGGAATCTTTAATAGTAATATCCTCACAAAGAACGGCGGGGGTATCTATGTCATATTAACAATATTTGTGTAACCTCGGCACCATATGTTACTTAATAAATAAAAAAATTAATTATCTTCGCTGACGAATTTGTTTTAAAATAAAATTATATACAACATACTTACAACATTATATAGTCTCAAAAGACTTTAAAAATACAACTGAATGCCTTCTCGTGCATTTTTAATTACAAATTCATTCTACGGATAATACATTAAATTCTTACCAGTATCTATGGTTCTTGTAATATTTCTTATAATCCTCTCCAGTCCTTGCAGTAATTAATGGGTCACATTCGACACTCACATCTTCTAGTGATTACCAAGTTTTTATTTTGACAAAATGCCAGTCCGTAAATTAGTAACGACCTTCATTCGTGTATGTCTATATGAAAAACAAGTCGAAACCGAAAATAATGAAGGCGGTTAACATATATAAAAAAATAAATTCGAAAGACGTTTTTCCTTTTAAATTTCTAATTGTATGTATAGTCAATAATATACTAAAAATAAGTTTATGTAGACCAAAGTTTTATCTTATCTTTTATGTGTATTTAAATAGTAGCTCCTCATAAATCATAATTTTGATTTAATCAGTATAAATAAACTTGGCTTGGACTAATATACTATGAAATTAAGTATGCAATGATGCGTAAGATTTTATTTCAATCAGAATGAAAATTCGAGAAAATATATATTACTAGAGAACTAGAGAAAACCTTAGCATTCAAAATTGTTTCAACTCATTTGGAATTATGGTCCGATAACTGTGTTCATCGCGTTTCAGTTTTCTTTTAAACTATTCAAAGGCCACCAAAGGGTTGCGTGTTTCAACTTTACACGCTTTATTTTAAGGATGTCCGCTACCAAGATTGCACAAATCATGGAAGCCGACCAACTAACATGGCCGCCATTGCCTACAATAGAACAGGGGATCAAGATATTGCATTTGGCTTAAGGTTTCATAAGCATAAAAGATACCTGAAAACAGATGCGAGTTTTCATTGAGGCGAAACGATGTGCCTCTTCTTTCACCAAAAGCGTCGTGTGATAGTTTTATATAACATTAAGTCTGTTCGCTTTTTACGGGAAGTATTTCATTATACGGAAACTGTACCACCTGAAAGTAATTTGGATCAGCGTGAGGCAAAGCCGAAGGCAGTGCAGAAGTACTTAAAGGTGATACAATTTTCATACACTTGGGTTATAACGTAGGTAACGGATTTATTTCCGGCTTACAAGTATAAAAGGCTGAAAATAGGTTCTTCTGTCGTCAGATATAAGCTAAATGGGCAACGTCATCACAGTTGCTCACAAAAACAATATACGTTTTTTATGCCGAAAATGTCCATTTTACCAAGTCGAGGATGGTAGCTTTAGTACCAACCTTAGACAGCGAGTTCAAAGAGGTTTTGTTTTGTTTTCCATACTTAAGCGCATAGTCACGCTTTCATAACGTCAACAGACAGTAGCGTCAAGTTCCAATTTAATTCATATTTCTGTGTGTCAGTGTGAATGTTGGACATCTACAGAGTTTGAAAGGAATAACGAATATAAAAAGACAGAAATGTGGAATAACACACATTGTACTCCAGAACATGCATTAATTAGCAACGCACAAACAATACACCTTGCGACGTTATCAACGCAGGCGGGGTCATGGGATTTGCACCGACGGGTAACCAACCAATCAAAAGTCCGCATTTGTTACAAGTCTGGGATACATAATTTTATCCCCGTATGAGTAGTATTTTCGGAATTTGGTTGGTCAGTTACACGTCTTTACAAAAACTTGTATACCTGGGCGTCGCTAGGTCAGTGCTGCTAACCGTTAGTTTCACAATAGTATGTAAGATGCGTTTATAAAAAATAGTCATCTTATTTCTTTCTAAAAAATTATCGTGATAAATAAGTTCTCATTATTTTAAAACGGGCATTTAAATAAAGTGCCATTTTTGTTAGACAATAAAAACGATTTAAAATTATGTCGTGATAATTAGAAGAACATTTTTTTTTAAAGTTAGGCTGACAAATCATTCGTCTTATATTTGTAGAGAATGTTTACAATAATTATAGTAAATATGTTGAGCAGCTCAAAGATACCGTATTTTGTTTACAATGCATAATGATGCTGAACCAGTACACTTATTTAGTATCGGATCGACAAAAATGACGATACAACATAAACAAAAAATAATAATATACAAGTCTAGAAGATTATGCAACGATACAAATGACGGTGTTTCTTGTCAAAAATTTAGACACAGACTGACCAACGAATGGCCTTAGTCGTTGAGTGTCAAATGACAATCGTGTATTTTGTATTTTATTACTTTCGTCGATTTTCGTTGACAACTATTATAATCTCAAACACGTATACTCATACGGCAGAATTCGTTTACGCCGACTTATAAAATAATCAATAGTACCTGCTACTAAAATTTATACAACACCTACCTTTCGATAGTATAGTCCAAGTTTTCTAATTACTACAGTAAATATAACACAAGGTCTCATTTGAATTTGATGCACATATCTAAGCTAATTACAAAGGTCTTCTTATTTTGTTGTTTTGGTTACATTTGACAAGACGCCATTTACATTCCTTACCTCATTAAAGATCTGATATGTATGCATATATGCAGGACACGTCGAAACTATAACCCCTACAAGCTGTTCAATAAATTGTCAAGTTAAACAAGTACAAATAAATAGACGTTTTAAAAGTGTTTCTTTTGAAAAGATTAATTGCGCGTAACAATATTTAATTATACCTAACTTATATGGACCAAAGTTGTATCTTGTCTATTGTATGTTTATTTAAATGGTACATGTTCACAAATTATAAATCATAATTTAAATTTAATCAATATTTATAAACTTGACTTATCTACTACACTATAAATTTAACATGCAAGCATGTGCCCGAATTGATTTCAGTCGCGAGATAATCACACAAGATAACATGTTTTATTTTGTATGCAAGATTTGGATGTACGCTATCCGTAATGTTTTTAATAACTAAAGCAGAAATCACCTATATCGTATAATTTATAATTTCGTTAATTATTTACTCTTACATTACATAAAACAGATGTATGCTCATTCCATCATATCAATTAATTAATTGTTTAAATAAGAGGTATGGGTGGGTAATGACAATGAAATGTTTAACTAAGGAGGTAGTTCTGTAAATTATTCTAATTTTCCGCGTTTTGTGACTTTTTTAATAAATAAAAACCAATCACTTAGAGACCCTCATTTTCCTTTTTATCACCTAAATCTATATACATTTTTGCTTGACATTTTAATAAATATTTCGAAAATATTATTGGACATAATATTTAAATCAGTTATGATTGTGCTTTTGTTGTCTCTTTTCTGTAAAATATGTTACAGAATTTAGATTTTCTTTAATCACACTCTCAGAGACCACTATGGTTTGATTCAAAATATGATTACTTGTATAAATAAGAAGCTATATAGAAGGTGTGAAGAAACTTCACTGACACATTATTTGCCGTATATTTTTTCTGTTTAATTGCTGCTTGACGTAGACAAATATTTTACCCAACAAGCTAGGAAACAATACATAAATTCTGGAATATGTAGGGCAAACATATTTTGACTGCAAACTGTGTAAGGAGTTTTGTGTGGGGACGGAAAATTTAGCCGTAGCGGCTAAAGAGCCCTTTTTTCTGAAAGCGGTTTTTGTCGTGCATGGGGCGTAAGAATTTAATACACGTTACCCAATCTGGTTAGGCCTTTTTATTATCAATTGGCAACATTTCTACGAGATGCCCTGCCGTTACCATGTTTTTTGGTGACGTTAGCAATTTGGTGTGTCAAACCCTGATATCATTTCTCATTTCTCATAACACCAAACTTGTTTTGTATCATTTTAATTATATTAAACATATTTCATTTGCATAATAAAATGAGATTGGGAAAAGTTACATCATACAACATTTTTTTTCTACAATTTACAAAACGCGTTTAGATGACAGCAACATAACTGTAACTATAGAAAGTGCAAAAATACACTACCAAAGACAGTACCGAATGTACAATGTGATGTAATCGCATCACATATCCGTTGACGAAGTTAGTAATCTATTATTTACAAAAAACACAACACACAGCACACGTGCTTCACATATATTAAACAATAAGTGATCTGAACAAAGAAAAAAGTCCCTGCTGACCAAAAAGATAAGCATATCCTACTTTACTAGTGACACTCCGTGGATTTCACGGATTAATATTTTTCGTTAAAATATTAATGTGAGGTACGATCCCGATACCGGTAATATACATTTGGTACCGACTGTGTGACGGAATATATAATGTTAGCGATTCATGATGGAGACGATAAAAGTTACCTGTAGCCTACCTCAACAGGTCAAAAAGCTACGGAAGCCGTAAGGGAACATGAAAAATAAGAAGAATTTTTTTAATTCGCTATCTCGATAAAACAAAATTTTTATATCGAGATCTCGATAATACAGTCTATCTTTATCTCAAGAAAACGATACCGTTATATCGTGATCTCAATATAAAGATATCATTATCTCGAGAAAACGATCTTGTTATATCGAGATCTCAATAAAACAATGTATCGTTATCTCAGGAAAACGATATTGTTATATCGTGATCTCGATATAAAGATATCGTTATCTCGAGAAAACGAGATAACACCAAACCAAATAATAGTAACGCGGATGATTGCACGTTATATAATTTGCTGGCAGCAGTAAGATTTCTTAGGCTGTCAGTATAGCTATTGTCCGAGATGTTGAAAGCCAAATAAATTTAATAACAGAACAAATCAACGAGCGTTTAGAGATGGTAGAAGGTTCCTGGGCATACCAGGAGAAACACAATGTTGCTATTGATAACCTGACTTCAGCATTGGAAAACAATATGTGCATCTCCAAACAAGGCAGATTAAGATCGTGTACAGGAACGACGACCACGGGACCACAGAAAACTGCTGGAGCTTACGACAAAGTGTACCCTGGCACCGGGAGACGCCTTTTGTAGATTTTGTTAGACGCATTGGTGAACTCAGAAAATCAGAATAAAAGACTCACAGCCGTGCAATTTAAATCAGGCAATATGTCGAGCTGTAGACCATAAATATTCTGACAAAAATAGAATTTTGTAAAAAGCATCTGCTTGACCCAACTGCTCAGAAGGAAATTACTTTCCAGAGAAATGAAGATCAGTTGACAGAGATGGTGAAGTTCGACGAAAACTGGGCAAGCTACCGAAAAAGAAGTAAGCTTAGTTTAAACCTCCACAAGGTTACAGAAACCATTGTAACAATGCTGATGGTTTCAAAACGGACAAGACATGATGCGAGTTTCAATTCCCCGAGGTTAGCCCGCTGAAGAACATATCAAAGCTATGAAATTGTCCGTGAAAATTTCAAAATTGTCAAAACCCTAAGGTTCTTCCCACTCCAGGTATAGGTTGATCTTAGTCATAATTTGGTTTCCAGTTCGGTATATTATGGTTTTATTGTTCAATGGTCTTCATATTCATATAGTGTTTGGCATTTTCAATTTTTGTGGGTAGAACGCCTCTGATGAGTCTTGAATAGACGAAACGCGCATCAGGCGCATCAAAATTTATTGACTGGGATTTTCTTGTATTTTTGATAAATGTTGCAAGAAAAGGCATTTCGGCTATGAATGCCCAGAAGGCGAACATGAGAAAAAAGACAAGAAGCTATCCATAGGACCGCTGAAAGACAGGCGAAAGCATACAAGAATGCAAGCACACTTAGGTTACCACACAACTAATCGAAATACGGGAGTTTAATATAATTTAACTTGTTCTAAATTGTTCTAAAGGGTGTTTATTTTTGACACAAGAGCAACAGTGATATTCTCAAACATGCCGTTTTACTCCACAGACCAATCGTTAAGACGAAAATCGATTCTACCGCGACCAACAGTTGTGTCAGCACGCGGACGTAACAATGAACGGGCATTTTGGGCTGCACAATGTAAAGCCATCATTGTCATTTAGGCTGCAAACGATAGAAGATGAGATATTACGGAGTTGTCAGAAGCGTGATGCAAATTCATGCTGAATGTATTTAGGAGAATAACGACAAATACATAATCGTTCTGCTCTGGACAACGAGCCAACAGCACTGAAAAGATATAACACGAAAATGTAACAGTCACGTTCACGAAATGGTAAGGAATACCTACACTTAGGTACAGCGACTGACTTATACGGACGAGGGAGAAAAGTTTTAAAGCAACTCAGCCTCCGCGTCGTGCTCCAGTAGCGATGAGAATGAAATAGATCAACACATAAAAAGCTGAATGGTGAATGAAACTCGCACAAGGACCGTTGTATTCTGGTGTAGTGCTCGTAAGGAAGAAAGACGGCAGCACTCGTTTCTGTGTCGACGGCTGAAACATTTAACAAGGACAGACGCATATCAACTGCAACGCATCGATGACTCTTTTGAGCATTTATTTTGAAAACGTTGAGTTTCCAGTCTTATGTTCCAGTAACTGGAAGGTTAAAGTGGAGGAGTCTGAAAGAGCCACAGCAAAATACTCAAATTGACGAGGCCTGTTTCAAATTAAAGGGCTTATTGTACGCATTGGGACCAGACTACAATGAGATGTATGTCTGGCGTATCCTGACGACATCAGCGTTAAAAGCAACACCTTAACAAAGAACGTTTCGAGCTTCCGAAAATTATTTGATCGTTTGGAAAGCGCGGGGTCCAAGCTTAAACTGAAGCAATGATGCTTTTCGCCAAAGGAGAAAACTTCGTTAGTAAAATTATTTGATTTCAAAACAAGGCGTAGCTGCAGACCTGTGTAAATCTCTATATTTCGCTGTTGCTATTGTTAAAAGTCTCTATATAAGCTTACGGAAAAGGATAGGGAACTTGTATCGAATAACTCATCTCAGTCAGATTTGAGATAAGAAAGGTCACAAAATTTGGAACAGCCAGATTTTACTAAAATGTTTGTCTTACACGCGATCTGTGTTGTGCTTTCACAAGATTTTTTTGTTTGAATGGTGTTTTATCGCCACTTTCAGCAATTTTGCAGCTATTTCATGGCGTCCAGTTTTTTCGTTGGGTGCTTTCACAAGAGGACATTTGGATCAAAATATGGGACCTCTTGGTAAGCAGGAAACTCACCAAGCACAAAAGAGACGGTTTTGGGCTACAAGAAAAAAGTTGTTTGCCGTCGTGCATTCAGTCAAGCACGTCAGATATTTCCTGTTTGGTCGCGAAGTTGTGATATACGCAGATCACACAGTTCTCTATGCTGGCTTTTCAATTTCGATAAGCGGAGTGTCAGCTAGCGCACTGGCAAGAGTTGCTTAATACATTTCAAATGATCGTCAAACATCCAGGAGAATCGCACAGAAAAGCGGAAGCAATAAGCCGAAGTCTATTTAAGCAGTGTGTCAACCTAGGCAACAGCATAGATGTCGCAAGCGATATTGCAAAGCTGGCTAGGGAAAACAAACATGAAGCTATTACACTGGTAGATAACGAAAGTGAGATGATTTATCCATTCAAGAACTGCTAGACAGAAATTTGGAACTAAGACTAGCATTTAGTAAATGTTATTTGAACTAAATGGAATAATCTAATTCTGGAGAACACTTTCTCTTTAGAGTTTATCCCTCTGAGAAGATTCGCGTCGCAGTAATACCGTGGCTTTTAACATTCTTTGCGATTACCGATGTCTGACTCTGGTAATAAATACATCGTTGTAATCGCCACACTTTGCTCATGCAACTTAAGTAGCAATTATCATGCAATGCTGAATATGGAAACCACAATGGTTGCATATACGTTACTGCAAGAAGTAATTTCACGATTTGACCTACCAACAGTTATACACTTAGATCAGGCAGTTTGAGAGCTCACTATTTAGGATGTGCAAGAATTACTCCAGGTCTGGTAGGCGTTAATTTGAAAGTACTTGTGTAAACATTTTGCTTATATAGAGAATCGATATATAATGTTTCTGCACATAGATTCAACAATAAGTGTAATTTATATTGTAATTACCATTTGAGGTTATTTATATATTTTCAGAATTATAAATACTAAACGCGGCAGCATAAATGTCGTGTGTGTTTAGACTCCTTTAAAACGAAAGCTAATCTTGAGAAGCATGTACAATTTAACATCGTGTGCGAGAACCAGAAGATGCAGTTAGTGTGCAAAATAAAGAGTTGCCAGAGTACGAAGTACGACTTATAGAGGCACATAAAGAGGAAGCACAGAGGAAAAACCGCAGCGGCACAAGAATCAGATGATCACGATCTTCCAGGTGTATTCTGAAAAATTATAAGCTATAATGGGTGATGCAGTGACTTCAACAGAGAAGCACTTGACGTCTATCCCTAAGCGCAATAGCATAGAAGTGGAAAGAACTGTGAGAAAACCGACTACACCAGATTCAAGGAAGCTTTTAGATACACTGCAGACATCTCCGTAGCCAAAGAAGCAAAAGCCGTCTGTTATCAAACCCCTTGAATCCCGGCAACCGTAACTATGAATTGTGAAACTGCATCCTGGACATTTGTAACCTTAGGCACTACTGAGCCAAAGGTGGCCCCTGCACCGTCAAACTCTGGGAGGACAAAATAGAGGACAAAACTCTGACTGATGGAGCTGAGGAAAGGAGAGGGAACACCGGCGGAGAGTAATGGAGGCAGTTTCAAAGGAGGAAAAGACCGAATAAACCTAATGATTCTTCAGAGGAGGAGATTTGTAAAGGAACTTGGGAATTTAATCACTATGCACACTAGAAGCTTTGAAATCGGTTTTCTGAAGCTGGCTAAACTTTGGTAAATTAGGTACAATTCTAGGGAAAGCATAACGTCTTCTTGTGGTAAGTGTGAAAGGTTCTTCATTAGCGTTAAAGGACGTCATAATAAGGTGTGGTACTTTGCGGTTTTGTGTCGGTTGGTCGAGATTAAAATGTGAGGACCCATTTCATGGAGGCGTGAGTGATGTGACAAATTTGGTCCTAACACTTACAAATTATATTTGGCCAATATTGTTTTGCTATTTAACACGTTGATGCTAAATACCTTTATCTTGTTGTCACAGCTTTATGAAAAAATGCAAAAGGTAGAAATAAGTTTGGATACCTTAATAAGTAAACTGTATAGGTAAGGCGTGCTTGAATTGAAACTTGTAGACGTACTGTCGCACTGACTTATTAAAACTTAGCACCTCTCAAGCCGACAAGCTATAAATTAGTACTATTTTTGATGAATTGGTGTTTTGCAAGGATGTAATCGTTTAGTCGCACTTAATGAATTTTGAATATCATCATAAAACAATTGTTCAGTCTTCCTTTTGAATATGCAATGTGAAAAAATTACATAAAATCTAAAATATGTATATACAATTATGAATAAGTTTCATATTGACACTGGGGCCTCGTAGGCCGAGTGGATAAGGTAGTTCTCCTACGTTTGATCACGTGGTCTGTCAACACTAAGATTGCGGGTTCGATTTTAACAGCAAGCAGGGTGTACCTAACACCAATCTTAATTGACAAGGATTACCAGTTTTCCTACCGCAGGTCCGGGGTTTTCTCCGGGTACTCCGGCTTCCTCACCAATAAAAAACTGAACACCATGATATAGCTGAAAAATTGCTGAAAGTGGAGTTAAACACCATTCAAACAAAAGAAAACATATTGACACTTAAATATTACATGAACATACGAAACCCCCAGTACAAACACTTAGAAAGATAATCAAACTGTAACTTAGCATTGTGATGTTGAATTTTTGGGTTTTGATCGTTTATGCAAGAACAAATCCTCTGAATCTACTGATATCGGGAAAGTCACGCAAAATTATAGAAGTTATTGGTTTAAACTGTCTTTTAAGCTTAATTCTGAACTACAAATTGAGATGTGAGAAAGGTTTTTTCTGGTTATTGCAACATTTTAAATTTTAGATGTAAAATATTTTAAAAATTCATGTTGGAATAGCCAGAATACTTATATAATCAAGGGATTATGTTTGTGTATACTGTGTAAACATCTTATTTTATTACATTAGCCAAATAACATGTAAAAATTGTGAAATTGAAATAACAAGAAAAGATACATTTAAAGAATAAATAAATATATTTATTTGCAGTAGCAAAGAAAAAAGGAACACAAATAATACCGCATAAAATCATATTGCTCTAAGCATGTTGGAATAGCCAGAAGTCACCGAACTAATAGGTCTAGTACGGCTAGAACATATGTCATGTACATAATTAAAAACATAATTTTTCCGGAGTTAACTGGTTTAATCATTTAATTTGTAAACAACTTTAGGACAATAGACCCTTTAAACAGCAAAAACGCGGTGTGGCGTTATATAATACATCAAGTTTAATTGTGAGTCTGTCCATTCTTAGGGCCCGGTTCTTCTAACATTTTTACAAATTATTTAAAGCGTTATGATTGTGGTATCTTTCAGTCTAGTTGTGTTTATATGTATTAAGTGCTATTTACCTACATGTGTATGATATTTGTCAATTTTGCGTAAAACGGGAGGCAACTCTTATTGTACCTAATTGACAGTTGCCAAGACCTACTATAATATTTTAAGTAGAAGGAATACCTTTTTATTCTCATAATCATATGTGTTTATGTTTTATTTATTTTTATTACTTTATTTAAATGTATGTAATGTTTTATTTATTTTTATTTCTTTATTTAATGTTAGTTCTATTATTTTTTTAAAGGTACTTTGTGTTGTAAATGTTTTAAGATGTATATTATATTAATATGTATATTATATATTAAGCATAGTCTCTCATAATTCTTAATAGAATGGCACTTATATACTTTTCTCTGTGACTGTTATGTATTATGAATTTGTATATTGTTTTATAAGTGGTGAGACTTTAATAAAATATTGAATCTGAATCTAATAATAATAATAATAATAATTAATATTATTAATTAATTTATTTATTTATAATACTTTTTTGTTAACACGATTCGTTTGTTTATTTATACATATTTGCATTCACGTGCTTTGATTATTGTGTTTACATTAACATTCAGGAAATTTATAAATTACAATCGCTACATTAAGTTACGTTTATCCATGTCTTTTTGTGTGCCATGGGCATGATGGGGAGAGTCGGAAATTGCGTTAATTAATGTGTATTTCAATGAAGTTAGTTGCAATGGAGTAGCGCCATTTTACATGTAACATTGGACGTAAACACAGTTCTCTGTGAGTGTTAAAAACTACCAAAGGCGATGTTTCTTGCCTAAGGCAAAGGGGACATTACTTGCTGTATGTGACATACATTACCGACTATACTAAATGCCAACCCCACTTCGTAAAATTTGTGTGCTTGCATTTTTCCTTATTCTATATTTTACCTTTTCATTACGAAAATTCAGTAGACAAAATGTAGATATGATAACCTGTCCATGTTTTATAATATGCCTCTGGTGTTAAGTTGTTACAAATCGTCCTTGACTTATGCTACGGGAATTTTACATAATAAGTCAGCCATTTTTGTTTTTAAAGGGACCTTACGATGTTTACAAATGTTCGTCTGATTTCGTGACGTTCAATGGTATTTGGACAAACCACGAGACTTTTCCCGCCATAACTGCAGACAAAATCACCCGAAGGATTTCGAGTAGACAACAGGCGATTGTTCCTAAAGTACTCTTCCTTTCTAATTAAGGTCAAATTTGAGCATGGAAAATCGCCCTTTCAAAATTTAAAAACTGTCATATTTCAAAACGCTGAATATCTCGAGGAAATAATTATTGATTTCAAAAAAGTAGAATTCTTGATCTACAAAATGAGCATAAGCTGAACCATACGCGGTAAGCAGTTTTCTTTTTTTACACAAAAAACACTCTCCACAATTCGTCAACACTTAGTATAAAGCGTTTTGCTTTATGGTAGTGTTTTATCTCACATGAAATGCAGATCGATAACGTTGTAAAAGCTTTTAATTGGTAATTGGAGTTGTTCAAAAGGAGTTGTTGTTCAAAAAGGGTTGTTGAAATATAAAACTGGAAATTGTAGATGTTTTTTTCTAAATTAAATCAAACAATACCTCACAAGCATTGTTGTATTAGTGTCATCATTATATATATTTGCCCTGTATATTGTATATTAATATTTGAACTGTTCAGTCAGCCGGCTGCTGTATGCAAAACTCACCATAAATTGCAACTTTTGCCTATTTTTTTTTCAGTCTTTTCAATTCTACACTGCCCGTTTGGCGCCAATCGATCGATCAATCAATCAATCAACCTGACTTAAAATACTATGAAAAGGCGAGGAATAAATAAATAACGAGGATCGAACAAAAATAGGTATTTCATATTTTATTAAAATGATGTGCAAATGCGTTGGTTTACTTTGAAACAAAATAGAAACATTTACGTCAACTGATTTAACGCTGATTTTAAACGAAGAGTTGACAGTTGAACAAAGACTACTCTTCAAGTGAACAATACACATCTAGGTTTCTAAATCTAAAGCGAACAAATGTGTCAAGTTACATTTAATGTTTAAATGGAAAAAGTCAAGTGTTAATGATGAATACATATTTTAATATTTATTTCTACAATTTTTCAAACTGTATCCAAATGACCCCGGAAAAAGGATATCATAATGATAATATGTTTTTACGATGCGGAAACTATTATACAATTGATATTTCCAGCGGATGTTAGACACAACAATAGATGCATATAGTACCGCAGCTATGTGGCGCCAACAATTATATAATGTTAAAAGCATTTTGTCTGCAAAACACTATCTATATCATGAAGTTTTTAAAATATGTCATGATTTGTAGTCTGGTTTACAAAGTCTGGTTGATTGATTGAATGTGTATTTAACGTCGGGCTAGCAATATTTCAGCTCTATTCTGGTTGGGAACAAGTTCACAAACATTATACATATGAGGAAAATGTATAGACAAGTGGGAACAAATTTTTACTGCCTCTAGAAAATAAGGTTGTATTTGAAAAAACGAAAAATGTAACCTTATGTAGCGGCTACAATAAGCCTACTAATTTTCGAAATCTACAAAGAGTGTCTTTATCGTGCAAGGAGCGTGGCTCTCCCTTAAAAGAGGTCCCCTTCTATATGTCACTTTGAGACGTGCTGGGCATCTCTGTGGGATGAGTACTGTAAAGGAAATGTAAACCGCTCTCTGTAAAACATATTGACTAACATGACTTGTCACAAGGCTGGACGCTAACCAATAAATAGGTATCTCAACATTTCTTCCATTAAGACCTTTAATATCTATGTGTCCATCGTTTTCCATCTTGTGATGTGTTAATTGTGTTATCGTGAGATCTCCCCCATGTAATATTATAGGGTTATTGCATTTATTATATAGTAATATTACTGTTTGATTTTTATTTTTAAAAAAATCATATTTGTTCTTTTCTTATATTTTCCGGTCTTTTTTGTTCTATGATTCTTTTCATTATATATTTTTTAAAATTTTTGTTTTTGTTTGTTTTGTTTTGCGGTTCACTTCACACTGGTGTTCACTCTCTGGGGGGTTCTGCTAATTCCTACCTGTTTTAAAACAAAAGGTAATGTCCCCTATCATCTTTATTTACCAAACAACAAAGTGTCAAATAAGAAAATTGACGTTCGGAACACATCATAATTTTTACGGAATTTACGAAGAATACATAGGCATATTTCAAAATTTGAAAATGTATTGCACGTTATTTCTATATATGAAATATAAAGGGAAAACTATTAATATGTCATAATAAGGATTTTATCAATGACATTTTATTTCACAAAGCCTAAAAGTAAAATACATAATGTAATACCTTACATGTAGGTGTATATCGCATGTTAAGTATGTTCAGGGAGCAATACTTCAGCAATATTTAAGACGAGAACAAGTTAACAAACTATAAATCAACAGAAATAAAGAGGTAGGACTTGGGGAACAAAGTTTTGACGTTCACTGGAAAAGTAAGCAGCTACTTGAGACAAATCTTTCTCGAAAAAGAAAAAAACAAAACGTGCCATGGACGTGGCATTCTCCCATCATGAGAGAGCCTACTGCGAGGACACGATGGGGAGGTCTGTTGGTCGAGCACTGGAAACCCTCGCATTATAGACTTATAGAATAAAATTAAGTCTGACATTTTAATTTCATATTTATATAGGAAAACAACTACGTATTTCAATATGGTTGTACACAAATAAGCCATAACCGGCAACATTTAAAATAATCACAGTTGATAAAAACATGTAACATATATCATTCATAAATTGTCTAATACAACGGTAATTTGTTGTTCGTAATTCGCTAGACCGCAGCTTGTAAGTTCATATTTAATATTAAGAAATCTTTTTTGACGTATTCCACGATGAAACTAGTTTAGACAGTTCATGTCTGCATGTTGTCAATTGTTTATGCTTCTACATCTGTAAATTTTTGTTTGCTACTGTCCTGTATTTTATTTTAAATTCTTATCGCCGTAAGATTTGATTAATTCGAGCTTTGTAGGGTGTCAACATTGGTATTGTAATATTTACATCATTATTTATAACCACTTATATACATGTGCATGTACCCTGTTCTATGAATAGGGACCAGTCCTGTTGCCACGAAATAAATTCGCAGATAAAAAATATACATGACAGGTGTAAGAGTGAAAAAAAGAATGAAAAAAGCAACAACAAAAAAAAAACGAATGGCTATTCTTGTCAGAACTTTGGAGACAATGACACCAAAGTCCGTAAATTCAAGACAAATCATTATAGGTCGCAAAACGGAACATTTAAAGCTTTTGCATTAAAACAACTCTATTACAATCCTTTTATGTCCATTTTTATTTTAAAGACACAACTCCAGGTGAATAAAAGACAGAAAAGCACAGTTGAATTGTGAAAATGACTTTCATTGGAGCAGAAAAAAGAAAGGCTCGCGTATTAATAAAATAATGAAAAATCACTTTAGTCAGACGTTCATTGCAAAAAGCACAGAATTCGTGGTCTTACATGTGTACCCTAGAACTTAGCGAAATGTCACAAATTCAAAAACAATTTACTTAATCAAATTTTATTGAAATTGGGCACACGTTAAATACATTGTGTTAAAATACTCTGGCAACGCGACTATACAAAAATGTACAAAACCGATTTCACGTCTTCACCAAAAAGATAAAAATAAATGGCATATCATGGAGGACCTCCCGATTAACACAAAAACTATGAAAAAATATAGGTAAACATGTGTACTCTGAGGTATTTAGATGTGGCCGTTCTAAGCGTATCTTCTCACAATTGTCAGTTACGAAATATATCACTTAAAAAGCTCCTGCCTCCATTGTTGAATATTCCGTACGTATACAAAGTATTCTTCACTGCTGACGTCAGAACCACTCTCATGTAGGGGATTAGGTTTGACAGTGTGTTCTACCTCAGCATATTCGGTGCTGCTTACTAGTTCTCTCATACAGGGCTCATTATGTCGCGGTCTTGTTTCAACGTCTTTAAATGATACCTCAGCATAATGTAGTCTTGTTGATTGCTTAAGTAATAATACAAAATACTTATTAATACTTGCTAAGTCGTTTTCATATCGTATAACCTACGATATGACGACAATCTTTGTGACTATTGTCTTTAGATATTAGAAAAATACACAGACAAGAGTTATGTGATTGATAAAATTGTTCATTTATATATTTATAATCGCATTTAAAATTTTTGGTTTAAAATGTTCTTGTGTTCTAAATGTAAAAGGTATGCAGTATATCCTTTTACATTTATGTAATGGTGATCAATTCTTTGTATACCCCGCTGCGAATAAGAGTGATATACTGTTTTACCCTTGTTTGTTCGTCTGTTCCTCTGTAGAAAAATTTTCGTCGCAGATTTCTATGCAACTATATGATGCAGAAGCCTGATATTTTGCATTTTTCTAAAGTACCATATGGTGTTTATCAATTTTATGCTCCTTCGTCATCTACTTCCTGTTAACCGAATACTTGGATTTTTACACATAGTGGCGACAGCGAAGGTATCACTAGCGAAAATTAGCTTACAGTCCACAACTGTTCCATCTATTTATACAAAAAGGAAAATTGCAAATAATTGTAAAAATAGAGGATTGCAAAATTTACTTATAATTTGTAACATGTATGTAATAACCAATAAAGTTGACATCTGGCTTTATAGGGCTTGAGTAATGATCTTGTAAAGGAAGAAACTAATAGTATTGTTTGATTGATTAAATGCTTGCTTAACGTCATGAAAGCAATAGTATTTCAGTAATATGATCTGACAGTCTTAAAAACGACAAGGCCTGCCTGTGAATGTGCTAGAAATCTCTGTTTATTAGTAGAATAAACGCGGCCGAAAAAATATAATAAATTTTCTTAAGCGGGAGCAAAATATTTAACACGACAAAATATATTTATACATGAATAGAATTTTGCTTGGTTTTGATTGGTCAAAAAACAACTTTCGAGTCACGATAAATCGCAACAGTACTAAAATTACATAAAATGTTTGAACGCTGCACGATTCCGCTGCATAGTAGCCAAGCGGAATCCGATATCGACCTGTTTTTATGTTTTAGCCAATCAGAATAGCCGTCTTAATAAATTCAGTCGTCCAATCAAATCGATTGTATTAATTGTACACAATTCAATGACGTCAGCTAAACATACATCGTGCGTGTCAACAACAAATGGGAGAAACGTCGGTTCTCGATATATTCATTCAATTATACTCTTCTCAATATTTGAAACTGGAATTTCAGGATTATCAGCAAATTGATATCAAAATGCAGTATTAAATAAAACATATTAAGGGAACTAGCATTACAACAATTACAAAATGTAGGCAGGCGCTCCAATAGAATATACATCCTCAGTTTTTCTGATCAAGGTAGATGGTGGTTTTATTCATGTAATAAAACAACTAATGACTTTGATATACGGTCCCTATCAGGATTTATCAGCCCTCAAAATTTATATTACATTTTCTCTCGCTGATAAATCCTGATAGCGACCTCTATCAAAGTCATTAATTGTATAATATCTACCTAGCTACAACAATACATGATATCTAACTAGCTACAACAAAACATTATATCTACTTAGCTACAATACATTATAACAAAACATGATATCTACATAGCTACAACAATACATGATATCTACTTCGAAACAATACATGATATATATCTCGCTACAACAATACATGATATCTATCTAGCTATTACAAAACATGATATCTACATAGCTACAACAATTCATGATTAGCTATTACAAAACATGATATCTACCTAGCTGCAACAATAATCAAATAAGGACTTTTTACGAGGTCAATACGTAGTTATATGGACCGTGGAGGAAAATATTGACCGAGGACGAAGTCCGAGGTAAATATTTTTCTACAGGTCCGTATAACTACGTATTGACAGAGTAAAAAGTCCTTAATTGTTATATTACATATGAATTTTTCTCTATTTATTTAAATTTAGAATAATAATTAAATCAAATCAATGTAACGGCACGAGCGGAGTCGGAAGAGTATATCCGGATCTATTTTTAGAAACAAGCCTTAAATATGCTTTATAAATAGTAACATGCCTTAAATATGCTTTAAAAATAGTAACAAGCCTTAAATATGCTTTAGAAATAGTAACATGCCTTAAAATGCTTTAAAAATAGTAACAAGCCTTAAATATGCTTTAGAAATAGAATATATACACAGAATATTTTGGGGGACATTGTCTACACGAACCAATCAAAATTAGGACTTAACACACCATATGTAATATTACATGATATTTATCTAGCTACAACAATACATGATATTTATCTAGCTACAACAAGACATGATATCTATCTAGCTATTTCAAAGCATGATATCAACCAAGCTTCAACAAAACATATCTATCTATCGGAAGAGTATATCCGGATCTATTTTTAGAAACAAGCCTTAAATATGCTTTATAAATAGTAACATGCCTTAAATATGCATTAAAAATAGTAACAAGCCTTAAATATGCTTTAGAAATGGAATATATACGCAGAATATTTGGGGGGGGGGGCATTGTCTACACGAACCAATCAAAATTAGGACTTAACACACCATATGTAATATTACATGATATCAACCTAGCTTCAACAAACCATGATATCTACCTAGCTATAACAATACATGATGTCTACCTCACTACAACAATACATGATATCTTCTTAGCTACAATACTTGATAATAATACATGATATCTACCTAGCTACAACAATACATGATATCTATCTAGCTATTACAAAACATGATATCTACCTAGCTACAACAAAACATGATATCTACCAAGCTAGAACAGAACATGATATCTATCTAGCTATTACAAAGCATGATATCAACCTAGCTACAACAAAACATATCTACCTAGCTACAACAATACATGATATCTACCTAGCTAAAACAATACATGATATCTACCTAGCTACAACAATGCATGATATCTACTTAGCTACAATTCATGATAATACATGATATCTAGGACAGAACAATACATGATATCTATCTAGCTATTACAAAACATGATATCTACCTAGCTACAACAAAACATGATATCTACCAAGCTAGAACAGAACATGATATCTATCTAGCTATTACAAAGCATTATATCAACCTAGCTACAACAAAACATATCTACCTAGCTACAACAATACATGATATCTACCTAGCTAAAACAATACATGATATCTACCTAGCTACAACAATGCATGATATCTACTTAGCTACAATTCATGATAATACATGATATCTAGGACAGAACAATACATGATATCTATCTAGCTATTACAAAACATGATATCTACCTAGCTACAACAAAACATGATACCTACCTAACTGAAACCAATACATGATATCTATCTAGCTATTACAAAACATGATATCTATCTAGCTATTACAAAACATGATATCTACCTAGCGCTACAACAATACATGATATCTACCTAAGCTACAACAATACATGATATTAACCTAGCTACAACAAAACATGATATCTACCTAGCTACAACAATACATGATATCTACCTTGCTACAACAATACATGATATCTACCTAGCTACAATAATACATGACATCTACCAAGCTACAACAATACATGATATCTACCTAGCTACAACAGTACATGATATCTACCTAGCTACAGCATGATATCTACTAAGCTACAATTCATGATAATACATGATATCTACCTAGCTATTACAAAACATGATATCTACCTAGCTACAACAAAACATTATATCTACCTAACTGCAACAATACATGATATCTATCTAGCTATTACAAAACATGATATCTACCTAGCTACAACAATACATGATATCTACCTAGCTTCAACAATACATGATATCTACCTAGCTACAACAATACATGATATCTAACTCACTACAACAATACATGATATCTACCTAGCTACAACAACAATGATATCTATTACAAAACATGATATCTATCTAGCTACAACAGTACATGATATCTACCTAGCTACAACAATACATGATATCTACCTAGCTACAATAATACATGATATCTACCAAGCTACAACAATACATGATATCTACCTAGCTACAACAACAATGATATCTATTACAAAACATGATATCTACCTAGCTACAACAATTCATGATATCTACTTAGCTACAATTCATGATAATACATGATATTTAGCAACAACAATACATGATATCTATCTAGCTATTACAAAACATGATATCTATCTAGCTATTACAAAACATGATATCTACCTAGCTACAACAACACATGATATATACCTAGCTACAACAATACATGATATCAACCTAGCAACAACAATACATGATATCTATCTAGCTATTACCAAACATGATATCTACCTAGCTACAAAAAATGATATCTACCTTACTGCAACAATACATGATATCTATCTAGCTATTACAAAACATGATATCTACCTAGCTACAACAATACATGATATCTACCTAGCTACAAAAATACATGATATCTACCTAGCTACAACAATGCATGGTATCTACCTAGCTACAATAATATACAATTATGGCAGCTCAGTGCATGCGATATCATGTTTTATGGAACACTTAAAAGACATATCGACCGAGGCCAACGGCCGAGGTTGATATTCCTTTTAAGTGTTCCATAAAACATGATATCGCATGCACTGCGCTGCCATAATTGTTTTATTTCATTTCACTGTACATTTTACCATACCCTTAATAATTTGTTTTATACACAAGAATTTATAATCATGCATTTTGTTATCATGGTCACTATATGATTTTAAGTGTTAAATTTTGTCGATATTTTGCTGCAGAAAACAATTTTAAGTGAATATTTTAAAAACATTAACATATTGTGATATTGCACGACTGACGTTTTGATTACAAGTGATATTGCACGGCTAATCTTTTATTACTAGTGATATTGCACGGCTAATCAATTTTTAGATGTCATTCTTGTACTAAAGTTGCCAGCCGTGCAATATCACTTATATTTAAAACGTCACAATCGTGCAATATCATTAAATATGGGTTAGTGAAAGATACATTGTTTAAATGGAAACTAAAATTACGAAATGTAATAATACATGATATCTACCAAGCTACAAGAATACATGATATCTACCTAGCTACAACAATACATGATATCAATATGGCTACAACAATACATGATATCTATCTAGCTATTACAAAACATGATATCTACCTAGCTACAAAAATACATGATATCTACCTAGCTACAACAATACATGATATCTACCTAGCTACAACAAAAATGATATCTCTCAAGCTATTACAAAACATGATATCTATCTAGCTACAACAAAACATGATATCTATCTAGCTATTACAATACATGATATCTACCTAGCTACAACAAAACATGATATCTACCTAGCTACAACAATACATGATATCTACCTAGCTACAACAATACATGATATCTACATAGCTTCAACAATGCATCATATCTACTTAGCTACAATTCATGATAATACATGATATCTAGGACAGAACAATACATGATATCTATCTAGCTATTATAAAACATGATATCTACCTAGCTACAACAAAACATGATATCTACCTAGCTGCACCAATACATGATATCTATCTAGCTATTACAAAACATGATATCTACCTAGCGCTACAACAATACATGATATCTACCTAGCTACAACAATACATGATATCAACCTAGCTACAACAAAACATGATATCTACCTAGCTACAACAGTACATGATATCTACCTAGCTACAACAATACATGATATCTACCTAGCTACAATAAAACATGATATCTTCCAAGCTACAACAATACATGATATCTACCTAGCTACAATAATACATGATATCTACCAAGCTACAACACAACATGATATTTACCTAGCTACAACAACAATGATATCTATTACAAAACATGATATCTACCTAGCTACAACAGTACATGATATCTACCTAGCTACAATTCATGATATCTACTTAGCTACAATTCACGATAATACATGATATCTATCTAGCTATTACAAAACATGATATCTACTTAGCTACAACAAAACATGATATCTACCTAACTGCAACAATACATGATATCTATCTAGCTATTACAAAACATGATATCTACCTAGCTACAACAATACATGATATCTACCTAGATACAACAAAACATGATATCAGCCTAGCTACAACAATACATGATATCTATCTAGCTATTACAAAACATGATATCTACCTAGCTACAAAAATACATATCTACCTAGCTACAGTAATAAATGATATCTACCTAGCTACAAAAATACATGATATCTACCTAGCTACAATAATACATGATATCTACCTAACTACAACAAAAATTATATCTCTCTAGCTATTACAAAACATGAGATCTATCTAGCTATTACAAAACATGAGATCTATCAAGCTACAACAAAACATGATATCTATCTAGCTATTACAATACATGATATCTACCTAGCTACAACAAAACATGATATCTACCTAGCAACAACAAAACATGATATCTACCCAGCTACAACAAAACATGATATCTACCTAGCTACAACAATACATGATATCTACCTAGCTACAACAAAACATGATATCTACCTAGCTACAACAATACATGATATCTCCCTAGCTACAACAATACATGATATCTACCTAGCTACAACAATACATGATATCTACCTAGCTACAACAAAACATGATATCTACCTAGCTACAACAATACATGATATCTCCCTAGCTACAACAATACATGATATCTACCTAGCTACAACAAGACATGATATCTACCTAGCTACAACAATACATGATATCTACCTAGCTACAACAATACATGATATCAACCTAGCTACAACAATACATGATATCTACCTAGCTTAAACAAAAATGATAGCTATCTAGCTATTACAAAACATGATATCTACCTAGCTACAACAATACATGATATCTTCCTAGCTACAACAAAACATGATATCTACCTAGCTACAACAAAACATGATATCTACCTAGCTACAACAAAACATGATATCTACCTAGCTACAACAAAACATGATATCTACCTAGCTACAACAATACATGATATCTACCTAGCTACAACAATACATTATATCTACCTAGCTACAACAATACATAAACCAATGCATATAAGGAACTAATTAAGGGTATAAATAAAAACACTATAACTTAGCAGCAATATATACAAATGTATATTTATATTATAGCTCACATAAAAACCTTGCATTATGATTGGCTAGCAAGCCGTATACATCAGGCTATGTATACGTCTACAGCCGTATACATAAAGCATATTTTTATCCCGTTTGGGGCCCCTGGGAAAACAAATCATCATGGCCGCCTTCGTCCCGCTTCGATTGAAAACTAACAAAGTGCAACAATGTCAAATGTTTTAAACGACGTAAATAAAATGATATTTAATATATTTGTTTAAATAACAGAAGGGAAGTAAATTAAGAAACAATACTACTCAAATTTCAGCGATAGAAGGCACAAAAAAGGGGGGTTCTGACTCCATGTCAGTCACAGGTAACAAATCCTGTATGATTTTGTTGTGTCCGCTATAAAAGTGTGTCAATGCACAAAACAACAAACTAGAAACATGTTCTCAAGCGCACTAAAAGTCAATAAACATGTATCTGCACTAACTGCATCATCGCGCATTCTTCAGTCAAGACATCGTCAAATATCCATTGATATCGTTTTGATTTCCATAACCCAAAATCCAATGATATTCATTTTAATGGCATCAAAGTGACATCACCGTCAATTACTAGTTTTCTTATTTTAATTCACTTATCAACGTCCACATCATCACATCAATTGAATTAAAACCAATACAACCTCACCGATATTGAATTTGGTGCTTCGCAAACTTTTACCTTGACACTTTTGGGTTATTTATTGAACAGAAGGCGATAATACATTTTTAAAAGATAAATTTTCGCTGTTATTTAATATATAATAATGTTTTCTTTTTTTTATTAATTTGATGTTCAACAAATATATAGTTTGTTTTTATGTAAACTTTGGTTATAAATCCCGAATTGTCTTCGACGGTCGACGCGTCATAAAAGTAATTATGGGGTGCCACAAGGGACAATATTTATTGCATATATTTTGATTTTATTAATAATAACGTAATCTGGCGAATTCCCGAGTGTAATTTTGTTTTATAAAAACAATTAAAAATGCTTTTTAAAAAATATTATGCTTTCACTTAAAACGTATATTTTCCAAAAAAATACAGATACATGTAAATTGTTTCCAAAAGAAATTACGCTATATAGTTCTTCCTTAAATATTTGTTTTTCCCCTTTAATATTCCTAATTTAAGATGTGAGCTATAACATAATAGTTATTCCGGTCTTAGACAGGGTATATAATGTCACATTCACGGCTGAGGACGTATATTCATAATCCGTGAATGTTAAACAGATATATCATGTCTGGGAGGGGTATTTGTGAAAAATACTAGTCGAGACTGAGATGAAATATTTCCCGAGCCTTTAGGCGAGCGAAATTTGATTCTCGAGACTGGTATTTTTCACAAATGATTTATCTGTTTAATTACACCGAATATCATGATTTCAAAGAGCGATGATACTAGACCACTTGCGTGCTGTTTATTGACTCTTTACTATTGGAACATTTCCGATTTTCAAAATCGATTACTCATGTTACGTTTACTTTGAGGTAAAAGTAAAAACTTCCGAATGATAATTTTCAGGATAATAATATACGAGGGTTATTTTTAAGAAAATACTACGGCACAGAGGGTAATTTTTTGTCGAATACCCCGGTGATGACGAAATCGATGCAAAATCAGGAAATGTGCTAAAAATACACTGTCTATTGACCAATCAAAAGCCAGCATTTTTATATGAGGTGTAATTAGACATTATATACCCTGTCTAAGACCGGAATAACACATTATATACCTCTACCACATATATCATTGATCATTTCAAAAGAAATTGTCAATAATTATCATTTTTAATTAAACATGACACAATAATTCGGACAGTAATTAGCGGATCATCAAAAAATCTTAGTAATCTATATACTGGACTTGAATTACCAATTACTCCGGCTTCCTCCCCCAATAAAAACTGGACGCCATGATATAGATGAAAAATTGCTGAAAATGGCGTTAAACAATATTTAAACAAACAAACCAATTCGTTTTATAACATCGCCAATTGAAATTGTAATAGACAATCAATAATCGTGTTTGACAGGTGTTTAAAATAAACAGACGCGAATTAAGTAACAATACAAAATACAAATTAAATTGTTAGTTTTGACATCGATATCGAGAGCAAAATTAACTTCGATATATATACAAGTCTAGCAGATTATGCAACGATACAAATGACGGTGTTTCTTGTCAAAAATTTAGACAAAGACTGACCAACGAATGGCCTTAGTCATTGAATGTCAATATAAATAAATGACGTAACCAAGTCATAACATATTACTCTTAACTTTATCATTTCCAACTTAACCCAAAATAGTTGCTTTTCAAGTCCGCCAGCCGCGGACGTGCCGTGCTGTTACTTGGCTTTCCTCAAATATTCCAACAAGATGTAATCAAAATTACCAAGGTGACAAATTCCTTACGATAGATGCGCGTTTCGTCTACTTAAGACTCATCAGTGGCGTTTAACTACAAATGCTTCAAGTATTTTTTCATTCGGTGATGGAATGATATAAGTCCACTGGGATCGTGTAAAAACACAATACAGGTAGTTCAAAATATTATATAAACGTCTAAAGAGTCTACCAACCAGTAAAGCTTATTAAGTATCGGATCGACAAACATGACGATACAGCATAAACAAAAAAAAAATATACAAGTCTAGAAGATTATGCAACGATACAAATGACGGTGTTTCTTGTCAAAAATTTAGACAAAGACTGCCCAACGAATGGCCTTAGTCACTGAATGTCAATATATGTAAATGACGTAAACAAGTCATAACATATTAATCTTAAACTTTCTCATTTCCAACTTAACCCAAAATAGTTGCTTTTCAAGTCCGCCAGCCGCGGTCGTGCCGTGCTGTTACTTGGCTTTCCTCAAATATTCCAACAAGAGGTAATCCAAATTACCATGGTGACCAATTCCTTACGCCAGACGCGCGTTTCGTCTACTTAAGACTCATCAGTGGCGTTTAACTCCAAATGCTTCAAGTATTTTTGTATTCGGTGATGGAATGATATAAGTCCACTGGGATCGTGTAAAAACACAATACAGGTAGTTCAAAATATTATATAAACGTCTAAAGAGTCTACCAACCAGTAAAGCTTATTAAGTATCGAATCGACAAACATGACGATACAGCATAAACAAAAAATAATATACAAGTCTAGAAGATTATGCAACGATACAAATGACGGTGTTTCTTGTCAAAAATTTAGACAAAGACTGCCCAACGAATGGCCTTAGTCACTGAATGTCAATATATGTAAATGACGTAAACAAGTCATAACATATTAATCTTAAACTTTCTCATTTCCAACTTAACCCAAAATAGTTGCTTTTCAAGTCCGCCAGCCGCGGTCGTGCCGTGCTGTTACTTGGCTTTCCTCAAATATTCCAACAAGATGTAATCAAAATTACCAACGTGACAAATTCCTTACGAAAGACGCGCGTTTCGTCTACTTAAAACTCATCAGTGGCGTTTAACTCCAAATGCTTCAAGTATTTTTTCATTCGGTGATGGAATGTTATAAGTCCACTGGGATCGTGTAAAAACACAATACAGGTAGTACAAATAAGCATATTATCCTAGCGCGTGATGCTGGCCATGAGAGTCGATAATATAAAGATACAAATGAATTGGGAAATGCTGGCGAGACATATACATGATATATATTATCAGATAACATGTATACCGAAAGATGTTCTATGGAGGAATCGTTTAGACAAGTATCGTTGTAAGAACATGCGTTAATCCTACATATTAAAAATTTAAATATTTAGGAATTTAACTGAGAAATCTAAATTACACTATAGTTAATTTGTATTGTGCTGAGAATTGTGTAGATGATTTAAGAATGGTCATATTGCATATATGTCTTCATTTATTTTGTAGATTAAGAATTCCAAGGCCACCCTAAATATTGCTGTGAAACAACCAATACAAGGAACAGCTACCAAACCTGCTCACCCATTCAGTCAAAACAACATAACCAGGGTAACAGTAACTCTTCTTTGTCCATGTGCAATAAATATTACACTAAAAGAACAGCTATTCATTCATGTTTTACAACCTGTAAATGACTGGCGTTATTTGATTAAATATCGTAAATTTTCTAGAAATATTTAAACACAAAGATTACTTTTTCAACACTGAGGTTTCCAGTTCAAGTCTCACTGAGGCAGAGTGTGCTCGACTCAAATTTTAATTTACAAGGATTGCCAGTTTTCCTATCGAAGGTCTGGTTTTATCGTGTTACTATGGCTTCCTTCGCCAATATTTACAAATATGTCTCAAGCTTACATTGATATATTGACTCTTTTAGGTTTTTTTTCAATTTGTAAATGTAGGTTTATGTTCAGCGTTTGCTTGTGAGATGAAACAATTTAGATACATTTGTATTTGTAGTTTGTAAGCCGCTTAGATCTGGAAGCAAAGTGTTTAGACAGCAAGCTTAAAGTAAGCACTTGGATCACTGGTAAGTTCATGAAGTAATTATAATTATAGAACATCATTTTCATTGAAGTTTATTTTTATGAACTGTAACAAATACTGTATTGAGGAGAAATTTTTTACTTTTATTCTTAAAGGAGCACACAAAATATCAAATAACGGTTGTTTATACATATAACATACTAATTTATTAGGTTTTAAACTGTAATGCTTCTAAGACGGGAAAGCAACTCTTATAAGGAAAAGATATAACTCAGATTACTTTTGCTGGACAATCAAACAAGTTTACATCTGCATAATCATTGTGTTACAAATGTGAAAATTATATATATGTCTCTTTTATTATGTTTTGTATATAAATACCTTTAAATATTTAATACATGATTGTTTAGCTTAGCTCTCTTTGGAAATGTAACATAATTCTTGGAAATATTTGTACATTAAATGAAAATCATTGTTATTTCAGAGTTCTGTGGTGCACATGATAGTTCATCAAACAAGAAATTAGGGAAGCGATGAGAGCGGAAAAGAATATAGACGGGAGAGTTCCCCGTAGCTGCCATCTGAGGATGCGTGTTTAAAAGACACGGGAACCGTCAGCAGTGCTCTTCACTATATTAAATTATATATTGTTGTTATATTTGAAGTTAATTATCATTGTTCGCTAATAATTTGTGATACTGTATTGTATTGATGTATTAAAGTTTATTTGATTTGATTTGCATTACCTATGTATGTTATATATTAAATTGTGCTGCATATCGGTAGCTCTGATTATTGTCGCATAATACAAAAAGTTTGCTTTGAAATGTACAAACATTAGTTTTGCACAATACATGAACTAGAATACTACAACCAAATGAACAACACATTTTTGTACCTTTTTAACAAATCTCAACTACATGTATGAATGTAATAATAGTGTGTAGTAAATATTATATGCGTCATTGGAAACTAGTTAATTTTTTTGCCTTAGTCTGTGATACTTCAACAGTGGATAGCGAGGTAAAACAAAAGATACAGAAAAGTCTTTTACAGCATTGCATGCTCTCTCAGTAGCTGTCAAACAGAACGCTTGTCTATTTAATACGTTTTGATTTTACGTCAAGCACCCAACATTTAGACAAAGTACTAAAGAAAATCCATAATGTGTGCTAGTGCGGTGACTTTCTGAGCTGCAGATAATTACTAAAGTAGAATTTATGTGCAACACGTGTTCTCATCAGGCTTTAAAACAACTTTGCCAATTCCTAATATTATAAATTTTGATCTAATATTATTTAGTGTTGTATACTTTCAACACTATCTGTGGTGTTGTTTTAGAAGAAGTAAATCTGATTTTCTTATTCAATTCATCATTAATTATTATCCTAAAATGTTGTGATAATTTTAAGCCAAAAGCATTGACTGAAAATGTGTTGACGTTTCGTACGCAAGTCGTATTTGTTTTTAGATTGAAATATGAAAGTGTTTGCATTTTCAAAGCTCACAAGCTTAGACTTGTGTATACATTTGTATGCATTACTATACGTGCGCATTTTGGTCATATGCGCACGCATAAGCTAGAATAACATTCCACAGTGAGGTGTGTCTACCATTTACAAAACGTGAACTCAAAACCAATATGTCGCTGCCTTTTGTTCTGATTGTTTCGTGCTAGTAGTACAGGCACCTGGTAGCAATGTTGACTTTTTTGTATTAAATCACTTCCAAAAACTAAATTATCAACATTGCATCAGATATTGACTAGACAAGGTATTCCATGTCAAAATAAAACTGCCGCATATAATGAGCACATAATGAGCAAAACAAGTCATCTATTTTTAACCTTTTCTGCAGTTCATGATATGTTGTTTGTTTTTATTTTGAAGTGACAGCTGTGAAAAAAAAACGAGATACTGGATACTGGAAAACTAAAGTGCACACTATATCATAGGTAAGTAAAATCCGTTTTTTCTTTATTTGAGTCAATTCTCCACATCAGTTACATAACAAATAATCAGTCGATGACATGGGTGGTAAGAACTATCAAAAGGTACTAACATCCTGAAATTTTTTTTTTCGTGGAAATGATATTCAAGAATAAGGTAAGGGGTAGTAATAATTAATGGAGCACAAAAACTGCAGATTACATGTAAAAGAAATACAAAATCGATACACACGGTAAATAAGAGCTCATATTGAATGTTAAGAAAAATATGTTTCTATTGCTGATCACAAAAATCTTTATACCAGTTTTTTTCATCTTTTGCCATATTTTTGGCTTGTGTCAAACTCTTTTCCACGTTAATTTTAAGACCTGAGTACAGAAATGGAACCTACAACAAATTAGAACGCTAAGGTCCGTTCATTATAATAGATTATCTGGTAAATTATTTAAAAATGCAGCGGATTTTTTTCATACTTATAAACGCTTACTCTTAACATATTGTCTTGCTATCTCAGAAATTCATGATAAATTCCTTAGTGATGTTCGTACTATAAAACAATAATTGGTGGCGATGCTGCAAAAATGTCCCTGGGTTTTCAACAAGCTTTTATAAATTATTAATATTAGTAAAAAGTCGGGCCACATATTCTTTACTGAGACTTATTTATATCTCTCACTGTAGGACTAAGGCGAATTCCAAATATTAAAAAAAATATCCAGGAAGCTTCTAAATGAATTAAGTGTTTCTACGAAACTTACGTAACATCTCGAATTATTTCAGCAGTGCGCTGTCGACTGTCCGGGCAAACATCAAACCACTTGTTGTCGATTACTATTACCATATCCCAAGTCATTATTTAAAAACATTTTTCACTTTTGTTTTGTTTTTCAAGGCCAACAAAACACTTATTAATAAACGCATTTTAATGTTTCGTTCGTTTTTCATTCAAAAAAGATATAACGTTATATATTTGTTGATTGGGAAAGGTAATGACTTACACTTCGACCCAGAAGGCTGTATTTTTGGAACAGTATTTACACTGACCTATGGTGAAACATATCCAGCAACTGTTGTAGAATCTGGTTCAGCAATGAGTCAAGTTGTCTCCTTCAAAAACCTGACGGCAGAATCCAAGTATTCGGGAGCAGGAATGAACATCGTTTCTCCTCTTCATGTGTCCAGGAAGTGGATAGCGTCGTTAATTGGAAACAACGTCGTGACGTCCGCCGCGATCTCTTATGACCATAGAACAGAATTTGTAATGTCCCTGTCAATTCAACGGCCCAACGGTAGAAAGACGACAATCTCCAATCTCACCTTATGTGACTGACAGACCAAATGGATACCCGGTATGTTCCAACAGGAAAATGCCAGGCCGGATTTAAATAATCCGATTAAACACATATAGGGCACCTGGATAAAGGTGTGTAGCAGCGCCAACCTCTACATCAGACCCTCGATCAGCTCCGTCAAATGTGGCAACAGGAATGACAAACAATTCCACGTAATAACGTTATAACATATAATATGCCATGTGCCAAGAAGATGCAGAACAGTGTTGCCAGCACGAGGTGACCACACACACGGTACTAACTTCAACGTGACTGGAAGTATTGTTTATTATGACCAACCGACAGAAAATGTAAATAGTGAAGTAAAGTACAAATGAATAGTTATCTGAAGAACGATGATACATTTTAAATGAGTTTTTAATCATTAGGTTTGATTACATTTTTATTATCTCCTATATGCTTCCTAGTCACAAGCGCATACGTATCAACGGTTTTCGTCAAACATCTCTCGTCTTTTTCAGTCGGACTGTTTCCATATTTCATCTGGTGGTTTGTACTGCTGTATTCTAAGTACCATGTACCATTGTCAAACTTGTTGGACACTACTTTATGTTTTCCGAGCTTACGGTGCAAAAAATCCGTTAAGCATTTCCCGGTTTCAGGAATGATTTGATATTTGGTGTGATAATTGTACTTTTAAAGCAATTTACATACCTGTCAGAACCTATTTCTTGCTAACTTCAAGAAAATTTTTCATCACTATTTCCCTGCTTCTCTTTGTTGGTATGGTTTTTATATTTGGAATGGTGATTTGTACGCAATTTTCAGATCTATCAGACCCTACTTTGTCTTTGAGGCGAATTGGCACTGGATTATTTGTGTTTATGAATTATACACTGCAGGCTATTATCAGACATATTCTCTCACTTTCCTTAATTTAGCTGTCATCTTTCTTATCATTTGTTTCTTCTGTTAGATCATGTTGGAAAGTAATCAGCACACGTCAGGCGCATTGACATTTAATAAATTTTGTATAAAAATATGACTTTATACGACATTATGACAGTTTCTTATGTTCACTAGTTTTATACTGCAATAGGAACCCGAACTGAGATGTTCTGCTTGGCAAGCTCTATAACGTCGATTTCCAATTTGTATTCATGCTAACTATATAAATTAAAGCTTTGTGTTCTTATGCTTTCAATGTGTATTTATTCATTCAACACTTCAGATAAATATTACGTCGGGTTGACTTTCTCCAAACTGAAATTTTCTCTGGGACGGGCTAGCTGTACTACAAAAAAGGTCATGTCCTTCTATTTAACAAATATACTCAATAGAATGGTTTGTTTGTCGAGGAGGTTTAAGTTCTCTTTTCCGACATGTTCTCTGCATGATCAATATCTTGCAGCAGTTCATAGTCGAGAGGTAAACGAGGTAATTTGATTTATCACAAAGTTTTGGATAATCCTTGTTGTAAACCTTGCTGTTGTTAAGTTATTGTTGTTAGTTTATTACATTATCGTTGTTCATTTATTACGAGAATTCGTATTTCCCTCCATTTCGTAGCATTGTTTATTTCGAGTTCGCGAAACTGTGTCAAAATGTTTTCTGATTTATGACGTTTCATCATAACATTACATGTTTTTCTAACGACGTCCAAGTTGGTAACAAATGCTTACCTCGCTAACTATTCGTAATTGTACTTTATAAACATCTTATATTTGTTTTCTTGTCTTTTTGTAACGTTGGACTATCAATTTACTTTCATTTTGCTTGTTAATGACCTTGAGCCGCAACCGGATTATTTTGTTGCGCAAGCATCTGATTGGCTAATAAAAATAGAGTTCTCGGAACCAACGTCACTTTTCGAATTTGGAATTCAACGTTTACACAGCTATTATTAGCTCAGGTAAACCCCGCAAATATTCATTTGTAAACAATTGTCCGATTAACATTTCAAAGTATTCGTAACGTGATATATATTATTGTATCATCGTTGTAATAATTTAATACAATTATTTAACTTTCCTGAGTGTTTAATTGGATATTTTGCCACCACGCTACCAAGAACATTCAGTGATTTTTCAAAAATCCTTTTTAGCCCATTGTAGACAATTAGCAGTAAATCATAACTGGTAATTTTTATCTGAACCCCATACAATGCTTTGGAGTAGGACAGGTTTCAAATCCTCCTGCTCATGCAGACAAATATTGTTTGTGTGTTTTAATGGTGTTAGACGACACATTCAGCATTTTAGATCGAGGCGTCCAGTTTTTATTGACAAGGAAGCCGGAGTTCCGGAAAAAACCAGACCTTCAGTAGGAAAACTTGCAATCCTTGTCAATAAGATGTAAGTCGAGCGCACCCTGCCCGCAGAGAGACGACTGAAGCAACAACCTCGGCTATCCTGATAGAAGACAGATTCACTTTCATTGTGGTTGGGACATGAATAGAGGTCTAACGACAAAACGTTCGTAGTTTATTTTCTCGCTAAATGTATTTTAAATCATCAAACGAAAAGATTACTCTTTATAATGCTTAATAAGTTAAAAAAAAATTTTGTGATTAAAGAATTTTCTATCAATTCCTAAACCTATCAAGAATTTAAAATGTAATGGTATATGCACTATCATGTTTGGTTATTTGTTTGTTGACTGATATTTTCAACAATTTCTCAGCTAAATCGTGGCGTCATGATTTTATTGGAGACTAAACTGAAGTAGTCTTAAAAAATCCCGAACTTCGGTAGGAATACTGGCAATCCTTGTCAATTAAAATTGGAGTCGAGTGCACCCTGTCCGCCGACAGTTGCTGCAAATGATTTTTTACATTTGTACAAGATCAGTTTGGTTGGGTGTTGTCGGGTTAAAGGCTGGCCGTAAAAAATATCACTATCAACTTAAGATGGCGGCAGTTCTATAATATTAAAATTGACAAAATTAAAAACATATATATAACCGTTATACAAGCAAAAGTGGACAACTTAAAAAGGTACGAATGCATGTAAATATGTACTCGACAGAAATTGAAGGAACTCTTTGATCATATATTGATAAAAAAAATAAAAACAACCAGACGGGGTAAATTTACATAACCATTTAAACTTTTACTTTAAACCTTTTTCATGCTATTCTTAAGAGAAATATTGACAGTCAGTTATAAATAAAACTGAATTTGAACCCATGAAAGAAAAACAACCCTTCTGCCAAACCATTGATAGTTGTTCTAGCGCTTTGTAAAACGTAACATAACATCGTTATTATCCTGGGCGGCGATATATTTGTATTCACTTTCGTTGCTAACGATGGATAAAGGAAAAAATATTTCTAAGTACACTTAGTTACCATAAATGAACAGAAATTTGCTACAAGAATGTCAATCATTTAACTTGAGTGAAAAAACAAGATGGTAGCTAAGTTTCGACTGCAAAAATGCTTGGGTAATATCAAAGTTTCATGTAATAATAAATTTTGTTGGTATTCTATTTACGGAAGTTAATAATAGAGGGAGACCATTTTTATCCTGGTACTGGATAATTCGGTGATAGTTCTATCGAAGAGCGTAGGTTTGAAAAAATCGGAAACCAGAATAAAAGGCAATTTTGTTTAAACAATTCCGGAGTATGTCGCATTTATAAGATTCAATATATAAATGTTATGTCAATAATTTAATTGAACAACATAAATATTAGTTTTAATTCAAGTATATTTGTGATTTAATATATGACAAAAGATTACATGTTACAAATTTAGAAATCGGCAATTCAAATTAGCCACAACAGCAGGACTTAGATTTACATAGAACCTTATGGGGGTAAAAGTTAAAATGCCTAAATTTAGAAATTGCAATTCTTTCTAAGCGAATGTTCATTAGATAGTCCTTAGAAATTTTGTTTTTACTTCGATTGAAAATCTGAGATGTCTGCTACACAAGCTTTTATATTACATAAAAACAACTTGACTGTGATTATTTATTCTTCTGGTCCTCTACACGTACAATTTTTTAATCCAATCTAAAAATTGAGATTATTTTCTCTAATTGCCATATTGTCGAGATGATATGTATTTTGCATTTAAACAAATGCAAACATATAGAAAAACACATATTCAAGGTTCGAAACGTTTGATTACACATAATACAGCCTCTAAGAAAAACACACTATTGGGTCAAAGGAATGCTGTTAATGTATAATTTGAACAAAATATTAACTTAAAGCTTTAACACATTACAATATAATTGCAAAGAACTTGAAAATATCCTCTGTAACGTAGGTATAAACATGCTTTAAAATGCATCCCGTAATTTTTTTTTCCAATCATTTTGACAAACGCGTGCAGAATGCAGAACAAATCGGCGGCGAACTGATGCTTTGCATCAAATGTTTTCTTGTCTTACATGTGGGATACATCAGCTTCTAGACTGTTGATGCTGTTAGTATATTTTTTCCATGCATGTCCTTTTCCTGGATTTCTGTACATTTGCATTTTACATACATGCATAACGCTGTCGTAACAACTTGCTTCATATGTAATATATAGCAAAATATTCAAACATTGTAAGAAATGACTTACTTGATACATCAATTATATGAATAAGAATTGAAACGAATAAACCTGTTATCGCAAAATTTGTCCAACGGCTCACAATCGTCAATTTGAGGATATAAAATAAATTGTTTGACAATAATAAGTATAAAAAAAAACAATTGTATCTTTGTATATAAACTATGGGGAAATGTCCATTTTTATATGTCACCGAGTTTAAGTACAGGCTTCTGTTGTATTTTTACTAAGGAAGATAACTCCTCGTAAATAACTCGTAATATATGAATTTAAAAAATATCAGTTTTTTGGCCTAAACTGATACCTTAAAAACCTACAAAAACAGTAATTACTACACAGTTACCTCCTTATAACGCGAAAGTTACTTTTATTTTGAGATCAGTATCGTCAAATTAAAACAATATTTTTTGGAAAAAAAACAAAACGTTTTTTCCTCGTTATAACGAGAAAGTTATCTCGTTATTAAGAGAAGTTTGTCTCGTTATTACGAGATAAAGATTTATAGGTTATTTACGTTTTTTGAAACGAAATGCGTTTTATCGTTCATAGCTCATCGAAGTGCGTCATCCCTGAGATGAGATGACGAGAAAATGCATCGAGTTTCATAAAACGTAAATATCTGTTTATCGCTGTTTTGTAACATTGTGACGTCATAATGTTACTTAACGACGTCTTGACAGCGAGCTGAGATGGGCCCATCTCAAGCTAGTAGAGTGATATGGAATATTATTACATGAATAGAATTTTGCGTGGTTTTGATTTGTCAAAAAACAACTTTCGGGTCACGATAAATCGCAACAGTACAAAAATTACATAAAATGTTTGTACGCTGCACGATTCCGCTGCATAGTAGTCTAGCGGAATCCGATATCGACCTGGTTTTTATGTTTTAGCCAATCAGAATAGCCGTCTTAATAAATTCAGTCGTCCAATCAAATCGATTGTATTAATTGTACACAATTCAATGACGTCAGCTATACATAAATCGTGCGTGTCCACAACAAATGGGAGAAACGTCGGTTCTGCGATATATTCATTCAATTATACTCTTCTCAATATTTGAAACTGGAATTTCAGGATTATCAGCAAATTGATATCAAAATGCAGTATTGGGTCAGTATTAAATAAAACATATTAAGGGTAACTAACATTACAACAATTACAAAATGTAAGCAGGCGCTCCAATAGAATATACATCCTCAGTTTTTCTGATCAATGGAGGTTTTATTCATGTAATAAAACAATTAATGACTTTGATATACGGTCCCTATCAGGATTTATCAGCCCTCAAAATGTATATTCACCTCGCCTAGCGGCTCGGTGAATATTACATTTCTCTGGATGATAAATCCTGATAGCGACCTATATCAAAGTCATTAATTGTATAATATCGCACACAAAGATCAAAGGAAAATACTGCAAAATAGCGATAAATCGTTATTACGAGATACAGATCTCGTTATTACGAGTTATTGTCTCGTTACAACAAAATATTTATCTGGTTATTACTAAATAATTATGTCGTTATTACAATATAGTTAACTCATTATTACGAGATTATATTTCATTATTACGAAATCGAAATAATATCTCGTTATTACGAGATAATTATCTCGTTATTACGAATTATTATCTCGCAATTACGAGATAAAAAATTATTTGTGAGCCTTAGGCTTTTGTTAAATTTTGACCCGATATTAGAATGAAGAAAATATAGAAGCATCTGGATGTTGGGGCTCTGAAAATATTAAAATAAAAAAATATAAACATGTTCCATATTTGAAGTGATATTTGTACAAGCCCAATTATAATTGTAAACGTATGCATAATTATATTAATTTCATTGGCAACGTCATCCGATAATTAAAAAGAATATTTACACGAAATAATATCTTTGACTGCGTGATTTAGTTATATTTGTATTAAAATTGCTGACTCTCAGAGTAAATCCTAATGGTTCTTTGAAGGTAGTGTGAATGTGATGACTTATTCACAATTCGTGTGACGTTTGTTTTATTATCGATTGATATTCCTATTTTAATAAGGTTTTTCAGTAGTTGTTTTGGCCATTTTATAACGTCTAGCTTTTAGATTTGTAGGGGCTGGAGTTTGAGATAAAACACGACCCTTCAGCAGGAAAACAGGACATCTTTATCAATTAAGAAAGTAGCAAAGAAAACCGACCGAACAACAAGAGCCAAAAACCAAGGGACAGTTACAAATCCGAATATAGACAAACACAACACAAAAATCAAAAACATAAAACACAGAAAGAGAGTAACCCGAACCCAATAAAAACCATGGGTGCACTCAGGTGCTCCGGACGAGTAAGCAGTGCCTGCCTCTAATTAGACACCCGTCGAGTTACTCATTGTCTTGTCTAGGGAAAAGTCAAATCCAGGAATAGGAAACACTACATATGACTCAGCGAAAATGTCAGATCGTATTTGAGACACTGATTTCCGGTAACGATCAATTAAGTCGTGGTGCCGACCATAGAACTTCTGGAGAGATAACATCAACCTAGGTACAACAAACCCTTGTTTAAGTAGTTTAGCAGTCAACAGCAGTGATCGGTCTAGAAAATCTTAATAACGATCGCAGGATCTAGAATAACGTATAAGTTGTGAAATGTACACACCATACGCTGGAGCTGCTGGAATGTTGCTGTCGATGAACGCTGATCTTAGTGTATTGGTGGTGTCTTTAATTTCAAGCTCGCTAGGGTAAATTGAATGTAAATAGTCACCAAATTAAGCATTGTTGAGGAACAAAACATCATCAATATAGCGGAATGTGAAATTAAAGGTCTGGGCCAGAATCTTTTCTTTTTTCTTCAGTAGGCCTTCTAGGAACTCAGCCTCATAGGAGTACAAAAACAGGTCGGCGAGGAGAGGAGCACAATTAGTACCCATTGGAATACCAACAGTCTGTTGAAAAACATGTCCTCCAAACATGACGAATATGTTGTCAATTAGAAAATCTAACATGTGATAGATTTGATCTTCAGTATATTTAGTATTAGCTTTGGAGTCATTGATGACGAAGTAAGATCTGTCATGACCAATTACCAGGTATTTATATCGTCTCTTTCCGTTTTTCTTGAAAAAGCAGCGTTTTATAAGATCTTTTAGCCTGGTTTTAAGCTGCGTATGAGGGATGGCCGTATAGAGTGTCGAAAATTCTAATGTTTTAATGCTGTTACAATGGGAAAGAGATCCAGACCTCAAGATGTCTATCAGGTCTTTTGAATTTTTTAATATCCACATTTCATTTATTCCACTTCTGGAGTAGCAAATGTCACTGTATTTTTGAAGTCCCGTTTTTACTGTTGTTAAAATAGTGGTCAGGAGTTGCGATAGTGTTTTGGTAGTACACTTAGACGATCCTGCTATGAAACGCTGTTTGGAATCAATAACACCATGCATAAAGTAAGCATTCGAGGCGCGGTTCACATTCATAAGATATTTGTTCGAGTTTGTAATAATTCAGATATTCTGATGTAAAAGTAACGTCCAAAGTGTTGAAAACTATTCAGTTTTAAGGTGCAAATTACTGCTTGTAAGAACAAATGTACAAACACTGTTTATAATTGCTATCGATAATGATTGCTGAATCTTTTAATATTGTTATACTTAGTAGGTGTTACATTTTATTTGATATAAAGTTATTATTCGAAGGATTAACTGCCTAAAACCAATCAGATAAATATTTATAACCTGCAGCGCTGATAGTTGCACTGCAACAACATTTTAAACCTGTCTGCGCATGACTATGTTACGTTGAATTTTATTCTGTTAGTCTTCTAATATACGATTTCCTCTTTCTGACCGTCATATACGTTATACAATTTCATGTAAATGTCAGAAGTATCGCTACAAAATGTATAAATGCTTTGCTATTTCAATTTAATTACACATCTGTACAAAATGGAGATACTTTTTTGAAATGAAGAGGACATTATCCTGATGAACAGTAAAACTGCAAATTTAATTGAATTTTAATTCCAAGCTTTGATTACTTTTAAAACTAATTTATACTAATACTTAACATTTTAAGTCCAAGCATTAATTTTACTTAAACCCTCAAAACGCTAGCATTTACGTGTGAATTTTCTAGGTTTGACGAGGTCACCTTTTAAATATCGACACACACACACACCACGAGAGAAACAACGGTTCAATGTTACTTCCATAGATAATAGTTTCCTTATGTTGAGACACGTCTGATTATATTAGTTTAGGCATATTTATTCCAATAATAACATACGTGTACAAAGTTACAAGCAGACATATGCATAAAAACGCAAAGGATTCGGAAAAAAGCTTATAAAAGCTCATATCAAGTCCGTTTCCTTATTATTGAGAAAGTACTACTTTATCAAGATGTGTAAACATGCTACATGAAGAAAATTTGATTACATATTGTAACCCTTATTTGACAATATGTAACTAAAGATTGAAAGAAACAACACAAATAAAAAACTGTGAAGTAATGATGAAATGCAAGCAAAAAAGATATTGATTAGAATCGTTTACTTTCTATGATGAAGTTTTGAGTTTTTTTTTAATATATCTGTATTTTGTTCAAGCGTATTCAAATAATGGTCGAATAAAAGACAGATACATTTTTTCGAGGGTAAATCTATCTAAAATAAAGCGCACCTTTCTCATGAAGATTATTCTTTCATAAGAGTTTTTGAAATTGTTTGAAAAAATATATACATAAGTGCTTGTTGTTCGTGACCTCTTGAAGAATGAGATTATTCATGAGAAGAGGGGGATGGGCTGGCTTCACCGACTTCCTGGATATTTTCATAGTTTCGGTTTTCTGTGGATTGCTTTTAGCAAGTCATTTTTGTCACCATTTATTAAATTAGATTAAGATCATTGTTTAAGATTAATGCTGCATTTTCTGGAACATCAATAATTTGTGTCGTCAGGAAAAATCCTAAAAGAGAGAGAACGAGAGGATAAAACGAGAGAAAGGAAAAGCGATATGATATTTCATTAAAGAAAATTCATTATTTATGGTCAAAGTTGAAAAATAAGGCCAGCTTAAAGAAGGGGCAAAAGTAAAATAACGAGTTTAGAAAACTTTGTCTGGATGACTATTAATTGCTTAGATTCCCGGAGCTACCTTGAGCGGCCGAACTTTTAAGCCTCCACTAACAAAAATTCCTGGATCCGCCCCTTATCAATAAACTATATCATTTATGAATATTAAGAACAGAAGAGGGTGAAGAATGGAACCCTAGGCAGACTTGCCCCAATAGCTTTCAACTCTGAGCACTTCGCATTTAACACCACTATTTGAACCCATCCCGATAAATAATTTTAATCCATGCCATGGGTTTACCTGAAATACTATTATTACGTAATTGTAAAATGAGTCCTTTGTGTCATACGCGATCAAAGGCTTTGCTTATTTCACCAAATACAAATCGTATCTCTTTCCCATCATCTAAGGTCTTTCCAATATCATTTGATATGTCAGTTAGCTGGTGGCTGAATCACCTTTAGTAAACCATGACTGAATTGTAGTTATTACTTTATTTTGTAGTAAAACATAATGAATATGTTTATAAACGCATCTCTTCATACATGTTGCCACAATACTAAGTCAAGAGATGGGTCTATAATTCTTATTCTCATTTTTCATTGTAATTAGCTCTCCTTGGTTGGTTTATTATGTAGCACGTGACAAATTATCAAAACTAGTTTAGAATGCTACAAGAATATTGTAAACCTATGATTTCCATAAATAGCATTGCATTCAAATATTCCCGCTTGGTTGTTTTCAACGTCCTCGGACTTTTTCATTTCATATCAAACGTAAACAATTTGGCTGAATAGCCGTTCGCAACCGGGGTCATTATCTTATTGATGGAGTGAGATGAAAAATAAAGTCCCAATTTTCTCTTTTGTTTCTGCTTTTTCTTATAACTGCTATTGCTTAAAAGTAGGATATTTTGAAACGTATGACATTACTGTGGAACAAGAATATATTTTTTTCCAGTCAATGTCTTTACAGTGGAAGCGCTTCATAAAGTGTGTAATGTGGTACAATGTGACCACAACATTGAAATAAATGTAGAAAAACCATTCTAAAACTTTAAGGTAAAATTCCCGAAAAAAGTCCGTGGACACCCATACTGTTTTCTCTATTTTTCTGTAATTTAGCATTATATATGTAATTTTAAGTGTAAGACCATTCGGTTACATTTGCACAGGCCATCCCAATGGATAATGAACTCAACGGAATAAAGCGATGATCTTGTTAGGCTTTTGGAGAATATTTATGCACCTAATACAAAAAGAACAACTATGACGAGTAATAATTTTCAGAAAATACTCCACATATAAAAAAATACTCCACGACCAAAAATAAATTTACAGACGATCTAGACCCAACCGTGTTAGCTGTCACACCTAAATAATTTTTTTTATAGTTAGAAAATAATAAAACAATTGTAGCATGGTGTGTTCGTCCTTGGTAAATATTCTCAATCTTGGTTGTTGCGATAAAATCGTGGATCGACCTCATCTCCTTGCTATAATTGCATAATATTACACGAGGAACCCTTGAAAACTGGCGTTACATTCACCTTTTTCCATCACACAGGACAATGATAACGACAGATTGAAAAGTTTTCTTAAGGGTGTTTCTATAACCTGGGCGCCTTCTTTCAATAGTTTTGGATTTACAAGATCAGGTCCGGAGGCTTTATTTATATTTTATATAGTAAGGACATCTCTTACTTTGTAGTCAGACAGTACAACTTTGCTTAAAATATGCTCAGGGTGATCACTCAGATCTGGAAGACTGACAGAAGAATCATCAAGTTGTGTTTGGGATACGACAACAATGATTAAACCATCCTGTCTTCTCTGAGTCGTCAGATACAATATTATCGTTCATAAATAGAGGCGGTATTTCAGAGTGATAAGTATTAATACCCGATAATTCCTTACAGACAGTCCACCATTATTTCGATAGACAGATATCACTCAAGAGCTTACTAATGAGATTTTTACTATATATCTCTCTAGCCTACCTCAGGATCAGATTTACACAGAGTAACAAAAAGTTCATAAAACCAACAGTGGAGCAGTGATATAAGGTCTTGAAGTGGTGGTCTTACTCCGACGTAAGGGACAAAGTTTGGGTCATCAGTGATAATAAAATTTATAAGGGAGGACGATTTCTCAGTAAAATGGGTTGTTCTTTAACTAATTGCTTTATTTAATACATATATTTTTGATTTTAAAAGTTGTTAATAATTGATAATCGTTAAAGTTTCCCGTGATTATAACATTGTCACAATCAACAAGATTAACATGTTTATCAATGAGTTTGTACTTTGATCCATGTTTTAAAAATACTCCTTGGTGGGATATAATATGTCACATATAATACCTTGATTACATTTTTTATCTTTAGTTTTAACCAAGTAACTTCTAAGTCATCTGGTTCAACGTCAATTCTTATAACAGCATTAAACACCTGTCTCGTCTGAACGGTTTTTGGTATTGATTGAGTTTTAGAAAATGATAATATTTCGAAATCTTCGTACGCTGCAGTAATAAGTTCAAGTTTTAGAGCCAAGCTGTGAATATTAAGATGTAAGAAAGAAAAGGTTTCTTGCAGGCTCGAGACACGTGAAATATCCGTAATGTATAAGTGCGGGAGTGAATCACAAAAGTAGTTGCATATATAATCGGCCAAGGTCAATCTTGATATCTTTCGACAGTGTCACAATTTTTTATTGGTTTCGTGTATCATCATCACAAGTTAGGGTTTCTGTGTCCACGAAACCTTGACAAAATTAGCTAGGAAATTCCTGCTAGAAGCCACTATTTTGATTGGCTACATCATACCTTGATGTAGCCAATCAAAAGCTCGCTTTCATTCGCGGCTTGGTTAAAGGGATATCTCGATGACGATTGTAAATAAAGCAAACGGATGTGTTGCATAGGCAATGTGAAAGTCAGTGTATTTTGAACGGTAGTGTTAATAGTTTGTTATTACCACGTTATTTATTAGTTGCGTTATGTTTTCTTCCTATGGTGGCATATATCTGCCACCACATATCACTTAATTAAGTCGACATATTTTCGAAAATATGTCCACATGCTACATAATTAAGTCAACATAATACTGAATTAAGTCATCATTATCAGATCAGAAAAAAGAGGGAAAATGCGTTGTTTGAACAGAATGTGCCATCTTCTTTTCCACTTACTTATCGTGCAAGTCGACTTAATTATGAATTAATTTTCTGATAAAGTCGACATAATTTTATGATTAAGTCAACTTAATTTTCTGTTTAAGTCGACATAAGTTTTTTGATTATGTCGACATAATTAAGTCCACATAATCTGTCTGATTATTAAGTCAACATAATTATCTACCATTTAACTTAAAAGGCGGGGAGGGGGCCTTGGTTTAGGAGTTAAAATTCCAAGACCTCAATGAGAGAATCATGGCAGAAATGAGGCCCGAGCCAGCAGTATGTTGGTGCTCGTATAGAGGTTAAGCCCTCTTAAATCATGTTTCATGAAAATCCATTGAGGTGTTTAGGAGGAGTTGCGGATAAGAGATGGGTACCCCTTTGTTGTGGCTAAGTCCTTGTTTTGCTATGGAAAACCCCAAAAATCAATCAGATCAAATTTTAAAATAGAAGGTGTACATCTACATCATGTCACAAAGATTGTGTGAATGTTTCATGAAAATCCATTGAGGGGTTTAGGAGGAGTTGCGGACGAGAGTTTGGTACCCTTAAGTGTAACGGAAAGACTGACGGACGCACGCACGGACGGACGGACGGACAGACACCCCTATCCCTATATACCCCGAATTTTCAAGTGGGGGCTATAAAAAGGGAACTTGAAACTATATTTTTGTTTTTAGAATAATCATATGCAAACACTTCGCATCAGTCGTCATATTGCGTCCATGGTGAACTAGCTGTGTCTCTAATCGGAAATAGCTTCATACAATATTAATTGATCAGAGTGGTGACCAATCTAATGTTATAACTAATATGCATTTAAATAGGATGTTATTTTTCAAGTTTATATGTGTTAAGGTACAATTCCTATTTTGTGATTTTAATATTCAAATCCAACTACTGTCAGACAACGTCGATTTTCTTTTTTTAAAGATAGTACTTAATTGTTTATTCGGTGATTGAAAAATGGCATACTGCATGGACATTACTCTTTAGCAGACACGTGTTCCTGTTCAGCAGCGGGATAATCACTTTCATGTTACCTTGGACATTGATAATTAAATAAATTTTGTAAGAATACTGACTTTTCATTGGCTGGAAAATATTTTCTATCGGAGGATGGAAAACAAATTTGATCGTCATGGAGACACGCGCCATTTGACGTCATATATTACTCCACGGGAAACTAACAGTTTTTGTGTTGATATCTTTTTTCAAAAATAAAATTGTTGAGTTTATTCTATTGTTTGAATTTATTTATAAGTGTTAACTACACAAAATATTTTCTCCATCGAGGGATAACAAAATTCCCGTTATGCACATCTAATATAATCCACTACGTGGATTATACAATGTGCAAAACGGAAATTTTGTCATCCCTCGATGGAGAAAATATTTTTTGTAGTTAATCCTTAAATGGACCTTTTTGACCAGAAGAATTCTGATTTTGAATATTTTACGGACGCCATGCTGGTAAACTTTTTATTCTTGATTTACTAAAGAGTTACCGAGCCAGGATTTAGCGCACGATCAGTTATAATCAGAACCCCAGCATTGAATTTATGAAGTGATCGTTAAATTTTAAATGATTTTGAACACTTTAAATAATTTATCGGACGCTTTTTAGTAAATCAGGGGTGGTAACCCAAGGCTAAAACCAACAAGGCTTTCGTAACAGCCTGAGAATCATAGTAAAAAAACTGGCCGCCAAAATTGCCAAAACACTTGTGAAAAAAATAATTGAAAATCAAAATTTGGTCCGATTTTCATGAGGGTATAATTTTTTAATTTATGTGCAGTAACGAGAGGGGACTTCTTTTGTGTTGGACATCCCCAACACAGGATTACTAGCTATATATGTTTTCTTTTTTCTCAGTTTTGTTTCCCGTAGTTTAAAAAGGTCTTATTTGGGTTAAAATCTAACACCGCGTATATATAACTCGAGTACGTAGCGATATAAAATATACTTTTTTAATGCGTCGCGACAATTTTTTTTTTCAAAATTAGCATTATTTTGTATGGCAGGAAGTTTTCTTCAGAATATTTTTTTCTTCTGTAATAGTATGATTATATCCCCTGTTTAACTATTTTTGATAATTATTATTTTGGTTCAGATTATTTAATTTATTTCATTTTTGCTTTATTTTGGAATGGTTAATGTTTTCATATCATTTATTTCTGACATATATAAAGTTTAATTTGCATTTTGTTCATTGTGACTATACCTTTTAAATTGATGGTCAATATCTTCAAGTAATTTTCAGTTTTATATTGATCAATGATTTAAGAGGACTTAATCTCTGTACGAGCCACGACATACTGCTGGCTCGGGTCTCATTTCTGCCACGATTCTCTCATTGAGATCTTGGATTTTCAAATTCTAAACCAAGCCCCCCCCCCCTTTTCAAGTTAAATGGTAGATAATTATGTCGACTTAATAATCAGACAGATTATGTGGACTTAATTATGTCGACATAATCAAAAACTTATGTCGACTTAAACAGAAAATTAAGTTGACTTAATCATTAAATTATGTCGACTTAATCAGAAAATTATGTCCACTTAATTCATAATTATGTCTACTTGCACGATAAATAAGTGGAAAAGTAGATGGCACATTCTGTTCAAACAACGAATTTTCCGTCTTTTTTCTGATCTGTTAATGATGACTTAATTCAGTATTATGTTGACTTATTTATGTAGCATGTTGACATATTTCCGAAAATATGTCGAATTAATTAAGTGATATGTGGTGGCAGATATATGCCACCATATCTTCCCACTCAAGAATGAGTAAGAATGACTACTGCCAAACACTTGCTTCTTTCAAGCAATTCTATTAGTTGATATTTTGAAGGTTCGACGTCATAAGAAAATCTTCTAGCCCGGGAATTTCCTAGCTAAGTTTGTCAGGGTTTCGTGGACACATGTGGACACAGAAACCCTTACTTGTGAGAATTTTCCTGTATATGATCGTTCATTACTGAAACGTGAAGATAATTATTGCCGTTTTTTATAACCCATTGTTTAATTAATTGACATTCGTATCTCATTTTAATTACGTTTACTACATGAAAAACATTGAGAACCCCGAAATTGATGTGTTGCATCTTGGGAATGTGTTGTATATGTAAAATACTGGACTCTACTAGCTGTGATTCGAACGATTCTTACCGAAAGGTTGTTACACTGTGAATTTGCATGATTTCACTAAAATTAGGTAAGGATTATCCATATAAGGAAAAATGATCAACATAGCATTTACACGTACATTTTCAAAGATGAAAAAAATATCTTCAATAAAGATCGTTTTCGTTAGTTTTCGAATGTCTGGAGCTTTGTATATTATGTTTGAATTTTGTATAAATGGATCGAAGTTAGAATTTTTTATTTGCTACATTAAGAGAAATAGGACTACATTTTGCAGTTAATCCAACTAATCACAAAACTAACATCGGAAAATAACGACAATAAAACTCGGCCTAGTGTACATGGTGCCTTGTGAGATTAATAGGTTATTTCGTACGTTTTTGGGAAAGTCCGGTTGATCTTTCGCGAGTGATAGAAAGTTTATGTCTTTTCGCGAGTAAAGCGCAGCGGAACGAGCCAAAAGACATAAAAATTTCTATCACGAGTGAAAGTTCACACGGACTTTCCCAAAAACGTATTAAAGTACCTATTTCTTCCGTAAACCAACAACTTTCACATCGCTATAACATATAGTCTCTCCATTGTTGTAGACTCCATTGTCTCTGACGTCAAATCAGAACTGCGTTAACAAGAACGTCATAGAAGAACGTTGTTATGCTTCCATAACAACGTTCTTGCTTCTGCGTTTTGAATGGATGACGCAGCAAGTACAGATGTGTGCGCGTGAGCTCGACTGTACCAGAAATCGGCCATTTAAGGAAGACGTAGGTGTCTACCTCGAACGCCAACATTTTTAATTGTAGAGATTCCTCGAAAGATCGAATGCCTACAAAATAATTTCAATATACATGTATATCTATACAATTACAAGGTTTTTACATAAGAATTATGTCATGTAAGTTAATTAATAAATATGAAAATATAATCTTGATATTTAGAATTAAATAGGTTTTTTCAACCTATGCCAACATCTATAAACAATTCGTTAATAAGTGTTACAGGTGTATATAGGTAAAATCTATTTTAAGGGTTTTGTTTTGTTCTGTTTTGTTTAATAATAATATATGTGAACAGTATATTTATACATAATTTTATTAAATTTCATAAATAACAGATACAATTTAAATTGAAATGTCAATAGCCTAACCAAGATTCAACAAGAAGGAAGCACCATCAGCAAATTCTTCTACTGTAACTTGTCCATCATGTAACCGCTGTTACCCAGTCTCTGTGCAATTTGTGCGTACTTTCTCTTTCTGTGTGTAAATAGTAAACAGTGGAACTGGAGTAGTCTCTTCTCAGCATTTGCGAATAGTCTGTATAACTTTATGCACATTTAGCTGAACTCTGTCATTGTCATGGTTATGAACATAATATAAATATTCGTTTAATTGCAAGTGCCGTTCTTTATTTTTTGTATTCTGTTTTAAATGTGAAATATCTTTCAATCGTCACTCATAATTCTTCTTAGAATGGTATCAATATATTTTATGTTTTTTATGATATTTGTGTACTTTATTGTACATATATTGACGGTGAGACGTAAATCAACTATATCTATCTACAATAATTTTGCATGTGATTTACCTATAATTAATAGTTTAATTACTATCTAAACTATTCTGCATGTTGGCATTCCTTGAATAGAACGTTTTAAAATGTTGGCATATTTTGAAGACACCATTAAACCATTAAAGATGTAAAATAAATAAATAAATAAATAAATAAATAAATAAATAAATAAAAATGAATTATAAAATAAAGTGAAATATATATATTTAAAAAAAATAAATAAATACAAAAATAAACAACTAAACATTTTAAAATAAATAATTGTGTTTCCCCACAAATTATGTATTATTTTTCAGGTATCAGAAAGAAAAGCTGCTTCTTCCACTACATCAAGTGCATATGGAGAATAAACACAGGAGTTTGGACTTCGAGTACCATACAGCCTCAATGAAGATATCTAAAGACTTGTAATGTGCGACGGGTTGCAATACTTCTGATGATACCGACGGATAAAATTGAAGACAAATATTTGTCAGCACTAAGTCTTGAAGTCATTAATGACGCATACACATACATCATCAAAGGGAGATTCACCGAGAAAATCACAGAGTACTTGATAGAAAAAAACCGGAATATTTGGAACCATTACTACATCGTAGGACCAAAAACCACCAATAACTTAGAACGGTGGCGCTCCAAGATAAAGAAAGTTGCTACAGTTGCCCACCGCAATATCTACCGTCTGATTGAGCTCTTACGGCGTCAAGAAGTCGTCTCGATATGCTAGATGTTCCAGTACGGTTGAAATGGAGAATGTACAGAGAAATTGAAGAGAGACTTGGAAACCTTAAACTCAGCCACGCCAAAACCGCATCCTACATTTTGCATCTCTGTTCGAGTTTTGTGTGTATGTTTTATGCTGGTTGGTTGTACGTTTGGATTAGAATCAATAAAACAACCCCATTCGACTGGTCATATTGCAACAATTTTATTGTATTTAAAAATTGGAATTAAGTGACGGATATATACAATATTCATACAATGCCAGAATCTCAACTATACAGGTTATTCATTCTAGCCATTGAAACAAATGCATTTATAGAAAAAGTATAAAAGGGCATTCTAGCTTATTTCTCTTTGTAAGTTTTTTTAGTGATAGCATGAAGTAACAAATAAATATCGTACTCTACAATATGTTGTGAACCCGAAACATAATATTAATACGATGGAAATGAGTAAAAGAGTACTATAAGACCGTTTTTGATGTTATCTGAATAGAGCAAACATCAAATGTTTATGATGAAAGATAAATGCGCTGTATGCTGGAATGAAAAGCCATAAGTACATTGTCCTATATTCTGTCACAACTCTAGCGAAAATGATTAAATATGTGGTTTTTATTTGTTATCCTGCGTTAACATCTTCCCCGTATCGCTAAAACACATTCCATTTTTCTCGTTTATATGTTAATTGTAGAAAAGTAGAACTGTCTTCTACGGCAAAGAAAATGTAATTCATTACAAATGGACGCCATTAAATATAGCTGAAAAATTGCTGAAAGTGGCGTTTAACATCACTCAAACAAAAACATATCTTCCCAGCTGACAATTATATTGTGAAACGATATTTAAGTACATATTGATTAAAGCAATACATTTTTTTATGAAATTGTTTATAGCACAAAGTCTGTTTTCATTTAAAAAAAATGTCTCTGGCACATTCTTTAATTTAATATTACTGTTGGTCCTCTCATTGAGCATTTGCCTTAAACTGTGGACACGGCATGTATGAATGTTCAGTCACATAGACACAGCTTAAATTTTCATACCGCCGATCGTTTTTAAGAATGGTTTCGCTATTGTCACTTGAGACTGGTGATCCGTCAACACTTTCTGCTTGGTTATTACTGTCTTCCGCTGATTGTTCAGTTCGTGAAATACATGGCACCAGGTATGAGTCATCACTATCCGTTGACTGTGCTTCATTTGAAATACGGTGACTATTACCTGGCATGTTTATACTTTCATTTAATCCAGCTAATATTGTTGATCGAGTTGGATTGTTGTTATTCTCTGGTTGAGCTGCTCTTGTATTGATAGCTCCTTGAGTTTGAACAGGACCATAGTAAACACTGTCAATTTCGTCGTAATGGTATTGGGTATTTATTTCTGATGCATGCTGTGGGCTTAGTTGTATACTGCAACAATTTAAAACAAAATAAACAAATCATTAAATATAAACATTCGTGTATGTATTATACAAAAGGGACTGTAAGAGGTTTTTCGGACGTTCATTAAAAAGGTTTTGTTCAAAAATGTGTACGTCACAGTATATATAAACACTTCAATCATCACACACGAGTAAAATGTTTGATATGTCTATTTCTACACTCGCGTAGGGTAACAAGTAAATATTTTTTATACAGCAGTTTCGGCTGAGTTTTCTAGAACACTGGATACAGTGCACGCGAATAGGTGACATCGTGTCTAAACGGTGTGCGTTCGAATCCCGTTGAGGGTAAGCACAACATATGACAATATTAAAATGTAAATCAAACAGTGTTGGGTTTAATTATAGACTAAACCTAAGGTACATTGATTGATTGATTGGGAATTTGCTTTACGTCCAACGAGTATTGCAGCTGTATTCCGGACTAGAACTAGTAATCAAACAATAATCAACTCGAGAAGTTGGACAAAAGGGCACACATTTTTAATGCCACTGGAGTATGGGATATTGGTAGGGGCGGAAAATTTAGTCTTTTGTAGTGGCTACAACGATTCAACTCTTACTAACTTCTACAAAAGGGTCTTTAGTGTAAAAGGAGCGTGGCACTCTCCAAAAACGTTACCCACTGTGGTTCGCGGTCACTACGTATTATAACCATAAAACGCCCTAACGACAGAGTCATCTCTATCCGCCACCCTGGGATGCACTGAACGACTCTATGGGTCGAGCAGAGTGAGCCTTCACAGTATGGTCCCAGTTTTCCTACCGCAGGTCGGGGGTTCTCTCCGGGTACTCCGGCTGCCTCCCCCAATAAAAACTGGACGCCATGAAATAGCTGAAAAATTGCTGAAAGTGGCGTTAAAACACCATTCAAACAAACAAACAAACAAACACAGTATGGTCCCAGAGCTTAATATGGTTTAATGCCACATTAAAAAATGTTCAGCTTTATCACGCCACACAGTTTTATTTAGAGAGGAAGCTAGAGTACTTAATAAATCTTCAGACCTTCGACAAGTCAACTGGATATCTTGTCAATTAAGGTTAAAGACGAACAAACCCAGCACGCAGTAAATCTCGAACCCAAACCTCAGTGTTGACAGGCAAGTGAAACTACGTTAACAACGTAACTACCTTGGCTAATGGCTTCCAAAATGCTTTCTTTCTTTATTCAATACAAATAACACAAGAATTAAAAAAACCTTCTTTCTATAATTAAATACTAAGTATGTTTGTTGAGAAACTCAGAACTACAGCAATAGGCATAGAACTCAAGCAAAGGTTAAATTGCAGCTGATTAAAATTGGGAATATCTCAGCGATTTCAATTAATCAGAAAAACGTTCACAAAGCTGGACAACATTAACATGGATCAGCACGGGTGACACGGAAATAGTTTTGCAGATATCGATGCAAAAAGAACTGGATTTCATAATTGCTAGGAATTTTTTTGACAAATAGTAAATGGGAAACTCCTGAAGCCGATTTAGGGTACTAAGGCTTATCCATTTATATTTATTAAATTTGTCGTTACCTGTTTTGGCGTCTTGTTTTGCATATCTTTCTTTTCAGACCTGAAGACAATAATGAGAATTCTTGCACCGACGAAAATGTAACGATGGACAGACAGACAGAAATCAGAAACACACTACTGTACCATATCATGTTTTAATTCTACATAGAGCGAAAAAAATAAACTTACAGCAACACAATATGACAAGAACATAACTTTGAATTTAGTTTAGCTTTAACTAACAAAGAGGTTTAGATACGCGAGGTCTTCTCTGAGATTTGTTAGGTCTTGACCGAACATTTTCTCAAGCGTCTAACTCATTCTATTTTCCGACAGTAAAGATTAGTTTTTGTATTTTTAGATTTATAGTTGATGAAAAAAGTTAACAAAACATTTGAATAAATAGTTGTCTCCCTTCAATAAAAAGGATAACATAAAGGACAAGTCACATTATCCTCTACATATAACTGAGCTGTTACATACATTGTATATTTTTTGTTTTACTGAATTGAAAAGAATGAAACAACAAATGCTAAAATAAAGAAAATGTTACACGATCAAACTCAAATTTCTTAATGTAGAAGATTGGTTACACTCTAAATTAATGCAAAGCATGACGACTTCATTTTCCTAATCCATTTATTATAAAAAACGAAATTACAAACAAATTGTCTTCCATTTCTATATACCATAATAATTTACAGTGTCGACGTCGTTGCCACATATGTTAACTGCTCCCACGTCTTATCACCTTTGCCCAAATAACGTATAAGTGGTTTTTTTCGCGGTGATTTAATTTTCGCTATATTCGCGATAAAAGTTGGGACGCGAAAAACAAAACGCGCGAAATATGAAAACAAATGATAGAGTTATTCATTATGTTTACGGACCGCGAAAATTACATTGCGCCAAAATAAACTCAGACAGTTTTTTAACAAAAACGCTAAATTTTCCCCACGCGAAAAAAAACACTTATACGGTATATATTTGTTTGTTTGCTTGAAAGAATGCAAGGCATCCACAGGTTTTTTGTCTTTTTTGAGAGGGATTCAAATTATATAATGTTTTTTCACCAAAATAATAAAAATCTCTTTTTAAATATCTCGCATTAATTAGAATATTGCAAACGAATATCCCACAATTTATTATGTGCATTTAAAATCGCAAGAACGCCTTATTTCAGGTTTGACGTATTTTAATTTTGAATTACCTTTTAAGATTAAGATGCCGATTTGAAAGCTAAATACTATGCCAAGCATTATCATGACTAAAGTAATAATTGAATATTGCGTCATCTGCGTTTGGGCTTCCTTTTCTGTAAAATACAATGTGCACACAACATTAAATAGCATAAAGCATAAATGTAACAAAGCACGTTAAAGTTCCCGTGGATATAGCGATAAATTCTTTGTAAATTCTACATGAAAATCCACATACCAAGATCAGTTTTTACAGGGTCAGTACATTTGATTTCACTACTGTTCATTTCATTATATGCAAAAATGCAAACAATGTAATGCTTGTCAAACTCCAGTCCGTCAATAGCTACACTGTAAGTTTCTTGTCTTGCATCGTTTATTTCCCCAAACCGCGTCCATTCATTTTGTAAAGAGACTCCAAGTTTTTTATACTGTAATACAAACGTCTGTGAATAGCCACCATCAAATCCACCATTCCAAAAGACTCTAATAATATTTGTATACGGTTTTGCGGAAACGTTAAACGGCGGCTCCGGTCTGTCTGCAATAAATTAACCATATCTACTGAATTTTCTATAGCATTAGTAAAATATATATTAATATCATTTTGTATTTGATGTAATGTGAACTTTCCTGAAAAATATTGTATATCATACATTAAATGCAAATTGTTTTACCCACATAATTTTATCAGTATTAACTGTATGGTTAGCTGACGTTTGGCAAGTGGTATTTCAGTTATTTTCATCACGAGACAAGATATTATTGGTTATGAGATAAACATATGGACAAAAATGTGAAAGCTAATAGCAAATATATGCAGAGTTTGGTAGTGACAAAAAATGGTGCCTTCGATGACTACCTTACTGCTACTGACATCTACAAATAGTATCACCAAACGATTGCAGCGTAGCAGTCTCGACAATCACGACACCAACAATATTACGCAGTAAGACTTACAACTTATGATCGGAGAACACCGCAAGAAGAGGTCATTTTCTTTGCGCTGCCTAAGTTTTGTTTGAATGTTTAACTCCAATTTCAGCAATTCTCAGCTATACCCAGAGAAAACCCCGACCATCGGTAGGAACTTTAAAATCCTTAGATTAAGATTGGAGTCGAGTTCACCCTGCTCGAAGTGAGACTCGAGCCTACAATCTCAGTGTTGACAGACCACGTGACAGACTAATAGTAGACGAACTACCTTACAACGTGCTGGCTGCTCTGTTGGTCGACCCATGGAAACCATGCCAGTACTTAGTATTTTTCAATAAGTCTTGATTGTAAACTTACGTGCAGATATCAGTCTGACAGTAAAGGCTGCAGTTCCCCGTGAGTTTGTAGCATTTATTGTATGATTTCCAAAATCAGATTCTGTTATTTCGTTTATCCTAATGGAAATGTTGTATGCACTAACATTTACTAATCTTCCATATATTTTATCTAATATAGGGCCTTCGATTGCTGCAAGGTAGTATTTCTCCTTTGTGTTGTTAGTCTGAAGCCGAACTGCTTTTTTGCCGGAAAACATAGTAAGACTTTCGTATTTTGGATTACTATATAAAAATAGCTGTATCTCTCCCTTTCTGCCATTTATTGCATGTTGTTTCTGTTTATTTCCAGAAAGAAAAATTGGCCTTCCTTTCAAATTATATTAATTGTTTCAGTATAACATTTATTGGTATATATATTGCAAAGTATAAAACACAATTTAGAAGTAATACTTGGTAGCAATACGCAAATATTTTATTATTATGACTAACTAATTATTAGCCTTTTTCCTTTTAATGCACAGTAATATATTCATATTAATTTTAAAACGGCAACCAATAACCCATTATATAAATATTCTACATTTTATTTGAGTTACGTTTTCTCTTGAAGCTATTATTCTTATTTTGTAAAGTTTAAATTTTTCAGTAGTTTCAAGCAAATCTTTGAACTCTGCTTATTACACACATGGTATTTGATTGGTTAATTGATTAAGAATGTTATTAATTCTTTCCTCACAAGAACAGTCATGCATTGAATAAATTTATGTAATACGCATAAAATACCTTTTAACCTCAAATCAATGGCTGCCGACTGGTGTATGGATCCGCTAGAGTCGGAAATATTGTTCGAAACATTGCAAACATAAATCCCACTGTTTTGATAGTATCCATATTCGTTCGAAGGATCGTTTTGTATCGTGAGATAGCCATTGTTTGATCCTTCAATGAAGCGAACGTGGTCAAACCACTCGGTCTTCTGCTCCCATTTGGAAAATAAATATTTATTCGGAACACCATGGGCTTTGCATTCCAATATATACGTGTTGTCGTGTTGTCTTTTTATAACGGTGACATTGGGTGGATCTTGTAACAAATAAAAGACTACAACTAAGCCTGTGACCTTTAGAGATATGGTATTCAAAGAAGCAGTTCAAGAATTTAACCAGTTTCGTGGACACGATACTTGAAATATTAACTTTATATAATAAATTTGTGAAATGAGTTGTTCTGCAGTCGAAACATTAAAATTGTAAGTCATACCCAAATTGCATAAATTGCCGGTTTTAATACGAGTAAACGAAGGCATCGCAGAAATCTAGGTAAGCAACAGTTAAAGCAACCAAAATAATACAATAAAGTTTTTTTACATAATACTAAACGTGTCATTATATGTATCAATTTTGATAAAAGGATATTCATCTTTTTTTTCAGTTCTAGCACAGTCACATTGTTTGTTTTCAATACTGCTAGCGAAGTAATCTCTGATATGGAGGTAACCAACGTTCAATTCAGTCACAATAATACAATCACGTTTTTAACATTAACCAAGAATTAAAATTGTCATTATCAATTTAGATAAAAATGATATTCTTTTTTTCAGGAAGAACATCAAATTACATTGTACGGCATACACACATTGCCTACATTGTTGCTTTTTTAAAATAGGGTAAACGAAGTCATCCCCAAAAATCGAGGTAACTAACATTTGAAGCATACATAACAATAAAATAACTATTTTACATTAAGCAATGACTAAACTAGTCATTATCAATTTTGACAAAAAGATATACATGCTTTTTCAGTAATACTGTGTTGGAATGCCAACACAAAAGTTGCCCGAATCCTCATAAATAGTATTTCAGTTAAATCAGTACAATAAAAAAGCATAGACACAAATTGCGTTGAAGTCGGACAAAATTGACATTAACAGGGGAAGTGTGGTAAAATTACCCTTGTCGTTTTCTATTTTTGTGCCGTCAAAATGCTTAGAATAATCAATATCAGTGAACCATTCTCCATTTCTCAGAGATCCGAATAATGTACTTTTATATTTAACGGAGGCCAATTTAAAAATAGAATCCGTCTTGAAAAATAAAAAAGTTGATTGCACAACTTAATGTCAGCTACAACATACACACAATGTTTTGTGTTGATCATACATTATAGCCTAAAAAACGAGCTGACACTATAGATAAGTAAAGAGAACAGAGAAGAAATAAAGGAAGAAAAAGAAATAGGACAAAAGCAATACCTTGCCTAAAACTTTGTTTTGACTACTTAAATTAACATATATATATATATATATATATAAAAGTCTAAAGAGTCTACCAACCAGCAAACTTATTAAGTATCGGATCGACAAACATGACGATACAGCATAAACAAAAAATAATATACAAGTCTAGAAGATTATGCAACGATACAAATGACGGTGTTTCTTGTCAAAAATTTAGACAAAGACTGACCAACGAATGGCCTTAGTCATTGAATGTCAATATAAATAAATGACGTAAACAAGTCATAACATATTGATCTTGAAATTTCTCATTTCCAACTTAACCCAAAATAGTTGCTTCACAAGTCCGCCAGCCGCGGACGTGCCGTGCTGTTACTTTGCTTTGCTCAAATATTCCAACAAGATGTAATCAAAATTACCAAGGTGACAAATTCAATACGCCAGACGCGCGTTTCGTCTACTTAAGACTCATCAGTGGCGTTTAACTCTAAATGCTTAAAGTATTTTTTCATTCGGTGATGGAATAATATAAGTCCACTGGGATCGTGAAAAAACGCAATACAGGTAGTTCAAAATATTATATAAAAGTCTAAAGAGTCTACCAACCAGCAAACTTATTAAGTATCGTATCGACAAACATGACGATACAGCATAAACAAAAAATAATATACAAGTCTAGAAGATTATGCAACGATACAAATGACGGTGTTTCTTGTCAAAAATTTAGACAAAGACTGACCAACGAATGGCCTTAGTCATTGAATGTCAATATAAATAAATGACGTAAACAAGTCATAACATATTGATCTTGAAATTTCTCATTTCCAACTTAACCCAAAATAGTTGCTTCACAAGTCCGCCAGCCGCGGACGTGCCGTGCTGTTACTTTGCTTTGCTCAAATATTCCAACAAGATGTAATCAAAATTACCAAGGTGACAAATTCAATACGCCAGACGCGCGTTTCGTCTACTTAAGACTCATCAGTGGCGTTTAACTCTAAATGCTTAAAGTATTTTTTCATTCGGTGATGGAATAATATAAGTCCACTGGGATCGTGTAAAAACACAATACAGGTAGTTCAAAATATTATATAAAAGTCTAAAGAGTCTACCAACCAGCAAACTTATTAAGTATCGGATCGACAAACATGACGATACAGCATAAACAAAAAATAATATACAAGTCTAGAACATTATGCAACGATACAAATGACGGTGTTTCTTGTCAAAAATTTAGACAAAGACTGACCAACGAATGGCCTTAGTCATTGAATGTCAATATAAATAAATGACGTAAACAAGTCATAACATATTGATCTTGAAATTTCTCATTTCCAACTTAACCCAAAATAGTTGCTTCACAAGTCCGCCAGCCGCGGACGTGCCGTGCTGTTACTTTGCTTTGCTCAAATATTCCAACAAGATGTAATCAAAATTACCAAGGTGACAAATTCAATACGCCAGACGCGCGTTTCGTCTACTTAAGACTCATCAGTGGCGTTTAACTCTAAATGCTTAAAGTATTTTTTCATTCGGTGATGGAATAATATAAGTCCACTGGGATCGTGAAAAAACGCAATACAGGTAGTTCAAAATATTATATAAAAGTCTAAAGAGTCTACCAACCAGCAAACTTATTAAGTATCGTATCGACAAACATGACGATACAGCATAAACAAAAAATAATATACAAGTCTAGAAGATTATGCAACGATACAAATGACGGTGTTTCTTGTCAAAAATTTAGACAAAGACTGACCAACGAATGGCCTTAGTCATTGAATGTCAATATAAATAAATGACGTAAACAAGTCATAACATATTGATCTTGAAATTTCTCATTTCCAACTTAACCCAAAATAGTTGCTTCACAAGTCCGCCAGCCGCGGACGTGCCGTGCTGTTACTTTGCTTTGCTCAAATATTCCAACAAGATGTAATCAAAATTACCAAGGTGACAAATTCAATACGCCAGACGCGCGTTTCGTCTACTTAAGACTCATCAGTGGCGTTTAACTCTAAATGCTTAAAGTATTTTTTCATTCGGTGATGGAATAATATAAGTCCACTGGGATCGTGTAAAAACACAATACAGGTAGTTCAAAATATTATATAAAAGTCTAAAGAGTCTACCAACCAGCAAACTTATTAAGTATCGGATCGACAAACATGACGATACAGCATAAACAAAAAATAATATACAAGTCTAGAAGATTATGCAACGATACAAATGACGGTGTTTCTTGTCAAAAATTAAGACAAAGACTGACCAACGAATGGCCTTAGTCATTGAATGTCAATATAAATAAATGACGTAACAAGTCATAACATATTGATCTTGAAATTTCTCATTTCCAACTTAACCCAAAATAGTTGCTTCACAAGTCCGCCAGCCGCGGACGTGCCGTGCTGTTACTTTGCTTTGCTCAAATATTCCAACAAGATGTAATCAAAATTACCAAGGTGACAAATTCAATACGCCAGACGCGCGTTTCGTCTACTTAAGACTCATCAGTGGCGTTTAACTCTAAATGCTTAAAGTATTTTTTCATTCGGTGATGGAATAATATAAGTCCACTGGGATCGTGTAAAAACACAATACAGGTAGTTCAAAATATTATATAAAAGTCTAAAGAGTCTACCAACCAGCAAACTTATTAAGTATCGGATCGACAAACATGACGATACAGCATAAACAAAAAATAATATACAAGTCTAGAAGATTATGCAACGATACAAATGACGGTGTTTCTTGTCAAAAATTTAGACAAAGACTGACCAACGAATGGCCTTAGTCATTGAATGTCAATATAAATAAATGACGTAAACAAGTCATAACATATTGATCTTGAAATTTCTCATTTCCAACTTAACCCAAAATAGTTGCTTCACAAGTCCGCCAGCCGCGGACGTGCCGTGCTGTTACTTTGCTTTGCTCAAATATTCCAACAAGATGTAATCAAAATTACCAAGGTGACAAATTCAATACGCCAGACGCGCGTTTCGTCTACTTAAGACTCATCAGTGGCGTTTAACTCTAAATGCTTAAAGTATTTTTTCATTCGGTGATGGAATAATATAAGTCCACTGGGATCGTGTAAAAACACAATACAGGTAGTTCAAAATATTATATAAAATTCTAAAGAGTCTACCAACCAGCAAACTTATTAAGTATCGGATCGACAAACATGACGATACAGCATAAACAAAAAATAATATACAAGTCTAGAAGATTATGCAACGATACAAATGACGGTGTTTCTTGTCAAAAATTTAGACAAAGACTGACCAACGAATGGCCTTAGTCATTGAATGTCAATATAAATAAATGACGTAAACAAGTCATAACATATTGATCTTGAAATTTCTCATTTCCAACTTAACCCAAAATAGTTGCTTCACAAGTCCGCCAGCCGCGGACGTGCCGTGCTGTTACTTTGCTTTGCTCAAATATTTCAACAAGATGTAATCAAAATTACCAAGGTGACAAATTCAATACGCCAGACGCGCGTTTCGTCTACTTAAGACTCATCAGTGGCGTTTAACTCTAAATGCTTAAAGTATTTTTTCATTCGGTGATGGAATAATATAAGTCCACTGGGATCGTGAAAAAACACAATACAGGTAGTTCAAAATATTATATAAAAGTCTAAAGAGTCTACCAACCAGCAAACTTATTAAGTATCGGATCGACAAACAAGACGATACAGCATAAACAAAAAATAATATACAAGTCTAGAAGATTATGCAACGATACAAATGACGGTGTTTCTTGTCAAAAATTTAGACAAAGACTGACCAACGAATGGCCTTAGTCATTGAATGTCAATATAAATAAATGACGTAACAAGTCATAACATATTGATCTTGAAATTTCTCATTTCCAACTTAACCCAAAATAGTTGCTTCACAAGTCCGCCAGCCGCGGACGTGCCGTGCTGTTACTTTGCTTTGCTCAAATATTCCAACAAGATGTAATCAAAATTACCAAGGTGACAAATTCAATACGCCAGACGCGCGTTTCGTCTACTTAAGACTCATCAGTGGCGTTTAACTCTAAATGCTTAAAGTATTTTTTCATTCGGTGATGGAATAATATAAGTCCACTGGGATCGTGAAAAAACACAATACAGGTAGTTCAAAATATTATATAAAAGTCTAAAGAGTCTACCAACCAGCAAACTTATTAAGTATCGGATCGACAAACATGACGATACAGCATAAACAAAAATAATATACAAGTCTAGAAGATTATGCAACGATACAAATGACGGTGTTTCTTGTCAAAAATTTAGACAAAGACTGACCAACGAATGGCCTTAGTCATTGAATGTCAATATAAATAAATGACGTAACAAGTCATAACATATTGATCTTGAAATTTCTCATTTCCAACTTAACCCAAAATAGTTGCTTCACAAGTCCGCCAGCCGCGGACGTGCCGTGCTGTTACTTTGCTTTGCTCAAATATTCCAACAAGATGTAATCAAAATTACCAAGGTGACAAATTCAATACGCCAGACGCGCGTTTCGTCTACTTAAGACTCATCAGTGGCGTTTAACTCTAAATGCTTAAAGTATTTTTTCATTCGGTGATGGAATAATATAAGTCCACTGGGATCGTGTAAAAACACAATACAGGTAGTTCAAAATATTATATAAATACAAATTCAATATGCCAGACGCCATCCGTTGGTCAGTCTTTGTCTAAATTTTTGACAAGAAACACCGTCATTTGTATCTATATATATATACAAGTGAACATGCTTTGAATGGCGGAATTACGACAACATACACTGAATTTCAATAAAAATGCTGCTTATTTCATTTCCTCCTTTCGTATACACTTTACATGTGTGTTCTCCGGCTTCCTGTCGCTTCACGTTTTTAAATGTCAAAGTGCCGTTATTCATGAGTCTTCTCGTTCTATTCTTAGTCCATTCTGTTCTGGCTTCCGGATCATTTCCATCATTTCTACAATTCAATTCTAAATCCTGGCCCTCCCGAACTACTTGAGATGGTTGTGCTAAAATAGTCACAACCGGTTTATCTAAAATAAAAATAAAAATCTACAAATAAACATGAACGTTTAGTCAGCATTTTTTCAGCTATATCATGGCGTCCAGTTTTTATTCGTGAGGAAGCCGGAGAACCTGAATAAAACCCCGGACCTTTGATAAGAAAACGGGCAATCCTTGTAAATTAAAATTCGAATAGAGCGCACGCTGCCCGCAATACAAAAGCCCAGAAATTCGAAATTCGAGATTTCGAGATTCGAAATTCAATATAGTTATAACCAATCAGATTGCGTGTGACATAATCGTCTACCAATCAGAATAGTTCTTATATATTCGAAATTCGAAAGTCGAAATTCGAGATTCGAAAATCGAGATTCGAAATTCAAAATAGTTTTAGCCAATCATATTGCATGTGACATAATCTCTACCGATCAGAATTCCTTGGTTATATCGAAACTACATAAAATTTGCTTGAGTAGTTTTAGGGGAGTTAAAGTGAAAACCATGATTATTGAGGATTACTGAAAATTTCTAAGTTCAAAGAGCCATAACTACCATATAAATTTAGGAATCAACAAATCCTTTTTTGTTTGTTTGTTTGAATGGTGTTTAACGCCATTTTCAGCAATTTTTCAGCTATTTCATGGCGTCCAGTTTTTATTGTGGGAGGAAGCCGGAGTACCCGGAGAGAACCCCCGACCTTCGGTAGGATCAACAAATCCTGATAATATGCATAACTACATATATGGTTTACTAGTTACATACCAAGTTTCGTAAAATTTTGTATAGCACTGAGTAGTTTCAGAGGATTTGTGCTGACAAGTAAATTAATGGATATTTTCAGCACATTTCTAAGTTCAAAAGGCCAAAATAGGCCAGTGGTGGATCCAGAAATTTCGAAAGGGGGGGGGGAGGCACTTTGGTCATGCTTCAATGATTTCCTATATATCCAACCAATTTTTTCGGTCAAAAAGAGGACCCCCTCTGGATTCACCCCTGATAGCCTCCACACAAAATTTGAGGACCAAAATGCCCTGGTAACATGCACAACTATATATTGCGTACTTCCTACACACCAAGTTTTGTTGAATTCCGTTTTATATGTACATTCTTGTTTCTTGATTTGTAAAATCAAGATGTTATTGTGAACTGAATTAATTTGATAAAATAATAAATAAAGCTTATAAATTTGATTTTTTTTAACAAAATCATGTTGAACAAGTCATTCTTTGATGCCAAATAAACATAATAGCACGTGGCTACGTTTATATAAGAACTATTCTGATTGGTAGACGATTATGTTACACACAATCTGATTGGTTATAACTATATTGAATTTCGAATCTTGAATTTCGAATTTCGAATCTCAAATTTCGATTTTCGAATCTCGAGTTTCGAATCTCGAATTTCGAGTTTCGAATCTTGAATCTCGAATTGCGAATATCGAATGAGCTTCTGGGCTTTCGTACAATAAGAGTCGAAACTTATTCCGATTGTTGACATACCACGTGATCAATGGTATAGACGAACTACCATAACTACTCGGCCACCGAGGCACTTGTACATAAACAAAATACGAATCAAAATTTTCCATTGTAGTCTATAAATTTTCATTAAAAATATTTGTTGTCTTGTGATATTTAAAGCATAGATCAATTATAAACATGGTACAAATATCTTAGATTATCTCATTTAATAATTGTTCATAACACTTTGAATATTTGAAAATTATACAAATGAGAAGGTTTTAGTTCAAATGAACAGTCCTACTGAATAATGAATTATATAACCAATGATTCTATATGAAAGCAATGGTCAATGAATGAAATGTGACATCCCATCATGCTTTTGACGTTATAGTCTAGAATTTTATGTAAAAATTCTTCGTTGAATATTAAATTTAACTTAAAACATCCAGTTTTGTTCTGCTTTTTGAAAACTTATTAAAGAGGCGTCGGTGGCCGGGTGGTTACGGTCGTTCGTACTGTTGATCACGTGGTCTGTCAACATTGAGGTTGTTGGTTCGAGTCTCACTGCGGGCAGGGCCGGTGTACTCGACGTCATTCATAATTGACAAGGATTGCCATTTTTTCTACCAAATGTTGCGATAATTTTCCGGGTACTCAGGCGTCCTCCCCCTATCAAAACTGGAAGCCATGAAATAGCTGAAAAATTGCTGAAATTTGCGTTAAACACCATTCAAACAATATACTTATTAATTTTAGATAACATACATTTACGTACATGTTCAACTACCTGTATCACGTCTCGTCAGTTACGCTTCTATTAATGATTCCAATGTACACAACTGTCTCGACGTTATACAGGTAGTTGTACCTATGCTTAATGTATGTATTGGAAATTTATCATATCCTATCTGGTATCAATACAAGTATTGATTGGTTGATTGATTGTTTAATTTGATGTTTTCTTTCTGTCCAGCGAGCATTATTTCATATATATATTTAAAACGACAACTAGTTAACAAACAATAAATCAACTGGAAAGTGGATGGGACAAACGGAACATATTTTTTTGACTGCCACTGAAAAAGTATTGGGTAAGGGCAGAAACTTTAGCCTTTTATAGCGGATACAATGAGCATACTCTTTTTCGACAAGTTACTCACTGTGGTCCGCTGTCAGGCTTTCCGTGCCAACCCAAACGATAGGGTCTCCCATATCCACCATCTGGGGACGCGCTGGGGTGTTCGGTAGTTCAAGGCACTTGGAAACCTCCCAAAATAGTCCCAGTACATACGATTAAAGTCACTTTTTATCAAGCGCATGCATTATGTCCATGGCTTGCCAAGATAACAGTGGTTACTTTGTAACATATATTGTTTGTAGTAATGTATAGAATGTTTCAGTTGTTACATATCTTACAGAATATAAACAATCTAATGTTGCGACTTTCGACTTTTTCTTCTTCACTATTGTAGGCGTTGCATTGAAAAACTTTGTTGTGATCAGATCGACCTGGTGTAAATCTGTAGTAGACATGTTCAGGTCCATTGACTGCATAAACATGATCATCATCTGTCCATGTTATGTTGCCTCCTGGTTCACCTCTGTTGACAGTGCATTCCAGGGTGAGATCTGTTCCTTCCACTCCATATATCAAACCTTTGTCTGTCTCGTTTACTACTCTCAAACTGGACGGATTTTCTTGTTAAAATAAATTACAAGTGTAAATGCCTATTCAGTTTTATGTGAAATGCAATATATTTTTTGTCCAATTTTACAGACAATGATTAACTTTTTAAATAATGAGTTCATTTAAGCCAAACTGTACTACCTTAAAAATTCAGATTGGACGTTTCCTAATTATTCGGGTTAACAGCAGAATTGAGCACCATGACACTTAGGGAGGCAATTTATTAAACAGTGAAACAACGATCTATTTTACAAAACTTTAAACAAGATATACATCTCTGTTACATTATTAACACATGCCGAATAGGTGAAAATAAAATTATTTTTCTGTTCAGCTGTGAAAATGCTATTTGTTGAGACATTTTGCTATAAATCGATATTTGTGAGCGTTCAGTTTCAAACGGGCAAAGAAGTGCTTTTATATTTAATCCCAGTTATTGCATTTGTTTTATCTATTTATTCGCTCCGTAGTCAGTTTTTCTATTGGATTCGGTGGCCGACTGGTTAAGATAGTTCGTCTACTATCGATCACGTGGTCTGTCAACACTGAGGTTGCGGGTTCAAGCCATACTGCAGGCAAAACGTACTCGACTCTAGGATGAAGGGGTCGTTTTGCGTTGTGCATATTCGCACGTAGATTATTTTTTTTACCATTTCGATATTCCAATGTTCACATACCGAACACGTCCAGCTCCCTTAAATTCATTTTGACAGCATCGAAAGCTATATTACGAAGTATTTTGGCCAGGTTTCATTTAGATTGAAAAATAATGACCCGGTCCCTTACATACCGAACTCTTCTAGATGCCTTAAATTCCTTTTGATATTTTCTAAATATGTCAAGGATGAAGTGGTCGTCCTGAGTTGTGCATCTTCACACGTCAATTTTACCGTTTCGATATTTAAATTTGTCACTTGTGGGCTGCCTTACATACCGAACCCATCTAGATGCATAAAGATCTAGTTGGTAGTATGCATAGCAATATTATACATCAATATAAATCATTTTATTATATGTATTTTTAATGTAATTTTCATAAATTTACAGCTTATTTGTTTAACATTTTGGGGCCTAATTTTTTTCTGACAGATGTCGGCATAAATCACAATGACAAACACCTCGACCCGAAAAATAGTTTAGGTACATGTGTTTAGCTATATTCACATATATTTATACCTACTTTTTAGTTTTATCTCAAATGCATTTTCGGAATCTCTATGGTAACATCTATATGGCCCCTCTTGGTCTTTCGAAAGTTTTCTGATTGTTAATGTGGAATATGTTGTGTTGAATATTGTAACTACAACGAAAGACTGTAGACCACTACTTATGTTTTTTCCGAATGCATACAAGCTATAATTTGGTGGACCTAACCAGCGTATAGGTTCGAATTTCGCCTCAACTGTACACACCAGTTCCACGTCAGATCCTTCTGTTCCATAAACACGTATAGTAACTGTGCCAAAAGCATCTGTCAATGACAACATTTAAATTTTTTTTATTGTTATTATTTCCTACATTGTCGCTATATTGATTAAATAAATTGCGACATAAAAATGAAATATTTCTAATTGATCACGACCATTACTTTAAAAATATGAATAATTTCGGACAATATATCACATACTCGTTTGGTAAGTAATATAATATAGTGCGTTGTTGAAATCTACCAAAACAATGTTATTTCACTTCACAAATTATTTGAAAATGGCGTTTCTAAAAACTGGGCAAATATAAAACAGAAAAGGTTTGTGGTTTTTGAGGAGAGAAAATAAAAAGTATGCCGAAAGCTTTAAATGTATTGGTATTGGTTCAGAGTTATAATTTAGTGTCATTTTAATTAAATGATATGTTATTATAGAATGACTTTCCTATGTTATTTATAATATTCTGGTTTTTTTGTAAAGATATAACAAATTTGACATTTATATAAAATTAACTTTATACAACCGAAAAAAAGACAAATTTTTGGTTGCTGATATATGTATATCTCACCTTGCATATAAAATATTGTTAAACACATTACCGTCATCCATGAGTATATGTCCATGTTAATTCGTCAACAAAAAGTGCCTATTACAATGATAATTATTAAGTCTTATTTAGAAATGTTAAAATGTTACATGAATGAAATAAAAATAACGAGACAAGAAAAAAACAGCAGAGAGTACATATAATTACCGCAAAAAATATAAACACTTTAGCACACAATGTTAATGACAGACGTGTACACCCGTAGTGTCTTATGAGATACAATTTAGACAGGTTGAGATTCGGGTACCGGTACGTGTACCGTGTAATTTTTCCTTCTTTGTCATCAAGACTGGTGTGTCACGTGATTATGTGAGACGTACAAGTTTATCCAAACTTGTAGAAAGCTGATTACAAGTAGGTCTAGCGCTCGTAGTTTTCTTTGCATAAAGCAGCTTTCTTATTAATGTTGAGTGCTATATTGATTAAGTTTAGGATATGCCGCATCAGCTTTAATAAACTGTTATTTGTTAGGTTTGTCAAACCCGACGGAATGTATTTTTCTAACCCTTTAAAAACGCTTAAAAGTAAAAATGGCTCATTTTTGTTCTGATTTTGGGGCTAATATAAAAATCATAATATATGCGAGATAGAAACGACTGACCAGTCTAGTTCTCTGTAAATTTTTCTTAGTTTTTACTTTTTATTTTAATTTGGCGCCTTATATGCACGTACAAGTACAAGGGAAAAAATCTAAACATAAAAAACTACAAGTAAACCGTGTACGTGTAGCTACGCGTACCAGTACAAGTCCAAGTTTCTGATCTCAACCTCTCTAGTGAATTCCTCTTGACCGCTTCTTAGGCGGACATAAAACAACAATATATTGATGCAAAATTTAATACTGTTCTAGACTAATAAAACACTGAGAAAATTTTGTTCATGTAATAATAACGATAAAAGACTGATATCTTTTATCGGGATTTCTTAACCAGAGAAAATGTAATATTCTGTTGAAGTAATGTATCTAGTGAATCCCTACAATTTGATTGGTTAATCAAGACGGGGATATCATACCGTATTCCCTGTGAAACCCCGGGGATATTGAAACCAGTTTCAAAATGGCGTCTATTCATTGAATAATTTATTTGTTTTACATAATATAAATAGTTAAACATAATATAAAGATATAAAATATCGATTTTAAATACAGGTATTTTACGGAATCTTTCATCTCCGTCTGCGATTTGTCTTGAACCTAACAAGGGAGATAACCGATAAAGTGAAGTCTTCAAAATGGCAAACAAAGGCATTTGCATCGCACTTCGAAAGTGAAATTTATCATTAAAAGTTAAGCTGGGAATAAAAAGTCGTAAAAAATAAAGGTTATAAAATTTAAAATGCAATAAAAAGTTTCGTTGGAAGCTTAAATGTGTTGAATGGTATGTTCTCCGATAGTCGGGTGGTCCAAATGAGAAATGTCTAATCTAATTATATACTCTAGAATATTAGTACAAGAAGACTTCAACAGAATATAATTGTTATTCGGGCTTCACAGGGGATACGGGTTCATATTCCCTGTCTGTATTCTATATTCCCTTCGCCTCCGGCTCAGGGAATATAAAACACAGACAGGGAATATGAACCCGTATCCCCTGTGAAGATCCCGAATAACATATAATATTTATCGAGTTCTGTGTGAATATTTTAAGGGTTTAGGAAGTTGATACCGACCGCGCATTTATTACATGAATTAAACCAAAAAATCCTCTTCTATAGTAGCAAATCTATTAGCAGCAGATACTTCCATTGTTGTTGGTGGGCAGCTGACAAAATAACCATATTTTGATGCAATTATAGTACTGTTTTAACTTAACATGACCCGAAATTACTTTTGGGACCAATCACAAACACGCAAATTTCTATATAATAATAAAACTGTCTGCCCACCAAAACGGAAAACAACAATAGAAGCCAGGCAGCCATGAAGTAATTAATAAACCTAATTATTAAAATACATTGAAATTATTTTATATACATTATTGTGCTTATCTTTGGGCCTTATTACATGAAACAAATATTTCTATTCTTTTTCATTTGGAATTGTTTGTTATTACTTGATACTAAGTTGGGAGCCCGGTGGCCGAGTGGTTAAGGTAGTTTGTCTACCATTGATCACGTGGTCTGTCAACACTGAGGTTGCGGATCTCCGACTCACTGCGGGCAAGGTGCGCTGGACTTCATTTTAATTGAGAATGATTGCAACTTTTTCTGCCGAAGGTCGGAGCTTTCTCTGGGTACACCGGCTTCCTACTCAATAAAAAACTGGAAGCCACGATATAGCTGAAAAATGCTGAAAGTGGCATAAAACATCATTCAAACAGAAAATTCACTAAGTTGTTAAGAATTCGTCAATTTTAGTTATTAGCAAATAACAAACGAGTGCAACAAATTATTGCATGACGAGTAACCCAACTCGGAATCATTACAAGTCGTTTCCTTAATACTGTGTACTTACCTCAGATTCGGCAGTGTACCGTGTGACCTAAAAAATCGAACACACAATCTGTCACACATCATATCTTTTGAAATACTTACTTTTTATTCTTTACTTACAGTATGTCTGATACAGAACGATGCCTGTCATGTGCCCTGCATTTAGTGTTGACATTACAAGCAGAATACATTAAATATATACTCGATTCATTCGATTTTTTTAAATCGTATATGGTAATTCGTTCTATTTAGAGCAAAAATTCCTGGAGTCTATATGCATGATCCGGTTATACGAAGTCCGTAAATTGATTTGTACGGCAATCAATACATATCACCTTATTTGACATTTCCTGTGCGAAATAGTTCCGTATAAACAATAGTTGTTATTTTAAAACCATAATATAACACAGATTATGAGCAACATGACAATAAACCATTTTTGCCAATTAAAGAGTATACAATAATTGGTCTTTTCTAAAATATAAAAATTTAAATTTTATATCTTTCTTTATTCTCAAACACCCAATGCATTAAATTGGTACAAAGACATTATAAACTATATAGAATACATACATTATTTACAAAGTAACAGAAATAAATAAAATAAAACATAAGGCACTTAGCCTTCATCGCAAACTGTATCAAAAGATCGTTATCGTTTTATATTCACCATGAATGAGAACTTTAAAGTGTAATAGTATAAAGTATTGGAGTTATGTGATTTATTTGTTGTTTATTTGTGAAATAAAATGTAATGGTATTAATCACCAACCTTACCACAGAACGTTACAAAATCGTTCAGTTCTGTCAATATTATTCCAACCACCAGTTTCTATAGTTAAATGATGCTTTGTAGTTTTGAATTTACAAAATAACAAAGCTTTTTAATGGGAATTATGTTTAGTATTCTTCGAATTTAAGCGCAGTTTTATATATTCTATAATTTAATTTTAAAGTTTTGTAACAGTGAGTTCCATTGTTGCAAAATTTTGTCAAGCAAGCGCTTGCTTTACTATTGCAGTACGCTGTTTTTATTTTACGCAGTTCGCAGTTCCCATGTGTTTTTATAATCGCATTCATTAAATATATATTTTTAATCCAACTGAACTGTAAATCTATATTAGTAGAATATAAATATTTTAACCGTCTATACTCTTTTAAAAAAATGTTGTTTACCCAGAAAGATATAATTCCCAGCCTAATGTCAAGTTCTATTTGGTATCTGCATAATTCTTTTGGGTCGGTGACTTTCTAACTCATCCAAATTCAGCCGGATTAAAACGAGTATTTCTTTGTATAGTATACAGTGGGTGTAGCACACAAATAATTAAGATCAAATCTCATTATTCATCAGGTGGATAGGGGAGGTACACTCGTTAAAGCTAAGGGGTCGTCAAGTTTAAATACTGAATGACTCAACGCGGATCGCGGTATGTGTGCCGCTTTCGACAAAGAGTCATTCTAATACTGGCAGCTCCTACATTGTAACAAACATATAGTCGATCTATCAATTGTAATTCGAAGCACTGAGCAATAAATTACAAAAAATTAATTAAAAAATTACAGAATGGTCAATTAGTAGGTCATAAACTACTAACAACACTCTACAGTTTGTATAAGTTTCGTGCTCCATGCAAATAAAATGTCTTAAGAAAACAGGACCAGGTCAAATTTATCCTTGCTGTGGTTTTGAGCATGTTTGAATTGTACTAAAATTCTAAGAAATAATGATCTTCATTTAGAAATAAGATCAAGGAAATGGACGCTTATTAAATACGTATGATTTTGCCTTTATTCGAGTAAATTATATTGTACTGTAACAACAACTGAAACTAGATGACGTGTTTAAATTCACAGGCATATTTTATGATCGATAATGGATACATCATATTTAAACAAAATCCAATGTAAATAAGGGATTCTTCTTCGTTGTGTTACTTAAATAATAAAGCTTACTGTTGTACTGTGTACAAACAAGTATATTTTGATGAAGTGATACATTTTTCACACATAAGCTAATTTCAATCCAAATTTTAAAAACAAAATACTAGGTTACGTATCTCGGTTATATTCAATAGGACCTACTAACGAGGGAGTGCATATTTGAAGTATCAAGATGTAAAATGTTCTAAGTCATACTATTTAAAATTAACAGCAATCTTTCGGTGTGCTAGACTCTCGCTGCAAACCGGAACTGGTGATAGAGTGTATAGTTTGTACTTTTTATACCCCTTGAAATATGTAAAGTACATAGTGATAGAGTGTCCGTCTGTCCATTACACTACTCATATCTTATTCGCAACTCTTCCTATACCAGTGCATGGAGTTTAATGAAACTTTCACTGAATCTTACTTAGTGACTTTGTGAACCTGAGATTTTACACCTACAAATATGCAAAATATGGGTTTTGCCATTCTTTGACATATGGGTACCTATCACTTATTCGCAATGACAACTAAACCCCTGATTTTAATTTGTTGAAAGCTTCACATAATCTTTGTCACATAGGATCATTGTGACATACTTTTACATTTGGATCGAAATGATATTTTCCATTTTCCTGAATACATTAAAAGACTGAATTATAACAATTGGAAATTCAAAATGGCCACCAACGCAGGACGTAGTTTAACATAGGACCCTACGGGGGAAAAGTTAATAAGGCTTCTTCTCTGAAACCGGTTTACCAATCGAAACAAAACTTACTAGCAATATTGTTTGGATGGTCCTCTATAAAGTTCATGTTTTTTCCCATCCCAATCGGAAATTCAAAATGACCGCCGCCGCACGCAAGCCGGACTTGGATTTACATTGGACCCTACGGAAAAAAGGTTAAAAAAAGGCTTCTTCTCTGAAACCGTTTAACCAATGGAAACAAAACTTACTAACAGTATTATTTTGGATGGTCATTTATAAAGTTTGTGTTTTGTATGCCAATTAGAATATCAAAATGGCCACCACAGCAGGACTTAGTTTAACATAGGACCCTTTGGGAACAATTTTAAAAAGGTTTCTTCTTTAAAACCGGTTATACAATGGAAACAAAACTTGCTAGCAATATTGTTTGGATGGTCCTCTTTGAAGTTTATGTTTTTTATGCCAATAGTAAAATCAAAATGGCCACCACAGCATTACATAGATTAATAGTAGACCCTATGGGAAAAAAGTTTTTTTTAGGTTTCTTTTCTGAAACTGATTTACCGATGAAAACAAAACTTTCTAGTAATATTGTTTTGATGGTCCTCTTTATTTAAAGTTTATTTAAAAATTACAGGACTTACTTCAACATCGGGGAAATGCTATCTTCATTGCCTCTAAAATCAGGTGAGCGATACAGGCTTTTAAGAGCCTCTAGTTTATTACAGTACTCTTCTCAAAGTTGAGATATTATAATCAAGATGATTATTTCTTGCCTTTCACAATCAATCGTCTATATTTGCAACCCTTTGCATAAATTTGGGGTCGTTGTCTATCAGAAAGTTATCAAAATGTTTATCATCTATACTACTAAAATTAAAGACACATTGTTTATGCGCGCATCACAAAACACAGAGAAATAATTTAATACTCGACTTTATCGATAACATTATACTATAAATATTTTTAATGTACAACATCAACTGCATGTAACCTTATACATATCGTACGAACTACAGCTATAGACTTCCGTGACGTGAAGCAAGCGAACAGTTCGTTCTGGTTTAAATTCAACCGGCTCACTTCAAGAAAGCGATTGGAATTAAACGGATTTTCACCAGCCATGTCTGATAAGTCCTACGAATTTTGTTTTCACTGTGATCAGGACTAATATGACATTAAAAAAGAACTAAAGTTACGCTTTCACGGATTACACATTTACTTCTTAGCAGTTGCCAGTTGGGTAGGCGTACGTTTGTTTTGTACACCTCATGGCTTTTCCTGGCCCCCGGAAATAAATGTTTAAATATAAAGGACCGTATCTGGTACAAATTTGCGGACGTAATTAACTGTTTATTGCTAATTATTTAAAGCAATAATCGATATAAAAATTAAATATTTTGCATATGCAGCAATAACTGCATGTAACCTTATTTGAGTTAAGACTGAACAGTAGTATAGAAGATCGCATTTAATATCTTAAATGGTCATGTACCAGGGCAATAATTTACGATATATACCGGTAGATAACAGAGCCTAATTAGTAAATGCTTAGCCGGACATAATTATGTATGTATAGAATCAGTGTATGAATAGAAATTCATACATGGTGTTTTCTTAATAATTTTATAAGAATAACAGGAAATGTGTATTTAAATGTATACTTGTAATTACCGGTATTTTAAGCCATAGACTTTACGATATTGTCTAACCGGTCGCTATTTTGGCATGTAAAATTTGTGTGCATGCTTTATTTTTGGTGTGTTTAATTTTGACTCTTTCACCGACAGCGCCAAATAAGCCAAAATAAAACTACAACCAAAATAACCCGATTTATGGTAGGCTTAATACAATATCTTCCGAAGCATACTACTTCGCTTGAACCAAGAAAAAAATTACCTACTGGATACATATTTATGTATGGAAGACCTTGCCCATGCCATTGGACCTCGTATTATTTTTACTTTAAAGGTGACGTCACGGATCCAAGAAGGTTATGTTTTGTCAAAAAATTTATAACTGTGTTGGACTTTAATTATTCATTCATTAACAAATATTTTTTTATGACAAGTTTAAGATATCTGTTGGTTAAAATGTAATGATAAAAAGGTTATGACACTGTATTCTTCCATAACGTTTCTTGTGTACCCCTCGGGGAGTCTCGGGGTGATAGTCGCGCCGATATGGAAAATGCAAATCTATAAGTTTTATCATTTAATAAGATAATACCACTTAAAAGAAAAAAAATTTGAGATAACAAAGCTGTAAACATATACGTGATATATTATTCTCGCGCATTGATCAGGATTCGTTGATTCAGAATTGATACTCTATAAACATAACATTTCCTTTTTACAATTATATCCGTCAGCAACGAAAACAGCGTTTTTGAAAAACCGCAACAATACAAATACCCAAAAGAATGTCCGGTTTCCCGACGAAGCTTGGGGTTTATACCAGTTAGTGTGGATCAGTGTCTCCTCCTCCGCCCCCCCCCCCCCCGATAAAAAATGACTGTCACAATATAACTGAAAACTTGTAGAAAGTGGCGTTATACCGCATTAACATAAACAACACAATTGTTATTTATTATCACGCCACAGTACAAACGTTTGGATTTTCTTCTCATCCTAAATTTAAAGAATGCTGATGATGATAAGTCAGGGTTTTTTTAAACATATCTTATATTTTGTGTCTTTTAGTTCAGAGAGATATGGTAACAGCTTCATCTCAAAAACCCATCGTGGAAAAAGTACGCGACACATCATAGTGGTGTTTCACGACCAGTATTGTGTACTGAAAGACTATGCGGACTCGACAATGCAATATCCAAAAAGTTTTATTTACAGACTATTTCTTAAAACATTGCTATCGCAAAATCTACCTACCTGTTCTTGAGATCAATATAGTTCGGTGCCTCTAAGATCCGTCATAATAATATTTTCTCTTATCCCTGCTTCCGGTCCGTAAAAGTCGGGAACAAATTTAATATCTAAGCTTTTCAAGTGCTTGTTGAGCCTACTCTTAAAACTAGTTACACTTTGTGCCTCGACCACTTCTGCTCAGTCCAAAACTGATTTTAAAAATCTTTTAAGACCTCAAAATTTAACTTTACATGTACAATCATACTTTCTTATTGGTGATCGCAATACAAATATTTTACATACTAAACTAAGACATAGATGTAGCTCTTTAAGAGCTGACCTATTTAGAGTTAACCTGGTGAACGAACCTTGCTGTTCTTGTGGACATCCATTGGAAGATGCAATCCATTATTTTCTAGAATGCCCCTTTACCTAAATCAGAGAGTTAACCTTTTTAGAGTACTTCAGCCTATTACAGTGGTATCAATTGAAATCATTTTATTCGGATCATCCTTACTCAGTGATGAACATAATATCATGATATTTAGAAATGTTCATATTTATATAAATAAAACCAGACGTTTCTGTGAATAATATTTTGTAGTTTTTTTTACTAAAAACAAATAATCTTCGAATATATGTAGCCTTTCTCCATAACTTAGGTGATTTAGTCCTGGTATGAGACGGTTAGCTCATCTTTGGACATTTTCGATGAGAATGGCTTCTTTCTTATTAATTACACTCCACACTGTGCTCTAAGTGTGGTCTAACTATACTCTTATATAACTGCGTGAATGTGTATTTGTTCAGGTGTTTGAATGACCTGTTGATTAGGCCTAGTTTCTGATTGGCCTTGTTTACCTGTTTATTTATATGCTGTTGGAAGTTTAGTTTGTTATCTATTATGATTTCTAAATCTCTTTCTTCTGTTACCTTATTTATTGTAACGTCTTCCATGTTATATGTCGTTTTTAGTCCTTCTCTAATGTGCATGTGGTTACATTTAGAGCTTTTGAATTTAAGAAGCCAGGTGTTGGACCAATCTATTAGTTAATTATGTCTTCCTGGAGAGTATCTGCATCAGACTGTTGTTTGATGGATCTCTGTATTTTCGTGTCGTCTACAAATGATTTACTGGCACTCTCAAGTGCATCTGGTCGTTTATGTATATGGTGAATAGTATTGGTCCCAGTACTCTACCTTGTGGGATCCCACAGCTGACATCTGCCCATTCTGAACTTTGTCTATTTAAGACTACTCTCTGTTTCCTTTCATGTAGGAAGTCCTCAATCCACTTTATAAGGTTACTTTTGATGCGAAATCTTTGAAACTATGAAATATAGAGAAATATTTTATCTGAGATTAAGTATCTATTTTGTCAAAATCGTAAAAACTATTGATTGACATAACCTATTTCATAAAAAACCTTGTATCTTCTACATATGTTATACAAGATGTATTTTTGTCGAAACTACCTTCTGACGCCACTATGGTATAACCAATGATTCGGTGAATAACTCTCATTCTATGAATGCAATATACCGTCATAATACATTTGACGTTAGGGACTTTATTTTATAAACAGTACTATGCTTCGTAGTCTGGTTCTCGGTCTATCATCTTTATGGTTCCACTGCTGGCAAGGTGTACTCGACTCCAATCTTAATTGACAAGGATTGCCAGTTTTCCTACCGCAGGTCGGGGTTTTCTCCGGGTACTCCGGCTTCCTCCCCCAATAAAAACTGGACGCCATTATATAGCTGAAAAATTGCTGAAATTGGCGTTAAACATCATCAAACAAACAATTAAACAATATCATCTTTCGATTATATTTGTATATTAAGAAGGCATACTGAATATTACGTCGGGAACCAACCGATATGCTTCGTTGAATCTTAAATTTAAAACGTTCAGTTTTGTTCTGCTTTTTTTATACTTCAAAATTTTATATGAATTTTAGTTACAACTTCCGTCTCGACAGTTGCATAAATTCCTCATCACAACTCGACGCTGCGGGTCTCGTAATGATACGAATGTAACTGCTTCGTCGTGATACATGCAGGTAGTTGTACCTAACATAATGTATGTACTGTTTATTTATTGACAGAGTTACATGTATCTCATCAAACGCTCAAAACCGTGCTATCGAGTAATCTCTGAAACTTAAAAACTTAAAAACTGACGGGTGGTAAATGTAAAGGAACTTATGAAACACCTTTATTGCATATTATCGAATAAGAGCGTATACGAGTTGCTGTTCTTGGAAAATTTGACATCTACAATTAATGTTTAAAACTCACAAACCGGTGATTTTTGACATTCGACCTTGTTATCATTGTAAGGAAAAAGGAAAAGCGTAAATGATATACCTAAAGTAAAACAACTATTGTTGTCGCAACAGACAACAAAAGAAGCAACTTGGTCGTGTTTTGACCAAACAGATTCGACCACTTCTTTTGAGTTCAGGACAACATTATCTTTGTAAAACATTAACTTCCGGTTGACAAGTTCTTAGCAACCTTATATTTTCGTGTTTAGGACAACATTGGCTGCCAGAAAACTCTGGTTGAATAATGGCCCTCAGGCGCGAATACGGGATGGGAGAGGGGTCTTGGGGTCGCCTAATGATCCCAGCGGGTCCAGAGCAGTGCCACCGTGAGTTCTGAGGGATTGCTTCTAATGGGTCATTTTAGATTGTGTTCGGAAGGGTATTTTGTCTTGTCAGATGCTTATTATTTGAACATGTTAAATTTTAGGTTCATGGTCTTCATAAATATTCTTTCGACGGTTTAGTTTTTTTATTACTATTTCTATGTATATTAGCTTAACCATCTAACTAAATATTGAAACATTTACTGTAAGGAATTTGGGAAACCTTTAAGATCGTTTGTGTCTTTTTTCCTTCTTACGTTTTTAGAGGTGGTAGGGGAGGCGCCAGGTGCGCCCCCGCCTGAATCCGCTTCTGGCCATGCAACCCTATGTTTTCGAGGTTAGAACAACACAAAAGAAAAAATTATTTCTCATAAGAATTTGAAAAGAACTTCTTATTGTTTGTTAAATATAGGATCTTACAATAGTACGAGTGGATTATCGTATTCCTCCAATCGAAATAGTTAAATAATGGAATTTTAAGTCCGAGCCTTGGCAAGGACCTAAATTGCCATAATTTAACTATTGAGATTGAAGAAATCCGATAATCCAAGAGTACTCATGTAAGATTCTGTTTCTCTAATTTTAAAAAGTAGTAAATTTTCGAAATGAAGTATACATTTTCCAAACCCCAATTTTACGTTCATTACTTAAATACGGTGTTATGTGTTTTGTTTGTGACGTCATGAGTTTTGTATTATGACGTTATTATTTAAAACCAATTAACTGCTGAGAACAACAAATTCACTAGTGACGAAAACTATATTTTCCAAACCGGTCAAGCGGTTGAAATATTACGTCAAAATTAGAGAACAATTCGCACTACATTTTTCATTATTCACGGGTAAGTTCATTGAAACGATCAATGAAATTCATGCCTATAATATCATATCAATTTTATTAATGGTTTGAATACAATGGTTTCGCTTTAACGAGTACATGTGCAGTACATACAGAATAATAGAAATGATTTTTTTATACGGGAGTTAATTCTTTAGGTGTATTTTCAACACACACAATTTTTTCTTTACATCACTAAAATAAAAACAAATATGCAGTGTTCAAGATAGGTCATATTACGTGATTTATGGTATCACCTGATTTTATTTAGGGCACTTTTCTATACGCACCGTCTTTTAACATCGGCATAAAACGGTATATAAAACTCGACACCCTTTAATAAATTTATGTTTAGTGTTGACTTTGCAGGTTTCGTTTTGCTTCGACTTTTTTTAAACCGTCCAAAAAGTTGCCGTTTTTAGTGGCACGTACCCTAAATTTTTGTTCAATCACACGATTAGCTTAATAATTTTCACATCCTTTAACGAGAGCGAAATATCTTAAAATGACGTTTTGCTTTATATTATAAAGCACATTCGAAAGAATTTGTTAATTAATTATTTAATTATGTTAGTGCTTTTTTATTTTCTTCTCTGTCCTGGAATTAAACTTTGTAACCAAAACTGGGAATTCAACTTAAAAATAAAAGCTGCCCAGAAGAATTAGGCTAATCACAAGCACTTGCGGTTAGTATAATGTTTATAGAATAAAATGTTAATAAACGAGTTTACAATGTGTATTCACTCGTTTGGCAACGAAATATAAAAAAATTCTTTTTATTAACTGAACAAGGCATTTCCAAGATTATTCCGTTCAGAGTGTCCAGTCAGCTGTTTGTTTTGAATGGTATTTTCAGTATTTTTTGTTGGGAAAACTAGCCAATCCGTGTCAATTAAGAGTGGAGTCAAGTACGCCCTGCCTGCAGTAAGACTCGAACCCGCAACCTCAGTGTTGACAGACCACGTGATCACATAACAGACAACTACCTAACCACTCGGCCACCGAGGCCCCCAATTTTCTCTTGATAACTACAACTTCACTATGTTACATCGCACTTAATTTATATAAGCTAGGCGTTTTTTCTATCCATAGCGAATCACAATTCGACTTGGGACAAAAGTAACTTCTTCTGACATTCGAAGGGAGATATTTCCTCGTACTTAGGGACAGACCATTTAGCTTGAAAGGGGAGGGGCCTTGGTTTTTTGTTTTGGTCAGAAAATATTTATTTTTTTGAATGCGTCGCGCGCGCGGCCAATCGCACGTAACTTTTGCAAATGATGTCATTGATTGTTCAAGCTGATCTCCAAAAAATATTTTCATCCATAAGCAGGCCTAAACAAAAACGCGGTTTTTCTAAATTCGTCCGTTTATGTATGACTTTTTTCAAACATTGTAAACAAACACTATAAGGACACTTTACCAAAAATATAAGCAAATAACTTTAACCTACTTAATTTTATATGTCGCCAGAATTTTAAACGACAAATGCTCACTATCTCTTATTTATTGCAAGATGGGACAAAACTATTGTTTTTCCAAAACTCAGCTTATAAAAGTAAAACTTAAACGATATTTCACTTCACGTAAGGCGTGGTAACAAGAAAATAACTGTCATTTAAAAATGTCGCCAAATGTAAGGTGTTTCCGTAACAATGCGGTATTTCTGCCACTATTTTATGCGCTATTCATTGTTTGCATGCATTGGCGTGTCTGCCGCGTTCTATTCATGTATATACATCTAAATTATTAAAGCAAATTGTATAAACATGCCTTATTTCCACTTACATAGATATTAGACATCAAAATTTTTTTCCGTAACGATGTCGTATAATACTTATTTAAAATAAGAGAAGTATTCAAAGCGCTTGTCTAACTGACTTCTTATATTTGACAAAATTTCCCACAGCAAATAAAAAAAATATATAGACAAATACGTATGTTACAATCGAAAATGATGTAAGCATGGTATATCCGTAACGAATTTGTCCGTTACGGTTTAAATTAAGGTTAAGGGTCAAACTTCTACGAACACCGTTAATAGAAGTAATGGTTCAGTCACACTACACCGCATAGCGTTAACGGACGCCAAACGCAATGAAAAATGCGGCTGAAAGTTATTCGGTGATGAAAAGCATTACCCGCTGCTGCTGCTCGGTGCTCTCATGATCGCTGTACGGGGCGCATAAAACGTGCAAAACGCACAATGACCGAACGATCAACGCACATATACTGGATGAACGACGTACAGTTAACGGACTTCAATGTACTAGTAACGGATTTGTACCGCACAAAACGTACACGAAGCGCATGAAGAACTGACAAAACGTTCTTTGAACTTTTAACTCGTTTAACTTACGTTACATCCGCTGCATGTCCGTTAGTAGTCCGGCCGTAAATCAGGTCCACCGGGCAAGAACGGACTCGAACCGGACAAGTACAGAATAAGGAACGTACGAGTAACGATCAAAACGCATACCAGCGCATGGTTACCGTACATCTGATGTACAACTTTATCCGGTGCTGTACGTTCCAATTTTTGAACATGTTCAAAACTTTCCACAGAACGGAAAGAACACCGCTGGACATCGCCTCACAAGAAGCGCAAACGCCGCATGATAAACGGAAAAGAAAAGCATGCGAACGGACGGACGTGGACGGATTGAAAATTTTGTTATGCGTTGGACGATTTCAACAATTTGGCCAACAATCTTCCTATTTTTGGAACAGAAAACCCAGTAAGTGTGATTTTATGCATACAAGTTCAAATAATTTCCAATCCAAAACAATGAATAAATTACAATTTTGTCCAATAAGGAGGTACAGTGTAGAGGAAATAACCGGTGAATATGCAATAAATGTGTCCCAAAAAAGCGCTTCATTCCGTTACGGATAAATTATGATTTGTCCGTAACTTTCAATATCGTATTTTCAAGAAAACAATGACATAACAATTGGATCAACTAGTTTAACAATCATCTAATTAGTATAAAACTAATGAACCACATAAAATAGTGTTAAAAGTTTGGTAGTATTGTTACAATACACAGAATAAACATCAATTATGACACAAAAGCTAACAATACACGCAAAATATACTGTTCAAAAATCAACAAATAAACACTTAGTTATTATTTCATGAATTAATTACTTTATTCTCATAAACATATAAAGTTACAGAGAAGATAATAATACATTAATACAAATTAGTAACATACAGCATGCGTGAGATAAAGAATAATATTTAATTAACCAGGAGGGACTTTCACATTTATAATTTTTATAAATTTGCATAGTTTTTCTAATAAAACAACATTTCGTGAGGAGAATAGTTGATTAAATTTAAAAACATTCGGGTTGCTATGACAATATCTGGGTAAGTATTGTTGTCGTTCTCTAACAAAGTATTTACATGACATTATGTAATGGAACTCGTCACCAATGTCTTTGGAGTCACATAGGGCGCAGGGTCTATCGTGTCTGTGGAGACCCTGCCACCTACCTGTCTCCACTGGCAGGCGGTGATTTCCACATGTGTATTTACAAAAAATATATACATAGTTGACAGGTAGTAAAGAGATATAATTCTCTAACATGAAATCAATTTTGAATATTCTATAACAAATTCCTTTTGATGATACATTTAATTGAGAAAACCACTCTTGTTTGAACTGATCATTTAATCTTTGTTTAATCATACGTATAAAACCCTATACTGAACAAATAAAAATTATACTTAATCTTATTTTAAAAAAAGAAAAGGCATTCCTGGAAAGAAAATTTAAAAGAAAGAAGAAGAAAGCTTACATAACATGTACCTTCTAATATAATTTCATCCTTCGCCAGGAAAGAACGGAATTTGAAACAAAAAATCTTAAACAGAAAGTACATCTAAACCAGATGTGGGTTTTCAGCGAGGACATTCTTTGCAACGTTGGTAAACCTACACCAAATTGCAAAAATGAGAGAACATTTTCTCTTTAAAACAATGAAAATATTTAAGATGTGAGATTTCTCCGTAACGAAATGATGTTACTTTTATTGAACAAATTAAACTCCAGTACTGATAAATGTGTTTGTATTTGTTTTATCGTTAAGGTGTATTAAATATTCATAACATTAGTTACTTTCAAGATCACCAAATTATTGAATTTCCGCTGGATTTTTCCGTAACAAATAATATGCTTTATATTCTTGGTATTTTGAAAGGGTTTCTATAAAATGACTTTATGACAGCGAAGTAAATCAAAATCTACAAAATATGAATTTTAATTGTAAGCAGAATTTTGAGCATCCATAGTAAATTTATATTTGTTGTTCAATTTGAAATATTGTCATATTTTCTATTATGCAACAAAACCCAAACTGGCAAATATTTGCATATTATCATATACTTATTGTAAATAACTTTTTTTACCGTATAATAAAAGGAATAAAAGGGCAAACATTTTATATTTTACCAGATTGGCAAAGCGGGCTGATATCAAAATGTTATTAAATGCTTCCGAATGTTATTACACGCTTTTCCGTAAGTGTTATCACATGCCTTTCCGTAAATGATCGGAAATTACCGGAATTGTTTACAAATATGACGTCGAACGATAAAGCAGACGACATGCATGATACGAATGCATGGAGATGGACAATACTTTGGATTATCTTAAGTCAATGAAAACTTACACACAAAAAGAAACAAAACGTGAGTGATCTGAAAATATTATCTAAATGACTTAAAAACAAATTCGGAGCACATAGCGGCACCGGAACTCGATAGGATTTTGATATATCTTTGTCTATTTCATTTTCCCCTGCTGAAGCATATGACAAAAAAAAGCCATTACATGACATTTTTGATATCATATGCATTATTAGCCCAAGGTTTGATATTGGCCCAAGGGCCGCAGGCCCTTGGGCCAATATCAACCGAGGGCTTATAATGCATATGATATCAAAAATGTCATGTAATAATCTGATATTATCATATACTTATAGTAAATAACTTATATTTTTTACTGTATAATAAAAGGAATAAATGGGCAAAAATTTTATATTTTACCAGATTGGCAAAGCGGGCTGATATAAAAATGTTATTAACTGCTTCCGAATGTTATTACACGCTTTTCCGTAAGTGTTATCACATGCCTTTCCGTAAATGATCGGAAATTACCGGAATTGTTTACAAATATGACGTCGAACGATAAAGCAGACGACATGCATTATACGAATGCATGGAGATGGACAATACTTTGTCAATAATATTTTAAGTCAATAAAAACTTACACACAAAATGAAACGAACTGTGGGTGATCTGAAAATATTATCTAAATGACTTTAAAACTAATTCGGAGTACATGAACAGCGGTACCGGAACTCGATAAGATTTTGATATATCCAAGTCTATTTTATTTTCTCCTGCTGAAGCATATGACAAAAAAAAGCCATTACATGACATTTTTGATATCATATGCATTATAAGCCCTCGGTTGATATTGGCCCTCGAGCCTGCGGCTCTTGGGCCAATATCAAACCTTGGGCTAATAATGCATATGATATTGACTGTCATATTGTTAAGTTGACCCATTTTTGACTTGTCAAGTGTTTATTGTGCTTTGTATAGAATTCCTGACGTTTAAATTGTCTACCCTTTTTAATTATATATAAAATTTGATTACTTAGCAAATTTTTATAGAATTCATATAATTGTTATGATGTTAAGTGAACTTAGCTAATAATAATTATCCTGGTTATATTTGTTTAACATCGTTTACATATATATTAATTGTTTCAGTCACTATACTTGAAAGAATATGTCTCAAATGCACAGTTTAATGAAACTTGTTTGTTAGTTTGTTTAAGTGGCGTTTAATGCCAATTTTAGCAATTTTTCATTTATATTGTGGTTTCCAGTTTTTATTGGGGAGGAAGTTTGAGTACCCAGAGAAAACACCATCATTGGTATGAAAACTGGCAATCGAAGTCATTACTAATACTAATGCATATCTCTGTTGATATACTTTATGAGCTTATGATTATTTTAACAGCTCACTATGAAACCTTACATTAAAGAGCTGAAAGAGAAAAAAGAGTTGTTTTCTAGAACAGTTGTTTACTGTTACCTTAAATGGTGTGGTGTTGGCTATAAAGTGTGTTGTAGAAATTTATCATCAAAAGGTACAAAAGAATTTGTAGCCCAATTTCATGCCCCTTGTAGTCAAGAGGTGAAAGTTTCTTTGTTTAAAAATTGTTCTTGGGTTGTTTTGATTTCCGATTTATTTGCAGAGTCATTTTGTTTGGCATGCCGTCTTTATGTTTTAAACCAGACAAAAGAAAAAATAAACAAAGTTGAGCATTTCACTAGATTAAACATTGTGTCAGAATTATTTTGCATGTTTCTGCACTATGTTTGCTTCATTGAATGCAAAATTACTTCATATATGTGATCAGTGAAACTGTTAACGACCTGGGTTTGATGAAGGTAATTATGATGTAGAAATACCTCAGTACAGTTCTTATCTTTTCCATTAGGCAAATTGAAGAGTTTTGAGATTAATAATGCAAATCCCATTGATATTTATGTCCTAATAAAGAAAACGTTTTGATTATAAACAAATTGTAAAAATATCCTCTTGCTTAAATTATCATATAAACAGTAAGAAGATTTAAGTGATTGATAGTTCATTTGGGAATAAGAACACTTCTCTTATTCATTTATAGTTGAGTGTAGCATATCACACATGTTAATAAATAAGTAGCTTAAATACCTTATGTTTACTGGTATGTGTATTTCTATTGTTTTAAGCACAACAATTACATTACAGTAAGTACAAGAATTAAACAATTCAAAATTTTGTATCAAATTTGCAATAAATTTAAAATTAAATTCTTAAAATAGACATTATAATCCTTAATTAACAGATGAAGACATCAGTAGTAGATTCCATGAAAGAATATGGTAAAACAAGGCTGTTATTTGCCACTGAGACATATTCCATAGGAACTGATACCCCAAATATTTCAAGAATTGTTCATTTTGCTGTTTCAAAGAGCATTTCATGTAAGGACAATTAAAATCCTCAAGATTCTAGTTATAGTCAGCATTATTTACAAAAAAATATATACTAAGAGAGAAATCATTTATTTGTTATATTTACATTAATATTAGGGTAGCCAGACAACTCGGTCCGGGACAACTCAGCCCGATATTAGAGACAAGTCGGCCCGTTTATAAGACAACTCAGATCGCAGTAAGACAAATCGGCCCGTTAAAGGACAACTCGAACCATCCATCAAATGTGACGTTTTATTTGATTTTACCAATACATCTTGAATTTTTTGTGGGTCAGTGTCTTTTTTGTTTTTGAAACAAGGTACAGCTGTTTCAGTAAATAAAAAAGACAAGTTTTATTTATACCTTTCATCGCATTTATTACACTAACAGTTAACCGTAACAATGATATTCAGACGAGATATTTGACATAGAAAAGTAGATAGCACTGATGGGACCCATGAAGTTGTCTGAGTATGGAATAGTTAGAGCTTTGTTTTGTATTGTCTGTTTAGCGGTCTAGGAGAGTCTGGTACTCTCGGCAGCTGGGCCAACTTGTCGTACTGAGGTCCGAGTTGTCCTATGAACCGGGCCGACTTGTCTCGAATATCGGTCCGAGTTGTCAGGCACTCAATATTAGAACCTACTTGTTGTCAACGTTTCAACCAGATCATGCAATTACATGCAATATTAACTAATGCAGAAGCAACATCATAAAATAATCACTATGAAAATTGGGATCATCCAGATTTGTCAAAATCAATAGAAGGATATTTATAAATTAGTGAATTACTCTTGTGTCAAATTTAGTTAAGAAATACTTCAAATTTCTAAACAGGTTATACGATATAATATGGTTTGGGTATGTCTGCGCCTAATAAACAGAGAAGCGTTTTATGAATGGTGAAAACAGACCCAAACAATTTTATATTATATAACCTGTTCAGAAATTTGAAATATTGCTTATAATATAATTTTAGCTATATCTTGACAATGTTTATGGTAAAAACATCGATGACATCATGGAACTATTTGAATTTTAATGGTGTAAGAATAGGTCATAGGTCACACAAGTTATATTTTATAATGTGGGTTGCTCGATCTAGAATAGACCCATCAGATTTCAGCTTATAAAGAAAATTAAATTATTGCAAAATAATTTTGCAATAACACAGTACATAATCATACTTTCTAAATTAAAAAAACTAATTGAATAAATGTTAAAATTTATATATCTTTTTGCAGCATACATGCAAGAAGTTGGCAAATGTGGAAAAAATAGTCATGATTCAGAAGCTGTTATGTTTTATAATAACAATGACATCGCAAAAATGTGAGGGGATTAGACCCTGTAATGGTCGAATTTTGTCGCACCAATGACTGTAGGTGGCAATTTATTTGTCAGTACTTTGGATGTATGCATCCCTGTTATAGAAATAGAAACCATATGTGTTGTGATAATTATTCACTGAAGTGTAATTGTGATGAATGTATTGGTATGTATCTTAACACCAAATTATTGAATATATATGTAAAAAATATTTTTGAAATATATGAAGCTACTAACCATGGCAGTGGAGGCATAAAGTTTAAAACTTGACCAAACAAGGATAAAATAATGATCAATTATTAAACATTGTATAAAATGTGAGCTATACTTACAGTTTACTTATATATATATATATATCCCCTTCATATATATATATATATATATATACGTCTACAAATTAAGCCCAACACTGTTTGAATTAGATTTTTAACACTGTCAAATTTTTGCTTTCCCTCGGCGGGATTCGAACTCACACCGTTGTAACACTGTGGCACCAATTCGCCTGCACTATGTCCAGCGGTCTAGACCCATCGGCCAAATCCGCTATATAAAAATATAGCTTCATTAACCGGGGTGGATCTTAGACATAGACATAGTACATGTGTACTAGCGTGTGACGATGGAATTTTCGTAACCAATACGTATTAATCTGACAGTAATCTAATTCAGCATTTTTGTATATATTATATAGGATGACAAAGTTACTTGTCATGCAGTCACAGTAAGTAAATTATATACAAACGTCTAAGTATTGTGACAACCATATAATATATCTATCCAGCGGATCTCTGAAACATCAGAAATACAGGGTTAATATCAAATATTTATATATACGTCTACAAATTAAGCCCAACACTGTTTGAATTAGATTTTTAACACTGTCAAATTTTTGCTTTCCCTCGGCGGGATTCGAACTCACACCGTTGTAACACTGTGGCACCAATTCGCCTGCACTATGTCCAGCGGTCTAGACCCCTCGGCCAAATCCGCTATATAAAAATATAGCTTCATTAACCGGGGTGAATCTTAGACATAGACATAGTACATGTGTACTAGCGTGTGACGATGGAATTTTCGTAACCAATACGTATTAATCTGACAGTAATCTAATTCAGCATTTTTGTATATATTATATAGGATGACAAAGTTACTTGTCATGCAGTCACAGTAAGTAAATTATATACAAACGCCTAAGTATTGTGACAACCATATAATATATCTATCCAGCGGATCTCTGAAACATCAGAAATACAGGGTTAATATCAAATATTTATACATACGTCTACAAATTAAGCCCAACACTGTTTGAATTAGATTTTTAACACTGTCAAATTTTTGCTTTCCCTCGGCGGGATTCGAACTCACATATATATATACGTAAAATGTTGATAAGAAATCTCCACAAGTCACATAATATATGAAAATAAAGTTGAAAATCCAAAAAAGTATCAATTTATTACACTTCTGGCATAAAATAGAACATATAAATAAATCCATCAATTAATTAATCACAGTTCTCTCCGACCGGTTTCATCTCTCTGAGATATTCATGGCTGAACTGATATAAGAGTTACAAGATGTTATGATTTAGTCATAGTTACTTAACGTCATAGAGTAATTCTTAGTGACGTAACGTCATAGAGTAATTGTTGAACGTCTTAGTAACGTAACGTCACAGAATAACTTAAGAACGCATTAAATACTGGAATTTGTTCTATTTAAAACAGGATTATATTTTAAAATAAATAGTTTTTCTTTATTTATACGTTGGTCTTCTGTTGTTTTAGGTGCACATTGTTATATCGGGAAAATGTAATAGTTCGGTATTGTTGATCCGGCACAATTTGAAATGTGTTCGCTTAGTGAAATCATCCTTGTGTAAGGTACTCTAATTTGTTGCCTATGTACAGTAATTCGCTGTCTAAGTGTGTTACCTGTTTGTCCAATATAATGTTCACCACATCCTTTGCATGTTATTACGTATATAAGATTTTCCGAATAGCAAGAGAAATTGTTTTTTATTCGGAAGATGTGTCCAGTTTTAAATTTAAATTCAGACCCTTCAATAAGATATGCACACACTCCACAATTAAAACGGTTACATTTTGTTACCTTCGGAATATCTGTAGCTGTGCTAAGTTTGGCATTAGTGAGTATCGTTTTCAGCGACTTTGATTGTCTTTTGCTTTTAATAATTGGATGTTTCTGCAGGACGGCTTTCATTCGTTCGTCATTTTGTGATATCGGAATGTTGTTTAAGATCTGTCCGAATACTTCGGTATTACGAGGATTGTATGTCGAAACATATGGTATGACTTCCGGTTCTGTGTTATTCCTAACTTTTCACAATTCCAGTGTGCTCAATCTAGTAGCTCTATCGATTCCATTTTCTATGAGTTTTTTCGGATATTTCTGAGCTAATAAAACGTCACTGAGTTCCTTAAGTCGTAAATTTCTGGTTTCCGTGGACGACACTATAGCACAAATTCGCCTGGCTAAATTATACGGTATATTTATACGGGTGTGTCTCGGATGACAAGAGGAAAATAGTAAATATTGTTTGGAGTCGGTTGGTTTGAAGTATATGTCAGTTTCTAAATTGTTGTTGTTTTTAATGATTAATATATCTAGGAAAGGTAATCTGTCGTTGCTATGATCCATTGTAAATTGTAGGTTCTCATTTATTCCGTTTATTAATTCTTTGAAATATGTTAAGGTTTCTAAACTGTCATTCCATAGGATGAAACAATCATCAAGAAATCTTTTCCAGTTTTCTAGCAAATATGCATGAAACACATCTCCAAACTTAAGCATAGATTGTTCGTAAATTTTTAATTCGTGAAAACCCATCACTAAATTTGCATAAGTGGGGGCAACCTTTGTGCCCATGGCAGATCCGGATTTTTGACGGAAAGCTTGATCATTAAAGTAAAAATAATTATTTTCTAATATAAATCTTAAACTATCGATAATAAAGTCATTTATAAATCTACTTGGTATATCTTCTCGGTATTTTTCAATCCAATATTTAATGGACCATATTCTTGCGGAATGTTTGTATATAGATTAACGACATCAAATGAAACCATGTATGTATTTTCGTTTATAGTTTCTGGAAGGTGGTTCAACATATCCAAATCATCTCTAATATAACTTTTAATATGTTTCAATAAAGGTTTGAGAAGAATGTCTAGTAGATTGCTCAAACGGTGTGTTTCACAAATTGGTCCCGCTACGATGGGACGAGGTTTTAGATCGGAAGGTGACGGTACATTTACACATTCGTTACTTGATTGTTGACATTTTTCGTTAATTATTTTGCTCTTATGAATTATCGGTAGTCCGTAAAAATTACTTGATTTGCAACGAAAATTCTTTAGGTAATCGAATTCCTTTTCCGTAAGACATTTGCGATGTAGATGTAATAAAACAATCATTCTATTAAAAATTGTTTGTTGGTTGTATCTTGGTGCTTTTTCATAGAACGTATTATCTGATAAAATTTGTTCTACTAAATTTATATAATAAATTCTGTCCATTATTACAACAGCGCTGCTTTTATCGGCCTCTTTTATCACAATGGTTTGATCGTTTTTCAATTCTAGTAAATTTTTCCATTGATTTTTCGAAAAGTTCGATTTTGTACTTTGCGGTACCATGTTCTGTATAGGAAATTTAGTTAAATGTTCACAATATTCGTCTAAAGTTTTATTTTTATTTTTCCTTGGACAATAATTGCTTTTATTTTTAACTAGAGACCCGTCCCCTCTATTTTCATTTTCTAAAAATTCCTCCGATAATCGTAATTTACGACAAAATTCTGATATTTCATCCCTCATTTCTGGAATATTTTGCGTCTTTGGAGTAGGTGTAAATTTTAGTCCCATGCATAAAATATCAATTTGTACGGTTGATAGTGTTTTTGAAGATAAATTAATTACCTTTGGTTTTATTGTTGTTTTCACTTCCGGGTGTCCCGACTCCTCTGGTATTGTCCTAAAAAAGATTTTTGTTCTGGTTTTTTGTGTTATTATTGGTGTATTGTCCTTGATAATGGTTATTACCGAACCCTCCACCATATGACTGTTCTGGTTTACGAATCCAAGAACTATTCCGGCTTCCTTGATGTGATATATTGTCGGTAGAGTTTAGGCGGTTAACATTTCGTGAGTTTGGATTTTGTCGGTAAGATTCCTGTCCTCTTGCGTTGGATTGATCCCCACTGTGCTCATATTGTTTATCATTACCGCTTTGAAATGATTGTCCTCTTGATCGAAATTGTTTGTTATTTTGTTGAATTCTATAATTTCCGAAATATCCGAAAAAACTCATAGAAAATGGAATCGATAGAGCTACTAGATTGAGCACACTGGAATTGCGAAAAGTTAGGAATAACACAGAACCGGAAGTCATACCATATGTTTCGACATACAATCCTCGTAATACCGAAGTATTCGGACAGATCTTAAACAACATTCCGATATCACAAAATGACGAACGAATGAAAGCCGTCCTGCAGAAACATCCAATTATTAAAAGCAAAAGACAATCAAAGTCGCTGAAAACGATACTCACTAATGCCAAACTTAGCACAGCTACAGATATTCCGAAGGTAACAAAATGTAACCGTTTTAATTGTGGAGTGTGTGCATATCTTATTGAAGGGTCTGAATTTAAATTTAAAACTGGACACATCTTCCGAATAAAAAACAATTTCTCTTGCTATTCGGAAAATCTTATATACGTAATAACATGCAAAGGATGTGGTGAACATTATATTGGACAAACAGGTAACACACTTAGACAGCGAATGACTGTACATAGGCAACAAATTAGAGTACCTTACACAAGGATGATTTCACTAAGCGAACACATTTCAAATTGTGCCGGATCAACAATACCGAACTATTACATTTTCCCGATATACCAATGTGCACCTAAAACAACAGAAGACCAACGTATAAATAAAGAAAAACTATTTATTTTAAAATATAATCCTGTTTTAAATAGAACAAATTCCAGTATTTAATGCGTTCTTAAGTTATTCTGTGACGTTACGTTACTAAGACGTTCAACAATTACTCTATGACGTTACGTCACTAAGAAGTTCAACAATTACTCTAAGACGTTAAGTAACTATGACTAAATCATAACATCTTGTAACTCTTATATCAGTTCAGCCATGAATATCTCAGAGAGATGAAACCGGTCGGAGAGAACTGTGATTAATTAATTGATGGATTTATTTATATGTTCTATTTTATGCCAAAAGTGTAATAAATAGATACTTTAGTGGATTTTCAACTTTATTTTCATATTAGTCTAGGTCAAACCAAAGACCTAAAATACATCGTTGAATCAATGTGAAACTTATCTTCTATTTTAGTTTTGAAATTATGGCTTTGTCACTGTACCATATTACAGGAGCTTAACCATGTTTGGTCTAAAAATAACTATCATAAAGAAATACTTTAAATTTCTGAAAATTCTATAAGATATAAATAACATGTTTTTGATCTATTAAAGCCTAGTAAACCCAGAAGCAGCTTATGAAAGGTGTTAAAAGACCCAAACCATGTTATATCATACAACCTGTTCAGATATTTGAAATATTCCTTATAATTTAATGTTAACTATAAATCTTGACAATTTTAACCTTAAAAACAGCGATGACCTTAAAAGTACTGTTTGAAATTCAATGGCTTAAGAATAAGGCATGTCACGAACGCAAGTAATATGGTATAATATGGGCTTATATGTTTGAATTGGCTAATCAGATTTCAGCTTACACACCAAATTAAATTTCCAGTATATGAAAATAAATTTATTCTGGTACATCTGTATAATGTTAAAAAAAAAAAAAATTTTCTTTTCTTTTCAGTACAGTCATCAGATTTAGGAAGTTTGTCACATAAGATCTCTTCTGAGAAAATTGCCTATATTAAGGCATCATTATTGCAGTACTTTAATGAAGAAAATGACAGAAAACTATCGAATGAGCTTGCAAAGAACATTATTGTTTGTATTCAAAACCAACAAAACTTAGAACTGAACTTCTATTGGCTTTTAAAGAACATAATAGCCATTGTTAATGCCTATCTTAAACAATCTGTATGATTTAAAAGGGGATTAAGGACACATGTATATACTCAGAAAATAATTTTTCAATGAATTTTATGTAAACTTTATGTACAAGTAATACATTGTCAAATGGTATTTTTAAGCTCCCTGAATAAACTACGTATTTTTACCATAAATAAGTTGATATAATTTATAGACATAAGGCTTTCATAAACTTTATGAGAAATAATGAAAAAAGATTATGAATATTTTAACACAAATGGTAGTGCTATTTTATGACTTTTAAATAAAATGGTTTTGAATGGTGACCTACATTCCCATAATGTACAACAATAAAAACATTACATTATGTACATTATATATATGCTCTACAAACTGTATCAAGTGTTTTGTTGTTTAGTTTAAATTGCTAAATCAGTTGCATCCATCTTGATTCTCTTCAGTATCCATTCTTAACAATGTAAAGGATCTAAATATTCACTTACTGATCTTTTAATGTCTCTAAAAGTGCCATGACTTCTCCAATGTTTAGTTTGAATGGTCTTATAGATCTTAAATCTTGAATCATCATGACTTCATCATGATATGACGGATTTTTATGCTGGTTACATCTAATCTTTACATTTGTATTTTTTTCATAAGTATCACAAATTGAGTCTATGTATGCAAGAGCACTCGTTTTTTTTAAATGTTCTGTGCCGTTTTGTTTGAAATCTTCTGTGCCGTTTTGTTTGAAAACATATGTTTAATGTGTGTTTTTGTTAATTTGACCAAATATTCCATTTCTAAATCTGCAGGGATATGAGTGTCAATATGACCTTTTGTGTCGACAAACATTGAGTATAATGTCTTTGTTGCCCTTTTTTCACTCAGTAAAACATTTTGTTGCATTAGAAATCTTAATATTTCTACTGCATATTTGTTAAGATCGCCTTTGTTTTTAAAAATGACTAAACATTGTTTCATCAGACGTAACAATTGCTTTCTGTCTGGTAGTTTGCAGACATTAAGAAGTTCTTTATACACCATACCTAAATATAATACAATAGAGGCATAATTAAAAATTTTATCTGTTGGCTTTGAACTTTCATAGCTGTTAATTTTTTTATGTATTTTTAACTATAACAACTTGCAATCTGATAGGGGTATGGTGATAATTGATACTTCATCTGAAAAAAACAAAATCATATTTAATCATGGCTAGGCTCTAACTTTAACCAAGATCAGGTACATTTAGAAAACTTTAAAATTAAAATTATTCATTGTCTTAAAAAAATTAATTGATGAATGTAAAAGGTTATACCAATAGCATTCATGGATTTGACATGATACATACACTTTAAAATATAATTCTAATATGATATGCTTCAACTCTTTGAGACCCCAACTATGGTAAATATGATTTTTGTACGAGAAACATGAGATCAATGTCATATTTCATCAAGAAGTTTTAGCAAGATTTCCATATATTTAGATGCGTCACAATCAATTTTGTTCCAAAACAGCCATTTTATGGCAGAAATGGTGTTGGTTTATAAACAGTTTTACACTGCTTGCCATTTATGTCCTTTTTTATTTCTTGCAGTTGCTGGGCATAATATAATGCAACACAAAATATAGCCTGTGGTAAAATAGTAATAAACTACTGTCTCCATAGATTATTTCTTTGCAAGCATAATTTATTTTTCTAAATTTTTAAAATTTTATATATATATTACTAAATAACGTCACCATTTTGTAGATCTATGCTAGTTATATGCTAGTTATATTTGATTGCTGTATAATTGGTTCTATCATTGCACCTACAAATACACAACTGATATAATACAGCAATTAAAATCTCAACATTTTTAATACCGGCGTTCCTTATTTTTGCATTAAAATGAAAAATCGATAAAACTTCAAGTTTATAATCTCTAATTTAATTTAACCTTATTCTATTGTCAAAAACCCATAACAAAAGGAAGACACAACTTACAATAATGTATTCTTGTTACATAATGCATACAATACATTTCACGAAAATTATAAACATTAACACAAATTATATTTAGTACGTAGTGTACCCAAGTATAATACCATGCTTTTCAATGGCGTTGTACAACATTTAAATGCAATTAAGTTGCTGATGCAGGTAATAACAAAGATTATTTTGAATTATTTTCAAAGGATGTTAAATTGATTATGATAGTCAAGACAGTCTGCACATTTAGGTATTTTCAGTTTTTAGTATGTTTGTTTTTTAATTGTGTTAAACACCACTTTCACTTTCAGGAACTTTTCTGCTCTATCATGGCATCCAATTTTAATTAAAGAGAAAGCATGCGTACCTGGAGAAATTCCCCAAACTTCAGTAGGAAAACCAGCAAACCTTGTCAATATAGGATATTTGAGTGCACAATTTTATTTGAAAATCGGTTTTACCTATTGTTGAAAAAACACAATTTTTCTTTTCACCTTCATTGGCAAAATTTGGTGGAATGTGATTTAATGGTTTGGAATCCATTGTATCCATTCCAAAGAATTCCAGTGCTATTTCCACCGTGTGTACATCAACAAAACTCACAGTAAACTCTTTAACATCATATGCCTTGTTGATGTCTTCCTCATAGTTTGCTCGTATTATTTGACTCAACTCTCATCTCATGGTTCCAACTTCCTATATTTCTAAAATTAGCAGTGTAGTTGGTGATTCAGTTCTTAACTGCATGTAATATATATGTTCACAAATCTGGTATAGACAAAGTATTTATGTATATGTTGTTACAATAATTATAATGATTAATAATGGACAATGTAAGAGCTTAACAGCAAAGTACATTATATTGGCCTATTTTTTTTATATGTAAACATTTGATTTTGAGAAATAATTTTATTAAATGGGTGTTTTCATATTTGACCTGTATTATGTTTAATTGAAGCTGTATTTGGTCGAGGATATATGTATAAGACTAAGGCAACGCCGAGGGCTTATACAGTTATTTGAGGCTGAATACTGGCATGTAGAATATGAAACACTCATTCAATGACACTTTTATTAACCAGTTGAGAAAATTTTAGTACCATTTTATCATTGACCAATATAGCTATACTCGATCCAATTTGGCTTCTCATGGACATAAAAAAGATTAATATGAACAACCCTGAGTATGAAAATGTAATTTTTTCCTTAAAAATTCTGATGCATTTTATATAGTGCAAACTGAAAGTGACATTCCTGCATTGGCCCTGTTTTTCTGTATTCAGTCTGTTTTTTCTCCGTATTGGCCACATTTTCCCGTATTTAGTATGTTTTCCGTATTGGTCCTGTTTTCCTGTATTTAGGCCTGTTTTTCTGTATCGGCCCTGCTTTTTCTGTATTGGGCTTGTTCACTAGATTCATATTGTTTTACAATTTCACATGTATTTTACACAATTGGTTAATAATATGATATATAACACATATTGTTTTCCATATATTTATCAAATTGAACTTGTTTACCTTGTTGTCTTATTATATTTATATTATACCTGGATGCTCCTTTCATAATACAAATAATGATTGAAGAATTTCAAGAAGTTCATCAGTAGATGAAAGCATTCAAAAGTAATTGGCTTCAAATGTCCAAAACTGTCTGTCATAGTGTCAGCTCCAGCTCGAAGTCTCTTGGTTCCTGAAAAGCGCTCTCTAGTTAACTGGTCTCCACCTATTACATGATGTTTGAAATATTTTTAAATGAATAATTTTAAAACATATGTGTTATTGTTCAATAATAGAACCAACCAAAATGGCAAGACAGTTTTTTCTACAATCTTGTCAGATAGCTCACTCTATTGACTGAACTCAAATATTTGTAACTTTATACATACTTCATCACCCTTCCTCATTTCCATTCCAATACCCATTATTAAATCTGGAAAAGAATAACCTGATATTCTTATACAGTTAAACAACCCAACAATGCTATTTGCTGTAATAAGAACACAGATACATAGCCTCCACATATCCTGAAAAAAATTAATAAAGCAACATGAAACAGCATACAAACAGGTGTATCTGTATTAACTTACCAATGTGATAGCAGTCACTGTTTTTTAGATCAATTGATGCCTGATGGTGAACATCCTTAATGACAGTCTCATAATATTCTTAGATTTTTACAACATCATCATATTTCTGTTCATTGAGAGGTAATGTTTCCAATGGAACAACTATTGTTTTCTCTTGTGTAAGTCAATAACAATTTAACACATGTACACAATACCTGTAATGAAGATTCAAGCATTCAGATATAAGTACCTATATTAAGCAATTTGTTTCATGTTGTGCATTTAATAGGCATTTTGTGTTTTAATTTTATAACACTACATTTGTGTTTCATACAGCCTTTAATTTGAAATCAAATAGAGAGTTTTATCTTTTTTAAATTTTTAATGCTTTCTACTGGTACCTTAAGGAATTTACAATCTATTTTACAATTTAAAATCATTCATAATTTACCTCAAATCATTACATGTCAAAAATCAAACTTTTACCTGTCAAAAATTTTGAATGTTTCCCTGTTATCAGATGTGGTACTACCTTTGCACAAAAACTTAGAGAGTACCTTGGCTATGATAGTTATGTAGGCCGTCTTCATTTCACAAATTTCTTTTGGACTGATAAAAAAATCTGTGACTGATATTTTATCACATTCTCTCTGTGGTGATACATCTGAGAATGTATCTGTGAAGCTGAAATTATTTACCTACAGTGGTTCAAGCAAATGATATACATGTATCTTAAGTAATTAGTAAATTACAAATAATTGTAACTGTAACAAAACACTATTGGTTTATAAGTCATGTACTTTTTTGCCTAAAACAGTTTATGCTATTGCAATGGGCTAGCCATAATTTGTTTTAATCTCTATTGTTCTAATATCCTAAAATTTGACATTGGTTTGTCCCATATGTATATTATAATACTACTACTAATACTAATACTTTATTTCTCATAAACACAAGTTACAGAGAAAATAAACATATATAATGTTATGAATATATAATATCAACATGTGTGAACAAAATTACATATAATAGTGTTAACCTGGAGGGGCGACCTTTGTCAAAATAATTTTAACAAATTTTGACAACTTATCAAGTGTTGGTACATCAGTTGAACAAAATAAGTTTCTAAACTTTAAAGTATTTGCATTTTTAAGACAATATTGAGGTAACAACTTTTTCCTTTCATGGCTGAAAAAACTACATGTCATAATATAATGAAACTCATCACCAATTTCATGTAAATTACATAATGTACAGATACGTTCATTTCTTATTATGCCTTGCCAACTGCCTGTTTCTATTGGCAAATGATGATTCCCACTTCTAAATTTGCACAAGTAATACATTAAATAAGATGGCAACAATGAAATATATTTTTCAAAACAGAAATTTTCCTTAAATAATCTATAACACAATGTTTTTGAAGAGTTTGAAATCTCAGATGACCATTCTTGAAGGAACTGATCTTTTAATCTCTGTTCTATACATTTTTCGATCCATAAAGAACTGTATTGGTCTTGTGATCTCCAAACATTGGAAAGGCCACAATTATCAAAAATACTTTTCAAATATAAAATCCATTTCCAGTTAAAACCCTCATTTTTGGAATAAAGAAATAGTAACTTATATAATATCACTGAAAATTTATTTTCTTCACCATTTACTAAACGACACCAAAATTTTACCATTCTTATTTTTGCTGTCAGTGAGATGGGATATCTTCCTAATTCTCCATAAATAACATTGTTAGTTGTTTGTGGTTTAAGCTTTAAAATAAGTTTACAAAAACGTAGATGTACTTTTTCTAAGATATCAAGTTTTTCAAATCCCCAGATTTCAGAGCCATACAATAAAATTGGTAATATGGCTTTGTCAAACATATCTAACTGGCATTCGATTGATAAATTATGTTGTCTACCTTTCTTTAACAAATTATACATTGCTTTTGTGGCTTGGTCTTTCAAATAATTTCTAGTTGTATAGAAAGATCCACTTCTAGCGAAGAATACCCCTAAATATTTATAACTTTTTACTATTTCAATCTTTCTACCACTCAGAAAAAAATCATGATCTGTAATTCTCCCTTTTGAAAATATCAAAATGTTTGTCTTATCTACATTTATTTTCATCTTCCAACAATCGCAGTAGTTCTTAAAACAATCAAGCATATATTGCAAAATATATACCAAAATTGTATCATCTGCGTATAGTAATAAAAAAATTTTCATATAAATTTCAAGCTCATTTTCGAAGTTTTGGCTTATAAATTCAACGCCGACGGCATTATTGCCTTCCAAGTATGCTTGTAAGTCGTTTAAATACAACGAGAATAAAACAGGTGATAGATTTTCACCCTGTCTAACACCTATTTCACATTTTAAAAAGTCTGAGCGAATATTGTTAAGTCTTATATACGATTTCGCATCATTATATATATTTTGTATGATACGTAGAAATTTGCCATTGATATGGTTTTCATAAAGTTTATGAAATAGGGAATTTCTATGAACAAAGTCAAACGCCTTTTCAAAATCAATAAATGCACAATGTATTTTTTTCTTTTTAAAACATAAAAGTTCAAACAGGGCATATAATGTAAAAATGTGATCATTGGTGCAGTAGCCGGGTCTAAAGCCAGCTTGGTTTTCATGTAACAGTTCTTTTTCACTTATGAAATCATTTAACCTAGAATTCAAAACTGAAGTAAAAATTTTCCCTAAACATGACAAAAGTGTAACGGGTCGATAGTTTTTTGGATCTAGCTTGTCGCCTTTGTTTTTATATATCGGTATAATAATACCCGTCAACCATGTCTCGGGCACAAAACCGGAATCAAAAATCAGGTTAAATAAATTAACAAATATGTCGCTCATACAAACAAATGATGATGAAATATATTCATTTATAATATCATCGTCGCCTGGTGATTTGTTGTTTTTGGCGTTTCGGATTGCTTTAGCAATTTCTTCCTTTGTTATTATGCAATTTAGCGACGTATTCTGATTATCATAGGATCATTTTGTACAACAAAATCATTTTCATTATCAAATTTGTTTATATTTATATCTTTGAAAAAATCAAATAACTGTTCGATAGAGATATTTGTGGATAGGTTTTGTTCTCCTTTTCTAAAGATTCTCCAAAATTCTTTTGGATTCTTCAACCTCATATTTTTCATTTTATTGCTCATATCTCTATTAAACGTCAAAATACTTTCATCCATAGTTCTTTTGTATTGTTGTTCTGATATTTTCAACCTAGTTTTAAAAATATTGGAACCATACCTTTTATATAAACGCTTTGCTTTTCGAAATTCCTTTCTTGTTTTTTTACATTCGTCATTAAACCAGAGCTTTCTTTGTTTTGTGCTTTTCAGATTAGCTATATGTTTTGTTGGACATGACCTACCGAAGGTCATTTCAGCTGCATTTAACAAAATAGAGCACGTTTCTTGGATGTATAAATTTACGTCTTGATGTTCTATTTCATTTAAATTCTTTTCTAAAAGTTTTGAATTCAAAATCGCAATTTTATCTTTATCTAAATGTCCTAAAAAACATTTTTCTTTTCCGGATTCCATTTATTAATATACTTCTTTGGACAATTTATATTTTTTTCAGTATTTTGTAAAGAAGATTCGTCACTCTTCAATCTTACTGCTAGTGGGGCATGTATATCCGAGAACAGTTTACTGAATTCTAAAATTTCAAAATTTCTCCAGTAGGTAAGTAATATAGGTTTTGTTGGGGTATTAACAATTAAAGGCTAATAAGCTAAACAAGTATCAATGCACAGTATTTCTATATTTCTTAACTACATATATATTATATATAATTCAATTGTTGAAAGATGTGTAAAAATAAAAATCTCACTAATATGGCATTAGCAAATGCATAATGCATTTCTTTTGTCTTTCTTGCTCCAGAGAAATGCTGTTCATAAATGATTATTGGGAAATTGACATTATCTCCAATAAATCTAACTGTTTTGTTAGACACAACTTCATTTATAACTTCTCTATTAAAAGTTCCTCCCAATAACTCAAGTAGGAGAACCTTGATAGCTGAGACAAACGCAAACAGGTAGCAAGCGATCAAAGACCTATAAATTCAAAGTTAAGAAAGTATTTACTGTGAACTAATGTTCCATGATGATATCACTGCTCTATGAGTCTTGTGGCTTCCAGCAAAAGTGAAACAAAAATAATGTGACCTAATTGTAAAATTAATTCATTTACATTTCTGCTTCATTTGTCTTAAAGTATATACAGAATGCATGTAAAATAGCATTTTGTTCTAATAATGATAATAAATATTATTTTTATAAATGAGGGACCCAAAATATAAAGAGAGAAATGATAATTAAAACACTAATTTATATGAGTCCCTATTAAGTCAATAAAGAAGACAACAAATGTTTTAAAATTTATACTTTTTGATCACATATCTTCTATGAAAAGTAGTGACATCATCCTTTGAGTTAGGCTAAGTGATGGATTACGGGCTTGCATCATGACGGAATATATTAAGTCTATTCTTGGCATGAAATTTGCTAAGTCCTGTGGCTTTTCATGAATTGGCATCATAACAGCAACAACTAGTTGAAATAATATTGGAAAATTGAGCAGAAATTCTGAGCAGACTGCTGACCAATTAAACTTTTCCAAGTGTTCTGGCTCTTTTCTCATCAATATAGAGATGAATCCATGTTTAGTATTGTTTATATTACCACTTGCATGTTTTGTTTGGTTAACTAGCTGCCTTAATAATGCATCATAGATTTTTTAGTTCTATTTCTGTTAGAACTGATTTTTTGCTGAATAGATTGTCATTGTGGTACAACATTGGGAAACTGAACAAGCTTTAATTTTTAATAGCATCTGTGTGATATGTGTGATCATGTTCTAAAATATGAGGTATCAGAATATTATTATTTATTCTTCCGTAAATGGCCGATTTCTGGTACAGATGACCCAGTACTGATGAGCTCACGCGCACACATCTGTACTTGCTGCGTCATCCAATCGAAACGCCAGAAAATGGAAGCTTGTTTGACGTTCTGGTTTCCGACGTTGTGATTGGACGTCATGGACAATGGAGTCTATAGATTATAGCGATGTGAAAGTTGTTGGTTTACTGAAGAAATAGGTACTTTCATACGTTTTTGGGAAAGTCCGAGTGATATTTCACTCGTGATAGAAATTTTTATGTATTTTGGCTCGTTCGGCTGCGCTCCACTCGCGAAAAGAAAAAATTTCTAGCACTCGTGAAAGTTCAACCGGTCTTTCCCAAAAACGTATGAAAGAACCTATTATTCTTGATTTGTTCTGATCACCTTTCATTTTTTTTAGCTAGAACTGACTTTTCATTTGTAACCAAACTATATTCATGGTAAATTGCTGACTGGACTTTTGTATTTTTGTTAACTTAAGTTTTAGGCTCGTTTAACACTTTGGTTTTAATGGAACACATTTTTGTTATTTGTTGGTAACATCAATGAGTGGCTTTTTGTTTTGTGCATGTAATGATTCGAATGATGTTACCATGCTGTCAATAGTCAATAGTTTATCGTGACAAGATCAGCACAAAAATGGTGGTAACATCGGCTCAGTTGTCACTTCAATGTCAGCATATTTTTTCAACAATATTGCTAGTTTGTTTCCTTTCCTGCCTTAGAATATATTGTCCTCTTGTCTTTTTCTTCATTACCACACACACTACATAAATGAACATGTAGATCCATTTACTATAAAATATTTGTATGTTTCATTAAAGCAAACATTTTATATTAAATCAAGGTAGATTATTAGACTTGTGTAATGAAATTAAAATGCATATATAAAATTTTATATGGACCAAGTGGTAAAGGTAGTTAGTCAGCTATTAATCATGTGCCTGTCAGGGATTCTAAGTATTTATCCACATTAAATGGATGCCATGATATAACAGAAAAAATACTGAAATTCTTGCTAAACACCATTAAAAAACCAATTGAATATACAATTGCAGTTTTTATTATACCTCAGTATATAAATTACATTGAATTTAAATCTATTATAAATTTGCTATTTTAACCATTTTCTGTTCTGCCAGTTAATAGTTATCAGAACCATTGCCTGATGAGGAACTATTGACTGACAAGATCATTTTCTGTTTGGCCACTCAATAGTTTTCAGAACTATTGACTGGTTAATTGTTCTTTTATGGTTGTGATGGTTGTGTTTGTTATTTAGAAAAAAAAATGAATATTCAAATTGTTCTGATATTCAGCCTTGAAACTACCTCTACCTGGTACATTTTTTTAAATATGTAAGCAACTGCCAACACTTTGTATCTTATGTCCGTTCAGTATAATAAAACACTTACAGACTTGATATTCGAGGAAAAGTAAGTTTAGTTTTTCCCTCTGATACAACTACTGCCCTCGGCTACACATAGTTTCACCTCGGTGGAAAAATAAACTTACTATTCCACTCATACCCAGTCAATAAGTATACAATATTAAATTTTCCTTACATGTTATTTTTTCATTTCAAACATTTTATTGATATAAATCTTAGGGTATTTGCTAACAGGCAAAGCCTATATAAATCCTATCTCAACAATTTCAAGATGGAATGTAATTAATATAATTAAATCGCAGATCATAAGTATTCTACATGCAATAATAATAATAGTAATCATATTTCAGTCCAGTCACAGAATACACATTTATACTTCATCTGTACTATAATTATTAGGATAATATGTAACTTTTGTGAACCCATGTGTACAAGGTAATTCAACACTATACTGAGTACTCTGTAAGAGAAGTGAATCATGATACAGTTTGTACTATTGCAATTAGTATACATAATAAAAAGATTAAAGTTAATTCCATATCTATATGTGGTAACTGTCTCATTAAATAAATTTATACATAAAAATAAGTATTTGACAACGGCCTCTTAATTATTTTTCAATAGGGGAAACTATTGACATTTTTTGGTCTCACTTAGGCACCAAGTTTCGTTGAGTAATGAGAGACCCCTCAAAACGACCGGAATAATTTCACGCATATCACATTAAATTTTCGGGGTGCCATGTCAGATAAAATTTTTTGCAAATTTAGAAAATCCGAAGGGTACTCATGGAAACTCCCTTACACCCATAAAATAGTCCAGAAATAGGCTTTGAACAATCAGATAAAAAAATACCCAATACATTTAATAAATTATCTGAATAAATTTATTTATAAATTCTATATGAAACTGCTTTTTAAATACAGCTCCAATATTAAAATTCCATTGAATAATAAATCCAATGTCTATGCTACAGTTTGGCGCAGTCAAATATCAAAATAAGAACTATTTTCCTCTCCCTCAGTCAAAGTTCATTTACAGAGCCGTTGTCAAATTGAAAACAAATTTTTCAATTTTCATACTTTTTACTGTATTTTATTTTTGTTCCCCATATTACGAGCAAATCTACCAAGTTTCATCTCATTCCGAAATAAAATAAAGCCGTTTCAACCTGTTTTATGAACAAACTTTAACGCTTTCAATTGTTCAACTCAACACTTGATTTAAAAAAAAATCAACAATTTTCATGTGTCATTATATCTATAGCTGGATGATAAGTTTTCGCTTTCGCAACCTATATATATGTGATAATAAACCATAGGAAGGTTATATCTTTAAATAATATCAATACTGAATTCCAAAGTTATAAAAATTTTACCTTTGTAAGAAGAAAAATGGGCACATTACTTAACTTTTAGAACAAATTTTTACATTTACTTTCTACTTTTTGTATTAATATCACAATCAAACATTCTTAAACAGTACTCAATATATAAATCAAATAATTACGGTTCAGAAATGGGTGTACATTTGTATTTATTAAAATTCAACTGATTATTAATTGGTTAATAGCAATATTTGCAAAAAAAGAGATTTACACAGCCAGGAGTTTTGAAGTACCCTTTATGACATCATGCAAACTGTGACGTCATAATGCTATGATGTTGTAACCATATATTGTAAACAAGTAAACATCAATACAAGAATTTGAGTGCATTTATTGTGTACAAGGTCCATGGTTACCAAATGAAACCACTCCACCTACTGATATGTCACTTTTATAGATATATGCGCATATACTGGCTTTTTCCATCTACATGTGCACCCCCCCCTTCCCCACAAACAATGTTTAAGCTATCTTTGTAATCTCATGAAGACTTTTCTGTGATTGTATTTCTAAAATAGGAATCGGATTATTATCTTCTAATTTTGTTCTTTAAATATGGTTCAATGTCATATATTTACAATAAAAGCTTCATTTTATAGTTTGTTTACATTCTTCAGTGCCTACAATTATCTCCCTTGGTTGACAAGGTTTTAACTTTATTTGTGTCTATTTTGTTAATTGCTAAGAGGTAGAAATATGAATGTTGATTACAAGTGTTTCCCCTTGGTAAAATTAAGCATTTGAGGAAAAATGCTGGATTTAAATACATCTTGTAGAAATGGTCATGCAATCATAATTTGTTTTGGAGGAAAAGTGCATGCTAGATTATGACCCGACTCTATCAGTTGCTACTGGATCAGTTTTTCAGACAAAAATTAATGATATAAATAAAATACAAACCATATTTTACTGGCTTTGCATGCTTTTTTGGGTAAACAGTATCATGGATTTGGTTGAAAGTACATTTGTGAGCAATATCATATAGAGCCTAATATCGCAAATTTCCCATGCGCTGTTTTTTCCTGTTCTAAAGGGTTGAAGTACACACAGGTACTTTTTTTTGGTTTTTGTTCAAAATTATATTTATTTAGTTGCAATAGTGTTTAATAACTAAATTAATTTCGCTTCTGTTTTCCTTTGAGTAATTTAGCAATTTTTTCTTAAATTCTTTGTTGTTTCTGTCTACAAGGAAATCTGACAACTTTATGCCATTCAAGGCCTTGTAACTTACTGTTTAAAACCATAAATATTAATGTTTTTAAGTAAAATTTAGACAGAAAAATGTATTTTTTAATTGTTTACTGTTATCTGACAGAATAAAATGAAAGTTACAGCATTATAGCTGCAGTGGCTGAACTAATAACATCATTGACATGCAAACCTTTAGACAACAAGGTAAAAAACACTTCAACTTGACAACGGCCTCTTAATTATTTTTGAATAAGGGAAACTATTGACATTGACATATTAAAATTCCATTGGATAATAAATCCACTGTCTATGCTACAGTTTGGCGCAGTCAAATATCAAAATAAGAACTATTTTCCTCTCCCTCAGTCAAAGTTCATTTACAGAGCCGTTGTCATTTATTGAGTACATAGCAGAAGAAAACTGTACAAATTGATTTGGTTTTAATTTATTTTATTTATTTGTGTATGTGAAGAGAAGGGCAATTTTGAATAACTGTTTTAACTGAGAAGGTTTTAGTCAGGTATAGAAGAAAGTAACCAAAAAGAGGAAAAAAATTATGTAATGATAAAAGAACAGATAGTTGGATGGATGAATAAATGAACATAATGGCAAATAAGAATAAAAAAATAAATAAAATAAAATAAAATAAATTACATTAATAATATTAATAACATAGGCGCAATGGGTTGGTGAACAGATGTCATCAATTCTTGATAACTGCAAATGAAGCAAGGGATACATACATGTACATGTACTAGTATTTAGGATCTTGAACTCTTATATAAATATGCATGTGTTTACAAAAATAATAAAAAGGTGGGCAATATACTTGTAGGTAAAATTTATAATATTTATTGAAATCTGCGTGTACTATTACATGGAATATATTCAAGAACAGCATTTGTTATTTCAACATTTTCCTCTGGAGACAGTTCCAATGAACCATGTAGTAAAACATTTACATTTAGTATTGGTTCAAAATTTCTAAGATGGTTAAATAACAGTCTTCGGTGGTTGTCATAGAGGGGACATATGAAATAATGAAAGTTATCCTCAATGCCACCACATGCACAAAACGGGCTCTCAGATAAATGTGATTGGTAAAGGTGTTGGTTTAAATTGCTAACATTGTTCCGCAGTTGACAATATACTATATTAAGTTTACGTGGGCCAAGGGAATAATGACATGGGGTCTTCTCTATCTCATTATTAAATTTATTCTTGAATTCGGAGAGAGAGGTGATATTTATACCTATATCCAGTTTATTCCACATATCTAGGGTATCCGGGAAGAAGGTTTTTTGATAAGAGATTGCACGGGCATGTGGTATATCAAAATATCTAGGCTTTCTGATATTGTAATTCTTATTTATATTGATTTGGGAAAGTACGAGATCAGAAATGTAAGATGTGAGATAACCATGAAAAGCCTTAAAGATAAAAATTAATTGATGAAAGTAAATGGTTATACCAATAGCATTCATGGATTTGACATGATACATACACTTTAAAACATAATTATAATATGATATGCTTCAAACTCTTTGAGACCCCAAATATTGTAAAAATGATTTTTGTACGAGAAACATGAGATCAATGTCATATTTCATCAACAAATTTCATTACAAAGTTTTAGCAAGATTCCCATATATTTAGATGCGTCACAATCAATTTTGTTTCAAAACAGCCATTTTGTGGCAGAAATGGTGTTGGTTTATAAACAGTTTTACACTGCTGGCCATTTATGCCCTTTTTTATTTCTTGCAGTTGCTGGGCATAATATAATGCAACACAAAATATAGCCTGTGGTAAAACAGTAATAGACTACTGTCTCCATAGATTACTTCTTTAGTATGCAAGCATAATTTATTTTTCTAAATTTTTAAAAAATTTTATTTATATAACCAATAACGTGACCATTTTGTCGATCTATGCTAGTTATATTTGATTGCTGTATAATTGGTTCTATCATTGCACCTACAAATACACAACTAATATAATACAGCAATTAAATCTAAACATTTTAATACCTGCGTTCCTTATTTTTGCATTAAAATGAAAAATCGATAAAACTTCAAGTTTATAATCTGTAATTTAATTTAACCTTATTCTATTTTTTTCTAGGGGAGATAACTCGAATTTATTTACCACACCAGTTATTTTATAGCATGTTTCCCAAAAAGTACACAATTCTGTTTAGAAGGTTTTAATATGCTTTAAAATAATAAATATAAAAAATTGTACTTAATTATGTTATAAAAGGATACGCTATTCAAAAGCATCAAAATATTTTATTGGTAAATACAATAACGGTATAACTGTAATCGTTTTAAGCAACAAAGAAACATACTATAGACAACTGTTACAAATAAATAATGGACCATGACAAAAAAATCGTCGGATTAAAACGGAAAGGTCTCTTATAATAATAAAATTAAAATAAAGTAAAGGACAATAATATCTATTCAGAAAAGCCTGCTTTTCGATGATAACATGCTTTTAAGTATTTTATTTTTTTACAATAAAGACGATGGGTCACAACAGCATTGCCGATAAAAGTCTAATTATTTCTTTAAAATTGCATATTTTTTGTACCTTTAATTTAGAGAATTAACTGCTAATATAAGGCTGTCCAGTTATTAAAACATATCCAATTAAATCAACTTCTCAATTCTTTTTGTCTTTCACTATGGTAATTCCACGTGAAATTGATTTACTAAATCACAACTTCCGGTTCATAAAGTTATCTCCCATTAAGGTCAGTTGAACAGCCTACAATACATTTCAAGAAAATTACAAACATTAACACAGATTATATTTAGTACGTAGTGTACCCAAGTATTATACCATGCTTTTCAATGGCGTTGTACAACATTTAAATGCAATTAAGTTGCTGATGCAGGTAATAACAAAGATTATTTTGAATTATTTTCAAAGGATGTTAAATTGATTATAATAGTCAAGACAGTCTGCACATTTAGGTATTTTCAGTTTTTAGTATGTTTGTTTTTTAATTGTGTTAAACACCACTTTCACTTTCAGGAACTTTTCTGCTCTATCATGGCATCCAATTTTAATTAAAGAGAAAGCATGCGTACCTGGAGAAATTCCCCAAACTTCAGTAGGAAAACCAGCAAACCTTGTCAATATAGGATATTTGAGTGCACAATTTTATTTGAAAATCGGTTTTACCTATTGTTGAAAAAACACAATTTTTCTTTTCACCTTCATTGGCAAAATTTGGTGGAATGTGATTTAATGGTTTGGAATCCATTGTATCCATTCCAAAGAATTCCAGTGCCATGTCCACAATGTGTACATCCACAAAACTCACAGTAAACTCTTTAACATCATATGCCTTGTTGATGTCTTCCTCAAAGTTTGTTTGCATTATTCGACTCAACTCTCATCTCATGGTTCCAACTTCCTATATTTCAAAAAGTAGTGTAGTTGCTGATTCAGTTCTTAACTGCAAGTACTATATATGTTCACAAATCTGGTATAGACAAAGTATTTATGTATATGTTGTTACAATAATTAAAATGATTAATAATGGACAATATAAGAGCTTAAAAGCAAAGTACATTATATTGGCCTATTATTTTCTAAATGTAAACATTTGATTTTTAGAAAAAATAGTTTTATTAAATGGGTGTTTTCATATTTGACCTGTATTATATTTAATTGAAGCTGTATTTGGTCGAGGATATATGTATAAGCCTAAGTCAACGCCGAGGGCTTATACAGTTATTTGAGGCTGAATACCGCTTCCTGAGGACATAATACCTGTAGAATATGAAACACTCATTCAATGACACTTTTATTAACCAGTTGAGTAAATTTTAGTACCATTTTATCATTGACCAATATAGCTATACTCGATCCAATTTGTCTTCTAATGGACATAAAACAGATTAATATGAACAACCGTGAGTATGAAAATGTAATCTTTTCCTTTAAACTTCTGCTGCATTTTATGTAGTGCAAACTGGAAGTGACATTCCTGCATTGGCCCTGTTTTTCTCTATTCAGTCTGTTTTTTCCCCGTATTGGCCACATTTTCATGTATTTAGTCTGTTTACCGTATTGGTCCTGTTTTCCTGTATTTAGGCCTGTTTTTCTGTATTGGCCCTGCTTTTTCTGTATTGGCCTTGTACACTAGATTCATAGTATTGTACAATTTCACATGTATTTTACACAATTGGTTAATAATATGATATATTACACATATTGTTTTCCATATATTTATCAAATTGAACTTGTTTACCTTGTTGCCTTATTATATTTATATTATACCTGGATGCTCCTTTCATCATACAAATAATGATTGAATAATTTCAAGAAGTTCATCAGTAGATGAAAGAATTCAAAAGTAATTGGCTTCAAATGTCCAAAACTGTCTGTCATAGTGTCAGCTCCAGCTCAAAGTCTCTTGGTTCCTTAACAGGGCTCTCTAGTTAACTGGTCTCCACCTATTACAGGATGTTTGAAATATTTTTAAATTAATAATTTTAAAACATATGTGTTATTGTTCAATAACAGAACCAGCCAAAATGGCAAGACAGTTTTCTCAATAATCTTGTCAGATAGCTCATTCTATTGACTGAACTCAAATATTTGTAACTTTATACATACTTCATCACCTTTCCTCATTTCCATTCCAATACCCATTATTAAAAGCAAACAATATGGAAAAGAAAGTAAAATTGTATTGAACAATTAACCTGATATTACAGTTAAACAACCCAACAATGCTATTTGCTGTAATAAGAACACAGATACATAGCCTCCACATATCCTTAAAAAATTAATAAAGCAACATGAAACAGCATACAGACAGGTGTATCTGTGTTAACGTATCAAAGTGATAGCAGAAACTGTGCTTTTAGATCAATTGATGCCTGATGGTGAACATCCTTAATGACACCCTCATAATATTCTTAGATTTTTACAACATCATCATATTTCTGTTCATTGAGAGGTAATGTTTCCAATGGAACAACTATTGTTTTCTCTTGTGTAAGTCAATAAGAATTTAACACAAGTACACAATACCTGTAATGAAAATTCAAGCATTCAGATATAAGTACCTATATTAAACAATTTGTTTCAGGTTGTCTTCATTTCACAAATTTCTTCTGGACTGATAAAAAAATCTGTGACTGATATTTTATCCCATTCTCTCTGTGGTGATACATCTGAGAATGTATCTGTGAAGCTGAAGTTATTTACCTACAGTAGTTCAAGCAAAAGATCTATATGTACCTGTAGTAATTAGCAAATTACAAATAATTGTAACTTTAACAAAACACTGTTGAGATATAAGTCATGTACTTTATTGCCGAAGACAGTTTATGCTATTGCAATGGGCTGGCTATAATTTGTTTTAATCTCTATTGTTCTAATATCCTAAATTTGACATTGGTTTGTTCCATATGTATATTATAATATCTCCAGTAGGTAAATAATATAGGTTTTGTTGGGGGTATTAACAATTAAAGGCTAATAAGCCAAAATAGTATCAATGCACAGTATTTCTATATTTCTTAACTATATATATATTATAAATAATTAAGATTCAACTGTTGAAAGATGTGTAAAAATAAAAATCTCACTAATATGTCATTAGCAAATGCATGGTGCATTTCTTTTGTCTTTCCTGCTCCAGAGATATGCTGTTCATAAATGCCTATTGGGAAATAGACATTATCTCCAATAAATCTAACTGTTTTGTTAGACACTACTTCATTTATAATTTCTGTATTAAAAGTTCCTCCCAATAACTCAAGTAGGTGAAGAGAATTTTGATAGCTGAGACAAACGCCAACAGGAAGCAAGCGATCATAGACCTATAATTTAAAAGTTAAGAAAGTATTTTCTGTGAACTAATGTTCCATGTCGATATTACTGCTCTATGAGTCTTGTGGCTTCCAGCAAAAGTGAAACAAAAACTAGTTGAAATAATATTGGAAAGTTGAGCAGAAATTCTGAGCAGACTGCTGACCAATTTAACTTTTCCAAGTGTTCTGGCTCTTTTCTCATCAATATAGAGATGAATCCATGTTTAGTATTGTTTATTTTACCCCTTGCATGTTTTGCTTGGTTAACTAGCTGCCTTACTAATGCGTCATGGATTTTTTAGTATCTAATATTTTGTCGCTTAATACGTTCACATCATTGCAAAGCAGGTGCTTTTGTATGTCGTTAAGTTCTTTTTCTGTTGGATTGAATTTTTGATGAATAGATCGTCATTATTTTAAAACTATTGTGTTACGAATTTTGGGAAACTAAACAAGTTTTAATCTGTAATAGCATCTGTGTGATATGTGTGATCATGTTCTAAAATATGAGGTATCAGAATATTATTACTTATTCTTCCGTAAATGGCCGATTTCTGGTACAGATGACCCAGTAAAGATGAGCTCACGCGCACACATCTGTACTTGCTGCGTCATCCAATCAAAACGCCAGAAACAAGAACGTTGTTATGGAAGCTTGTATGACGTTCTGATTTCCGATGTTGTGATTGGACGTCATGGACAGTGGAGTCTAAAACAATGGAGAGTCTATAGATTATAGCGATGTGAAGGTTGTTGGTTTACGGAAGAAATAGGTACTTTCATACGTTTTTGGGAAAGTCCGTGTGATCTTTCACTCGTGATAGAAATTTGCATGTCTTTTGGCTCGTTCGGATGCTCTCCGCTCGCGAAAAGACATAAAATTTCTATCACTCGTGAAAGTTCAACCGGTCTTTCTCAAAAACGTATGAAAGTATATATTTCTTCCGTAAACCAACAATTTTCACAGAGATTCTTTCGTTAAACGATAGGCTCATTGTACTATTACCAACAGAAGAACAGAACAAATATTAGGCGGGGAGTGTATCTTGCGATAAATTTTGTTCCAGGATTGAATGACAGGTTTTTTTGTATTTTTGAAATAATGAAATAATGTTTGTTTCATTCCCCAGATTGTAAATATAAATGTTGATAAATTTGAAAGTTATGAAAATTCATGCCGTCATTGTGTAAGTACTGAATAACTATACCGATGATCTACCGGTTGTTTATTGTGACAATTATTCATGAATGTGTTTGTTAATCAACAACTGTTTTGATTGTATCACGAACTTATTATTTGTGTTTGTTTGTTTCAGGTTGAAACCCATTATTGAATATCCAATAAAACTTTATGCAACCATTGACTAATTGAATTATACCTAAAACATCAATTAGTTACCGAGATCGGTATGTAGTTAGAAGCTATATCTTCCTCCTTTCCCTTTATAAATAGCAGTAACATTAGCCAATTTCCAGTCTCTTGGCACAACACCATTGTGTATACTTTTACTAAACAGAATTGTGATAGGTGTGACAAGGGACTAGAAAATTGCTTTGAGAAATTTGAGGGGGGGATTATTGGGACCACCAGGTTTTGAAGTATTAAGAACCTGAAATTGATCCATGACATCTTGTTCACATATAGTTATAACTGAGAGTTCGAATGGTGCAGGTGGCAGGACATCTCGGAGATCAGATTCCGTCCTAATTGGGCTTTAATCTCATTTTTATTCTAAAATTTTGTGATGCCCTTTGCAATTCTCCACCATTTTCCAGGTGGGATAGATTTATCAATAACAGAATTTTGTAGGTCGACAATAGATGCTTGTTTTGCCTCTAGGATCATATTAATAATATCATTTCTGATATTTCTACATTTTTACCAGTCATCTGCAATAATACGAGTTATTGCTTTTTTATGAAGACGATTTCTTTTTCTCATATATTTTTTTAATATTATTATTTATCCAAGGCTTGTCTTTTGGTCTGATTCGAACCATCTTTTTAGGAATGAAACTGTTCATAGCATAGACAATTTCACCATTGATGTTGTCATTAATTATGTTAACATCATTAGTATTTTCAAATCTTAAATGCCAGTCGATATCTTGCAGATGCTGTTTAATTGCATTATAGTCTGCTCTATTATAGTCCCAAATTTCTTTAGTATATGACTTCTCACGAAGGATAGTAAAGTCAATTACAATTTCTGTTGGACAGTGATCACTACAAAAATTTGGTAGAACATAACTATTTCTCTCGATATGTGGATTGCTAGATAAAATTAGATCAATAAGTGTGGAGGAATTTTGTGTAATACGGGAAGGTTCTGTGATCATATTTACAAAACCAAGTCTTTCACTGAGTCTTGAAAATCTGTGATTATTATAAATAGTAAGAAGATCAACATTAATATCACACGTGACAATGATAGTATTAAAGTCTTTATTTGTGCAGTTATCTAAAAGGTTATCAATATGATCCCAAGAGGCAACTCTGGAATTGGGTGGACGATATAAACATACTAATAAAAATTTTCTGTAATAAGAATTACTTTCAACACAAATTGACCAAAGTCGGGAATTTCTCCATTATGTTGTTCAAATTTGGTCTGTACAGGTTATTAAACTTTGAAATTACAATGAGGTAGGACTGAAAAAAAAACATATGCCAATGATATGGCAAAGAGAGTTTTGCTGATGGAATTCATTCGTCATAAACCAAGGGTTATGAAAAATGGGGATAAAAAGATCTTGTAATCACGCGCGCGCGTGTGTGTAGGGGAGCAACTAAAAGTTAAATAACCTTGTCTTTCAAAAAGATATTAATCGGTGAGCTTTGTAATTGTAGACGATTACAGTAGGCTGGGTCAAATGTGAGAAGTTTGCATTTATTTAACACCAGATAAAGAAATGCAGTACTAAGCTTGTATCAAGACTAATTCAGGTGGATTTGCTTACCAATGGCTAAGCCATTCTTAAAGGTAGGGCTAGTTCTAGTAATAAACATAGTCTCTAGCGTGAGAAAAAACACACTGTTTACATGTATCTACATGTATAACACTATGTTATCCTCTTAACAGTCCTAGAACAACTTCTATTAAAGGAGCAATATACTGTTTAGGGAATAAAAGAAATATATAATGTTTGCCTGATAAAAATTAAATAAATTGGATCAGTCCTAATGGTCACATGTTTGACAAAAAGTCAACACTCAGAGCATTCAGTATGGAAACTGATAAGCCTATAATTACTTACACAAATATTGACAATAAATTCTTTGAAGCAGTCTTGGTATTTCTTACATCTCAAAATTGAGTTGTCTGTATCCAAACAATTCTGTATAAAAAATTTGGCTTATTATCATGTGTACAAGTAGTAGAAGGTGGTAATCTGAACAATAAGAGGAAAAAAGAGGAATAACATTCTCTTTCATAAAGTAGACCACAATTTTTTTAAATACAAATTTTAACCTATAAACTTATTTGATATTAATATGTGTAACTATATATGAAGTGTTGTCTCCCACAAGCAGTGTTTCCCCATTCAAAGATTATGTGGTCTAACTAATGAGGCATTTTACTCTATGGTTGAAGTCTTGTCAAATAAAATGATTAAAAAAACCACTTACACTGCTATTATATTTGTGATAATTAAGTGCAAAAACTGTCGCTTCCTTTTATTAGTTTAGCCATCAGCCAAAATATGACGAATCTAAAAGAAAAGAAGTGTGATAATAAAGTCTAAATACTTTTCAATGCTTGTCAATTAAATCAGCCTTTTGTTAAAATTGTCTTTCCCCAAGAGTGCATTAAATTGGCAATATTGGTAAATTTTCCTTACCGTTTGATATATATATATATATATATATATATATATATATATATATACAGTCAACCCTCTTTACAACGACCATGTTAGTTTCCAGCCATTATTGACGTTAAACTGAATTTGCTGTTTTAATGAATTTGTATGTTTGTACTTTTATTATCGCCCTTTTTATTTGCGTCTATTGAAAATCGTTCAAGTCTGCTCATTATCCAAGCTTAATAACAAAAAAGTAATAAAATGCTTGTTTTCTTGCCGATATTTAATTAAAAACCTTTTTTAAATATATAACAAAATATAGCTTTATTAACCGGGGTGAATAGTAGATATAGACATAGTACGTGTGTACTAACATTGAAGAATGTTAACAAATTATAGAAAACCGAATATCCACTGCTGTTACTTCTTAAATAACTGTATGCATTATCGCCCCTGATGTTTGAAGAGACACTTCCGAGTCGAACTGTTGTTCGTTTGAATAAAAAAACCCCAATAATTTCGTGTAAAATGTGGTGTAACATGGTGAAATTTTGTGGTGGTTGCCAAAACAACATTAAACGGAGATAGTTCATTCCTGACTGGACACTCGGTATGGTATACTTTTTTAACACTACCTAATACAATTTGTGCTATTTTTAAACTTGGGATATTCTAGTATTACACTGATAGTTTCTGAAGACACGTGTCAAGTGACGACAGGCTTTTTAAAGACAATATTTCTCGATGAGACATTTCAAACTGGTTACCAAATGAGTGAATACACACTTGTAAACTCATTTATTACATTTTATTCCATAAAAAATAATCCTGACTCCAAGTGCATGTTAAGACCTTTGTAGGTAATAACAAAATACCGAAAACTGAGAAGAACTCTCACATGCTATCGAATAAATTAGAGGTAAATTACCATTCATATAAAATTATTAACCCTAATATTGAATTTTGCAGAGTAACGCATTTTAAAGTTTTTAACTGAAAACATATTATAACGAAAGTATAAATATAGTTTATTAGTGCAATAATATCAAGGTAACTGAGTTGATGTATTTTTTCCTTATCTGCTTTCTTTTATGATTCAGGCATGCAGTTGGCTATTAGTTGGTGTATTGTCTAACATTGAAGAATGTTAACAAATTATAGAAAACCGAATATACACTGCTGTTACTGCTTAAATAACTGTATACATTTTGCATATATTATACAATCTGTTTGTCAATTCAACCTAGAATCTTTTAATTGAATAATCAGATTCAAATTTGATATAAAAATTTACCCGAGTTTGGTACTGAGGTAGAGACTCCACAAAAAATTGAAATCAATTGTTTTTTTTTGTAACCTTGGTGTGGTATTATGACATTTTATTTTTAGTATAACACCTGAGATTATTTAAACATATCATTGCTGGGTAAAAGTCGATGAATTACAGTTAAACCTTCTACGGTATTTACTACATGTTTGTATTTATATATAAATTATTCTTCCTTTTTATTATATGTATTGCTTTTCGTCAAACGATGAACATTGCAAAATTCTAATAGGATTCTTGGCCGCCTTTTATGGACTTCGTGTACATGTACATCTGGCTCAATCACTGACTAGTCTGTAGAAGCCGGAAAAGATATTTTTACCATAGACATGTTTTGCTCACAATATAAATTATATTCAGATTTGCAAAGATGTTATAATTAAGGTAAATGAAGGGAAAATTTTTTAAAGCCACCTGAAAATTGCTAGATACATTTACAATGTATCGTCCTACCTATAATGCCACAGGTTAAACAAGAAATCAGTAATACTCTTTTTAGTTAATATTGTCATCTGATCTCTAACCAATAAAAGAATATATGGTATATGATATTAAGGAGTTATAGAAACCTAGTAACAATACGCGATTCGTGTTGTTCTAATTATTTGTAAATGGTTATTTCTACAAGTCAATGCTTTTCCTTAGATACCACGAGGCATTTTTGATGAAACAATTCGAAAAATGGCCCCTCAGACATCATGTTTCGCGATTGTTTGAATGCATAAATGGTACATGTATAATGCATTTTAATATTACAGAAATAAAAGTTCGCAATGTGAGTTTTTATGAGGTGTTAAGTCTACTTTTCCTTTTGTTTAAATAGAATTAACAAGAACGTAAGGCTTAATTATTTCACGGATAAAATACTACAGAAGCCCTTTTAGGGGGCCATGAAATTTACTTTATAATTTGTTATAAGAGATTTTTATTTGTTATTAACTTGATATAACAGATTATAAATTTGTTATAACAGATTATTAATTTGATATAACAGATTTATTTGTTATAACAGATTATTAATTTGATATAACAAATTAATAATTTGATATAACAGACTATTAATTTGTTATAACAGATTATTAATTTGTTATATCGGAATATTCATTTGATTCATCAGATTACTGATGAGAACATTTGGCATTCTGCCGCTGAAAGGCTTTCCGTAAGAGCGTGTACATACATTCATAATGATTATATTTATAAACGAGAAATGAAATAAATTTAGTATCTAAATATTACGGAAGCCTTTTAGGACCATACAGTTTACTTTTTATAATTTGTTATAACCGATTATTACTTTGTTATAACAGATTATTAATTTGATATAACAGATTATTGATTTGTTATTATAACCGATTATTACTTTGTTATAACAGATTATTAATTTGATATAACAGATTATTAATTTGTTATAACAGATTATTAGTAATTTGATATAACAGATTATTATTTTAATATAACAGTTTAATAATTTGTTATAACAGATTATTACTTTGTTATAACAGATTATTAACTTGATATAACATATTATTAATTTGTTATAACAGATGATTAATTTGATATAACAGATTATCAATTTGATATAAAATATTACTAATTTGATATAACAGATTATTAATTTGTTATAACAGATTATTAATTTGATATAACAGATTATTAATTTGTTATAACAGCTTATTAATTTGTTATAACAAATTATTTATTTGATAATACAGATAATTAATTTGATATAATATATATGCGAATAGTACGTGACCATTCAAAATGTTCCTATACCTAATTAATTTACTTTATCAAGTAAATAAAGTATATGAGCTGATTTTACCTTGGTCGGTATGTCAGGTTATATTACGAAGAACCTGACCGCGGACTATGTAGTAGGTAAGGTGTTTGAAAAGTGTTACGTTCGAAGCGCACTAAATATCATTTTTGTAGATGTACGTAAGCTTAAGACTATGTGCATTGTAGCCGCTAAATAGCGGTCTTGACAAATATAAAGAATAAAAAGGATTTCACTTATATTTACAAAGGCAGTTGCTGACCTTATATAAGATGCACGCTTAGTATGAATTAGGTCAGCAACTGCCTCTGTTGCTATATTTTAAACAATGTCGCGTTTTACATACCTTATCGAACATTCTTATATGGCATCCTTCACACACTTAGAGAACAAATGTGCTCCTAATTTGCATTGAGCCCCGTGACGTCCCAATGTGAATTCCGACGTCATTACAAGCTCAACTGTCAGTCTCATACATAACATGATGAATATATATCTGTGTGTCAATTTTATTAGCTGTACATGTTGTTTTAGGATATACTTAGTTTATTTCTTAAATAGCGTCCTAGTGTGTCCCAACACTATGGTCGTGTAAGGTGTTTGCAATAAACAGTTATTTTCGATATATTTTTTTTTATAGTTTTGCATGTCATGTGCTTTACTGACGCCATGCTCATACAAAGAATCTAAACCTAAAACTCGTCACTTTTTACAGTTGTGATACAACTTTGAATAATAATGCCTTCTAAGAAAGTAAATTGAATGTTCTTTCATCATATGTCATTTTGAGCCATTTTTCTTAGGCCTTTTATAGATTGGCTACATATTTCATCACTTGATATGTTGTCTGCACGTCTGGGTGACGACGTGCAATGCATATTGCTTTGCGTCATCATGTGACATTACCATGGGAATTTGAAAAGTCTAGAGGGCGATATTTTTTTTTACAATAAATCACAGTCCAAATGGCTATAAATTTATTTCAATTTAAAGGGGCTCGTATTGGTTTTTTGTGTAATTTAGCTGGTTGACTGCATATATTTGTAATGACAAAAACCGTCATGTTTTTAATTGTCTTAATATTTAAGATTTTCCAAGTTTCAAGTACAAACCTATATAATACAGACAGTGGTATTCCATTCAAATAATTAATGCACGTAATACGTTTAAATGAAAATAAAAGAAAATAACCATTGGATTGTATAGTGAAACTGTCAATCGTACTGAAACTAAAGTGGTTTCGAAACATTGTATTACCCTTGTATCACCTTAATTATTATCTCTAACCACGAAAGAGTCTACGTGGTTTACATGTATTAGATATCGTTTTGTCTAAAATATTTGAATACCGTTTTTGAAGCTTGCAACACGAAACTATTCTAGTCAATTTTGAAAATTCCAAGTAGTTATAATTACGAATTAAAATGTACAAACATTCTGCACTATTCATGTTTCTAACTTTACAAAAACAATAATTTTTTGGCTAGTAAAACGTACTTATTTTAACAATATATAGTCCCAGTTATAAGACTATTATCTAAATAAATGTCGTCTCATTCCATTCAAGGACTCTTCTTATACATATATTTGTATGAATATGCACATGTTTTCCCTTCGTTGTTTTCTGTTAAATCTTTCAAAATAAATAGGTAAATCCTTTAATTATTTAGGTTATTTTCTGTCCCTGGATTGATGCCAGTAACATTTCTAATATGACTTAATTACAGTCCTTCAAACAAAACACAAATGTTCAAGACTTGTTAAAACTGATAAAAAATAGAAGTGTCTAAATGTAAGATTTCAGTAGTCAAACAAGTGAATACACGATAGAAAGAATTTCTTTCATTTAAATAGTTAATCATACGTAAAGTATTGTGTTTGTAGACTATACTATCAATTGCATAGAAATTGATTTAAAAAAATATTTTCTTATGTCAAATGTCAATTTATAAATGAATTGATCCAACTAAACGTAATAAATTGCATTTACAATAATGTTTTATGATTGGTTCTCAAATGGTTTTGATCCTAATCCAATTTTTACAAGGACGTACTATATGTTCATAACTCCCGTTAACAAAGAGCTGCGACGGTCCACGATCAAGCCACGATCTGAAACATTTTTGGATCGGGGCTGATCGAGGTCGTTTGCGTCAAGATCGAGCAAATTATGGTCTTCATTACGACCGTACTAAGATGCCCCTAAACGCGCTGCTAACACGTTTCTACTACGATGTTACGCAGACCGTTGCAAACCAGCGGCCGCGTTTACTGCGTTAACGCTCGGTGCCGCTACGAAATTCAGACCTGGATGACTGTACGACGATATCTCTACGGTGGTGCCGCTCAAAATACGTAGTAAGAACGTAATAAGAACGTAGTGGGAGCGTTGTAGGAGCGTACTTGATAAGTTCCCTACTGTAGTACACTTTTAGTGCACTTTTACTACGATCATGAAGATCTCTCCACGATGCTTTAGGGCTGCTTGTACGATTACGACGCTTCTACTATGCTCTTTTTAGCTCAACTTGGCGTCCGTCGTCCGTCGTAAACTTTTTCAAAAATCTTCTCCTCTGAAACCACTTGGCCACAATCATCCTTAGGGTTCCTAGTTTTAAGTTTGTACCCAATGTGTTTATCAACAGACAAAGATGGCCGCTGTAACTAAAAATAGAACATGGGTGTCAACACAGGTTTTTGATCATTATCTCAATAATTATAATAGCTATAGAGAAAACGGTGACTTCAAATTGATCAGCACATTAAGGTCTACAATAGTTGCTATTAGTGTGAAGTTCTGTATAGGCTTCTTGTACGAGTTATTACCCTTTATTGACGATTTTTGACAAAATTTTTGGTATTTACAATATAACTTGAAAACTAAAAGAGGTAGAGTGAAACTGTAAATAACAAAAATGATCAGCAATAAAAGCCTTAAAATTCACTTGATTGGTCTGAAATTGTCAGATGACTCCTTATATGAGTTATTGCCCTTAAATGACAATTTTTTGGACTAAGCTATCATTTGGACAAGTCCCTATTTGTCCCGTAACTTAAAAACTATAACAGCTAGAGAAAAAATGTAAATAGCAAAATGATCAGCAATACAAGCCCTACAATTCACTGTATTAGTTTGAAGTTGTCAGATGACTTCTTATAGGAGTTATTGCCCTTAAATGGCAATTTTTTATGAAATTTTCCGTTTTTGTCCTGTAACTTGAAAACTATAGCAGCTAGATTGAAACTGTAAATTGCATAAATGATCAGCAATAGAAGCCCTACAAATGATTGCATAGTCCAAAATTGCAAGATGACTCTTTATAGGAGTTATTGCCCTTTAATTATGAATTTGGACAAATGAACAGTTTTTGTATTATAAATTAGTCTATAACACCTAGAGTAAAACTGTTAATTTCTTAATTACCCTAAAGGACAAGGCCTACAAACTATTTGATTTTCAGAAATTGTCTGATGGCACCTCATAGGAGTTATTGTACTTAACTAAAAGTTTTGAAAAAATGTTAATTTTTTGCACAGTTACTTTTAAAAGCTATAACAACTAAAATGAAACTGTTAATTTCAAAAATTTAAATATATTTAAAGTCATTTGGTTCCAGGTGAGCGATTACAGGCTCCTGAGAGCCTCTAGTTACGACTTTACCTCGGTTCTTGTTGGCCACGATCCCGCTTCGCTTTTTTGAGTATGTTAAAAAAGCGTGGCGAGAGAGAGAGTAGAACTCTCCGATAATCAAGACCCTATCACGATCATACTGCGCTTATGAAGACTCCACTACGTTTCTCCTGCGATTTGTCACGATTGGCCACGTTTTCGGCCAAGCTTTGATCGTAGTAGAAGCGGCGTCTATGTGTGAACGGGGGAAAATCAAAATACCTTCACAATCCAGTGAGATCTTAAATGAAATAGCCATGTAAATAACATGGAACAAAGCCAGAAACACCCCCAGTTGTCTCAAAAGAAACTTAAACATCAGTTCCACCATGGTAATAGAACCGACATATAAATGACAGGTCAGAGCTTCACTAGAGTATGCCTGCTCAGTATAGAACCCGTACACAACTGAAGAATAAAATAGAAATGATACAAAGACGAGCCGCTAGGTACTTTAGATATCATAATAAATCCTGTTTTTCACTAATTCTAAACCATCTAAACTGAAGAAGCCTAGCTCGCAGAAAATCAGACTCAAGATTAATTATGCTATACAAAATACAGTACTCTATATTTGTCACCTATAAAAAAGACAGACTCATTATACCACTCAGACAGTCTCAGAACAAAATGAGTTTCTTGACGCCCATTGATGCTGGAGGAATTGCATCAAATGGTCAAGGTCACTAGTCTACAAAAAGCGTTAGAAATCTTTAGTAAAACGTTCTGCAAAATTTAAGTGGGTATCAGTGATCACTAGATCAACTTTTTATACCCCCGCAAACTTGTTGTGGGGCATATAGAAATCACCATGTCTGTCTGTCTGTCCGTCTGTAAGCGCAACTCCTCCTAAACCGCTTGATGAAATTTAATGAAACTTAGCATAAAGGAAGTACGTTATATGTAGATGTGCATGAAGGATTTTTATTGACCTCGGATATCATTAAGGGGAGATAATTAGACTTGAAAGCAAAGCGGGGGTGTCCCTTTCCCTTATTACTCGCAGTCCACACTTGTTCTAGTTAAATTTATATTTATTTATTTTTTGCAGTTGGTCATCTTGGACATCATTACCCAGAAATGTTTCGAGACGGTATATGTAACAGCCTTAGAAAAACGATCATAATCATCTTAATATCGACGTACTGCGCAAGTATGTTTGTTTGACTATTGGTTTGTTATATTTTTAAGTATTCAATCAGATTTGAATATTCATTACGATTATAAAAACGGTACACACAATTTTCTTAAATTTATTGAAATATTTGTATTTTCGTTTTTTACTGAAACTTTAGCAATTATCAGTTATAATAGTGTTCTCGAATAAACGAGCCCAAATGAACTACATTTGTATATGTGTTACCAATGAAATATCTGTGATACACTGGTTTTCTTGAGTTGAACAGTAGCTAGTCTTCATCCCTGTCCAAGTGTGGTACTTAAACCATAAAAATATGATGACAAGGACATAGCTGCCTATAGTTATTTTTGAATCCACATTATAACTAGTCTAGCTACGACCCTGTATGCTACATTTTATTTGGGCATGACGCCGAACACTTAGTTAGAACCTCCAACCGTTGGCAGGGACAAACGAGTAAAATGTGTTGGAATAGGGAACTCAACCCGTCCTATTGCCAAAACGATCATGAATTAATGATAAACAAACTTATTAAAAGATACCCCCATTTGTCGTGAATATACAAAAAATATTGAATGCGAGCAGCAACAACGTATATGTCGGTGTCAATTTTATGATTAGATTTATGACTCATTCATGTTCATTCGCCACTGGGAAATAAGGAGAACTACTGGCCACAATTGCAAGGCCATTTTACGATACAACTTGTCTCGTCTGATCTATAAAAGCCAACCTCCAAGTGAACGCCGGTTTCTCGTGTTTGCCATAATGCAAACAACAACATTCAAACATTTTAATTAAAAACTCTCGTACTTTATTTACTAATATTTACCTATTTGTTTACTGCTTGTTTGATACGTTTCATTTTATGTTTCTGAATGATTCTTAATAATGTTTCTGGTGCAGATGTTTGTGATTTACGAAAGACTTGTATATTTTTTCTACAAATCAGTAAATATAGAATGGGAACTGACATCTCCTCCTGTCATTTTTGGAAATACGACTATGCTATTGTGCAATATCAGCGACCCAAGTAATACTTGTATCGGAACGCTACTACAATGGTTAGGTGGCAAAAAGTACGGCTGGTTATGTTCGGATACAAGCTGTGTCAGAAATCTGAAATATGAAGTTGTGAAGCCAACGGAATGCCTATACACTTTAATGATACATAACTTTTCGGAATCAGATGTCAATATTGACTATACCTGTCTTTATGGTATTTTTAATGATCGTAAAGCATTATTACTAAATCAAGAAGATTACTTATGTAAGTATTTTCCAATCTTTATTCGTCATATTGTGTGGTTTCGTGTTTTTGTCTGTCTTCGGTTTTTGCTCAGTCACGAAAAATTACATCTCGTTTGTTAGGCTTTAATACCTGTAACGTTTTCAGTGATAATACATATATTTTATTGACAAAGATTTATCGTTTTATACATGATTCAATTTAAAGAAATACTTTAAAATTTATTACCATAAGGACTTTTATTACAACAGTAAATAATTCATAAATAAATATGTTAATATTTTGATAGATATTCCATCTCCGGATGAGATACAGATAAGCGCATATTCCCATATGAACATCATATGTACCATTTTAAAGATATTCCCAGCGCCGACATGTTATACGACTATAACGGTAAGGTTACTGTATAGGAATGTACATGTACATTAATACATTTTCTATTGGGTCATTTAATATTTGATGCATTTAAAAGTACGATAATTCATTACGTGATCCGTAGAATAAATGGTGCATTTATTTCGTTAGATTTTTTTATATGTATGCAAGTAAAATGCTAGATTGCATCTTATTAGTATAATAACATGTAGCTACATGTAATAAAACTATATCACACATCAATGCAAAATTATTATAGATTAAATGGTCGCCATAGTTCACATCCAGTGAGAAATATTCACCTGTATTTAGGACGAGAACAAGTTGACAAGTAATTAAACTAAAATATTGAGTGCAAAAGTAAAAGAATCGAGTGTTACCTATTATTGAAGTATTCACCAATGCATAATGTAAACAATATAATCAAAATCAACATCAGCCATAGTTAGGTCCTTTCTTTTTTCAACTTTATTTGTCTTCGAACAAACAACAAAGTATCATAAATAGATCCGAAACAGACACTTTAACTCATTTTGGTAGAACAAATATGACAAATACTATTAAAAATTACTAATTTCTACAATTTTAGAAAGCCCTTCGTGTTCAAAACTCAAAATCAAAAGTCACAACTAAGTATATTGAGATATAACATAGCGAATGGTTTAATCAAGTTTAAACAAAGGTTATAGCAGGGCCTTGATAACGCCGTTACAGGTATATATTCAAATAAATTGGAAACATATTTAATGTCACATTCTACCGTTTTATTGCGTACTTCATCATACAGAACACGAAACATTTTTACCTTTAAGATTAGGGACGCCGATGTTAATCATACAGAAAGAATAGATGTCAATACAACAAGAAGTGGCCTGTTCTATACCACAGAAATATTGTTCAATAATTCATTGCCAGCGTGCAGTGATTTATCAATCTACTGTTTTATAAGGAAATCTTACAGAATTGATATCTATGAACAATCAACGACCTGTAAAGGTTTGTCTATAACATATACAGCAATATTCTTATTTTATTACCTTTTACGCTGTCAACTAAACCACTTGTCAAATATTGCATGAAAGGTCACAAGTGGCTGTTAAAGGCAAAAGGAAAAGAAAAGTAGTTTCATATCCATGATACATGCAATGCTTCTCCATGTAATAGTCAATATTAAGTAAAAGTCGCAGACAACGTCAATGTGTTTACGATAGTACAAAACCCGTGCGTCGAATGTGAGAAAGGTATAAGAACTCTGTAGGAATCAAACAATTCACTACTAACCGACATGACTGTAGAATGGATACAGATTTTATAGACATATGAATGTTGTGTTTACAAAACAAGTAACTATTACTTAAAATATGTTAGAGTTAACAAATACTTATATATAGTTAAAAGGGCAATACAACAGACACTTATAGTATATTTATGAAGAGATAGTTTTTCATTAAAAAATTACGTAACGAAAACAAATCTATTGCATAACGAAATACTTTCCGGCGTGTATTATTTGAAACTGTTTGCTACCTACTGCGAAATGTCTATTTTTGTCAGGCATGTTTTAACCCCAACAAAACAGACGACAAAAACTAACGTTCAAATAATTAGTAAATGTTAAAATATAAGTAGTCCGAGTTCTGTTTGCATTATAATACAGTCGCAATAATTATTCATATAATATTACATAATGATACGAAATACATTTTTCAGTAACAACGATTAAATGCAAAAAGGGGGGATAAGAACAGCTACACATCCGAGGACACCTGGACATATCACGATACATTGAAAGTTTACATGCCAACCATGTTTATCAAGTAGAAAAAATAAGAAAACAAAGCAAAATAAAAAAATGAGCTACAAAATAATACCAAGATAATATGAAAAATATTCAATCATATAAAACATCTCAAAACTAACTTGAGACAAGCCATGTTTACCCCCCCCCCGCCCCCCTCACCAAATAAAATGTAATTGACGCCGTTTATATATTCTGCACTAGACAAAAATGATAATAAACTGTATTGGTTGTATCTTATACTTGCGGCAAGCCATAACAAAACATAAGTCATTTCACAACATAACAGAGACACAACTACAAACATAATGAATGGAGCCATATTGAAGTCATGAACCATAACAAAAAAAGACAAAATGTAGATGAAAATGTCACACTGACTTATAATACTAGGTAAAGCAAGTTGGTCCTCGTATGATTGTAGAAGAGGGCAAGGAATGTTAAAATTAACTCTTTCTACCAACACAGCAATTCAGGCTTTGTTAAAACGGATGTTGAAATGCATTAGACTTCTATCTATCGGAATCCTGTATACACATCTCTTGTTACTACTGATGAGGCGGCTTCAATGCAAAACTGTGACCCTTTTAGTAACTTAAATCAAATCCCGCAGCTTTCAATATCAATTTGAGGGATCGGTTAAATTAAAAGGATATAACTGTAGAGCAATCATGAAATAGAAATGATTGACCACCCTGAACATTTTCAAATAACCTGATACAGAAAAAACCGGGCATTACGCCTTATCCTTCATCATAGATAAACCCAATAGGAGAGAGTAGGAATCGCTATATTTGTATTAGGTTACATCAATTTTTATATGAAAAGAGTTGTTTGGTAACTTTTCAAAGTTTCTTAAGAGGTATTTGCAGCAATTAAATCTATAAGTAGAAGACGGTTATAAGCTAAACTCATCATGTCATTTAAATGAATCTTATTAAATTGACAACGAATTGCTAATAGGAGAATAGTTATGAACGATTTAAAGAATATCACTTTTATTGGAAACCTATTATCAGCAATCCTACATAACTTTGCTGAGCCTTTCAAGATCTTTTAAAATTATAAAATTATAAAAAAAATCTGTAGAAAAAACGACACGTACGCGCCTTTAATAAGTTTTACTATCGGTACCACTTCCTTGTCGAATAATATTTTCGTTTGATATTGTGATAAGTCGTTGCTGGGAAAACTGTTATAATTTTATGTTGCGGACGAAAGGACGGAAGGACGGACGGTCGGACAGGGGTAAAACAGTATACGCCCTCTTCTTTGAAGCGGCGGTATAATACTTTTATACTTTTTATTTTCATGGTAAAGAAAATATGCCGGAAACCTTGATATCGGTGATAACAATTGCAGTATTTGCCATTACTGGAATTGCAATCGTATTGTACTGTAGATGTCACAGTAGAAAAACGTATCACCGAACAAGAGCGGAAGGTATGCCTTGTTATTTTTTAAAATCTTTTAAGTTTAAAATATATTGTTGATTGAAAATTTGAATTTCACATAATAAGGATTTTCAGGACACTTACACTGAAAATAAACTGTCATTTAATTTTCTTCAAACTTGCAAATATAGTTAATTGCTTATAAAAGTTATCATAATTATGTCATTTTCATTAGTATCTGGCCCAGCGTAAATGTCGGCCATGGGTCAAATCGGCCATAATCATTGCAGCCATACTGTATTTATAATATTTATAGTATAATTGTTGGATGTCATAATTAGCATCTTTAAAATATGTTTCTGTTAAATATTTTAGTCACCATCGAAACGCCTGTGCCATCCTATATTAGTCACTTTTATAATATTTTTCTGCGTCATTTTCGTTAAAAGATCTTAATTTCTTGTAATATAGCGCACCGACAACAATTTACAATATATATAAATGGTCTTGAACTTATGCTTTTTAGTCGGTGCTATCAATTACTTTTCGTAGTGTTTGTACACTCATTATTGTTTCTCAAAATTATTACTCTTGAAGTGGCTTATTGTTAGGCTTGGGTCATCCGTTTAGTGTACAATTGGATCAACACCAAAGTATTTTAATTTGTACACTTTTAACTGGTAATAAAAACCTTTGATTTATGATTAATTTTCCCTACTCTTTTATTTTTACCAATTAATAGATTTATTGAAAACAATGTTATTAACATAAATAACATCGTAAATTTAAGTAGGAAAATTTATTACACATTTATTTAACTTAAACTTTTTTTTAACAATATACAATTGAGAAAATTGTCAACTATTTAAAAAAAACCAGTTACATAAAACCATGACCGAAATGTCTTATAAAAGTATGCTATGGCAAAAATGGTTATGGACTAAGTGGTACTATGGCCGAAACGTTCCAAAGCATTTTCATTATTTTTGCCTATAATGACATTGTTTAGGCGAAAACTTCGTATTTTAGATATTAATAAATTGATGTATGTGTCTTTTATTACCATTTTTAATTATGGAAATTAAGCGATAAAATTAAGGACACTAATATTAATTTTACCATAATTTGATGCTTATTTTAAGATTTTCATGAAAATGGCAGATTGTGCCCTGCATCCCTTTAACACATTCAATATAAAGGCATTGTCAAAAAATATTGCTTGTATTTTGTATGAGTATTATAAATATGGAAAATGCAAATCTGTTCCCAGCATTTCAACTGTCTTAAGCTAAATACGAAATAGATAATTTATAATAATTGGTAGTGGTAAATCTGAAAATGTGTATTGAACAAATGGACTCGTATAATAACACATTACGAATTTGAACATAACTCTTTGACAATTATGCTTTTTACTTTGCGGAGTGAAACAAAATGCATCAGACCGTTGTACCAAATTGTGTAGTTTCATAATGTCATTCTGGACATTTCTGGGACGTTTCCCAGTGCTTGGTAAAATAAATAATTACAGACTTTACTTTTTAGACCAAATGAAGTTAAATAATTACAGACTTTTCTTTTTAGATACGGAAAACGGAAAGACTACTGACATTGAACTGAACCAAGATGTTGAAACTGAAGCTAGAAAGGAACTGGTGCAACAAGATTCTACCAATGATTAATTTTGATTTAATAACTTTACTTGTTTTCGCTATAATAATATAAATAAAAGAAGAAACAAAATATTTAACCTGTGAATGAAGGGTCGTTATGATTTCATCACTGGAACTGAGCAAATATGTCTTATGGCAACGAGGATGACCTTTGTAATATTTTTGAAGTTAAATCTATCAATATTTGAACGGAAATTATGAAACTTGGTATGTACTGAGGGAACAATATGTAGCTTTGCATATTGAATTTAGTCGAGCTACACCCCTTTTGAACTTTTAAAATTTCACATTATATATCACAAAACCAGCTTGTTAGCACAGCTTCTGAAACTAAAGCACCTTTCACGAAGAATCCAAAGTATAGAGTAATAAATGCACACTTCATTTTTGTGAAAATGAAAGAAGGAAAGCATATTAATCCATGATGATACTTTAGGTATTTCGATTTTAGTACTAGAACTGTTGAAAGCGTTTTATGCGGAAGTGGGTGAGTAATTTTGGGAACATGTTTCCTATAATAATGCGGATGACCTATTTATGACATCATAGGGTCTGGTGTTATCTGAAATGATATGCAACTTAATGTTCTGCATTTCTTCTTGTGGACGAAATTGGAATACTATTGGAATATTAGCAGCATTGTTGTAAAATAACACTGGAAACATTCAAGTGATACAATACGAATAATTGAGATAACAATTTACTTTTGAATAATTTTAACTGGTGCATTTTCTTTATAGATGTTTGTTGTTAAAATATCTTTTGAATTTTATTATTTTTATTATTGTATACGTGTCATAATTATGTATTGTTTTACAATGTATAGCATTATTTGAAGTATTGACATGCCATAAAAACTGGTTTTACCCATCATTTCTTTTGAAATGCATGTAATGAAATGAAAGTCAGGATCATTGCTGTAGTTACTATATTTTTAGCTCAACTGACCAGGGTCATGTGAGCTATTGCCATCACTTGGCGTCCGTCGTCCGTCGTCGTCGTCGTCATTAACTTTACTTTAAAAATCTTCTCCAAAACCACTGATCGGATTGCTTTGAAACTTTGCACACATCATCAGTAAAATGTCCAAGTTTGCACAAATCATGGCCTCAAATCAACCAACATGGCCGCCATGGCTAAAAATAGAACAGGGCTGTCAAAATACAGTTTTTGGCTTATAGTTCAAAATGTATAACAGATACAGGAAAGCCGAAGAGACATGCCTTTATCGGCATCAAAAGCTCTACCAAACACTTAATTGGGTCAAAGTTGTATGATGACTCCTTGTAGGAGTTATTGCCCTTTCATTGTCGAAATTGATGATTTTTATTTGCCTCAAAATCTTGAAAAGTATTAAAACTAGAGAAAAAGTTAGCATTGCTTAATTGTTTTGCTATATGAGAGCTACAAAAATGGCTTTAGGGTCAAAATTGTCTGATTAACCGTTTAAGAGTTATTCCCCTTGAACTGTTTTTTTTAATCGGTTTTAATTGATTTTTAAAAATCTTTTCCTCTGAAAGTACTGCTTTGAAACTTTGTACACATCATCCGTCAAATGTCCTCAACCAAGTTTGCACCCAACCATATCTGCAGATTAACCAACATGACCGCCATGGCTAAAAATAGAACGGAGGGGGTCAAAATAAGTTTTTGGCTTATAGTTCAAAAAGTATAACAGATACAGGAAAACCGAAGAGACATGTCTTAATTGGCGTCGAAAGCTTTACGAAACACTCCATTGGGTCGAAGTTGTATGATGGCTTGAAAATTTTTAGGACTAGAAAAAAAGTTAGCATAGCTTAATTGTTCTGCTCTATGAGGGCTACAAAAATGACTTTGGGGTCAAGATTGTCTGATGAACCGTTTAGGAATTATTCTCCTTGAACATTTTTTTAATCAATTTTATTGATTTTAAAAAATCTTCTCCTATTTAACCAATGAAAGGACTGCTTTGAAACATTGCACATATCATCTTTAGGATGTCCTCTACCAAAATTGTACAAATCATGACAGCTGACTACCTACATAGCTACGTTGGCTTAAAATAGAAAAAGGGGGCGGTGGGGGGGGGGTCGGGTGGGTCAAGAGAGTTTTCGGCCGATAGTTAAAAAAGTATAACAGGTACAGCAAATTTGAAGTGAACCTCCCTTCTCCCTCTAAGCATCAAAAGCTCCTCCTCATAGGAGTTATTTCCCTATAAGGTCAAAATTAATGACTTGCAGAAGTGTTGGGCAATTCCTTATAGGAAAGAAAAGCTGGATAAAAAAGGGTTGTTAGGTTTCAGGTTCAGGTGAGCGACACAGGCTCCTGGGAGCCTCTAGTTTGTTTTAGTACTGGAGGTTGCCGGTTTCTCGAACTTTGATTTGTGGATTGTCTTTCTTGACAGTTTCCTTGGTGTTTTGTTATAATCTTCATTTATTCAAAGTCAACAATATTATTACTTTTGAATATTTATATATAATGCTTGTTTGTTGCATTTATCATTTTTACCTTGGCACGGTATACAGATCAGGATTAGAAAATCGCGTTTGTTTTATTTTAATATATCTCGACGATTTTCAAGTACAACTTTTATAATCTCAAAAACGTATTCCAAACTGAATTCTTTTTCACCGACTTGTAAATTTAGCATTTATTAAATGCTAGTAAAAAAGTATATAATACGTACCTTTACAATTGTTTAAGGTATATAACTCAGAATCATGTCTAGTTCCTACTGTAAATACAACACAAAGTCTTATTCAATTACCATTTCTGCTTGTGTTCTCACAAAAGACTTCTCATTTTGTAGTTTTTTTTCATTTTGACAAATAATTAGCCACCAATTACATTCCATATATCATTAAATATCTCCTTATATGAATGTATATATTAATGACAAGTGAAATCTGAAAACTCTAAAGGCGCTTTACTACATTGTTAAGTTTTACAAGTAAATAATTAAAAACGTTCAGAGGTTTTCGTTTGAAAAAATTAATTGCACGTAAACCGATATGATCGGTCGATATAATTATAACATGTGTGGACAATATTTACCTGTATATCTTATCTATTATATGTATATTTAAACGGTTAACTGCTCACAAGTTATAAATCCTAATTTAAATCATAAATTAAATCAATATTTAACTTCGTTTATCTACCAAGCTATACATTTTAGTATGCAATAATCTGCCAGAATTAATTTCAATCATTAAACAGTCAAATAACATGCACAAGATAATAAGTAGAAGATATGCATGTAACCGAATGACATTCTTTGTCATTTATTTTATTTTAATAAAACACTTACAATAAAAGATTAAGAGAAGTAAGTTATGATTATAAGAACTACTTTTGTATTACGATACAAATGAGTTCGTCGCTGTTATCTGAGTTTAAAGAAAGCAAACGGTACTAGAGCGTGATAAATCAATCGTAAATTAATATGGATTGACCAAAACGTGGTCGAAACTAAGCAAACGTTTCATTATTTTTAGTCGAAAGACTGTGATTAGTTTCAATTATTTACATTGCACAAACTTTAAACTAATATGTGTTTGACTTAATATACTTATTCTGTTATATTATAGAACGTTATTTAGATACCCCTATTTTTCTTTCCAAAAAATGTTTATCAATTGCTTGACATTAGAACAAATAATTGAAAATTTTAATTGGACTGAATTTGTAAATTAATTGTTATTATGCTTTTGTATAAACCCTAAGGGGCCTCGGTGGCAGAGTGGTCAAGGTAGTTCGTCTACTATTGACCACGTGGTCTGTCAACACTGAGATTGCGGGTTCGATTCTCACTGTAGGCAGGGTGTACTCGACTCCAATCCTAATTGACAAGGATTGCCAGTTTTCCTACCGCAGGTCGGGTTCTCCGGCTTCCTCCCCCAATGAAAACTGGACGCAATGATTTAGCTGAAAAATTGCTGTAAGTGGCATTAAACACCATCAAACAAACAAACAATATAAACCCTCAGAGAACGCTATGTTTTAATTTTAATTATGATAACTTGTCTAAATTAGTCACTTTATAGGATGTCTTAAGACAATTCTCTGAAACATTATTTGCAGTTTACGTTTTCTGAACCAGTTTAAAAGTTGCATAGAGAACAATATTTCAGCTATAAATAATCAAGCTAGCAAACAATAAATAATTCCGGAAAGGGATGGACGAAGAGCAGAGATATGTCAACTGGTTAAATAAGGAGCATTGGGTAGGGACGGAACATTTAGCTGTTACAAAAGTTGTTGTTATCGTGCAAAGAGAATACATTTTACCCACTCTGAACAAACCTTTCGTATTTTAACTTGACAACATTTCTATGACAGGGAATCCCCTATCCACGGCGTTGAGGCACATTGAACAAATCTGTGGTCAAGCAAATAAAACGTTTTTAATTTTTCTCAGAATAACAACCTGGTTTTGCATCATTTAGTACAGGATATTAGATAAGAAATCAAATCACATAATTCCTTAACAAAATTGCAAAGCTATTATTAACATAAAGACAACAAACATTACAACTGCTACACATACATTTAAAATAACAAAAGTTCTAAAAGGGTAAGCATGTCCTGATTCACTAGTGACATCTTGCTGATGTCATGGTTAAAATATTTTTGGTCAAAATATCAGTGTGATGTACACTAGTAATCTACGAAAAACATTCTTCACCATTTGTGTGACAGACTATAACGGTCAACCAATTCATGATGATGACCATGAAATTAAACTGGGGACTAACTCAACAGTCCGAAAGGTACTTAATAAACATTGAATATAATATGTAATTATTATATTTTGCTAACAGACATAATTTGTAATTTTTTAGCAACAGTGAATTATAAAACACTTCAGTACCCCAAAGTGATTAAGATGTGGTGAGACAATACATGCAAAATTTGTATATGGAATAATAGCCATCGTACTATCGTTGTGCACATATGTCTATATTACTTGAGTGTACTTATATATTTATTAGTTTTCAACAATGTCAGCCACCTTGGATTTAATGGTAATTAAGGGTTATCTAAAGCAATGTGACCAAATATCATTTGGTGGCAAAATATTCTCAGAAAACACTAAACAATATTAATGTGATGGAGTCTAAATCCAAATAATCAAAAACAAAAACCCTGACTCCAAATGGTATTACTTTTACACGGATGAGTTTATTTTAAAATTGCTACAACCATGCTTGTGGTGGTCTACATACTAGTTGTTTTCAATGTTATGGCATCGCTTGGTCGATCTATTTTTGCAATCTTAAATCTTATTTGATACCTGTAACAGCTTATACTTTTCAACCATCATTGCTACTGTCTCAAAGGAATGAACAGGAAGTCGGATGGTGTTGGGATTCAGATAGCAATAATTACTATGAGTGTATTTTTGTGTTTCAAATATTCGTAAAACTTTATCGCTAAATCAGGAAAATTACTAATGTGAGTATATATTGTTTTCGTCATGTGTTAAAATCGAGCTTGAAACTAATTTACGTCTGATGACTTTTGACGAAACAATGGCCCTTTGACTTAAAAAGTTTATTTGGCTGTAGGGGACTTAGTATTTCCTGAGTAATACTATCCACACTTGCTCATATTTTGCAGATTGATCAATTTGATTTGTTAAATTTTGTTGATCTTAATGCTATCGTTCCATATGTACATATATGGATCTTCAGTAATATGCTCCAAAAGAACGGGGGGGGGGGCTTGGCAATCTATGTCATATTGATAAATTCTTCTTATAGTTTTTACATTGCCTCACGAAAACAACATATCTGTGGCTGCACAACCCTATTTATGCAACAATAGCGGTACACATCAAAACAAACTCGTTTGTAAACATAACATGTACGCTGTAGAAAACTTTATTGTAGATAACTGTACTTGTTTACTACTCTTGACATATGAAAAGCATCAAATAATCTCTTTGTTTTTTTGGCGAATTAGTGAGAAAAGCAATTAAACACAAGTGGGTGGAAAGGCGAGCGAGGAAATATCAAGGACTTTTTGGTCTCAAACTCGACAGAGCCTGGTTGGAGACAAGAAATGTTTTCACTTGGTGTCTTAGATTTAGAGCCACTGGTGCTAAGGCAGATATCAGATAACGTCCAACCAATTTACGATTGTGAGCGAAAAATGTACATGTGGATTTCTTTTACCGGTTGTAAGCTGTATCACGAGGTCCAGCTTTTATTGGGGATTTCATTAACTGTCAAATATCTATACTGATTTTATCACGGGTTGAATCGGATCGTTAAGCAATACTTCAATGAATAAGGCTGATAACATGATGCGAAACGGTACATAATATTCTCAGATATTGAATCTCCTACTATCGCAAAATACATTTAAAATATATGCCGTGATGGTAAAGTATATTTATATAGGTATTTATCACTAACATATTGTCATTATTAAGCAACATTTGCAGCAAGTTCCTCCGTAATTTAAACAGTCATTAACGCTCATCCAAACGAAAAAATCTTATTTGCTTAAATTTATTTATTAAATAGAATATTTGTTTGAATGTGAATACTACCTTAACATGCCAACGTAAATAACATTATATACGTGTAATAAAAATGTACCATTGTCATTAATCAAGGTTCGTTTTTACTTGAAAGATATACCATAAGGTTGTTTTAATTTCAGATCTTTTCGGTAGACTGACCTAAGACATTGTTATCGTAATAACAACGAAGGATATATTTTATACATTTTACAGCACAATTTCGTTTCGGTCGCAACATTATTTTACCTCCTTATGGAAGTTTTATCTGTATATATACGTAAGGAAAATTGTTACACATAGTGACCAGCGTATAATATGTTGTAGCTTTTCTCGTGGCTTGCATGGAATTATGAAACCAAAATGCATACATCGACAGTTTTTTTGGAGAATCGCATAAATTAATATCTTCGAAGAATCAGAGGACTGTAGAGGTATGTCTATAATTTATCCAGCAACATATATTATAATATTGATTCGTTAACAACAAGGCTGCATGTACAATAACAATATGAAGACAAATAATGTCTTAGTTTAACTAAATAATAAGAAAAAGTATCAAACAAGCCAAACATAAGACAAACGATGCCCATATGATTCACGTTTATGTATTAAACATTTATTAGAACGACTGACTCTTTGGTTGATTCTGTTTTATTTTTCTTATACAAATGTATACTCATATCAAATACAAACAGTTTGTGTACTATAGATGGATCAATTATTGGTAACGAGGTTCGAGTTTGAAGAAAAGTAGTGTATAGAGTAGCGAAGTCAAAGGTTTGCACACTTATGAACTATAAAGAACAAAACGTTAAGAATTCTTTGCAAATTTTTAATATTCACATCTACTTTTACCACTTGTAGAGTAACTAGTATCACCGTGATCATACATACTTAAGGTAGAACAGTAGTAAATGTTTTGTCGAAAATACTAACATTTCTGTAATTTGCATACTTTCTAATATTTCTCAGCATTTACCTTTACTAGAAATGTAATAAACTTTCATTCAACATTGAAAAATATATGCCTTATTTATGCGTGACCAAAATTCCGTTTTTCGCTAGTTAGAACATTTTGAGACGCTCCCATTTTACATGTAATTTGTAATACAGTGAATGTTATCATACTATATTGTGTAAAAATTACCAAAATTATATCTTGCAAGATCTGAGAAAAATTTTACCACTTTTTAAACCTAATTTATACAGGAGCTTACAGACAAAACATTGTTAACAGCTAACCCCTATTGACCAAATCATTACACAACGTAGTATTTAGTTCTGTACTTTATGTATAGTACACAATCTGTAACATGTTACTGATACATATTTACTACTTTTATACCTAACATTTGTTCGAAGACATCTTCAGAATGAAAATTTGCATATTTGACCCTTCATCTGAGTTTTTAAATAAGAAAATAATATCAGAGTTGTATAACAGATAATTGTTAAATGCGCTTAGCCTTAAATTATACTATTGGCCAGCCCAGTCTATGCTGGCACACTAAGATCATTAGGCTTTCACTAGCTGACAACTCTTATCTTTTCAACTTTGCCATGTTGTCCCATAAATTGTTTAAAAGTGGCTTCAAATTAACAAGATGGAGCTTTTAGACAAGAAACATGTACAACTACAAATGAATGAACAAATTTTAATTAAACCTGTTTTATATTTTCAATTGGTGCGAAATAAATGACCGATATTTCAATCAAAGGCTGTTCATAACATTAAATTCTACAAAAATCCTACTTAAGTAGAGGAAATAGGTTTTCTCTTTTAAATTTGATATTTTGACCCTAATTATGCCTTTACAAATCTGTTGAATAGGTTTTGTTAAATCGTTTGCGAAATAATCACTTTTATAGACAATGCATTATCATATTTGCCTATGTGATGCATATTGTGCACTAACATTAACAAAATGAACTTATTACTATTAATTAGCTTAATTCTGGCGCAAATTAGACTATTAAGGACAAAATCTAGTTTTCAGCAAAAGGTTGTCATTGTGATGCCAAAACTTTAAGAGACATCGATCCTAAATTCAAACTTAACTTAAACCTTAATTTTGGGGCTAATATTTTTATCACAATTTAATTTTATGCATATGAATATGCCTATTTTATTGCGAAAAGTAAAGATGATCATAAAGAAAGAAAGTTACAATGAAAAAAACAGAACATGTTCCTGTGATTTTGTTTGGATTTTATATGTGCATGTAGAAAAGATGCAAAAAGTACTGACTAAACAAATTCTATAGTGTGCATTAGACAGTACTTTCTTTAAAAGTACCGCCTTCTTGTGAGTTTCAACAAGAGATACCACAATCTGTGATAAAAATCCTTGATGTACTTTCCGAAATAAAAATCCACAAAACGTTAGCTAACATATAAGTAGAACAGTAGTAAATGTTTGGCTATAGTCGAAAATACTAGCATTTCTGTGATTTGCATACATTGCTAACATTTCCTAGCATTTACCTGGACTAGGAAATTAATAAACTTTCATTCATTAGAACATTTTGAGACGCTCCCACTTTTACATGCAATTTCTAATGCAGTGAATGCTAAAATATTAAATTTTAAAAAAATTACCAAAAGTTCTGAACTTAATGTATGGTACACTATCTGGTAACCCGTTACTGGCACACATTTACTACTGTTATACTTATACCAAGTTTGCACGAGAACCAATTTAGCCAAGATTTCTACATCAAGCCCCTAGGCCATATTTGAATTAAAATCAATAAAAAATATATTGGTATTTAAAGTGTTCTTGAAAAGTTCTTTTATTCGTTAGCCCTACCCAAGGAGAAAAATTGCATATATATTGAACATATGTTTGGAGACAACTTCAGAATGAAAATTTGCATATTTTGTCATGGCACTTTTAAAATAAGTAGTATTCAGTTCTGTACTTAATATAGGGTACACAATCTAGTAACCTACTACTGGTTCACATTTACTACAGTTATACCTGAAGTAATAGCAACACAGACGTCGGAACGTTCAATTTAATTTACGGTTCGGATTTTAATTACTGGAAATAACTGAAATACAATATCGGTGATGCATGAAAATGTAATGTCCGATCCAGATAGACAATCTTAGTGAGTACACATAAATAAAAGGGGACGAAAAATAGTTACATGTACTGTGCGCTTTTTCTTGTTTTTTTTATCATTTCACGTTTAAATTCTCGCTTAAGTGATCTATGATTAAATATCGGATACAACAAATTACGTTCGAGAAACATATAAAAGAACCGATTGCAGAACGAACCTCTCCCCTCTTTGAGTATTTGTAAATGGTTGCTTACTACCTACTCCTCAATGTTAACTGTCTTATTCTGTCTGCGTCATGTCTATGTTTTGTGAATTAATGACATAATATGAACTGTAGTAGAAGACTATAGGGCATTACCACTGAACAAAACTATGCCTTAACATGTTACATTAGCATGAATTACTGAAATGAAGTAAACAGCAATGATTAGTTGCGTGGCATGCATTAAGCAGTCATTGGTATTGAAGACGAAAATTAATAAAACAATTGAGCCTCTAAAAAGGGGGGTTACGGATATTATTTTCGAAGAGTTGCGTACTAAAATTTCAAACTGTATAATAGATTGAACAGAGAATAGAATAAAAAGAAACACTAAAATAATTGATTTACAAAATTCTATCCAAGGTATAGTTCTTAATTTTTTTATTATGGCAAGTATTTAATATACATTTTAGTGATGAAAGGAAAAATAAGAGATTCTGAGTTAATTTGTCTTTCTTTTAGAAAATAATTGGCCAGAAAGTAATAAAAATTCGGATTTTGTTTAAATTACCTCCTTTGTTTAAAATTTTGATTACTTGTTCTTATACGGCCCTTTCTGAATCGAAAACTGTCTATTTAAATTAGTAATAAACTTATGTAATATTATTGTTATAGGTTTTCCATTATTTTGGAAATTATTAAGCGTTAAAATAAAAGAATTACATATGAATTTTGCCATCAATGTAATTTTTATTTCAATTCAGCAAAATGGCGGATTGTGTCCTCCAGCTTATTAAAACGTACAATATTAGGTTAATATATTTGTGTAAGATCATTTGTAATATAACATCGTGTGAAACGTATCGTTTTGACATTTGGCATATCATGTACAACATAAAAGAAGTTTTTTTTTAATAACACTGGAAGCATTCAATAAAAAATAGGGCTAAATACAGGATAAGACAGAATAATACACTCATTATACCAATACCGTTTTGACAACAGAGTGTACTTTTGAAGCTCCGACTTCAACCCTTGCTCCTTAGAATATGATTTGAACCTTACGTTTCTATGCACTTGTTGATATCATAAACAGCATCCATTATTTATTCTATAGAAGCATGCACAAGGGAAAGATATCCCTAAAGAGACCTGGTACCTAAAATCTGACCTCGAATATTGTAGAAGTGCTTACCATGCTTAAGTAAAGACCGTCTCCATAGGTAGAAGGCAGCTGGCTAGGAGAGAGTTATAGAACTTGACTATTTTATGTAAATATAAGACAAGCGTTTTATTGATGGTGAAATTTCCTATCTTACTCAATGCTGTGTAACCAATAATTATAGCAGTTTTTGCCAACTTAGGAAGAGCTGCAGACGCGAGGCCTGCCAACAAGCGAATTATGACAACATCGTTGTGCAATTTTAACTGCTTCTAAGTCCCAAAGTCTTACCACCTTTTAAATTAAGTGAATTTCTGGACCTGTTTCCGGAGGGATAGGCTATGGGACCTTGTTTCTTATTCACTTGACTCTGAGTCAAGCTAAAACTGCAGGTTAGATAGTTCTTTAGTTTTTATATCTTGCGAACATGGTTATTAAATTATCACCTCTGATCTCGAGAGGGTTAATGTTTTGATCAGTTAGATCCGCATCCGGACCGGTGACATAACTATAACGGATGATATCAATGTTTACCAGAGTGCTATTAATACTGATCAGGCGTAAGGTGCTCTCACAATTCGGGTGTCATATCCGTAGATTCTTTGAACTCCGGGAACAGTGCTGGTACTGTTACCCAGGTTGGAAACCAATTGACAGTTCTTGGCTAAGGTACGTTTTGTTCTTAACTTACTGCACCAGTGATGATCTTAGCCTTGTGTCTATTGAGTTGGAGTTGTTGCTGAATCTTATCGTTGATATCTTGGTGATGTATAAATCCGTGCTGAACATCACATGAAACCCATTCTTACCATCGTCCAGTGAGTTTCGGAGGGCGTTGTTGCAGCATAAATGTTGGGGAGAGAGTAGTATCCCGTCTTTCTGTTACAGTGGTTGAAAGAACTGAGAGATCGACCAGGTTTTTGATCATTGGCAATCAGGGAGGTGTTCTTTTCATTTATTAATTAAAACACCAGAATCATCCACCGTCTGTCCACTGAAGGCTTGCATCGATAACAAACAACGGGAAAGCAAAAAGACGGAGTTGGCGGCAATTTACAATAACAACTTTTAATTCACTTAGCAAGTAAAACATGACGCCCATCAAATTTATTTAAAATGATTTTGTCTGAGATCAACAAGTCAAAAGGTTAATTGTTGATTGAGACGTTGAACTCGAACTCTGCCCTTTTCTTTTTAGCTTCCCTTACTAATGATTAATATGGACGACAAACAAGAAATGAAGTTCTATGAGTCATGGCAGTTGATAGCAATTAAAACTGAGGGTTTTGATAAATGTTTTCGAATCACACTTGTTTGTTGAAAGCACAACTGAGCATAGTTTTGATCTCGATCTTTGACAAAGCGACCCTGGCAACGTTACTAACTGCTGCTGCTCCAAACAATGCATTGATATTGAGTGGCGAACAAGGATCAGCAACAGATGTGCTTCAATAGTGTGGCGAATGTGAACGTTCACTGCGTCTTTGTAATTACGTATCCGTGTCTAGCTGCAAAACCAGTGTCTGCTGCACCGAGTCAACGAAAACTTATACCACTGTTTGAGACCTTGAGGTGCGGTCGAATAGGTCCATGATGGTGGATAAACCCGGATCATCCAAGTGTTTGATCTGTTATCCGGACAATCTGTAAGCGCTGATTTTCTCATATATATGATGTTGTTGTTCACTAAGAGTTGCCAGATTTCTGTGTAAGCCGTACCGAAGACTGGTCCTGATTGGACTTCGTGTTAACGCATCGTGTATTTATAGATTATTTCATCAAAAGATTGGCTTTCGATTATGAGTGTTGCAATTCATTGTGTATTTATTTATTCGATTTGACTGGTGTTTTGGGGTGGTAAACTTGTGGACGACGACAACTCTTGACAACCCCTTTCAGAATAACTCTGTGTATGTGTATCCAATATCGTCTCACCGCGTTGTTTGGCGAAAAAAATAGGGCATTTAATTTGAAATCAAATGATACCCTTCCATATGTTGTGTTTCATTCTTATATTCACGAACATATGCTAACAGAGAAAGATAACTCTAATTATTAAACAGGTTTTGAACCATTTCTTATATCCAACAAAACTGTTCAAAGAAGGTTTGAAATTTATTGTGACATGAAATATGTGCTCTCATGAGTTGCGATTGAAAAATGCTATTGTTGCCTGTTGTGAACCATGCCATACAACTTTTGCACTTGTCTTAAATCCTAAAAAATAACTTTCCTCCAAAGGGTACATCATTTTTCATAATGTCCCAAATAAATCGGTAAACGCATTAAAGAACATTCATATGAATCAAAGTTACTTCGTCAAATTCTAAAAAAGTTTGCTTAATCACGTCTGCTTGTGTTTTTTAAAAAATGAATCGATATTTTAAATGTAGGAATTCTAGGTCTTGCAATTCGGCTGCAAACACAAAAACGAATAAAATAAAGGACAAATACTCGTCCTTAAACTAATTAAACGATTTTTGCTTTTGAAGAAATTTGTCGATGAACAAATTGTACATACGTATGTTCCAATTCTTGAAGAATGAGTTGGTTTCGTGTTGTAGTGTATTAAACTAATGATACTTTCGTGTGTATCTTCTTTATGCAATTAATGTAATCGTTCTACTCTGCTAAAGTGTTTTTCCGTTAGATTTTCTATTACTTTATTTCGTCTGATAAAATCTGATAATATATATGTACATATGGAAAAAGTGTGTAATTGCAAAAAAGCATATCTAAATGTAAACTTTCGTACTCCTGAACAAGTTCTAGTTTCGTTTCGTTTTCATTACTAGATACTGACGATCCTTCACTATTATCTGGACTTGTCTGTACATATCGGCTCATAAATGTTCTAGTAGCAACTAAATATGATTCATTACTTGTGTGTGAATGTGTTGTGCTGCTGAACATTGTAAACGGATCTGGTTCAATACATGAACGCCTATCAGTGTTCTCAATTTGAATGTTTTATTGACCTCCTTAAATCAGATGACGGCGAGTTTACCACATTTGCTTGAAGTGGACCAAAATACACACTGTCGATTTCATCGTAATGGAAAGCAGCATCTACTTCAGCTGATTTATTGTGTTGTTCACTTGTCCTTACAAATGGTCAGTAAAAATATATAAACTTTAAACTTAATGGTTAGTTTGTAATTAAATTTAATTTCATTTTAACTATGGCGACTGCTGCTTGCAAAACACTCATTGCAATAACGATTCTACATTCTTACTGTAAACATTACAGAGTAAATTTATGTATACATGTTAAAATATTTTAATAGAAGATTTGTGTCGGCTACTGCCCTATAGATGTTTAATTTTTGAATTCCGTTTTTGTTTTTTAAATTCAAATGTAAACAAAAACAAAACAGCAATGCTTTATTATAACATTGTTATCATTAAGCTTAGTGGAATTTAACTGGTTAAAAAGCGTTATTGGTAGGAAAAGAAAAAACTTCACCCTTTATAGTTGTGTATCGAATAAAAGTGTGACGATCTCGCTGTGTTGACGCTGCTACGCAGACGGCGCACTTCTAAATATAGATGGGTATAGATGGTTAAGCGCTTTCCATATGTATTCTGTATTATCATTCTAAAAAGCATTTTATAGTGAAATTAATAAAATATTTTGATGTTTATTCCAAAACATTTTCGTGAATTCTATGTAATAACAAATTTTAACTGGATAAAAACAACACCTCATTTGGTATGGGATTAGGCTACTAATTTCGACTACTATTGATCACGTGGTCTGAAAACACTGAGATTGCGGGTTCTAGTCTTACTGCAGGCAGGGTATACTTAATCTTAATTTACAAGGATTGCAAGTCTTCTTACCGAAGGTTGGGGGTACTCCGGTTTCCTCACCCAATAAAAACTGGATGTCATGATATAGCTGAAAAAATGTTGAAAGTGGCGTTAATGTTCAAATAAAGATAACAAAGATTTAAAATCATTAAAAAGAATTTTACATTTAATAATGTCATTATCGTAGACAAGAAGACACGATAAAGAATCAGCAGAACAGATAATACAGTTAATTTTAACTGACGATGCAACTATTTTTATTGCAATAAGAATAGCCTGCTATCCTGTCTCCGCATCGTTTACAAAAATAAAAGAAAATTCGTGTCTTATTGCTATTGAATATTATAAATTTAAAATTTATATTTTTTAATTCATTCAAATTTACAAATCCTTGGGTAAAGAGGCTGATTTTTTTTATTCCCAGTCATGCAAGAATCCATGAAAACGAAATTCGTTGACAGTGATCCCAAGTCTGCCTTAGACAATGACATTATTAACTGTAAAATTCACGTGAATCACTCACGGCACTTTGATGTCCAAAAGAAGTTCCTATACAATCAGACGTGGCCGATCTTGATATCTTTCTACAGTGTCATCATTTTTTTATCGGTTTCGTGTTAAAAATCGATCATTATTGATACGTGATGATAATTATTGCCGTTTTTAATAACCCACTGTGCGTTGTGTATTCATTGACATTCGTGTCTCTTTTTAAATACGTTTACTACATGAAAAACATTGAGAAAGCCGAAAATGAATGGCGTGTTGCATCTTAGGTAATACATATGTAAATTACTGGATTCTAACTACGGAATGGTTGTTATGGTATGCAAATTAGCACGTTTATAACAATTAACAAATCACATTATCCATATACGGAACTGATAAACATAGCATTTTCCACGTGCATCTTCAAAGACGCAACAAGAAATTTCTTCAATAAAGATCGTTTCCCGTTAGTTTTGCAATATCTAAAGCTTTCATAACGTAAAGAAGATGAATATTATGTCTGAATTTCGTATAAATAGACCGAAGTTAGAATTTTTTATTTGCTACATTACGAGCAATAGGACTGAATTCTGCCGTTAATCCGACAAATCACAAAATTAACTTCGGATTATAACGGCAGTAAAATTCGGCCTAATCCTGTTACACTCATTGACAAATAAGATATCTTGGAAATTAATCATCCACATTCAATGTACGGCTTTACCCCACACCATGACAAATTACGCAGCTCCCTACATTTAAGACCAAAAATACTGTATGTATTTTTGCATACCCACTGCCTAAACTACGATCTTAGTTTGGAACTTTACTGAAAACAAAGTTAAACTTTATTTTAATAATTAGCATTGCAAGTTTACTGAAAATTAATATAATCCTAAGATATAAATTACAGCTTTTTAAAACCGTGACAACATTATGGGTACATTTTGTGACAAAACAGGTCAACGGCTTTTAAAAGTCAATTTCCGTTCCAAACGTCTCTAGTAACATATATTGTTGAGTTGAGGACATCGTAAGTGGCAAACAAAAGGCATTTTCGGCTTTGAAAAGTCACTTTTCATTTGGAAACAATTCCATTGCAACCATTCATTTTCGGATTCAGGACAAGATTTTCAGTTTCGGTTTAAAACGTGCATAATTAAGGGGTGCATTACAATAATTTTATGTTTTTATTTTTGATTGACAATGCTCATTTAGGTGTAGGACCACAAAATACCGGGAACCAGTCCAGAGGTTGTACGTAAAAGTAGTACTATTCAACAGAAAGGTTCACTCTTGCCTCATATAGAATTTGAACCGCACATGATCCCAGAATAAATTTGGTATTTTTGGAAAGCTGAATATTCTAGGAATAGGAAACTTGAGTATAAAGTTTTATTGGTTTTAAATGAACATAAAAAAATTGAGAGTCAATTAGGGACATGCACTATTTTTGGAATGAAATAGAAAGTGAAAGTAGATTTTTAGACCACGTGGACTTCAGGTTGAGCGTTCGTTCTTATATGCAATGAAACATACTGTGAAATTTTGACAGAAAGTTCACCCAGTGCATTTTTATATGGGACAGAAGTGTCTTCTAATTTGAAATAAACGTAAATTTTCTATGATAAGTCAAAATTATCAAATTTTAATAAAGCCGAAGAGTAAAAACACAATGGTGGTCCTACACCTATAAGGTGTGTTCCTCAAACGCCTACTGGATAAAAACAACACCTCATTAGGTATGGGGATAATGGGGCCTGTTAAGCGGAATGCAATAATTAGTTTATCTCTATTTACCTGTATTTACCTTGAAAATTATAATAAAGCATAGTAGACATTGGAAACTGAATTGACAAGAAAAATATCAAAATATCAAAATAAAATTTAAAAAAAAGAATGGATAGTTTCAAGTTAATTAAAATAAAATTAAAAACTTAAGCTGCAATATATAATTATTTATGCAGAAGAACTTAACAAATTACGAATAAGAACTCCTACATCTAGAATAAGTGACAAAATGACTCTAGTGCTCTAAAAATGTATGATCGAAGTATTTTCTTTAGATTGACTTTGTTTTCAACCTTACATTTTCTGCTACAATATTAACTATAAAAATGTACACTAATTTTAACACCCCTTAGAAGGCCCCATAATCCCATACATTAATTAGATGTTTATTTAATCCAGTAGGCGTTCGGGGAACAAACCACCTATAGGATAGCGACACCTATATCTAATCCTTGTCTTACAGACTTACCTCCCTTTAACAATTCATTACAATTCTGCGTCTAATCCGTCTAATGACAATGAATCGCAAAAGATTATGTCTTTTAATAGCTTCGAAGATATTGTTTACATCATTCTTAATGGCATGTCATTTGGTCACTACAGCTATTCCTTGATTTAATTACAGTTACATTATGTTAAAACGTATAATAATTACTCCCCTTATTGGTATGAATGCAAGACACCACCATTTGCATCAACACCTGAGACGAAAGGTATACGTTCAATATCGTAATAAACAACGTTTGATAGGAAAGAGGTACAGCTCACCACGTTGTACGGATCTCTGTGTATAACAATAGTATTTTCTGCAAGTCATTACAGAGTAAATATGAGGAAATGAGTGGCAATGTCTGCAACGATGCCTCACTGTTATTTCTTTAGATCATCCTACTTCAATACATGTCTATTTTTAAAAAGGCATCAACTTTACTTATATGTAATCAGTTTTATTCAGTTAACATAATATTTTTTTTAATTTCCCAAAGCACCCATAAAAAGGTGACTTTACAAATTATAGTAAAAAAAATATATATATATAAATATTAACATTGTTATTCTCTTAGTCAATATGGCAGCTCATGTCTTTCTTAAACAGGTTAGTTAATGGAACATTAATTTGTAGGTCTTCAAAGAGTGGAACATGGTTGATGAGATCTTATCTTTCACATATCTTAACTTTTACATATTTTGTCACTCTCAAGACACTAGACATTAAGATATCTGGGGATTATGCCCTGTTGTGTCCAAACAGAAGTACTTTTTCCTAAAGATTAAGTACTCGACTCCAATCTTAATTGACAAGGATTGCCAGTTTTCCTACAGCAAGTCGGGGGTTTTCTCTGGGTACTCCGGCTTCCTCCGCCAATAAAAACTGGACGCCATGATATAGCTGAAAAATTGCTGACAATGGCGTTAAACACCATCAAACAAACAAACAAAACCTAAAGATAAACAAATTATTTGATTAAACTTGATTGTATCGGTTTTAATATATAATCTACTGATATGAAAATGATTTTTACAGATCATTTTACATTCTAGTTACGATGAAGCATGTGCTAAAACAACATTATGAATTGGTTGGTCTGACAATAAAGTACTGAATTCTCATACATTTAATAAGCCGATGGACAGTATTGCCTCAGGAATACTACAGAACATTGTTTAATTATTTCAGGGTAATAAAGTTTAAAGGTCGTTGTTCTCAATGCCTACCAAAAAGACTCCAAAAACAGTTGATCCGTCGCACATAAGGACAATACAACTGGTTAAAGAAGTGCACTTAAAACTCTTGCAGTAACATTTACAGTTGTACTTCAAGCACGATATAATTATTCCAAAAACTTATAACGAATAGAATACCTAGTCTGGATAAAGACAAATTTCACTTTTATCGTTCCATACTTACATATATAGGAATCTTTAGTAGTAATATCCTCACAGAGAACGGCGGGGGTATCTATGTCATATGAACAATATTTGTGTAACCTCGTCACCATATGTTACTTAATAAAAAAATTAATTATCTTCGTTGACGAATTTGTTTTAAAATAAAATTATATACAACATACTTACAACATTATATGGTCTCAAAAGACTTTAAAAATACAACAGAATGCCTTCTCGTGCATTTTTAATTACAAATTCATTCTACGGAAAATACATTAAATTCTTACCAGTATCTATGGTTCATGTAATATTTCTTATAATCATTTCCAGTCCTTGCAGTAATTAATGGGTCTCATTCGACACTCACATCTTCTAGTGATTACCAAGTTTTTATTTTGACAAAATGCCAGTCCGTAAATTAGTAACGACCTTCATTCGTGTATGTCTATATGAAAAACAAGTCGAAACCGAAAATAATGAAGGCGGTTAACACATACGTTGTCTATTTAAGCAAAAAATAAATAGACATTTCGAAAGACGTTTTTCCTTTTAAATTTCTAATTGTATGTATAATCAATAATATACTAAAAATAAGTTTATGTAGACCAAAGTTTCATCTTATCTTTTATGTGTATTTAAATAGTAGCTCCTCATAAATCATAATTTAGATTTAATCAGTATTAATAAACTTGGCTTGGACTTATATACTATGAAATTAAGTATGCAATGATGCGTAAGATTTTATTTCAATCAGAATGAAAATTCGAGAAAATATATATTTACTAGAAAACTAGAGAAAACCTTAGCATTCAAAATTGTTTCAACTCATTTGGAATCATGGTCCGATAACTGTGTTCATCGCGTTTCATTTTTCTTTTAAACTATTCAAAAGCCACCAAAGGGTTGCGTGTTTCAACTTTGCACGCTTTATTTTTAGGATGTCCGCTACCAAGATTGCACAAATCATGGAAGCCGACCAACTAACATGGCCGCCATTGCCTACAATAGAATAGGGGGTCAAGATATTGCATTTGGCTTAAGGTTTCATGAGCATAAAAGATACCTGAAAACAGATGTGAGTTTTCATTCACCAAAAGCGTCGTGTGATAGTTTTATATAACATTTAGTCTGTTCGCTTTTTACGAGAAGTATTTCATTATACGGAAACTGTACCACCTGAAAGTAATTTTGTTCAGCCTGAGGCAAAGCCGAAGGCAGCGCAGAAGTACGTAAAGGTGGTACAATTTTCATACACTTGGGTTATAACGTAGGTAACGGATATATTTCCGGCTTACAAGTATAAAAGGCTGAAAATAGCTTATACTGTCGTCAGATATAAGCTAAATGGGCAACGTCATCACAGTTGCTCACAAAAACAATATACGTTTTTTTATGCCGAAAATGCCCATTTTACCAAGTCGAGGATGGTAGCTTTAGTACCAACCTTAGACAGCGAGTTCAAAGAGGTTTTGTTTTGTTTTCCATACTTATGCGCATAAAGTCACGCTTTCATAACGTCAACAGAGAGTAGCGTCAAGTTCCAATTTAATTCATATTTCTGTGTGTCAATGTGAATGTTGGACATCTACAGAGTTTTCAGCGAAAGGAATAACGAATATAAAAAGACAGAAATGTGGAATAACCCACATTGTACTCCAGAACATGCATTAGCAACGCACAAACAATACACCTTGCGACGTTATCAACGCAGCCGGGGTCATGGGATTTGCACCGACGGGTAACCAACCAATCAAAAGTCAGCATTTGTTACAAGCCGGGGATACTATCAGTTACCTACGTTATTACCCGGGTGTATGGAAATTGTACCACCTGAAAGTACTTCTGTTCAGCCTGAGGCGAAGCCGAAGGCTGTCCAGAAGTACTTTCAGGTGGTACAATTTCCATACACCCGGGTTATAACGTAGGTAACGGATTTATCCCCGGCTAACAAGTGTAAAAGGCTGAAAATAGGTTCTTTAGTCGTCAGAAAATGGTAAATGGACAACGTCATCACAGTTGCTCACAAAAAATTATACGTTTTTTATGAACAAAATGCCCATTTTACCAAGTCGAGGATGTTACCTTTGGTAACAACCTCAGACTTAACGAGTTTAAAGAGTTTTTATTTTGTTTTACATTGTTTTTCCTACTTTCGGTATTTTGGCGCCTCAAGTCACGCTATCATAACGTCAACAGACTATGACGTCAAGTTCCGATTTAATTTATATTTATGTGTGTCAGTGTGAATATAGGGCATCTACAGTGTTTGAAACGAAGTACAAATACAAATATAAAAAGACAGAAATGTTCATTTGTGGAATAACATACACTGGTACTCTAGAACATACATTAGCAACGCACAAACAATACACCCTTCGACGTTAGCAACGAAGACGGGGGCATGGGATTTGTACCGACGGGTAACCAACCAATCAAAAGTCCGCATTTGTTGCAAGCCGGGGATAAATCCGTTTATCCCCGTATGAGTAGTATTTTCGGAATTTAGTTGGTCAGTTACACGTCTTTACAAAACTTGTATACCTGGGCGTCGCTAGGTCAATGCTGCTAACCGTTAGTTTCACAATAGTATGTAAGATGCGTTTATAAAAAGTAGTCATCTTATTTCTTTCTAAAAAATTATCGTGATAAATAAGTTCTCATTATTTTAAAACGGGCGTTTAAATAAAATGCAATTTTTTAGACAATAAAAACGATTTAAAATTATGTCGTGATAATTAGGAGAACTATTTTTTTTTTAAGTTAAGCTGACAAATCATTCGTCTTATATTCGTAGAGAATGTTTACAATAATTATAGTAAATATGTGGAGCAGCTCAAAGATACCGTATTTGTTTACAATGCATAATGTTATTTAATTTGCTGCTCAACGTTATTGGCATTATCATATTACATGTAAACACCACGTACAAGGGATGGAAAGGGAGAGTAATAAAATTAAGACAGGTACTAGATAACAATCAAGCAATGCACGACTGACTGATATGACTGTCAAATCGATAAAAACTATAGATTTATATTTATTACAAACAAGTAACGATTAATCTTAATATGTTTCACTAAACAAATACATATAAGTGTCGTTAAAGGAAAATATTTAAGAGACTACTGTGTTATATAGTGTATGCATTGTGAGGTGTATGGTTTGCATAAAATAAATTATTTAACGAAAACAAACCGTTCGCTCAACGAACTACCTCCTTCTGTACAGTACTATAACTGGTTACTACATACTCCAAATTGGTCACGCTCTTGTGGTTTATGTATATAGTTTCTGTTTTGCAATTTTCGTAGTTGTATTACGCAGTGTATCACAAGGAAATGGGCAGTTTCTATAGCGCAATAAACATTTAACTAACATGTGTCTTCAAATGAAATGTTATCAAAAATGCCAATATTAAATTGAATACGCCAGACGGCATGTCATTTAAAAAAAACTCATCATTCAGTGGCACTTGAAAACCCAGCATATTTAGATTTCAAATAATGAGGATGTAGAGCCTTTATAATCAAATTCCAAAGAAATATGAAAAAACCGACTAAGGTCGTCTACTCTTTAAAATTGAAAAAAAAACAGGATATGAAAATGAAAAAAAAAATAATTAACATTTATGTTTTGTTTGATGGTGTTTAACGCCACTTTCAGCAATTTTCCAGCTATATCATGGCGTCCAGTTTTTATTGTGGGAGGAAGCCGGAGTACCCGGAGAAAACCCCGACCTGCGGTAGGAAAACTGGCAATCCTTGTAAATTAAGATTTTAAGAGTCGAGTACACCCTGCCTGCAGTGAGAATCGAACCCGCAATCCCAGTGTTGACAGACCACGTGATCAATAGTAGACGAACTACCTTGACCACTCGGCCGCCGAGGCCCCTTAACATTTATGAATTAATAGCGAGCACAGCTCGCAGCGGGCAGCAAAGCTCCCCGCGAAGAGAGGTAAGCTCTACGGCAATTACGTGTCACGTGATCAAAATGAAATCACGTGATCAAAATCTGCTTAATTCTGATATTGCTTTTTTTCGTCCGGAAGTTGATATCGTCAAAAAACTGTAACAAAGTGAATAAAGAGGGGCAAAAATTAATTTTAAAGAAAGACTTAAACATAAGGTTGACATCGATAAAAAGTAAATGTTATATTTAAAGATAACAAAAATTTCATACTATTTTTTGGAATCTCTAAATCGATCTTTAAAAACTGACAAAGACATTTCATGTGACGTCACCATTACAAAAGAAAGACTTCACATGACCACTGGAATTTAGAGGCAGTGTCATAGGGTGTTCGGTAACGACAAACATTAAATGTGGTGGTTAATAAATTTAAAAATTTAGAATTCTATGGCAATTAAAATAATATTGTGCTTTAAACATTATTTAAAAATATTTAGTTGCAAGCTGTTTGCCTTCTTGATTTATTTAAAAAAAAAATTAAAGTAGCGTGATAATATTACCCCCTTACACTACATAATGAGGAATTTTCATACATTTTAACGCACTTTTGAAATTTGTACAAAATAATGTTTCGAATTTTTGTCATAATAAAAGTAAATTCCTCATTCTCTACCAAATATAGTATATGTCTCAAAATTATTTATCGACTACGGCTCATACGCTTATACTGTGTTTCGTCTAGTACAGAATATCTATAAAAAGTAAATTGGCATTAATTTCTTCCTGCTAATTTCACAATTTTGGTAAGATTTACGGTTCCGCAGCTACACCATCACATTTCACAGCGACAGGTCCAGTTTTCAATTTGTAAATTGAAATTTAATAAAATGCAATATAGCTGACCAAACTGTATTTATGCGTTATTTGATACGAACAATACAACAAACTGTAAAGTAGATCAACATGAACAAAAAGGTAAACGAAAACTGTAACACTTAATGTAGTATAATATTCGCTAATGGCACAATATTTCCGGCAACATAAAACCATGAAAAACATCCAACTGGAACTGATCCACAAAAACAAACGAATCCTTACAACATGTTATTGTCCACAGAACACGTTTTCTTATCACATGTTTTTTTTATCACATTATGAACTTCTTCACTGATCCACAAATGGCATATTATTCCGCCAACATAAAACATAAGTAACTGGAAATGATCCATAAAATCAAACTAATCCTTACCAATATGTTGTTTCTCCGTAGAACACATTCTAGAAACACATAATTATTTATCGAATTATGCAGCTGTTAACTAATTTCTAAAATATCGGAATATAACACATTTTGAATATTTTCCGCCAAAGCAAACTGTTTCAACTTGACTATTTTAGGTCATGGCCCTTAATTTTCATTGGTTTGCAAGTAAAGGTAATGGGAAGGATAGTAACACTGACCAAAGCGGGATAACTCTTAAAACAAGTTAATGAAATTCTGTCGTCTGAAATGGGATGGACGCGGAAAGTATGTCCTAAAAATGTTTTGTTTTGTATGCCCTACAGGCATATGTATCTTACCAGAATTCTAACATCCTAGACACAATTTAGAAATTACTGGGGGGGGGAGGGGGGCATAATGACCCTTACTGACCCTGCTTTACAAACCAATTTTACAACATAGTGCAATATATGCGTGTTTTAAGATACAATTTTCCTTTTTTAGAGTTCCAATGGTATTTTTGAAAGCAGGAGTGAAATCTGTATAAATGGAACTATGCTAATGTTCATTACAGTATATGACTTAACAAATAGATTAATAAATTGTTGACATCTATTTACCTCATTTACTTCTTGTTGACGCATTAACTACATGTAGTGAAATAGTGTACTAAGGTACTCACAAAATTAAGGAAAAAGTAAAACAATGCATTATGTGTAAAAGTTAGAAAAAAAAAACATATTTGTCTGTGCTCGCATTGTGGCAATGCCTACTCCATATTAAAAAGCAATGATTGCTGTGTGGCGTGTATTGCTAAATTAATCAAACACTTGTTAAACATTTCACATCAACACAATGGGATGCGCGTAGACGCATTAAATGTTGCTTAAATGGTTATGTATTCATTAAAAAACATATTTAAAGGGTTTCAACATCTGTAAATGATTTTTGCTATTAAGAAAAAGGAAGTGTACATTATATACATAATTATAGCAAAATGTATAATGTACAGATTTGCTGTAATTCTTTTATTTTTTTTATTTTCATGGTGAACAAAAATACTGGAAACCTTTATAACGTTGATAACACTTGCACTATTTGCAATAACTGCAATTGCATTCAATTTGTACTGCAGATATTACAGGAAATAGTATACATTAACAAAAGCGACAGGTCTAAAGTCTTTTCAGGTTAACATGTATTGTTCATTATAAATGTAAACCACCCCTATTAAATCGTGTACACACTATTGGTGAGTTGTCGCAAAACATAGATTGTATTTTGCATGCGGAGTTGGGACTGAAAAAAGGCTGTGCCGAGCATTATCAATATTGTATGTGAAGTGCTAAGATTTATCTCATTATTACACAAAATTTGAGTGTCTACCTACTATAAATGCCATTAAGTTTGTGAACCTTCGTGATAAATATAGTCTTGTTATACACTGCGGATTAGTATTATCTATATAATATTATAATTGGAGTGGCCTTTGGCCGATTATAAAGGGACTTCTGTTCTATTTTGTAAATTCTGTATCTCCCATTTCGGCGTCCCTCCTTCATGTGTTTTGTCAGCGCAACCTCTCTAAAAGCACTGAACGGAATTTTATAAAACGTTTTATTTATTGAGCATGTTGAGGTCACAATGTGTAGCTGTGTATATTAAAGCATTTTTTGCGGATAAGCTGGTAGCTTAACCCATTTTGAACTTGCATTTAACATTCTATAACACAAAACCAGCTTGTCGGCACAACTCTGAAATTACTTAATATAAAATAGAATTTAATGAAACTTGGTATGAATTGTGGAAACATGAACATATTTAGTTGTGCAACAATACAACTGACCTTGTTATTGTCAAGATTATAGACACAGACTGAACAACGAATGGCCTTAATCATTGAGTGTCGATATAAATAAATAGCATAAACAAATCATTAAATATTGATCTTGAACTTTCTCAATTTAACTGAACTTAAAACTTTTACACATTGCCTCGACCATCCGCTACCCGGGGATGAGCTTTCACTTAGCTTTGTTCAAATATTTAATTAAAATGTTATCAAAATTACCAAGGTGACAAATTCATTACGACAGACGCGCGTTTCGTCTGTTCAAGACTCATTAGTGGCGTTTAACTCTAAATGGTTAAGGTTTTTTTCATTTGGAGATGCAATAATATAAGTCCACTGGGATCGTGTAAATACACAATACAGGTAGCTCAAAATATTATTTAAAGGGTCTAAAAAATCTACCAACCAGTAAACTTATTAAGTAATGGATCTACCAACATGACGATACAGCATAAACAAAACATAATATACAAGTCTAGAAGATTATGCAACGATACAAATGACGGTGTTTTTGTCAAAACTATAGACACAGACCGACCAACGAATGGCCTTAATCATTGAGTGTCAATTTAAATAAATAACGTAAACAAGTAAAAAAAAATATTGACCTTGAACCTTCTCACTTTAACTAAACTTAAAAACTCCTATACATTACCTCAACCATCCCTATTAATGGAAATTATAACCGACATTTACTACAATGATACGGACACTCATCAATATTTTAAATTTTAAATCCTGTCATCCGTCACATACGAAACCGAATATTCCATATTGTTTAGCACTGTTACAGAAAAAACGGAATTACGAAAAATGCGACTTGAAGAATTGAAGACGTTTCTGTTGAAACAAGAATACCCATTAACTCTTATAAACAACGCCATTGAAAAACTTATACAGATCCCGATCGCTGAACTTCGTGCTGCTAAAAATGTCAAAATAACAGACAACAGCATCATTATCGCCGCCCAGGATTTGTATTCACTTTCGTTGCTAACGATGGATAAAGGAGAAAATATTTCGAAGTATCCTTAGTTACCATAAATGAACAAAATTTTGCTACAAGAATGTCAATCTAATGTAACTCGAGTGAAAAATTAAGATAATATATGATGTTTGACTGCAAAAATGCTTGGGTGATATCAATATTTCATGTAATAATAATTTTTTTTTGGTATTCTATTTCCGGAAGTTAATAATGCAGGGAGACCATTTTTATCCTGGTACTATGTCTTTCGGTCATATCTCTATCGACTAGCATAGCTTTGAAAAATCGGAAACCAGAATATAAAGCTATTTTGTGTATACAATTCCGGAGTATGCCGACATTTGTTACATTCAATAAATAAATGTGATGTCAATAATTTAATTGTACCACTTTGATATTAGTTTTAATTCAAGTATATTTATGATTCAATATATGAGAAAAGATTACAAGTGCGCAAATTTAGAAATCGCCAATTCAAACTAGCCTCAACCTAAGGACTTAGCTTTAAATAGAACCTTATGGGGAAAAAGTTCAAATGCCTTCTTTTTTTTAAATTTCAATGCTTTCTAAGCGAATATTCATTAGACAGTCTTTAGAAAGTGTGTGTTTTTAGTTCGATTGAAAATGTTAGATGCCTGCTACGGAAGCTTTTATGATGTAAAAAACAAATTGTGATTATTTATGCTTAAATCTGGCCCTCTACGCGTACACTTTTTTAATACAATCTAATATTGAGATTATCTTCTCTTTTAGTTGCCATATTGTCAAGATGATCTGTACTTTGCATTGAATCAAATGCAAACAGAAAAACTAATATTTAAAGGTTCGAAACGTTTGATTATAATACAGCTTCTAAGTCACGAAATAAAAGGTACAGCAAATGACACTATTGGGTCTAAAGTACACGCTGTTCATATATTACTTAAACAAAATATTGACTTAAAGCTTTGACGCATTACAACATCATATAATATTGCAAAGAGGGGCCGAGTGGTCAAGGTAGTTCGTCTACTATTGATCACGTGGTCTGTCAACACTGACATTGCAGGTTCGATTCTCACTGCAGGCAGGGTGTACTCGACTCCATTCTTAATTGACAAGGATTGCCAGTTTTCCTACCGCAGGTCGGGGTTTTCTCCGGGTACTCCGGCTTCCTCCCCCAATAAAAACTGGACGCCATAATATAGCTGAAAAATTGCTGAAATTGGCGTTAAACCCCATCAAATAAACAAAAACAATTGCAAAGAACATAAACAATAACCTCTAAAACATAGATATAAACATTCTTTAAAATGCGTCCCGTAAAATTACTATCAAATCATTCTGACAAAACGCGTGCAGAATGCAGAATAAATCGGCGGCGAACTGATGCTTTGCATCAAACGTTTTCTTGTTCTTTTTGTGGTTACTCATAATCCGTGCAACATCAATATATTCAATGTAGCTAAACATAACATTCCGATAGTTGCACAAAGTTATAAGCTTACAAACTTTTTAACCGATAGAACTTTACTCCAGAGTATAAAACAACCTCAAAACTTAAAGCGTTTATTTACTAAAGCACAATTTAATTCTAATTCTCCACGGACATTTGAAGTATGAAAATGCGGAGACAAAAGATGCGAAACTTGTGCGTACATTCACACGAGAAGTGAAAAAACATTAGACGATGCAAGGAAAATTTACACTAACGCAGATATAACCTGTTAAAGTGAAAATTTAATTTATTGTATTCAGTGTACTAATTGAAACAAGTCATACATTGGTCAAACGAGTAATGCGCTAAAGCAACGGATGACAGTCCATCGTCAACAAATAAGATACCCCCAATATCGAAAAATACCACTTAGTCAACATTTAGATAGTGGGTTTTTTTTTAAATATTTCCATTTTATAAAATGAAGACGTTTAGTGATGTTTTACGAGAAATAAAAGAAAAAAAACTTTATAAAGAAATTTAAACCCTTCCTGAATGGACGCTCTTAACTATATAACTTTATTACGGACAATATTAACATTTAGGATGGATTTTGTTAAATTTAACCTGTGCCATATTGTTTGACCCTTTCGTATATCCCATTATTTTTTACTCCAAAGACGTTGAAGGTGTCTTTAACTTTAAGAACAGGTGTCCAGTTAATTCTAGTTGTCGGACTGTCGGACTATCGAGCCGTCGGACCAACGGACTGTCGAACTAACGAACTGTCGGACCAGCGAACTGACTGACCAGTGACATAGACCCGAGCCAGGAAGGAATAAAAACGGAATCGGACAAAACGGTTGTGGACACAGAGCAATACATGTATCGCTTATTCGCTTAGATGGAAAACGCGAAAAAAATTGTGTAGTATGTTCCAATTAGAATGGACGCAAAAGGTCGAAAACGCTTGTAGAAAGTGTTTGAAAGGGGTCTCTGTGTCGACAACCGTTTTGTCTGAATCCGTTTTCATTTCCTTCCTGGCTCCCATTCTGTCTGAATTCGTTTGCTAAAGTTTCTAATACGGACAATATAAAATCATATCTTGTTAACTGTTTGTTCTGATCTGTATTATATTTGTATAAAATATATGCATTCAGGAGCATTCGGTGAAAAATATTGTTTTTGTTTTTTCTTTTATTTCTTTTATCCTCATAGATGCCGGACATCATGTCATTTAAATCAACACCTCCCATAAAACAGTTATCAGAGTTTCCCATTGTGACTGTGTATCTCCGTATAACACGTCATAACAAAACGAACGATTTTTCTGTTTGGTTTCTCCCTATAAGCACATGTTAGCAAAGGGCCTCGCCTTGCAAATACACATTCATTAGCGCCAGGGTTGGCTTGTTTAATCATGTTTTGTAATCGTCTGTTTTTACGAATTGTTCCAGTTATGTATAAACTAATAAATGAACTGAATATATTCAAACTAGAATTTAGTAGTCTTAATTGCTGTCATGTACAACAAGTATTCGCCAATCACTTGGTGTACGCAGACTGAGACTACCACTGGAAGTAGTCTAAAGATGTTATAAAAAATGTGGGAGGCATATGCTTGCCAAAATAATGCGTACGCAAGTGCCTTCACTGCGCATTGGCAGCTACGCCACTGCTCGGTGGTCTTTTTATGTGGCATTAGTATTTTTTCTTTGGTGATATTGTCGAATGTACATTTATTTCACATCTATTTTAAGTATCGAAATTAAAAGGCGGTAAATGTTTATTTGCAAAAGATATGTTGAAGTTGAATTCTAAGACAAATGAAACAAAACAGACGGCTCCTTTGCAAAAAATATATAACCTCTCTTGTTTTAATAAATCACTCGGGTACACAACTGAAGTCATGGAACCGGTTATCGTGCGTCCGGTGATTACGCACCTGGGTGCCGTTTCATAAAGCGATCGTTAGCTTAACGTGCTCGTTATCCCATTCAAATTGCATGGGATAACGAGCACGTTAATTAGCGATCGCTTTATGAAACGGCACCCTGGTACGTATCTTTTTGTAAAATTTATTTTAACCTTCCATAGACTAATTGTAGTTTCCATATTTCATTTTCAGACTGTTCAACTCCGCAATGTAAATGTTTTAAACATTCGTATCTTAAATATCATAAAAAGCTACCCAGAAAGACACTTTAAAATTGCAATGATTCCGGAGTATACATGAAATGACTGGTTGATTTCTTTTATTGTCGATTTTTTAAGCACATGCGCGATATCAACGGACTACTCTGTATAGTTTTACACTCCCTCGCAGTTGAGAAAAATCGAGTAAAGCCACGCTTCTTCTAATTAAGATTCAAAATTGCATAGGTTTTGTGCAAAATTATTTAACAGTCTACATTTATATATATATATATATATATATATATATATATATATATATATATATATATATATATATATATATATATATATATCCTGCGTTTCATCAGAGAATCTCAACACTTTCAATTAGCGCAATATATCTTAAACTATTGAACTACAAGGATCTTTTTTTTTAAATCGTTCTCTTTTGGTTTGCTTTTTATTCATTAGCATTGCTTTGATTTTTTGTAACACATGCAAATTACTTTCAATCATGTTTATTGAATATTAAAAGAATTTATGAGTATTCCTGTGTATATGAACACATTTGTTGGGAAAAAAAAATCCTGATACCTGTTTGTTTCCATTGCGATTCTTTTAAGCAAATTCATTAAAAACATCATGTAAAAATACACAATTGGCATCGAATTCCTTGCAGGCATGTTCTTTACACCAGGAACATCTGCATGACCACGAAGGGACTGTTCCGGTTCAGGAGCATAGACACGAAACCAGTTGTTGCTGTTTGCTGCGGACATTTCAGCACAAGTTCTCCGGACCGCCCCAAATTGCACAATCGGCATTATGACATTCATGGCTACGGTGCAAAAATAAACAATAACCGATATATCGGCTCTTGGCACTGATCGAGACTTTGAAAAAAGCCGATATATATACATTACATACATTATGTGTAGGTACAACTACTTGTATCACGTCGAGACAGTTGTGTACATTCTACGAGACGCGCAGCGTCGAGTTGTGATGCGGAATGTATGCAACTGTCGAGACGTGATATAGGTAGTTGTATCTACACCTAAATGTATGTAATAAGTTTATCTAAAATTAAGAAGTATACAAAGAGCAGAACAAAACTGAATGTTTACAATTTAAATTTTAACATTCAACGAAGAATTTGTTTATTAAATATAGCCCCTAACGTCACACACATTATAACGTCATATTTCATTCATAGAATGAAAGTCATTCAACGAATCATTGGTTATACCATTCATTGTGACGTCAAGAAGTAGTTCCGACAAAAGGTTTTTTATCACACAGGTTGTATCAATCGATATTTTCTCAGATTTTGACTGAATGCATACTTAATTTTAGATAAATCGGCTTTCGGCATAGTAAGGGTTAACTATTATAAGACTCAATATTTCAGCGTTTTCTGCTCATTTCAAGAAGCTTCCTTTGTACGATAAATGTCTGACATTCTATGTACGCGTGATGGACGAAAAAAGAAAATATTGAATAGGACCAAAAAATAAATTGAAATAGACATATAAGTCGCTAAAAAGAGATAAAAGAATACCGATTACATAACGGCCAGGTTCTATTTGTCTTGTTTTTTTTCTTCCACTGGAAAAAACCAATGAAGGATAAAAAAGCTGCACAAATTCTCACGAGAAAGTCTTCTCTGCATCATATTTTTGTCACCACAAGCTTTCTATGCGCAAAAACATGCTTCTATTTATACTATTATTTAGGTCTTTATGTAGTTATCTGCTCAATGTTTTCTCTTTTCCTAAATGTCATTTGCCATCCTCCCAAGTCAGGGGTTCTGAGTCCGCGTTCGTTCCATCATGATGGAGCGAACGCGGACTCAGAACCCCTGACTTGTGAGGATGGTCATTTGCTTGTGTCTGTGTTTCTTGATCTCTAAAAATGATTTAAACGAGATATAACTCAGAAGCAAAATGTCCAAATGAAAGTGGTCGTATTGGAGAAATAATTTTGTTCAAAGTTTCCCCATAATAATTTATTTATAATCTACGATTGGGTATACTCTTTTGACCCCGTGTAATAGTGTGAAATTTAATACACTGAAAAATAATTAGACATTTTTCTAACAATGTAATAAAATTGGTTCAGTTTAATTCAAATCGATGGTTTAAGGCAAATACAAGTAGGCAATTGGGCACAGCATTATCATTTGGTATGTTATTAACACCTTTATAAGTAAAAAATATTGATTGGTTGCCTGGACGTTTTACTCCAGTATTTCGGTTATGTTCAGGACGAGAACAAGTTAAGAAACAATTAATCAACGCAAAAAGGGGTGGGATATAGGGAACAAAAAAATTGGACTGCCACTGGAAAAGTATGGAGTATTGAATCAATAGTACCTGCTACTAAAATTTATACAATACCTACCTTTACGATAGTATAGTCCAAGTTTTCTAATTACTACAGTAAATATAACACAAGGTCTCATTTTAATTTGATGCACATATCTAAGCTAATTACAAAGGTCTTCTTATTTTGTTGTTTTCGATTCATTTGACAAGACGCCATTTACTTTCCTTTCCTCATAAAAGATCTGATATGTATGCTTATATGCAGGACAAGTCGAAACTAAAACCCCTACAAGGTGTTCAATAAATTGTCAAGTTAAACACGTACAAATAAATATACGTTTTAAAAGTGTTTCTTTTGAAAAGATTTATTGCGCCTAACTATTACGATCAATATTTAGTTATTCATATGTTATGTGGACCAAAGTTGTATCTTGTCTATTGTATCTTTATTTAAATGGTATATGTTCACAAATTATAAATCATAATTTAAATTTAATCAATATTTATAAACTTGACTTTATCTATAAAATTTAATATGCAAGCATGTGCCCGAATTGATTTCAGTCGAGATAATACTCACAAGATAACATGTTTTACTTCGTATGCTAGATTTGGATGTACGCCATCCTTAATTTTTTTAATAACTAAAAACAGAAATCACCTTTATCATATAATTTATAATTTCGTTAATTATTTACTCTTACATTGCATAAAATAAATGTATGCTCATTCCATCATATCAATTAATTAATTGTTTAAATAAAATGCATGGGTGGGTAAAACAACTTCAGTACAGTCAAAATAATGAAAACGAAATGTTTAACAAGAGAGGTAGTTCTGTAAATGATTCTAATTGTTGTGACTTTTTTTAATAAATAAAAACCAATCACTTAGAGACCCTCATTTTCCTTTTTATCACTTAAATGTATATACATTTTTGCTTGACATTTTAATAAATATTTCGAAAATATCATTGCACATAATATTTAAATAAAGTATGATTGTGCTTTTGTTGTCTCTTTTCTGTAAAATATGGTACAAAATTTAGATTTTCTTTATTCAAACTCTCAGAGACCACTATGTTTTGATTTAAAATATGATTATTTGTATAAATAAGTAGCTATATCGAAGGTTTGAAGAAACTTCACTGACACATTATTTGCCGTATATTTTTTCTGTTTAACTTGACCCACGTAACCCAATCTGGTTAGGCCTTTTTGTTATCAATTGGCAACATTTCTACGAGATGGCCTGCCGTTACCATGTTTTTTGGTCACGTTAGCAATTTGGTGTGTCAAACCCCGATATCATTTCTTATTTCTCATAACACCAACCTTGTTTTGCATCATTTTAATTATATTAAACATATTTCATTTGCATAATAAGATGAGATTGGGAAAAGTTACATCATACAACATTTTTTTCTACAATTTACAAAACGCGTTTAGATGACAGCAACATAACTGTAACTATAGAAAGTGCAAAAATACACTACCAAAGACAGTACCGAATGTACAATGTGATGTATTCACATCACATATCCGTTGACGAAGTAAGTAATCTATTATTCACAAAAAACACAACACACAGCACACGTGCTTCACATATATTAAACAATAAGTGATCTGAACAAAGAAAAAAGTCCCTGCTGACCAAAAAGATAAGCATATCCTACTTTACTAGTGACACTCCGTGGATTTCACCGATTAATATTTTTCGTTAAAATATTAATGTGAGGTACGATCCCGATACCGGTAATATACCAAAGTACATTTGTTACCGACTGTGTGACGGAATATATAATGTTAGCGATTCATGATGGAGACGATAGAAGTTACCTGTAGCCTACCTTAACAGTCAAAAAGCTACGGAAGCCGTAAGGGAACATGAAAAATAAGAAGAATTTTTTAAAATTCGTTATCTCGATAAAACAAAATTTTTATATCGAGATCTCGATAATACAGTCTATCTTTATCTCAAGAAAACGATACTGTTATATCGTGATCTCAATATAAAGATATCATTATCTCGAGAAAACGATCTTGTTATATCTAGATCTCAATAAAACAATGTATCGTTATCTCAGGAAAACGATATTGTTATATCGTGATCTCGATATAAAGATATCGTTATCTCGAGAAAACGAGATAACACCAACCCAAATAATAGTAACGCGGATGATTGCACGTTAATTAATTTGCTGGCAGCAGTAAGATTTCTTAGGCTGTCAGTATAGCTATTGTCAGAGATATTGAAAGCCAAATAAATTTACTTACAGAACAAATCAACGAGCGTTTAGAGATGGTAGAAGGTACCTGGGCATACCAGCAGAAGCACAATGTTGTTATTGATAACCTGACTTCTGCATTGGAAAAAAATATGTGCATCTCCAAACAAGACAGATTAAGATCGTGTACAGGAACGACGACACGGGACCACAAAAAACTGCTGGAGCTTACGACAAAGTGTACCCTGGCACCGGGAGACGCCTTTTGTAGAATTTGTTAGACGCATTGGTGAACTCAGAAAATCAGAATAAAAGAATCAAAGCCGTGCAATTTAAATCGGGCAATATGTCGAGCTGTAGGCCAGAAAATATTCTGACAAAAATTGAATTTTGTAAAAAGCATCTGTTTGGCCCAACTGCTCCGAAGGAACATACTTTCCAGAGAAATGAAGATCAGTTGACAGAGATGGTGAAGTTCGACGAACACTGTGCAAGCTAGCGAAAAAGAAGTAAGTTGATGGTTTCAAAACGGACAAGACTTGCTACGAGTTTTAATTCCCCGAAGTTAGCCCGCTGAAGAACACATCAAATCTATGAAATTATCCGTGTAAATTTCAAAATTGTCAAAACCCTAAGGTTCTTCCCACTCCAGGTATAGGTTGATTTTACTCATAATTTGGTTTCCAGTTCGGCCTATTATGGTTTTATTGTTCTGTGGTCTTCATATTCATATAGTGTTTGGCATTTAAAATTTTTGTGGGTAGAACGCCACTGATGAGTCTTGAATAGACGAAACGCGCGTCAGGCGCAAAATTTATTGACTGCAACTTTGTTGTATTTTTGATAAGTGTTGCAAGAAAAGGCATTTCGGCTATGAATGCCCAGAAGGCGAACAGGAGTAAAAAGACAAGAAGCCATCCATAGGACCGCTGAAAGACAGGCGAAAGCATACAAGAAAGCAAGCACACTTATGTTGCCACGCAACTAATCGAAAGACGGGAGTTTAATATTACTACTAGTAACTTTTTAATTGTTCTAAAGAGATGTTTATTATTGACACAAGAGCAAGAGTGATATTCTCAAACATACCGTTTTACTCCATAGACCAATCGAAAAGACGAAAATCGATTCTACCGCGACCAACAGTTGTGTCAGCACGCGAGACGTAACAATGAACGGAAATTTTGGGCTGCACAATTTAAAGCCATCATTGTCATTTAGGCTGCAAAAGATAGAAGATGGGATATTACGGAGTTGTTGTCAGAAGCGTGACGCAAGTTCATACTGAATGTATTAAGGAGGATAACGACAAATACATAATCGTTCTGCTCTGGACAACGAGCTAACAGCACTGAAAAGATATTACACGAAACGGAAACAGTCACGGTTCACGAGATGATAAGGAATACAGCGTATGACTAAGACGAACGAGGAAGAAAAGTTTTAAAGAAACTCAGCCTCCGCGTCGTACTCCAGAAGCGATGAGAATGAAATAGATCAATACATAAAATGCTGAAAAATGGTGAATGAAACTCGCAAAAGGGCCGTAGTATTCTGGTGTAGTGCTCGTAAGGAAGAAAGACGGCAGCACTCGTTTCTGTGTCGACGGCTGAACAATTTAACAAGGACAGACGCATATCAACTGCAACGCATCAATTACTCTCTTGAGCATTTATTTTGACAACTTGGGTTCAAGTTACTGGAAGGTTGAAGTGGAGGAGTCTGAAAGAGCCACAGCAAAATACTAAAATTGACGAGGCCTGTTTCCATTTAAGGGGCTTATTGTACGCGTTGTGACCAGACTACAATGATATGTATGTCTGGCGTATCCTGACGGCATCAGCGTTACAAGCAAAACCTTAACAAAAAAATGTTTCGAGCTTTCTAAAATTATTTGATCGTTTGGAAAGAGTGGGGTTCAAGCTTAAACTCAAGCAATTTTGTTTATTCGCCAAAGGAGAAAACTCCTTTAGTAAAATTATTTTATTTCAGAACAGGGCGTAGCTGCAGACCTGTGTAAATCTCTATATTTCGCTGTTGCCATTGCGAAAAGCCTCTATATAAGCTTAAGGAAAAGGATAGGGAACTTGTATCGAATAACATCATCTCAGTCGGCTTTGAGACAAGAAAGGTCACAAACAGCCAGATTTTACTAAAATGTTTGTCTGACACGCGATCGGCGTTGTGCTTTCACAAGAGGACATTTGGATCAAAATATGGGACCTCTTGGGATGCAGGACACTCACCAAGTAAAAAAAGACGGTTTTGGGCTACGACAAAAAGTTGTTTGCCGTCGTGCATTCAGTCAGGCACGTCAGATATTTTCTGTTTGGTCGTGAAGTTGTCATATACACAGATCACACAGTTCTCTATGCTGGCTCATCAATTTCGATAAGCGTAGTATCAGCTAGCGCACTGGCAAGAGTTGCTTAATACATTTCAAATGATAGTCAAACATCCATGAGAATCGCACAGAAAAGCGGAAGCAATAAGCCATAGTCCATTTAAGCATAGTGTCAACCTAGGCAACAGGATAGACGTCGCAAGCGATATTGCAACGCTGGCCAGGGAAAACAAACATGAAATTGTTACACCGGTAGATAACGAAAGTGAGATGATTTATCCATTCAAGAACTGCTAGACAGAAAGTGGAACTAAGACTAGCTTTTAGTAAATGTTATTTGGGCTAACTGGAATAATCTAATTCTGGAGAACACCTTTCCCTACAGAGTTCATCCCACCGAGAAGATTCGCGTCGCAGTGATACCGATTACTACAGCGTGTGCATGCTAACAAAACCTCTAGCTATCTAGCCATAGAGAAGGCTATGTGGAAGTACTGTTGGCCGGGAGTAATACATCGGTGACCTTAAACTCTTTTGTAAACATAAAGGACATATGAAGCATAAACGAGCACCAATGAAGATACGTGTGTAAGAATATCGAAGGCAAAGAGTATCTTTGAGATAACCGATATCCGACTCTGGTAATAAATACATCGTTGTAATCGCCACACGTTGCTCATGCAATTTAAGTAGTAATTATCATACTAAACCCATGCAATGCTGAATATGGAAACCACAATGGTTACGTATACTTTACTGCAAGAAGTAATTTCACGATTTGGCATACCAATAGTTATACTCTTAGATTAGGCAGTTTGAGAGCTCACTATTTAGGATGTGCAAAATTACTCCGGTCTTGTATGCGTTAATTTGATAGAACTGGTGTAAACATTTTGCTTATATAGAGAATATATATATATAATGTTTCTGCACATATATTCAACAATTTGTGTAATTTATATTGTAACTACCATTTGAGGTTATTTATATATTTTCAGAATTATAAATACTAAACGCGGCAGCATAAATGTCATGTATGTTTAGACTCCTTTAAAACGAAAGCTAATCGGGAGAAGCATGTAAAATTTAACATCGTGTGCGAGAACCAGAAGATATGCTATGCAGTTAGTGTGCAAAATAAAGGGTTGCCAGAGTACGAAGTACGACTTATAGGAGCACATAAACAGGAAGCACAGAGAAAACACTGCAGCGGCACAAGAATCAGATGACCACGATCTTCCAGCTGTATTGAATTTCTGAAAAATTATAAGCTATCATCGGTGATGCAGTGACTTCAACAGAGAAGCACTTAACGTCTATCCCTAAGCGCAATAACATAGAAGTGGAAAGAACAGTGAGAAAACCGACTACAGCAGATTCAAGGAAGCTGTTAGATACACTACAGACATCTACGTCGCCAAAGAAGGAAAAGCCGTCTGTTATCAAACCCTTTGAATCCCGGCAACCGTAACTAGGAATTGTGAAACTGTATCCTGATCATTTGTAACCTTAGGCACTACCGAACCAAAGGTGGCCTCTGCACCGTCAAACTGTGGGGCCTACACAAATAGAGGAAAAAACTGACTGATGGAGCTAGGGAAATAAGAGGGAACACCGGCGGAGAGTAATGGAGGCAGTTTCAAAGGAGGAAAAGACCTAATAAACCTAATGATTCTTCAGAGGAGGAGATTTGTAAAGGAAGTTAGAAATTTAATCACTATGCACACTAGAAGCCTTGAAATCGGTTTTCTGAAATAAGCTGGCTAAACTTTGGTCAATTAGGTACAATTCTAGGGAAAGCACAACTTCTTGTGGTAAGTGTCAAAGATCCTTTATTAGCGTTAAAGGACGTCATAATAAGGTTGTGGTACTTTGCGGTTTTGTGTCGGTTGGTCGAGATTAAAATGTGAGGACCCATTTCATGGAGGCGTGAGTGATGTGACACATTTGGTACTAACACTTACAAATTATATTTGGCCAGTATTGTTTTGCTATTTAACACGTTGATGCCAAATACCTTTATTTTGTTGTCATATCTTTATGAAATACTGCAAAAGGTAGAAATAAGTTTAGATACCTTAATAAGCAAACTGTAAAGGTAAGGCGTGCTTGAGTTTAAACATTTGGCTCAGCACTGGCTTAAGGACTACAGTGCTGAAGCATGAATTGTGCTTAGGTTGTTTCAGCAGTGACGCACTGTTTGCTAAAAGATCTTTAGCACGTGTTTGCATTATGCAGTGCTGAGAGATGAGCAGCGGTTCCGCTATAAGTTTAACATTTATTTGATCTAAGACTGTAGACGTACTGTCGCACTGACTTATTAAAACTTAGCACCTGTTAACCTCTCAAGTCGAAAAGCTATAAAATAGTTGTATTTTTGATGAATTGGTGTTTTGCAAGGATGGAATCGTTTAGTCACACCTAATGAATTTTGAATATCATCATAAAACAATTATTCAGTCTTCCTTTTGAATATGCAATGTGCAAATATTACATAAAATCAAAAATATGTATATAATTATGAATAAGTTTGATATTGAAACTGGGGCCTCGTTGGCCGAGTGGATAAGGTAATTCTCCTACTTTTGGTCACGTGGTCTGTAAAGGTTCGATTTTAACTGCAGGCAGAGTGTACCTAACACCAATCTTAATTGACTAGGATTACCAGTTTTCTACCGAAGGTCGGGGGTTTTCTCCGGGTACTCCGGCTTCCTACCCAATAAAAAAACTGGACGCCATGATATAGTTGAAAAATTGCTGAAAGTGGGGTTAAACACCATTCAAACAAAAACAAACATATTGACACTAAAATAGTACATGAACATACGAAACCCCCAGTACAAACAATTAGAAAGATAATCAAACTGTAACAGCATGGTGATGTTGAATTTTTGGGTTTTGATCGTTTATGCAAGAAAAAATCCTCTGAATCTACCGATTTCGGGAAAGTCACGCCAAATTATAGAAGTTATTTGTTTAAACTGTCTTGTAAGCTTAATTCTGAACTACAAATTGAGACGTGAGAAAGGTTTTTTCTGGCTATTGCAACATTTAAATTGTTAGATGTAAAATATTTAAAAAAATCATGTTGGAATAGCCAGAATACTTAGATAATCAAGGGATTATGTTTGTGTATGTAAACATCTTATTTTATAACATTAACCAAATTACATGTACTCTATATGATTATATTAAGTATTTATGTATACGTAATATTGGCAGGTGTATAACTAATAGGATTTAATTCAACTTGTTTTTCAGCTGAAGTGACATTACTGTTCCAGTAATTAATTTTATTTATTTACAGTATTTTAACACTCGGAGTAGTCTCAGATTAACTCAGGTGTGAATTTTACTCAGGTGTTTCGGGTTATTGATTTTCTATTGGTTAGGTTTTCGGCGGGAATTAGACTTCAGAGATATGGTCATTATGGTTAGACGTTAATTTATTGTCTCCATCGTTTACTAGACTTTTTGGTTTTCCCGTGTGTTATTTAGTATTTTGAGGTTGGTACTATTTTTCCTTTACTTACGTTCTAATTGTCAAATTCTAAAATTCCCGTTCACGGTGAAAATGCAGGAATAAATGGCTTAATGTATTCGGGTGATTGGAGTGAGAATGCGTTGATAGTTAGTTGGTAAAAAGATTCTAAACGTAATTTATTTCATTAAATATAGCAAGTTATTGCTCAAAACGTTAAATTTTATAAATTACTATAAAATTTAAAACAACTGTGTGACTATTGATAATTCATAGATAAATTGTTAGGAACTTAAACTATTTCAAATACAAAAGTTTTAATAGCTAATAAAAGTATTTTATATAGCAGTATTTTTAAACTACACGGTAGTTATGATTTTAATATATGTACTGTAGTTAGATGATGTACACTGATTAATAGCAGATTGAATATTGTACACGTATACTTGGTTATACAAGGATTGAGCCTTTGCAAATAGTTGTAAGGTAAGGTTGTGTATTTATGTTTATTTGTATTTTATTATTCATTTATGTACTTTTTGTTAATTTTATCTATTTTCCATATTGTCTTGTAATTGTGACATGCGCAGTTAATTTAGTAACTGACATAATGTAATTACCTAGCGCATTTATGTATTTGCTCTAGAAATACGGAATATAACACGAAGTATTGCTACATGTTTGCAAAATGTTTAGAAATCATTTTGCGGAAATTGCTAGAAAATTGCATTAAATATACTCTATTATTTTAAACTACATGGTGTGCAGATGTTTGTAAACAATCTCTGCTAACGTATATTGGTAGATAATATTTATTTTAAGATTTTGTGTTATTGTTATATTAAATTGCCACTGGACTCAAAATTGTTATTCTTTTTTAGGGTTATTATTAATATCATTTGTAAACTGAACCAAGTAGTCCAGATGGAATTTTAACCCACGTATTTAATTGTGAAAAATAAAAATGTTGAACTTTATTTAGTTTGATGTTTTCATCGAACCAGTTTATTTCCACAATACTACACAAATAATACCACATAAAATCATATTGCTCTAAGCATGTTGGAATAGCCAGAATAGATATTTTCAAATTGTTGGAATAGCCAGAAGTCACCGAACAAATAATAGGTCTAGTACGGCTAGAACATATGTCATGTACATAATTAAAAACATAATTATTCCGGAGTTAACTATTTTAATAATTTAATTTGTAAACAACTTAAGGACAATAGACCCTTTAAACAGCAAAAACACGGTGTGGCGTTATATGATACATAAAGTTTTATTTCAAGTGTTATGATTGTGGTATCTTTCACTCTAGTTTTGTTTATATGTACATATGCTACATGTATTTGTCAAATGCGTACAACGAGAGACAACTCTTATTGGACCTAATTGACATAAAGTTATCCCCAGTTACTGTCCCTTAATTCGTACCTGGGATGGAAGCACGGTCTTTTATAATAATAATAATAATAATAATAATAATAATAATAATAATAATAATAATAATAATAATAATTAGTATTATTATTATTATTATTTAATTAATTTATTTATTTATAGTCCTTTTTTGCTAACACGATTCGTTTGTTTATTTATACATATCTGCATTCAGGAGCTCTGATTATTGTGTTATATAACATTATATACGTGCCAATTTCGCATGAATAGAACTAGAAATAGTCGAATACATATTATAAATTGTTTCTTTAATATTATTCTCTTGTGGTTATATACTGTCAGATAGTGAAAAACAACGTAATACAGTAGACAAACCAGCTGTAACAAAATTTAGACTTGAGTAACTTACTACCTCAACCTCTAAGCCATGGACGCTCGTGTGAAATAGTAATATTTTTTCTGAACTTTTAAAGGCTTCTCTTGTAACACCCAATGATGTTCCGCCATTACACATAACTGCACCGATAGAAATTTCATTATGAATGAAGATTAATAATTACACATTTTACTTTTTAGATAAGGCAATCAAAAACGCTCAAGAGAACCTACACTTACAACAGGAACTGGTGCGAGATTTATAAAATTCATGTGCTCAAGTACCTTACGTTTAACTACAAGTATGTCTTTTTGTGCCATGAGGAGAGTCGGAAATTGTAGTAATTTACGTGTATATCAATGAAGTTACAATGGAGTCATTTTAAATTTAACACTTGGACGTAAACAATGTTTTCTTTTTACGCTATATGAAATATATATCTTTGGTAATTGGAGTTGTTCAAAGGAGTTTTGAAACATGGAACTGGAAATTGTAGATGTGCTTCTTAATTGATTCAAACACTATTTACAAGAATTGTTGTACTTGTACATCATTAAATATATGTGCCTGCTACATTGTACATTAATATTTGAGCAGTTCAGTCATCTGAATGCTGTACGCAAAACTCGTCATACATTGTAACCTTTCCCAATTTTAAACGGAGCTTTTGCGAAATTTACCTATTGTTAGTCGATTCAATTCTGCACTGATTGCTAATCGTCAATCGATCGATCTATCAATCAATAAATAAATAAATCCATTTATCAATCAATCAAACAAACAATCAATCAATCAATCAACCAATCAACCCGACTCAAAATACTATTAATGGTGAGAAAGAAATAAGTTGAATAAGAACGATGATCGAAAAAAAGAGGAACTTAAGTTTGTATTCAACTGAGGTGCAAATGCGGTGGTTTATTTTGAAAAAAAATACATTTATGTCATTTGATTTTTTTGGAGGATTTCAAAGAAGAGTTGACAAGTGAACAATACACATATAGGTTTCCAAATCTGAAGCGAAAAACTGTGATAAGTTATATTTCATGTTGAAATGGAAAAAGTCAAGTAATAATGTTGAATACATATTTTGAATTATATTTCTATTTTTTTTCAAACTGTATCCGAATGACCCCGGAAGAAGGATATTATAACCATAACATGTTTTTACGATGCGGAAACTATTATTCAATTGATATTTCCAGCGGATGTTAGACACAACAATAGATAGATATAGTACCGCAGCTATGTGGGGCCAACAAATAATAATGTTAAAAGCATTTTGTCTGCGAAAAACTATCTATTTCCTGCAATCTTAAAAAAAATGTCATCATTTTTAGTCAGGTTTACATAGGCATTTCTGTAGGATAGTATTTAAATGGTTGATTGATTGAATGTGTATCTAACGTCTAGCGAGCAATATTTCAGCTATATTATTGATGGGAAAAGTTAACAAACATAATACCAATGAGGAAACGGATAGACAAGTGGGAACAATATTTTACTGAAAATTATGTAGTATTAGGTAAAAACGAAAAATTTAACATAATCTAGCGGCTACAATAAGCCTACTCATTTTCGAAATCTATAAAAAGTGTAGTCTCAATCATCCAGAAGCTTAATTGCATTTGTGCGTGTGGATTCATCTTTATATTGAACTCGTTATTATTACGCCCAAAACTGGGCGTAATTTTTGATTGGATGATATTTTTATTGTCTAAAAAATTACTTCCGTTCATATCAAGAAGTGTATAAAAAATTGTAGCAAAGTTAACATTTGAATATTTTTATTAAATATGACTTTATCAATTAATTAAATATTATTGTTATGCACAATCGAGAGAGAATCTTACTGTGACGTCATTTTATAAGTATAGACATGTTTGCATGGTTTTCCTGGCCTAAAAATAGGACCCTAAAAATAGAATAATAAAATAATTAATAAATAATAGAATAATTGTTTTTTCTTCCGTAAATGGCAGATTTCTGGTACAGATGACCCAGTACAGATGAGCTCACGCGCACACATCTGTACTTGCTGCGTCATCCAATCAAAACGCCAGAATCAAGAACGTTGTTATGGAAGCATAACATTGTTCTTCTATGACGTTCTTGTTTCTGGCGTTCTGATTCCATTGTCAGAGACAATGGAGTCTACAACAATGGAGAGTCTATATGTTATAGCGATGTTAAAGTTGTTGGTTTATGGAAGAAATAGGTACTTTCATACGTTTTTGGGAAAGTCCGTGTGAACTTTCACTCGTGATAGAAATTTTTGTCTTTTGCTCGTTTCGCTGCGCTCCACTCGCGAAAAGACATAAAATTTCTATCACTCGCGAAAGATTAACCGGTCTTTCCCATAAACGTATGAAAGAACCTTTTAGCCTCCACGTATTGGTAGCGAAATTATACCAAGGTGATCCCAGACGCTATTATATATGCGTCTGGGTGATCGAGACTATAAAAAGTGTCTTAATCGTGCAAGGAGCATGGCGCTCCCTAAAAAGAGGTTCTCTTCTTTCCGCCACTTTGAGACGCGCTGTCAGCTCTGTGGGGGTGAGTTCTGTAAAGGAAATGTAAACCGCTCTTTGTAAAACATATTTTCTAACATACTAATATACAATTAATGACTTTGATATAGGTCGCTATCAGGATTTATCAGCCAGAGAAATGTAATATTCACCGAGCCGCTAGGCGAGGTGAATATACATTTTGAGGGCTGATAAATCCTGATAGAGACCGTATATCAAAGTCATTAATTGTTTTATTACATGAGTAAAACCACCATCTCCCTTGATTTGAAAAACTGAGGATGTATATTCTATTGGAGCGCCTGCTTACATTTTGTAATTGTTGTAATGCTAGTTACCCTTAATATGTTTTATTTAATACTGCATTTTTATATCAATTTGCTGATAATCCTGAAATTCAGATTCAAATATTGAGAAGAGTATAATTGAATGAATATATCGCAGGACCGACGTTTCTCCCATTTGTTGTTGACACGCACGATGTATGTATAGCTGACGTCATTGAATTGTGTACAATTAATACAATCGATTTGATTGGACGACTGAATTTATTAAGACGGCTATTCTGATTGGCTAAAACATAAAAACCAGGTCGATCCGCTTGACTACTATGCAGCGGAATCGTGCAGCGTACAAACATTTTATGTAATTTTAGTACTGTTGCGATTTATCGTGACCCGAAAGTTGTTTTTTGACCAATCAAAACCACGCAAAATTCTATTCATGTAATAACATGACTTGTCACAAGACTGGACGCTAACCAATAAATAGGTATCTCCGCTTTTCTTACATTAAGACCTTAAATATCTATGTGTCCATCGTTTTCCATCTTGTGTTTGTTTGTGATGTGTAAATAATAAAAAATTGTGTTATCGTGAGATCTCCCCGATGTAATATAATAGGGTTATTGCAATTATTATATAGTAATATTACTGTTAGATTTTTATACATTTTTCATATTTGTTCTTTTCTTGTATTTTACCGTCTTTTTTGTTCTATGATTCTTTTTATTGTATTTTGTTCTATTTTTGTTTGTTTGTTTGTTTTGTTTTGTGTTGCAATCGTGCAGTTCACTTTACACCGGTGTTCACTCTCTGGTGGTTCGGCTTATTCCTACCTGTTTAAACAAGGTTAATTTCACCTATCATCTTTATTAACCATACAACAAAGTGTCAAATAAGAAAATCACCGTTCGGAATTTATGAAGAATACATAGGGATATAGGAAAATTAAAAAAAATGATTGCACGTTATTTCTATTTATGAATTATAAAAGCAAAACTATTATATCATAATAAGAATTGTATCAATGAAATTTTATTTCACAAAACCTATCAGAAAAAGACATAATGTAATACCTAAGGTGTACCTCGTATATTAAGACCATTACCTGTACAAGACATATTCTCTGACTGATAAGACCATTATCCAAATGATATGTATCACATATACAAAATTATACGACATATACGCTTTTTATATCTTGAGTAGAATTATTGATTGATTGATTGATTGGTTTTTGAAATGTTTGCTTACCTTTCAGGGAGTAATACTTCAGCAATATTTAAGACGAGAACAAGTTAACAAACCACAAATCAACGGAAATAAAGAGGTAGGACATGGGGAACAACATTTTGACGTTCACTGGAAAAGTAAGGAATAATGGGTAAGGGCGGATAATTAAGGCTTTCAAAGCGGCTGCTTGAGACAACTCTTTCTCTAAAAAGACAAACTCAAAATGTGCAAAGAGCGTGGCATTCTCCCATCATGAGGAAGCCTACCGAGATGACACCTTTGGGAGCTCTGTGGTCTAGCACTGGAAACTCTCACATTATAGACTTATAGAATAAAATAAATCTGACGTTTTAATCGTATATTTACATAGGAAAACAACTAAGTATTTCAACATGGTTGTACACAAATACGCCGTAACCGGCAACAGTTAAAATAATCACAGTTGATATAAACATGTAACATATATTATTCATAAATTGTCTAATAAAACTGTAATTTGTTGTTTGTAATTCGCTAGACCACAGCTTGTAAGTTCATATTAAATATTAAAAAAATTTTCTTGACGTAGTCCACGATGAAACTGGTTTAGACAGTTCATGTCTGCATGTCGTAAATTGTATATGCTTCTACATGTGTAAATGTGTGTTTGTTACTGTCCTGTATTTTATTTTAAATTCTTGTCGCCGTAAGATTTTATTAATTCGAGCTTTGTAGGGTGTCAAAATGTGTATTGTAATATTTACATCATTATTTATAACCACTTATATACATGTGCATGTATCCTGTTCTATGAATAGGGACCCGTCCTATAGCCGCGAAATGAATTCGCAGATAAAAATATACATGACGGGTGTAAGATTATGAAAAAAGAAGAAACAAAAAAAGCAACAAAAAACCCATGTGTCTATTCGTGTCAGAACTTTGGAGAAAATGACACCAAAGTCCGTAAATTCAAGACAAATCATGGGTCGCAAAACGGAACAGTTAAGGCCTCTTGCATTGAAACAGTTCTATTGCAATCCTTTTATGCCCATTTTTATTTTAAAAACAAAAAATTTCAGGTGAATAAAAGACAGAAAAGCACTGTTAAATTGTGGAATGACTTTCATTGAAGCAGAGAAAAAGGGTCGCGTATTAATCAAATAATGAAATATCACTTAGGTGAGACGTTCATTGCAAAAAGCACAGAATTCGTTGTTTACATGTATACCCTAGAACTAAGCGAAAAGTCACAAACTCAAAAACAATTTACTTAATCAAATTTTATTGAAATTGTGCACAAGTTAAATACATTGTGTTAAAATACTCGCGACTATACAAAAATTTACTAAACCGATTTCACGTCTACACCAAAAAGATAAAAATAAATGGCATATCATGGAGGACCTCTTAATTAACACAAAAACTATGAAAAAATATAGGTAAACATGTGTACGCTGAGGTGTTTTGAATATGGCCGTTCTACGCGTATCTTCTCACAATTGTCAGTTACGAAATATATCACTTAAAAAGCTCCTGCCTCCATTGTTGGATATTCCGTACGTATACAAAGTCTTCTTCACTGCTGATGTCAGAACCACTCTCGGGTAGGGGAGTTGGTTTGACAGTGTGTTCTACCTCAGCATATTCGGTGCTGCTTACTAGTTCTCTCATATGGGGCTCAATATGTAGCGGTCTTGTTTCAACGTCTTCAAATGATACCTCAGCATAATGTAGTCTTGTTGATTCCTTAAGAAATAATACAAAATCCGTATTATTACTTGCTAAGTTGTCAGCATATCTTATTCGATTCTTATAACCTAAGATATGACGACAATCTTTGGGACTATTGTATTTAGATATTAGAAATATACACAGACAAGAATTATGTGATAAATCAAATTGTTCACTTATTTATTTTTCATCGCATTTAAAAATTTTGGTTTAAACTGTCCTGTGCTCTAAATGCAGAAGGTATGCAGTATATCCATTTACAATTATCGAAGAAGAAGGATATACTGTTTTACCCTTGTCTGTTCGTCTGTTCCGCCGTAGAAAAATTTTCGTCGCAGATTTCTATGCAACTATATGATGCAGAAGCCTGATATTTTGCATTTTTCTAAGTACCAAATATTTAGCAATTTTATGCTCCTTAGTCATCTACTTCCTGTTAACCGAATACTTGGATTTTTACACATAGTGGCGGAAGCAAAGGTATCACTAGCGAAAATTAGCTTACAGTCCACACCTGTTCCATCTATTTAAACAAAAAGGAAAATTGCAAATAATTGTAAAAATGGAGGATTGCAAAATTTACCGCGTTATTTATAATTTGTAACATGTAATAAAGTTGGCATCTGGCTTTATAGGGCTTGAGTAATGATCTAGTGAAGGAGAAATATATAGTTTTATTGATTAAATGCTTGCTTAACGTCATGAAAGCAATGGTATTTCAGGTATATTCAGGACTGAAAGAAGTTAACAAACAATTAATTTGTGGGGAAGACATGAATCAACAGGAACAAAAACATGACTGCCAATTTAAAAGGCATGAAATATTGGGTAATGACAGAGACGTATACATTTCCTAGTATCTACGATTCAAAATTTACAAACAGATTCGTTATGGTTCATAAAGTATGGCATTTTTTAAACACATCTCTCACAATGGTCCGTGGCAACAGACTTTCGTAATATGATGTGACAGTCTTAAAAACGACAAGGCCTGCCTGTAAACGTGCTGGAAATCTCTGTTAGTCGAGTACTCGAAATTATCCGACTATGGGTCCTTCAGAATGTCGTAAAATATAGCTTTTCAATAAATGCATACCTGATCTTCCTGCAACACTACAATATTTTCTGACGAATTGGGTACTGCTCCAGGTTGAATGAATTGCTCCCCTAAAACAATAATTATAATTTTGTTGTCTCTTTGTAACAAATTAATAAAGATGTCAAGACACACTGCTGTTAGAGGATTTCTCGTAAATACAGTGGACCGGCTTCTAAACTCGAATCTTTCAAGCGCATAATTAAAAAAAACATAAAAAGCAGTTCAGTATCGCTATAACACACTTGAAACGCAACGCAATAAAAATTAGACTTGACAATTTGTTAGAATTTTGCTTTTAAATATGATGTCTGATTACATTAGCACTCTTTGGTTTCAACAGATCAGCAGGTACATGTATTTGTGAGTAACATTTTAATTAAATTCTCTATATTTATAAAGACACTGAAGCTTCGAAGAAACATCTTTTGTCCATACCTAAGTCTCATTCGATTTTGTACAAAGATTTGATGTAACCTGATGCAAAATTATATTTAATCAATCCGGAATTAACATTTTGATGTGCAAATTCATATTGCAATGTAAACACCGTTCATAAATCACATTGCAAAATTGAATGATGCCAATGATTGACGTTTTTCGTATTAGGCTTTGTAAGCAGATGATTAAATAACTAAACGAATGTTCAACACGTTTGCGAACGCTTTCAATGCAATATTCTTTATAACAAATTCATAATATGTTATATCAAATTAATAATCTGTTATAACAAATTAATAATCTCCCATATCAAATTAGTAATATGTAATATAAAATTAATAATCTTTTATAACAAATTAATAATCTATTATAACAAATTAATAATAATATGTTATATCAAATTATTGATCTGTTATTCCTCTAAAAGGCTTACGTAGCTTGTTTTGTTCTGTTTTATATCTACCCAAATTGATAAGTTATTTCTTATTACGCGTCATATTGAACATAGAGAGCAATTTCCACATACAGTTACCTACCCGAATAAAATTCATCAGAAGCAAAACGACCATCTATCTGTGAACGTCTGTCTATTGACGAGTATTCATCAGAACTACTTGACAGTTCATAAGAATGTGCAGCGGCGACAACACCGAGTTGATTTCCACTATTTTGCGCAACAGCTATCATACATATAAAGTTACATAAACATATAGAATAAAAACAGGTTACAGTGTTAGAATATAAAAAACAACAAATATTGTCTGTTCAGTGAACACATGTTTTATGTATGCGTAGTAGTATCGTGCAAGTCTTTTTTGCAAGATACATTTACTTTGCATCAAGAAAATAAATTGGTTTCATGACCGGTTGCGTCACTGTATACTAGAGATGGTTTTCTTAAATTTATCAAATGGTTTTTGCAATGATATTTTGTATTTCATTTGAAATAAGTGTTAAAAGATAGATTTAAATTACTTCATATAATTATAGATGTAATGATTTCAATTGTGCCTCTGTTGGATTTTGATTGGCTGGTAGATGCTTCTCATTTGACGACTACACTCTGGGGTGCATACCTACTAAGATGTGGCCAATTAAATGTTATGAACAGAGGGATGTTTAGTAATATTATCCCATTTAATGTTACTCGTGTCTTCAACCCTGATCAATTCGTTTGTTTTGTTTTTGTTATTATGTTAATTAATTAAGAAGTACATCCTGCACAATATAAGGTAACTTTAACACCAATATAAACGTACAGTGAACAAGTACTTCAGAATCAAAGCGTCCATTTATAGGTGAACGTCTGTCAATAGATGAGTACTCATCTGAGCTACGTGGGAGAGTTCCTAGCTGGTATAAACTATTTTCCGCAACACCTATTTTCACAATTAATCTTACAAACATACACATAGAAAAATGTTATAGATTTAGTATAAACTTTGTAAATAATCACGTGTTTGTTATTAACTTTGTCTAGGATTGTCCATTCCGAAACCACTATAGTAAGTGTTGACGTATTCTGCAGAGGGTTTTTTGCGTGAAAAATGAAAACTGTTTTCCGCGTATGGTTCAGCTTATGCTCCTTTTGTAGATCAAGAAGGGTACTTTTTGAAATCAATAATTATTTCCCCGAGATATTCAGCGTTTTGAAATATGACAGTTTTAAAATTTTAAAAGATCGGTTTTCCATACTAAAATTTGACCTCAATTAGAACGGAAGTGTACTATAGGAACAATCGATTGTTGTCTACTCGAAATCCTTCTGGTGATGTCGTCTGCAGTTAAGGCGGGAAAAGTCTCGCGATTTGTCCGAATACCATTCAACATTTGTAAACATCGTAAAGTCCCTTTAGAAATAAATATGGCTGACTTATTATGTAAAATTCCCGTAGCAAAAGTCAAAGACGATTTTTAACAACTAAGCAATTAGGCATATTCTAAAACAGGACAGGTTATCGTATCTACATATTTTATACTTGTATTTTCGTAATTGGTAAAATAAAAAATAAAAAATAATAAAAAAATGCAAATAACAAATTTTTGCCAAGGGGGTTGGCATTTAGTATAAATTATTTTCTTCTGTTATTCAAAATATTGAAGAACGGAATATATGCATTTGAGTTCCGATGTAAATGTTTATCAAGAAAAGAATTGCAAAAGTCAACCTATTGTTTTTGTAAATCTTACTTGTAGTACTTGATGGTTTGGTATGCCATATATATGGTTTTATGATTGGACAAATTTAAAAACGACAGAACAAAACATGTGTTTAGACGTACCCCTGAAATCTTCCTCATTTATGGTGTAGCTAAAAGAAGAGTAAATATAAAATGAAATATTTAATGATATGTTGTAAAATATGAATTAAACCGTCAACAAGCATAAGACGCCCGATAAATCTACATTTCAATCTTTCAACTAGCAGTGTCCTTTATAACTATTAATTACGTATACATGCATTAAAACTTTATTGAAAGGTAATTTTAAACATCAATCTTAAATGTTTAAAATTAAATGTATATGAAATAAACATAATAAGAAGACAATACTAAGATAAAACACAAAGGATGATATTATAAATCAATTGAATAAGGTGAATGTTGACAATAAGTAGAAGCATACTGACTTTTTCTGTATGTAGATATCTACAAAATGGTTTTAATCATCCATGGAGCTTAGCACTCTCGATTCAACCTTATACAATGAGGCGAGTGTATGGGCTTTCCTTGTTATAATCTGACAACCTCACACGTAACAACAAAATGGCATTTATTTACGTTAATTGCCGTAAATAGGGAAATGATTCCTGCACTAAGATCACATGTATTTATTAAGCAAATATTAATATCTATCCATTTCTAGCTCTTCAATGTTTATATTACAAATATATTTAGCTTTTATGAAAGTCACATAAATTATGTTTTGTTTATGTCACCTTGATTGTTACGTATATTACAGGACATTGGATTACTTCAGCTATTATATTCTTGGTAGTTTAAGGGTGCACTTTCTGGACTGTTAGATTACTTTTAAAAATGCAAAAAAACAGAAAAGATACAATAACACAACTAAAAGGTATTTTAAAGTAAACAAGTAAACAATTAAAGATAGGCATGTTGGCTTTAAAAGTGTCAATACTTTACTTAAATGCGTCTTCTCTCCGCTTTATCACTGCAAATGGAAGAGGAAATACATTAAAAGTACAAACTAGCGACCATGTTATTGTGAAAACCAATAACAACTATTTGCTTAACATGTTTTACTTGTTGCATGACCAGTAAATGACCAATTTAATTACTGTAAAGGTAAATGAACAGTTGTGCATGAAAAGACGTAATACATCATATGTAGATGTGCATGAAGAATTTTTGTCGCTGTCGGATATTATTCAGGGGAGATAATTGGACCTGAAGCGAAGCGGGGGTATCTCTTTGTGAGCGTGCTCACAGTCCACACTTGTTCCCTCAGTATTGGTTTGTCTATGATGTATATTAACAAGGCACATTTTTTATATATCCAGTCTCGCAAATGATACTTAGGAAAATCACAGTTAATAGAAAATAAGAGTGTTACGGCACATATTGTTGTCGCCGGAGCAATATGTGCAAACATTTGTTAGCATAAATTGTCGACGACATTTAGTGCGCAAGTAGGTGTCACCGTTTTGTCGCTGAATGGCTACAATATATGCATTTGAAACATTTGTAATGCCACAAATTGTCGACAGGACATAATTTTTCTCTGGGCTTTTATAACGTTATCTAATTTATAAAAAATAGATTTGTAATGTTATTTCGTGAATTTCTAATTAACTCAATTTCAATTTCAATTTTGGTTCCGGCAACCACTGGAGATGGAGACCTCTAACTACTTCGGAGCTTTTACATTTAACTCATCATTATGAATACATTTTAAAAAAATATATCAACTAGAATTGCGGACTAATTTTGATTGAAAATGTGTGTATGTCTTACGGTTTTCAAGCAAAAAAAAAATCCAAACTTTAATGGGTTACGTCAAGGGCCATTAGATAGGCAGTTCCAATTGTTGTAAAACTTGTCTTCAAAAAATTTCCAGAGGAATAACCAAATCGTTTTATATTTTTGAATTACATATAACGGTTTTCTGTATTTGGAAAGATAACTCTGTAAGAAAAAAAAATTGGAGATATTTTAAAGACATTAAGTCAGGGAACAACAAACCAACGCAAAAACCACACACTTAGTGACACAAACCCCACTGTAAACCGGGGTAAGTGCTCAGGAAGAGTAAGCAAATCTTACTCCACGCATGGCACCGGTCGGGTCAGTCAGGTCGAAATTCGGTAATTTGTCAAATACGGGATAGTCATAATACAACTATTAGGAGGAAAAGTAGTTACTACCAACCTAAACCCATTTTTTCTAAGTGATGGTTTCATGGTTAAAACAGTAAACTCTGGTTCATTATATATCAAGAAAATCTTTAAGGGAAATACATGCCCTCAAGTACCTTATTAACTTAGAGATGAATACTGCATATAAAGGTGTTGGCGAAATGTTAGGCAGGTATAAAAACAATGAGCTGACATTTCATAATAGGACAATTAAAATCATCCCTTTTTGTCATAAATGTTTGTTCTCATCAGATTTTTATTGTCAATTTCCTGAAGTAGGTCAAGAATAAGGCAGAACTAGTTGTCTCTGTGGTGTCCTTTATTTCAAGTTCAGTGGGGAAGATCCTGACAACAAGTTCATACAAAGATGAACGTAAAATTGAAGGAGGGGGCTAACATTTTGTTCTTGCTTTTAAGAATCCCTTGTATAAAATCCACCTATTAGGTATAGTGGTACAAATCGGCCAGAAAGGAGCAGTAAACTTTGAAATGCTAATGGTATGTTGAAAAGAACGCCCATCAATCATTACAAACACGTTTTCAATCAGAATGTTAAGAAATCTGTAAGGAAAAAGTATTCGTTGTACAGAAATCACTAAGCAATAGGGACTATGACCCCAGATCATAATCCAATGTTTCGAAATGATATATCGCCCAAGGTAGTGGGCTTTTAAATAAGTGTTTGAATAAAATAAGAAAAATGACAATCAAAAGTAATCCCAGAAGTTCTTTACATTGGAAATGGTTATAATAATAATAATAATAATAATAATAATAATAATAATAATAATAATAATAATAATAATAATAATAATGATAATAATAATAATAATACATGACTATGATCTTGTGGAACATGAATGGCTCCCTAACGAGCCCAGTAGACTCTCATGTTTATATAACTATACACAGCATCCATTTCGAAACGACATCCATCATGATATTCAAATTTGTATAATGAACATCATTTGTGACATCTTAATCTGACCGCAAAACAAGTTTGGTGAAAATCGGAGCATTTTTCAATTTAGGTGATTCAAAATGACCACAGAGAAAGTGAACATGTGGGTCATAAGGTTCGGTACATTCTACTCCATTTTATATGCCAATTTTCATTAAATTCATACACTTCTGCTTGAATTTTTTATGTCTTACATTCATTTACAACATCCGAGTCCGCCAGTAAACGCTTAGTACCAATCGAAACATTTGTAATTGTTGACTGCTATCTTAGATTCAAACTCACAGCTATAGAAGTCGATGTGTAAGTAATATTGTGCAGCATTTCCTATTTTACTTACATATACATTTTTATTAAAATGCTAATTGAATTTTTAAGAAATTATTTTGATTTTTTTATTTTCAAAGTAACCGTCATTATCAAATTGAAGTTTTTATGAAAGACATACATTCGTTACATTTTAATCCACCGGGAAACCATTTTCATTTTAATTAAGAAAACAGAGAAAAAAGTTATACGCTTACAACGTGTGTTCTAAAGGTTGCATATAAATTGTCCCGAGGGGGTAAAATTACGGAAACAATTTGTGCTGTTAGAAACTGCTGGCGACAATAAATGCCGACGAATAGTTATCCTGTTGTAAAGATTGCAGATGTAGTCACCCTGCTCACTATTGATTTTCAAATTGTTCATCCGGTTTAGTTGGAGTTGTTTGATTGATTTGGGCATTTTCAAAAACATTTTTTGATTTATAGTCGATTTATCAACATACTTGATGGATATTACATGTATTAACAATTTCAAGGACACTATTTACGAAATGCAAACGCGACATGTAGGATTGTTCCGTTTTTGAAATAAAATTGTGATTTCAGGCTTATTACTGGGACAATATGATAACATTTGTTTTACATACCATTTTTTCCTTGCCAGCATGTTAACAGCATAACTACCACAACAGTGACTGATATGAAAATAATTGCAATATAAACTGCTTTAAAGGGTTCTTCCTTGTCTAAAATGGAAGATATTATATTTATTTCGACTGTTTTGCCTTTTGTCTACTCATCAGCGACATTCAAATAAAAATATAAAAAAGTCAAATAGCCCAAACTGTTTTCACATTAAAATATTTTTAGCGTTATCAAGGCAGTAAATTTAAACAATGATAATACTGATATATACATCATATTTTGCTCATATTCAGCAATCATTTTAAAACAACGACGTCACAATTTGCGGAAAGCATCGATTTTGGCAAAATATATAAACAATTACGTGATTTTTATAATTAAACTGCAGAAATAGGTAAACCATATTCCTGAATCAAAAATATATTCAGCACATATATTCGTTACAATAAGGAAAAATATTGCTCAATTATGGTTTTCATCCAAGCAGGTGGAAGTACTTTATTTTCTTGTTACGATTTAATGCTTGTAACCCTGATTTTAACCCCATGTCATGACGTTATACAATCGTTTATATGTATAAATTAGCGTAATATGATAAAGGATGCTATTATCAAAATATTATTCTGTTTTATAGCAAAGTTTAAACTGATTATCTGAGATTTCATATTTTGTTTTTAAGATTAACGCACAACAAAAAATGTAAACCTTTTCATTAGCTTACTGACAGATGTTGTTAGCTGGACAGTGATACTGGAATTGCCATATGTATTTGAAACTGTTATCGTATACATTTGGAAATCTGATTCTTGTATATTCTGAATAGCTAAAAAACATCTGTATCCATTCACTTCTACCAAAGCGTCATGGAATGTCGTTTGGAGTTTCAACTTGTCACAGCTTTGTTTGCATCTAGTGCAGTTTACCAACTTATTTGAAACACCCCAATAACTGTTCAATGATGACTGGTTCTGGTCACTAAAAACATACGCTTCCAAGGAGACATTCCCCCCTACTTGTCCATGCTGAATTTTTCCAGTTGGTGAAACGAATACAGGATTTCCTATAGATACAGACAAAATTTTACCGAATATAATATCAAATTAGCTGGTTAATTTCTTTAATAATTGCAATTATAAGCAATTATATAAGACGATCGGCCGTAACCTTTAAAGATGTATGACAATAATAATAATTTGCTGTTTCTCTGTAATTGTACATTCTTTTTTAAATATTGTATTTAAAATACAATACCAAATATATTTATATTTTTAATTTAGAATTGCTTATGATGCTATGATACTTTAGTACAAATTAAGAAAACGTATATAAAGGAAGTATGATGGAATCATGCTGTAACAGTCTCCCATTGACGTCACACTTTTGATTAATTTTATCAATCTAAGAGTAATTGTAGGTCGTTCCTTTTCGACAAGCGAACAGTATATTGTTACATATTTGTTACAAAAACATTAAAATTATGAACTAATGAATTCTTACGTTTACGTTGTGATCTCATGTCAAATATAATCAATTTGAGCAAGTAAACATATAAAAGCTAAGGAGGTAATGAATTCCAAATTTGTAAGTCGTAAATGCAACCAGTTGAATGATGTTCATATTCAAATGACGTTAAAGAAATCAACTACCTGTGTAAGGAAGTGTGATGGAATATTTCTGTAAAAGTTGCCCATTGACGTCACGTACTGCTTTTGAAACTCTACACACATAAATACCACTATCTTGATAACCTCCACTTTCAACGGATTTTCTCAACTGGAGTGTACTCGTTGATCTGTTTTGAAAACCGTTAAGATAACGGATGTGCTGTCTAGATTCTGTTAGATGTTCCCAGGGCTCAAAAGTATATTTTGATAGAATTCCCTTGGCTTCACAGATTAAAATAGTTGTTACAGCTGTACTTTCAGCTTTATTGATTACAACATGGGGTGCATCTTAGAAATAAAACAAAACACAATGACAATAAGGCGAAAAAGTTATATCTGTAAAATAAATGTTAGATCAATTATATTTGGGTAGTCTTCTATTTGTCTGGTGATACAAAAGTGCGATTCAGTATAAAAAGTCAATGATTTTTACGCAGCTTTCAGAAGGTTTCAAGCTTTATTATGGCAGTTATTAGGAAGGATTTCCGAGTACACGATGAAAACATAACTTTCAGTAGGAAAACTGGCATTACTTGATAGCACACATTATTAGTATCCTTGCTGAAACTTATTATACTTTTTGTTAAATTCCAACTGATATCAGAATATTTGTCAATATATACATAAATGTTCTTTCAGAGAGCGTTCTTGTTTGAAATAGACAATTTAGATAACCCAAAATTCAGACGAATCGGCGTTAAAGCCAAATTAAAATGTCAATAGACATATAAACTTTATTTATTTACAAGATAATTGCCCGATTACGTGCATGCAGCATTAGTTGAGAAATAACATAAATCTGATATTGCCTCGTATATTCCTGCAATTGGAAATGCATTCGTAATAACCAGCGTTAACTCGTTTTACTTTCTTGAACATATTTTTGTCCGAATTACCATTTTGCAGGTCAGTTTGTTCTCGTTACTGATGCGTCTGAAACCATTTTAGTGTTATGAGTCCATGACATTATTGCTGGGGTATATTGTGGTTCCAAAATGCAATTTTTTTAGGTGGTTGTTTTGTAACGACTGTTTGGGAAGGTGAGGCTATCATTGGTATTCTAGGATGCACTAGAAAACAACGAACAACGCTCAATGACGTTGAAAAAAATTGACGTAAATGTATCTATTAAGGGACTTCGGTAGCCGAGGTGTTTAGGTAGTTTGTCTACTATTAATCACGTGGTCTGTCGACACTAAGATTGCGGGTTCGAGTTGCAATGCGGCAAGGTGTGCTCGTTGCCAATTTTAATTGACAAGGATTGCCAGATTTCCTACCAAAGGTCGGGGATTTTTCCTCGAGTACTCTTTCTTTCTCGTTAATAAACTAGACGCCATGATATAGCTAAAATGATGAAAGTGGCGTCAAACATCATTCCAACAAACAAACAATCTGTTCTATTAAGCACTTACGCATTGCTTTGATCTTAGCCGTAATCGTTTTACTGATCTATTACTAAGTTTGTTTCCTATGTAATTGTACGACAGATTTAATGCCAGTCTTATCAATTTGTCGACCATAACATGCCGTTTTATTAGCGGAAGCCTAAGTATCTAGTAAGAACACCAGACCATCAGCAAACAACTCACGTTCTTTTCAAATAGGATGAAGAAAGCGAGCACATATTGACCGAAGTCAGCGGAAACTTATTTTGAGACACATTTTAAAAATATTAAATTGTTTGTCTATTTTTATTCATACATGCCACTTACATTTGGTCATTATGTAATTCTTTGTACAATGTAAAACAGAAGAGAAAAAAATCATATTTGATCATATTTACATGTAATCTTTAGCTGCACTGAATACATCAGAGGTTTGTCGATACCATTATTTGCTTTACACGTATAGGTATTTAAGTCGTCTAAAATCGTGGGTACAAAAGTTAATGACAGCATTTTCGGACCACCAACATTCAAAACACTTCCATTTTGTATCCAAGTTATAGTTTCGTTATCTGGACGACCACTTGTTACTATGCATGTAAGGGTGATATTTTGTCCTTCTACACCACTAACGTTATTGGTACCATTATCCTGTAGTACTATGATGCTTGTCGGAGGTTCTTAAATTGATTCAATCGTTTCAATTAATGCAGAAAATAGTTGCATAGGCAAACTGGTTGAAATCTAATAAAAACCTCGAGGGCACAATATGAATGCGTGTATACTCAAATTTATCACATGTGTTTATATCTTTAATGTGGCAACATTTAATGTACATGTAGCAAAATCTCAAATTAAGCAGCTAAACTTAAAACTAATGCATTCTAAATATAGACATTTTTTTTCTAACTGTGTTTACGATGATTTGTAAATACGGAATTTAATACTTATTGAATACTAAGTATGCAAGATTACGTAATTTGATACGATATAGACATATTTAACTTGCACATATATTCTAATGATAGCACAAAAGTTCATTTACCAACTATTTGTAGGTCGATATTTTCTTCTCCATTCTTTGTGTTGCATCGATAGCTTCCTTTGTCGCTTTCGCTTACATTTCTTATTTCCAGTGATGTATCACGTAACCCTAGTCTGTTTTGCAAAGCCAATGTCAAATCTGGGTTAACACCTTTGTCAGAAGCATAGATTAAATTGGTATCTATTCGAAGCCATGTAAACTTCTCTATCAATGGGTGACATTTTAACAGAGTGGCATCTGTTTTTCTTACATACTGTGTTTTTATTGCAATAATTAGTCCTGAAAAGGTTTTAAAAACTACTGTTTCTAAATGGCATTACATCATAAAAATGTTTTCATTCAGGGTCTGGTTTACGAATTTATTTTGTACATTTACTAAGTGCAATATATAATTGTTGGCCTATAATATTGCCAAATAGAAAGTACAAAAATTTAAAACCATGACGTACCAAAAACTCATGACCACGACGTACTAAGGGTTTTTGTTAGGTGTTCTTTAATACATTTAATAAGTTATAAACCTGAAACGCGTTTAGAGCTATATGTTGAAAATTGTTGAACCCAATATACCAAATGATGGTAACAATAAGGAGTATTTTACACTGTGTGCTAACATCTTTCGTGGTTTAAGAGTCACATTGCTTTTTCAGCTGTTACGGTGTTAGGGTAGATAGCCTTAATTCTAAAAACAGATCAATATCACGGGGTAAGTCTAGACATTCAGTATAACTGATTAATGGTATTAAGTATCAAAATGATATATAGCGACATTTATTTGCAAATGACGTCGGGGAAAAATAATTATCATAAGAAAGGAAATAAGGTCTTTCCAATGTGGTTATCAAGATCTTGTAGAAGTAACTGGGCAAAAAACAATAAATGCGCCGACACCTCGTTTGTCGTGGGCTAAAAAAACTTGGCAAAAACAATAATATGATGATAATATGATAATAAGAAGAAAACAAAAACAATAAGTCCCAGACATATCGTGATCAGGGACTTAATTACAAATAACTATAAATAGTTTGTAAGGATGCCAACAAAAATGTCTCCTAAACGAAGAGCCAATCAATTGTGAAATGTAAAAAAAATACAGGATTTGTGCTGACAATATGAAAAAACTTAACCTGAAACTAAATGTCTCTCAAAACTTAACGTGTTGAGACGCGAACAAAAATGTCTTCCTAACGAAGATTAATAGAAGATTTCACAATTTCATGTTAGCCGCAACATAATCACAAAGTTTTGTGAACAGAAAATCAAAAGAAAAAAATAAGAAGTTAATAATTTTCGAATACCCTTTTTTAATTAAAACAATAAAAGTATCCATCTTCATATACAAGCTACATTAACAATTTTTAAAATACATATACATATATCAACTTTAAATTCAAAAGTATATGAAAATACGACACAAATTCTGTTCGGTGATAATTTTCTTTATTATAAAGGTGATGCAGAATCATATGGAAATCGATCTTCTAACATCGTCCATGCAGTGAGGATATTCATAACATAACTACATATTTCACTTAGGGGGACAGTAACTTTTAAGTACGAAACAAATAAAATTCTGAACAACAGATAACAAAAAATAATGTTCTACATACATTTAACGAGAACAATGCCCTTACCTACTTCAAATGCACTGCCAATAATTAAATTTAAAATATATTAGTCAACTACATCAATATTAATATTAATATATATACATGTACGTTCAAGTTCCGACAACTGATGTTGTTTCTCATTCAAAATGGTATTGAAATCGGGGTTTGTAGCAAACTTGATTTTAGTGACGGATTATCTTAAGTTCAAACTATCAAATTCACATTAAAATCATAATTCGTTCTAATAAAAAAAATTCTTGTTCAATTTTCTGCACTTTGTATTAACCACGACTCTACCGCTGCTGAACACATTTAAACTCTTTCTTTAATTCTAATGAAATCTCTAAGTGAATTTAATGTATTTAGCATTATATTACTTCATCGAAGTTGGCTGTTGTTGCGTTTGGCACTTGTATTCCTTAAACAAATTATGGGTGATTGGTTAAACCTGTTCTAAAATAGAAAAACCAAATTGAGGTTTGGTCTTTTTGAAAATCGTCTGCACGGAGGTGACAGGAAAAATATCGGTTTGGCAATCTAAAATTTATTAAACCCTCCCACCCACCTCCATTACATAACACGCACAAAGTTAATACATTTTGTAATATATTTTGCTAATCATCTTGTTAATGAAATTGGTACTGCGCTTCCTTTTTAAAAATATTTTCAGTTATTGGGACAGCTTGGAGCTTGTGGATTGAGGAGCCTTGCAAGGAAACAGCACATAGTCTTGGTATCGTCGTGGAGTGTGAGAAGCGTGCAAATGCAAATGTTTCCCAGGGTCAATAAAGAAGATCTCGACATACTTACGTGGGAACAGCACAAAAAGAAAGGCAAACAGATTAATAGTAGTCCGCTCTATTTTTCCATATAGAATGATCATCGTAGAAGGATTTATTGTCAGAAATAAAATAATTCGTCTGTACAAAAGCGCCGGTAAGTTTCAGTCCATATAGTTTGAAATGTTATAATCCGTTTATCTAAGCTAGTAGCTGATTCACACTTTGTAGATGATGGTAGTGTTTGAATGATTTTTCTGACAAAATTATGCCAACAAGATGGCTAACGCATTAAAATTATGTAATACTTATTGTTTGTTTAACTTTTTGTGGGTTTTTGTAACAAAATATATGCTCGCAACCTCTCAAATGGCTTATAGATATAACGTGTATTTTCCTGTTAGGTGAAAAACATTTCCAGGAAACTTTTTTATTACCCAAATATGTCTAGGTTGATTTGTATTTGTTAATTGTGTCGATCATGTCTATTTATAAAAACAGAATGAAACAAAAAAAAAAATACACACACACAACAACAACAACAAAACAGGTGTTTAAGACGTTTAAATGTCTATATCTAGTTAGATGGACGCCTATCATTATTTACTGTAAAAATGTCATATTGAACATTACTCATTTTAATTATAAGAACCGATTAACGAAAACCGAAATTCAACGGGAAAATAACTATGTAATAAAGAAGTAACAATGCTTTCCCTCATTCCTTTTTTGTAAACTATTGAACATATTCCTGTGTATTGTATCTTTCAGCTTTCAAATTGTCCGTTGCCCATAACTAACCCAAATAATTTCGAAGTTAAATTGTTGAATTGCTGATGCTGTTATTTGCAGATAAGTTTTGATAAATATTTTTTCTTTTTGATGTTTTTTTTTTTTGCTGTCCTGGCATGTGATCGACGTTGGAAGTAGTTCATTGGGTAATGATTAGTCGCTCAGTCTGTCGTTTCATTGCTACAGTAATACTAGCTAATTGTCGTCATCATTGTCGGACGTCGGTGTGTTGCGTCACGACCTTTAGATCGTAAAATAAATCTTTTACATTTTCATAATCGATTTCAATAATATATGTTTTGTATGCATGTCTTAAAATGTGAGTAGAAGGACCCATAATGAATAAACGCTGTCTGTAAATTCACCCGACACTTGTCGTGCGCTTTAACGTTTATATTTGTTTGGGTTTAAAACCACATTTACCTTTTCTGCAGCTGTATGTAGTAAGTCCATTTTTGTTATAAGGAAGAAATACATAATAACGTAAAAATTCTCTAAAGTTTAATTAAAAAATTGGCAATCATTTTCAATTAAAATTTAAGGTGAGCCCTCCATGCCCGCAATGTGAATATTTAAATATGATTAATTAATTGAAAGTTTTCTTTACATTCAGCGAGCTATAATGAATCTATATTCTGGATTGATTGATTGATTAATGGTGTTTAACGCCCGAGCAGCAATATTTCAGCTATATTCAGGCGATGAACATGAAATGATGATGAATGACAAAGGGATGGGACACAAGGAAAAATAGGGGTATCGGGTTTTAGATTGCCACTGGCAAATGGGAGGATGGATAGGGTCGGGCAATTCAGCCTCCTGTAGCGGGATCGAAATACCTACTCATAGCGAATACTACACAGCAGCGTTCTTTAACGTGCGAGGAACGTGGCATTTTTCCCAACACGGTGCACTAATATGGTTTGCGGTCAGGTTTTCCGTATTATAGCCTGGCAACCCCAGCTTGCCAGGGGTACCCCATTCAACCACCTGGGGCACACATCCCAGTCGGTCTTTAGGCAAACCGACCTGACACGCCGGTCAGGGTACTGGGTGCTATTTAGTCGCCTTTTACGACAAGCTAGCGCGACTGCGGTCTATTCTTTTAGCCACCCGGATCCCGCACGGGGCTCTATATTCTGGATGAAAATAATTAAGCAAATAATAAATCCATAAGGACAAGATAGACCAATGGGTAGCAATTTCGAATACGACTGAAAACGGACGAGAAGAGGTAGGGGCAGAAAATTCAAACATTTGTATTATCTTATTACTCTTATTGAGATTTACAAAAAATGAGTGTTCATCGTGACAGGATCATGGCACTCTCCAAACACGTTACCCACTGTGGTATGCGGGTCCGGTATTTTATAAAATGAATTGACAAGACCTAGAGGGCATCCGCTATCCGCCACCGCGCTGACAGACATGTTTATAGAGTAGTGGGAATCCTTACAATATGGCCCCAATATTTAAATATGACTTAGCATTTTATTGATTAATAGTTTGGGGTTTAGCGAGTGATAAAAATAATAAATAAAGTGACTTGAAATAGTTGAAATTTTAAAAAAATGTAGACAGGCAGGAATTATTTCTATTGTTCAGAAATTTAGAATATCTTGCATACATAGATGATAACACACTCTTTATTTTCTTGTTATACCATTTTTGCAAAGTCGCACTGCCTAAATGAGAACAAAAATGGATATGAAAATTGATGTAACATATTTTTATACAATGACAATTAAACAAAAAAATGTTAAAAGTTGTACTTGACATAACGTGACGGAAGCACTAACATTTCCTAGTACATACCATTACATTATGACATTTCGTGATACTTTGCAGTCAGAGAATCTGAAAACAAATGGTGCTAGACTGATTTTATTACACTGCAAAAATATCGAACCCCCACCTCAGCCTGCACCACGCAACATGAAAAATAAAGACATAACGTGGATTATAACATAAAATACGATATTATACGCTTTGTCACCGTACTTGAGTGTGACAAGATCGAACCTTTTAGCAGCAATATGTGTTATAGTTCAGACGTTTTGTCATAAATGTTTCGAGTTGTTCCTCTTCAATTGTATTTATGGTAGTGCAACGTAAAATGGTGGAGAACTCAAAATGATATTTTTGGATGTTTATGCGTCGAAACGTTTTGCATTTAAATTTTCAACTCGTCAGCGATAACAGGTACATTTGCCTTAACCCCATTGTGTTTGGAATAAAGGACGAGCCTCAAATTGATAACCAAAACATCAGGTGATTCTGTCTTCCAAATTAGCCGCTCGTACAAAATACGGCTTAGGTGTTTCAATTGTATGTTGGTTTATGCTTATACATGTATTTGGATAAGTGTTACGAAAGTCAGTAAAAACTTTAGTTTTTGATTTGTCTAGTATAAAAGTTGGATGGTTTAAGCACCGTTTTGGCCCTTTACGGAAACATATAACGTCCTTTTAAAGTCGGTAGGAAATTATTCGGCTCTGTCCAGAAATTGTACGCAACTTATCTTTATCAGAAATACAATAGTTTCTTCTTGTTTTTCGGTCTATGTGCTGCCAGCAGGATGTCTCTGACGTCAGTATTTGAGTTCGAACTTTCTTCCGACTCTAAATTCGTCTTAGCGGTAAACCTAACAACATTCCGATTGGCTTTCTTTTTGTGTTTAGTGACGTTTTTACCAAACACGCTTACTGCAATAACACTAACCACTACTCGCCGTTCTGGAAGCATCGGACCTTAAACTTTTTGTACGATCAACTAAATCGCGTAAGGCATTATCAACGACTTTTCTGAGCTCAAGTTCAACTTTATCGACAGGGCTTATAACAACTTTCATCGTTTTAAGAGTTTGGAAAGTGGGTGAGTTGTTTTAGGTATGCAGCAAGAACGGTGGATTGCCGGTGTCGTATTAAATTTTGCTACCATCACAATCAAGCTGTTTTTTAATGTTCGGAATACCTATTCGGTAAAACATCGATGTGTTCCGAAAGATCGTTATGAAAATCTGCTACCCAATAATAACGTGTTTGGATTATCGCCCTTCCAATAAGTTACAATAACAAAACCAATGCAAAAATATGAAATTTTCACGAGAGGGTTGGAGTTGGGGTACGGCAATATGGATGTGCAGCCCAAAAGGGTCTCTTTTTTCCCTTCCAAATTATATGAAAAGGTTGCTCTTTTCATTAAATAGCATATATATTTGAGTAGTTGTAAATTAACTAAATATACCCAATTCCCCTTATTTTCATCTAAAGCTGAGGTTAACCGCGGTGACTTAGCAAATAAAAGTGCTCTATTAACATCACTTGATTACATTTAATGTCTTTATGTCGTTACATAAACCAATAAAACATGTTTCATGCAATGATAACAAATGGTTGTTAATGTGTATAGGAATGCCCACAGATGTTATAAGTAGTTGCAATTCCGTGCCATTGTGAAGACAATTGAGGAAATAAACACTAGGAGAACAGGTTCTAACAGACAGGAAACACAAATACATATTATTCTTTATATGTCATTTTAATTTTTATTGATTTTGTTTTATAAACATTTTGATAGTAAATGGACTTTTTTCAAAGTGGAGGTACAGTAAAATACAATTGAATATAAGAATATTTTTTGTTTAAAAATTCTATATACGATGTTAGTCACCATTGTATAAATAACGCAACCTTTTGTTAAATGTGTTATTACAAAACCTTTTCTTTTTTTAAACCTTCAATAACTCATAAAACTTTTACATTGTGTGAAAAGATAGATAAAGAATGTATTGTCGCTGTGGCGTAACCAACTCTCATATTTCGTTACAGATGTGTATGTTAATTAAATACTAATGGCCACAAAGTGATGGCGCTGTAACTCCAAAACAAGGGATTATTTATGATCTCCTATTTGTGCCTGTAATCACTTAGGAATTGACAAGGAGTGCCAGTTTTACTCCCGCAGGTCGGGGTTTTCTCTACTCTGGCTTTTATCCCGATAAAAACTGGACGCCATGATATAGCTGAGCTGAAAATGGCGTTAAACACCATTGAAACAAACAAACAAACATGAACACGTAGGTTCGCGTTCTGGCCTAAAGTATTATGAGATGGTATGGCCGAACCTTATAATTGACAAGGATTTGCCTCTTTATTGTGGATTTTTTAACTCGGAACTATGATATAGCTGTACAATTTCTGCAAGCGGCGTTAAAACCCATTAAACCAACCAAAACCTTATTAGCAAAAAAGTCTTTGCTATTATACAAATCAAGTGCGTAAATATATTGATGTTTGTTTGTGTTTAACGCCAATTTCAGCAATTTTTCATCTATATCGTGGCGTCATGTTTTTTTGTCCAGTTACACTGTAATAGAAACCCCCTCCCCATATCTTGCCAGATGATAAGATTGTCATATATCAACTGGAAGTAATGAAAATTAACGTATCTAAACATGTGATTTACATCGGACGTTTGCAATCCAGATTATTATTTTAATCATCCAAATCCATTTTTACAAGTTTAATGTTGCCATTAAAATGATCTTAAAGAGAAAAGGACCAAAATACCTTTAATTTTGAATTTTTATCCTGGGGTCAAAAATTGAGCTTTGAAATGGCCCATAAAATATTTTTTCATTATTATTTATCCTATATGGGTAAAACTGTTGTCCCTGGGGCTATACTGTGATGGTTCCCAGTGTCCGAGCTACAGCGCATCTCCGGTAGAGGAAAGAAAGTTGTGAGGTATATAATACGACAAGTATTATTTTTCCTAAAAAGCTAGCCGTCTCAAAGCTTTATTTTTCTTTGTGGACAAAAATACGTACTGTTTTTTTTAATGTTAAATGGCAATATGTATTGTTATTATTTACATCACTTCAGTATAAGTACACGATGTTTAGATATCCAAATCAGGCAACCGTAAAATATAGGTGAGAGACAGCACTATACTAAGCATCTCTAGATGCATCATACGTGGTAAGATAGTTGATGTTAACATTGTCAGTAAGCAGGATAAGAATTAAAATTTGTCTTGTAACCGGAATCATTTGTCCATGAAATACAAATCAAAAGCAGTATCCAAGAAATCATTGTTTAGTATCCTAGATTCATTATATTCACAAAAATAGTTGATATAAACCTGTTCGCGAAAATGTTACGCTTCGGAAATTTCCGTTTAAGTTTTATACACATTTTATGATAAACATACACAAATCAATGCTACTTTCCTTTTTAAAAAGTTTGATTCCAATCTAATTAAAATCATATTTTCACTTGACCCCCTTTTGCTATTGTCGTCGTGAAAATAGCAAAAGGGGGAGCCAAGTGAAGATATAATTTTAATTAGATTGGTTTGATTCCCATTATCTTGCATATTTTTCCCCTTTTTCATTCATCGTAAGCGATTCTTGATTTCTCGGCTTTTCTCGAGTGGCATGAACGGCGGTCTGCCCATTATGATTGCCACCGCCCCGTAAAAATGAAGGGTTTTCATCCCTAACTTAGCTCTGCTTACTAGTATTTGTTGGCCAATCGGGTAGCTATCTCCCAAATTAAGCAGCCAGTCAAGACACATCATTGTTTATCTGTTATCCTTGAAGTACAACTGGTTTCCGCAGTTTAGAATTTGATCATTTATCCTGTCTCATGCGAAACGGCAAAAAACCTGACCGCGAACCGTAGTGGATAAAGTGTTTGCGGAGTACTGCGTTTCTTGCGCGATGAAGACCCCTTCCTTCTGTAGGCACTTTGCACCCGCGATGTATTATGCTTAAAACTACGCGCCTCATAACTATTTCAGTGGAAGTCAAAATTCTGTTTCCGGTGGTAAATCACTTTTCTCATTATTTATTGATCATAAAAACAAACAATAAATCAGTCAATCAATCAATAAAATAGTTTTTAATCTTGTCATGTTATATATTATATTATAAACTATCTATATTAAACCATTGTTGTGACAGTCTTATAAAAACATTATAACATTTCCCTATTGTCCAACACTTAGAAGTCCCATGTCGTCCATCATTATTAATCACTTTTTCTATCTTTCTTTACCTATAATTATCAAAAGTGGCACAATCTGGAAGACACCCTAATGAAATGTATAGTCTGAACAAAGATTGTTTGTTTGTTTGATTGGGGTTTAACGCCACTTTCAGCAATTATCATGGCGTCCAGTTTTTATTGGGAGAGAAAGCCGGAGTACCCGGAGAAAACTCACGACCTGCAGTAGGAAAACTGGCAATCCTTGTCAATTAAGATAGGAGTCGAGTACACCCTGCTAGCAGTGAGACTCGAACCCGCAACCTCAGTGTTGACAGACCACGTGATCAACAGTAGACGAACTACATAACCACTCGGCCAACGAGGCCCCCTGAACAAAGACAAAAAATCTCAGTACATTCGCAACGTACGTATGTACGGTTGTCCTACGAAAACAAGGCTTTATAGTTGTTAAAGAAGCCGAACTAAACACTGGTATTGTAAAACAAAGAAATTCAATCTTCTTTTGGTTTTGTCCAATTTAATTAGAATTCGTCCTCTCATGGCTTCTGCACTTATTTTCGACGCGATGTATCAGCAAAACTTGAGAGATGAGGGATCGAATTTTAATTAAACAGATTGTTTTGCTCATAGAGCGGTTTTGGTCATAACCTTGACTCTGTTGTGACTAAAATGTAGCAATGTTTGTAATATTAACAATGTTCAGTTGTTTAAGTATTTTAGTTGTAAAAAGGGTGTTAACAGACCCAGTAATCAATAGTAGACGAACTAATTAACCACTCGTCCAACGAGGCCACATCCGATCTGTATTGGATAAATTTATTTGCTAAAAGTTTGATCTGGGCTAAGTACACCATTATGTATAAGACAATGTACAGTGCGTTTGGTGTTTGACATTTTCGCTATGTTTGATATAAAAATAAAATATATTTGGGTATCAATATTTTGGAGATTTGGAATACTGCTTCGATCTCACTGGGCGATTCTGAAAAATCTTTTCAGATAACAATTTATCGCGAAACTTTAAAAATGAAATATTTCTTACTTTTTCAACTGCCTTTTTGGAAAAATGAGAAGCAAAAAGAGCAAAAATAACGAAAGTGAGAAGGAATTTGAAAAGCAAGCGTCATATTGGAAAAAGTAAACCTTAATAATAATAATAATAATAATAATAATAATAATAATAATAATAATAATAATAATAATCACATCTATATATTTTTGATCTAGTTCTAAAAATGCATGTCGTAAAATATTGCAACAATACACATCATCTTAGTAGGTGAACATATTTATATCAAATCCCTTCATGAAATGTCTCCGTTTAAGAATGCCATTAAAATATAGTTTATATCCACTTAAAATTTATTCTTAACAATAATTGTTCCTAAGTATATATGAATAAAATGAATTATTTTATTTATGATTACTTTAATGTGTCAATTTTAATGTTGGATCAATTGTTGCTCTATTCAAATTAAGACGACAGGTAGACAGATTAGCTTGGACATATATTAGTATGATTATATATTGAACACTAAAACAAATGTAACTTAATTAAATCTATTAATGAAGGCGAAGTATCCTCTAGAGGTAGCTTCACTAGATGTGTAAGAATTTGTCTACATGTTTATAGCAGTAAACAAATAAAATTGACATAATTAGTTTCAGTGTGCAACAGCCTAAAAGTAATTAATGCATAAAACATTCAGATAAAATCTTGACCCTCTTTAAGATATTGTATATGACCGCCTTCAGATTTCATCACTGTTGGATAATTTGCTAGAACTACATGTATAACTATAGGAGTCGTCAGAGAGGTACCTAGAGTCCAGTGAACATCTGGTAGATAGAATTCGCCACGTTAAGAAATTAGAATAAAGTACCATTATATTTGTATATATATGTACCGGTATGTTAAACCGAGCAGTCCATTTGAAAACTATAGATCCGAATATGGATTTACTTATTACATCAACGTGATACAGAGTAGAATCACTAAAATTGAACAACATGAATTAAGCCCATACCATTTGAAATATGGCGGGGGGTGACATGGCCCTTTTTATATGTAGTAAAATTCCTGTGAATAAATTTTACCGACAAGCTATTTAGGCTGATGTCGCCGAACGAAAAACTCACCCTGATTTATAACAGTTATCTAAGCTTAAATTACGTTGTTTCTCTTACAAAGTTGTTTTAGGTGCTAGTTAAAAGCAATTCAAAGAAAAGATGGAGATGGTTTTCCTTGAAAGCAAACATTTTATAAACATTTGTATTAATTTCTGCACATAATTTATCAGCATTTTCTTAAAAAAAGATGGTATAGGTTCTAATTAATTTATAGTTTTCCCCAATCTTAACCTAACAATAGATAACTTTTGATCATTTTAGTATCTTTCCCCCAGCCCCCTTTTCTTCTAATCATATTAAAAAATATGGCATATTTATTGATGCGATCACTATATTGGATGCAGGATGGAAATTTTCCTTCGGATATTTTTTTAGTTCCGCCGCGAACGTTAAGTGTTAATATCAAATTCACATTTTTAATTGGATAAAGCATAGTCATACAATATTGCGTAATCTAATACACAACAGATAGTATCGACATAAAAGTATACTGGTATTTATTCAATAATTATAATGAAATAATCAATTGTGAAAATACATAAAGTTTCTGTATAGTATGACAATGTACACTATATAAGTGGCATTTTGCTATACAATATGATGAGAATTATTTTTGAATAATTATACACATATATTTTTTCTAAAGATGTTAATTTCTTAGAGTGTAAGATTCTTTTAAATATGAACAAATATTCTTTAGTTCTTGTGTTGTATTTGGGTTAAGGAGACGATTGATGGGTGTGACTTTTTACCCAAACTTACCCAAACATACCCAAACTTACCCAAATTATACCCAAATACACATTAAACTAACATGTTTTTGCATTTCTATTATGTCTTAGCATTTTATATACTATATTTTTGATGGAAAATGTTATAAAAGTGAATTTATCATGACAATTTTCGCCGTTAAAATCGATCTTATGAAGCCCTTTATGATCGTGAAAAATGTATTACCCAAACTCTCATTAAAATGACAATAAAAAAACTGGACCCCTTGATATAGCTGTTAAATTGATGAAAGTGCAAGCGTTAAACACTACTTAAACAAGCAAACTAATACGAGGTCATGTCATTGCATCATTATTGCCTACCATGTATCATTAGATTAATATTGTATACCATATATCAAGGTAACTGTTTTTAGAAATTTTATTGTGCTTGCAACACTGTATGTGTTCATGAACATAAAAAATCGAGGGTTTCTCCTCCGATTGGTTTTGAGTGTAGTGTTCACATTAGTTTTGAAATCTAATACCATGTATACCTATTTTTTCTGTGACTATGTACTTAGTAGTTAATCAGAAATAAATGAAGGTAATAACAAAATACCGAACAAAAAAAAACTCAAAAAAGACAATCCACAAATCAAACAATTTCCGAAACAGGGGCCACATATCTTCCCAAGTCAGAATTCATCTATGCCACACAAGAAATTGAGACATGCCCATATTAATTGATTTATTAACCTCTATAAAATATGATTAAACAAAACAAACTGATAAACCAATTCACATGCTAAATAGTCTCTCATTCTTATTTAATACACGTATAAAGTTAACTAAGCTGATTTAAATTATAAACATAGATAATCTTTTTCATGGCTGCCGAAAAATTTTCTATCAACGTTTAAATGTTAAAAATAAATGGTTTGACGACAAACCTTTACGAAAGACAAACTACTCAGATGAAGAAGAGCAATATAACTTTCTACGATAAAATTCCACATTCTCGCCAATTCAAAATTGAAAGCCACCCGTCAAATTTAAGGATAACCACACGACAAGATATAATCATTTTAAAAGCGTCAAATCAAGCAACATTTTCGCTAAACCGCGACAGTATATTAAGATAGAGAAGAGTATTATTGAGGAGATACTTTGTAAACCTGGGCGATGGCCCATTTTATTGCGAAATGGTCTGATTTTAATGGCAAAATGGTTATTATAGTCAATGATGGAAAGTCGCCGTTTCAATGGAAGACCCCCCCCCCCCCCCCGCAAGGAATTAGACAAATAATTTTGAATTTTTTCCGTTGCAAATAAAAATCCTCACAGGAGGACCACCAGTTTAACAAACTGTTTAAATCAATATCCCAATAAAATGGAATTTCTTTATAACGTTGCCCAAAACTACGTTGGCGATATATTGTTTTTGCAATGTTTCTTCTGATATTCGCTTTCCACTTTTCTACCTTTCCAAAAAAATTTCTCAGAGACGCCTTAATAGAACCAATCGCCCCTTTGAAACATTTGAATATAAAATGTTATTTACTTAAACACTTTTTGAATCATTTTTTTCATTTTTGTTGTGTGTAACACGTAATAGTTTTATACATCTTATATATAATCTACAGGGTAAAGTTGCTTTTTTCAAGGAGAATAGTTCTTGTTCCCCCGTAGTACAATACAGAGAATATAAGGTATCTTATTTTCATGGGTCATCTTTCTAATTCCTCTTTTGTACAATGTATAGATGTAAGGCATCCTCACAAGTCAGGGTTTCTGTGTCCACACGTGTCCACGAAACCCTGACAAACTTAGTGAGGAAATTCCTGGGCTATAATTTACTATTTTGATTGGCTACATCATACCTTGATGTAGCCAATCAAAAGCCCGCTTTCATTCACGACTTGGTTAGGGGATATCCCGATGTCGATTGTAAATAAACCAAACGGATGTGTTGCATAGACCATGTGTAAATCAGTGTATTTTGTACAGTAATGTTAATAGTTTGTTATTACCGCGTTATTTATTAGTTGCGTTACGTTTTCTTCCAACTCAAGAATGAGTAAGAATGACTACTGCCAAACACTTTCTTCTTTCAAGCAATTTCATTGGTTGCTATTTTGAAGGATTGGCGTCATCTTCTAGCCCGGGAATTTCCCTGTTACCCTTGTCATCGTTTCGTGGACACAGAAACCCTGACTTGTGAGGATGAGATGTAAGGTAGCTGATTGTTTATGGGTAATAGTTTTATTCATGTTTAATATAATCTACAGGGTAAAGTTGCTTTTTTCAAGGAGTATAGTTCTTGTTCCCCCATAATACAATACAGAGATATAAGGTATCTTATTTTCATGGATCATCTTTCTGATTCCTCTTTTGTACATGTATAGATGTAAGGTAGCTGATTTTCATGAGTAATAGTTTTATACATGTTTAATACAATCTACAGGGTAAAGTTGCTTTTTACAAGGAGTATAGTTCTTGTTCTCCCATAATACAATTCAGAGATATAAGCCCAGCTGGCACATCAACACTGATTCAACATTGAATCAATGTTGAGGCCCATTGTTGAATCAACGTTGGAGAATCATTGATTTTGCAAATAGAATCAACGTTGAAATTTCGATGTTGAATATACGTTGACAATTTCAATGTTGAATTTGAATAGAATAAAGGTTGATTTGTTCAACTGTTAATGTTGACAAAATGTTGAAATATTATTGAAACAAAAACATCAATGTAGATTCAATGTTGAAATATTGTTGAAACTAAAACATCAATGTAGATTCAATGTTGATATATTGTTGAAACTAAAACATCAATGAAGATTCAATGTTGATATATTGTTGAAACTAAAACATCAATGTAAATTCAATTTTGATATATTGTTGAAACTAAAACATCAATGTAGATTCAATGTTGAAATATTGTTGAAACTAAAACATCAATGTAGATTCAATGTTGAAATATTGTTGAAACTAAAACATCAATGTAGATTTAATGTTTATATCCAGTTGAACAAGTAATATTGTTGAAATCAAGACATCAATGTTATATTGTATTATGCAATGTTTAAAGTTTTCAAATTGTGTCAATGTTGAATCAATGTTGTGATGATATTGTCATTGTTGAATAGATGTTGAAATATTGTTGAGATGAACGTGTCAATGTTGAATACATGTTGAAATGTTGTTGAGATGAATGTGTCAATGCATGTTGAACAAAATATTGACCTATTGTTAAAACTGTAAGCATTGTTGAAATATTGAGATAGATGTTGAATTGAAATGTAAGAAATTGTGACCCAACTTTAATAGTTTAATCTTTGCTGATATATTGCTGAGTACAGTGTAGAGATGTAGTACATCATTAGGAGTAAATTTGACCTATACTATATAAATCAGAAAATGTAAACACCAAAACCAACACCACAGAAGTAATCCCATATTTCTCACATCTTCATGGAAAAAAATTCCGGCTGTGATTGTTAAATCTGTCTGCACATGTAGTAAGGGCATTTTCGAGTAAAAAATATTTAAGGGGTAGAAATGTCACTTATTTTAGGGGTACCACAAAGAAAATTTATTTTAATTTCTTACAATACTATGCATTACATCAGAACTTTGACTCCCCCCCTTTACACACCAAGTTTGTTTTTCAATTAAAATGGTATTCCACCCCTTCAAATAAATTTTACTGGAATAGCCCTTATTAAACGATAAATGGCCAATTTAATAAAAATTTTTATGTTTCTCACATTTAATAGTATTAAGATACTTTGTATATCATTCAAAGCACAATATCCTTACAAAACACTCATGACATATGCAACCCTTTACAAATGATAAATGCAAAATTGCGGTGTATGGCAAATATTTAGTTTTAACAAAAGGCAGGAAAAAAAAAGAAAATATCGCTATTTTTGACATTTAAAGATATAACTCCTACAAAGAATCGTCTGTCAGACAACTTTGACACAGTGAAGACATTCGTAAAGCTTTTAGAGCCAAACATTTTTGCAATTGAAAGTGTTTGTCTATCTACTATCGTTTCCATGTTATAGGCCAACAACAGGAAAAAGTGTTGGTCCAGGTGAGCTAGTAAAATGCTATACAGATTTCGTTTTGAATGCCGGAGATAAAACTGTATAAATATTCTTTTAATTTTACTTAAAAATAAGCAGCAAACCCAAAAGATCATTCTAAAAAAGCTTTAGCTTTTAGAAGAGTAATTATTTCTATGACTACTTGACATTTGAAAATCTGTTATGAAGTGCAAAATAAGTTAACACTACTTTTTACAGTGAAAGTCCAATTTATTTCCACAGTCTTAAAAAATAGTTAAATTTATTCCCCATTATTTGAGAAAAAAACAGTTCGTTTAATAAAGAAGATATATTATAAACAGGAAAACACATTATCATTGCCAGTTAGTTTTTCATGAACATTGTAATATACATGTAGAATTATAAAATTCTGTGGTTTTTTTCACTGACTGGATGTTTCTTCTCCGTTCTGCTTTTCAGCCTGTACAGTTTTTTTCCTTCCTCCTCCTCCAATGCGATCTTTGGCATATCTCAGGTATCTTGCCATTTCATCTGTTATTTTTGTCTGATTGGAAGTCTGGGGGTACACTTCCAATACAGCCTCTGGAACAAAATGTAACTCAAGTTAAAAAGCATGCCCATAATGTATAATAAAATTACTTAATAAGAAAAGTAAAATGGACACAATTTCACATAATGTCACAGATGATAAACATCAACTTTTTTCTTCCACATATTTGCCCAAACAGCTCTTTCTTGTGTTGTTCTGTAGTCCATATGCTAATAAATAAGTACATACAACTAAAAAAAAATTGGACGCAAAATATGTGCCACAAATATTTGGTTAAAACTATCCAGGAGTTATTTAATGTTTGGAAAAGTTTACCAATGAGAGAGACATTGTGATGGCTTGATCTCACTCGGCTTTTTTTGCCATACAAAAGTACACGGATCTCCCCTTAACCCAACATTTTAAGAGGTGGGTATTAAAAAAGAAAGTTAGCATAAATTAATAATTTTACCTCGAATAACCTTGCAAATTTGCAAGCTACCAAATGCTGGTTTATTCAGCTTGCCTGTCATGTTCATTTGGCCCATAAGTTTATTGGTTAGTATCCTGCAATTAAATAAATGACATGTAAATAAATCGAGTCTTTTATAAATAAATATAATTTCATTTATTCACTACAAGTGTTCAAAATAAGCTAATTAGCTTGTTCTGCAATCAACAATTTCGATATATATTTCAACCAATGGCGCAGGATTACTGACTGAGGGGGATAACTGTTATTTTATGGATTTTATTGTCATTCAGTGGTAAATAGCTGTATTATTAGAAAGACAAAACACTTCTTCAAAGTCAATAACTTAAAAGATAGCGAACTTTTCATTTTGCTTCTGACATGAAATCGTGTCAGAATTTGCTAATGGAAATTTGAAAGAACTGATATGACGTCCCATTCCACAAAAAATGAAAAATAAACATGAAAACATTAAATGCAACGGAATTGTTGTCATTAAATAATTAATAGTTTTTACTGTGGATGACTATACGTATAATAATTTATGCCACTTAGAAATATAAGCAAGCATAGTAAGTAAGTAAGTAATATCTATTTATAGTCGGGTTATACGTGTAAACAAACAACATAAGCTCTCAAGCGCTTTTATGCCGACTTATAGTAAGTGTTGACGTAGGTTGTATAGTGTTTTTGCGTTACAAATGAAAACTGCTTACCGCGTATGGTTCAGCTTATGCTCCTTTTTTAGATCAAGAACGGACCTTTTTGAAATCAATAATTATTTCCCCGAGATATTCAGCGTTTTGAAATAAAGCGGTTTTTTAGTTTTGAACGGGCGATTTTTCATACTAAAATTTGACCTTAATTAGAACGGAACTGTACTTTAGGAACAATCGATTGTTGTCTACTCGAAATCCTTCGGGTGATGTCGTCTGCAGTTTAGGCGGGAAAAGTCTCGCGGTTTGTCCGAATACCATTGAACGTCACGAAAGCAGACGAACATTTATAAACATCGTAAGGTCCCTTAAGAAACAAAAATGGCTGACTTATTATGTGAAATTTCTGTAGCAAAAGTCAAGGACGATTTGTAACAACTTAAATACAGAGGCATACTATAAAACATGGACAGGTTGTTGTATCTACGTTTTTTCTACTGAATTTTCGTAATAACAAGGTAAAATATAAAATAATGAAAAAATGCTAGCAAACAATTTTTTCCAAGGGGGGTTGGCATTTAGTATACATTTTAAGCAATAATACAATCTACAACTTGCAGCCTTACAAGTTACTGAGCATGCGCGCCACATAAAAACACATTGAATATACAGCTATAAAAACATAAAACTAGCAGAAAGCACATGCACATAAGCAACTAGGAAAGCAATGGTAGCATGCATTTTTTCTATGGCATTTTGGACAAATCTCAGGCTATTGATTCACTAACAATTGACAGGCCTTACCACAATGGTGCAAGTATTTTTTTGTAAATCTGCATGGTGTACTTAAAAGGTTCTTATTAAATTGCAACAAACATTTTTTTGAAGATAATAGAGGAACATTATATCGAGTTAATTACACTCAATCTGAGTTCAACTCGTTACGGAAAGAAGAAAGAAGAAGAACATGAGAATTCTGATATATTAACCGCTAACAAAGCAAAAAAATCATTTAAGGGACCAATCTAAGAAAATTGGAGGGCTGAACACGTTACCCCGAAAACACTGGATTATTTTTGATCATTTATATTACCTTCACTTCACTTCACTTCACTAAAGCGACAAACAACACGTTTTCGTTACAATCTCTAAATCTCTTCAAGAATGACGGTTTAAATTCCAGCGCATGCGCAATGGTTAATAATTCCAAGGGGACGTAACCGCATCTTCTCCCGCGCAAATCGAGACGACGATCGGAGAAAACTATCATCTTAAAATCGGATTTAGGAACTCACAAAATTGATTGATTGATTATTGTCTTTTAAAGCCGTATCGACGACTAAGGTCATATCACGGCTTGAGCTAATTGACAATACTAAATAAAATTGGGACAAAAGTCCAGGGTTAAAAGCGGTTATATAAGATCACACATGTTATATACAAGTAAACTCACAAAATTAAGTGTATCCATAGGCTGCTCCAAAATAATAAAAATAAATAACAGGTTCCCGTAAGCTACATCGTATAGCATGCACAGTTATATATAGCCACCGATTTCATTTGTCGAAAGAATGCATGCTAGTCTCTCGAGATCATCGTAGCATAATGCATGCTGACTCTTGGATCAAATATAAAAACTTTTGTTTATTTGAAATGAATAAAATATCCGTTTCTAACATACAATTGATCCTTTATCACATTTAGATAAAAAGTGACATTGATTCAACATTAATTGATCTACACTTTTCAGACTTTCGGCAATTCGATGTTGTTTCGACGTTGAAGCGTCGATTATTGATCAAATGCCGGAATATCAACATTGAAATGTCGAACATTTAGCAATAATCGACACCTCAACGTTGAATCAACATTGATTCCCCAACTTTTTTGCAATGTTAGACGCCTCAATGTTGATTCTATGTTGAAACAATGTTGAAGCTTCTATCAACCATTTTTCAACTATATCTCAATGTTGAAAAATTGTCGAGTGCCGGCTGGGAGGAATCTTATTTTCATGGATCATCTTTCTGATTCCTCTTTTGTACAATGTTTACTAGATGTAAGGTAGCTGATTTTTCATGGGTAATAGTCTTATGTTTAATAAAAAATACAAAACAGCAATTTCAGGTATCTTATTTTCATGGGACATACTGCTGATTCCTCTGTTATTCAATGCAAAGATGTAAGGTAGCTGGTTTTTCATGGGTAATAATTTTATTTATCTTTAATATAATCTACAGGGTAGCTTGCTTTTTCAAGGATTATATTTCTTATTCCTCTATCATACAGTACAGAAATTTCAGGTATCTTATTTTCATGGGTCATATTTCTGATTGCTATGTTGCACAATGTATAGATGTAAGTTAGCTGGTATTTCATTGGTAAAAGTTTTATTTAGCTTTAATATAATCTACCGGGTAGCTTGCTTTTTCAAGGATTATATTTCGTATTCCTCTAACATACAATACAGAAATTTCAGGTATCTTATTTTAATGGGTCATCTTTCTAATTCCTCTTTTGTACAATATATAGATGTAAGGTAGCTGATTGTTCATGGGTAATAGTTTTATGTTTAATATAATCTATAGGGGAAGGTTGCTTTTTTAAGGATAATAGTGTTATACTTCTGTCATACAATACATTGATATCAGGTATCTTATTTTCATGGGTCATCTTTCAGATTCCTCTTTTGTACAATGTATAGATTTAAGGTAGCTGATATTTCATGGGTAATAGTTTTATACATTTAATTATATAATCTACATGGTAAGCTTTCTTTTTTTCAACGATTTTAATTTTTATTCCTCATACAATCATACAATACAGAAATTTCAGGTATCTTATTTTCATAGGACATACTGCTGATTCCTCTGTTATACAATATAAAGATGTAAGGTAGCTGATTTTTCATGGGTAATAATTTTATTTATCTTTAATATATAATCTACAGGGTAGCTTGCTTCTTCAAGGATTATATTTCTTATTCCTCTATCAAACAGTACAGAAATTTTAGGTATCTTATTCCCATGTGTCATCTTTCTGATTACTCTTTTTGTAAGGTAGCTGATTTTTCATGAGTAATAGTTTTAAACATGTTTAATATAATCTACAGAGTAAGGTCGCTTTTTTCAAGGAGTATAGTTATTGGTCCCCTATAATACAATACAGAGATGCTTTTTTAAGGATAATAGTTTTATACCTCTTCTATCATACAATACATAGATATAAGGTATCTTATTTCATGGGTCATCTTTCTGATTACTCACTTTGTTGTAATGCATAGATGAAATGTTGACGATTTTTCAAAGGTAATGGTTTTATAGATGCTTACAAAAATCTACAGGGTAAGGTTACTTTTTTTCGAGGATTATAATTCTTATTTACCCATCATGCAATACATAGCTGTAACGTATCCTATTTTAATGGGTCATATTTCTGACATTTGTCATGCATAAATATACCGGTATATTGTTAGGTAAATAATAACAATAAAGGTGACAGTGAAGTCATAGGAGAAAGTGAAAGGTTGCAAAAGTAAGAAAAGAGAATGTAGAGCAGAACTATGAAATAAATAAATAAACTAATGAAATAATCAATCTAGTACTTTCACCTTGACTTCACCTTCTTGAGGGCAACAATCAAATTTCTTAACCCGAACCCGAGGCAAACAACTTCAACGAGGGTTAGTTTACAAATATGAATGTCTCCCTCAATAAGAGAGGGTCGTACTTGTTTTATTATATTGTACGCCAATTAACACTAAACATGTACATGTAAATTTTAATTTACTGAAATTGTGTTGTTCTCATCTAAACTTCTGCATTGTTGACCTTTTTATTTGTTTTTTTACCTTAAAGGTTATTTACCGGTGACCAATAGAGTTGTTTCCCTTTTGTTTTATTTCCCCGGGAACAATAGGGTTGTTTCCTTTTCTTTCATTCTATTAACAGGTTAACACTTTTTAATTTTTTTCAAAACAGATAACAGTAGATTAAAAATAATGATAACAGATAACAGCAATTTTCATGAGAAAACAGAAAACAGCGACTTCAAAAATCGAAAAAAACCAGATAACACTGAAACAGAAACAAGCGAGTTTCTCTTAGGACTCTTATTCAAACTTCAGAATTATGGTATTGATGAAAATTTATTACACTGGTTTAAAAACTATCTTTCAGGGAGGAAACATAGAGTGGTTTTAAGCGGTGGTAGTTCTGACTGGACATCTATTAATGCAGGTGTTCCTCAGGGTTCCATTTTGGAGCATTTATTGTTTCTTTTATTTATTTATGATATTGTAGAAGATATTTATGCTTGTGTTAAGCTATTTGCATACGACACTAGCATTTATATAATAGTAGATAGTCCCAAAGTCGCTGCTGACATATTAAATAGGGATATAGCTAAAATTAATAGCTGTTCAGAAAAGTGGTTAGTACAATTTAACCCACATAAAACTGAAATGATAACTATATCTCGTAAATCAATCAAGCCAATTCATCCACCTATTGTTATGGACGGGCTCAATATTCAAGAAGTCGCTTCACACAAACACTTAGGCATTTATTTTTCAAGTAATGGTTCTTGGCATGACCACATTAATTACATTGTTAAAAAAGCTTATAATAGAGTTAATTTCCTTCGTAGGGTACGATTTGTCCTTGACAGGTATGTCCTGGAAAGAATTTACTTTTCTAATATTAGACCAATTCTGGAATATGGCGATGTGGTATGGCATAACTATACACAATACTTAGTTAACAAGCTAGAGAGTGTCCAGATAGACGCTATGAGCATTGTTACGGGAGGGACAGAATTGACGTCGTTAGAAAAACTGTATCAAGAAACAGGTTGGGAAAAACTTTCGGCTAGGAGGGAAAAACATCGACTTATTCAATTATATAAGATTATAAACAAGGAATCCCCAAATTATTTATGGGAACTTGTTCCTAGTTCAATTGGTGATCGACATAGTCATTTTACTCGCGAAGTCGAAAATATTGTTAATCTTCGTACAAGAACGAACTTCTACTCTGAATATTTTCTGCCTGCGACCATTAACATGTGGAATAATTTGCCATTAGATGTAAGAAGGTCTACCTCGTTAAGTATATTTAAAAATAAATTGGTGACTCGTAGCAAAGAAACCCCAAAATACTATTACGTCGGAACTCGAAAAGGGCAGATTCTACATGCAAGGCTTCGTATGAACAGTAGTTCACTAAATGAACACCTGTTTCTGCGAAACCTTGTGGATTCTCCAAAATGTACATGTGGTCATGTCGAATCAACCTATCATTTTCTTTTTGAATGTTATAAGTACGATCAGCTTCGTTATAGTACCATACATACTCTTAATTTAAACCAACCTGTCGATGTGAACTAATTATTGTATGGGTCAGATCTTCTAACATGGTAAGAATCCTATTGATTTTGGGGGAAATACGTCGAATTTCAAGGTCACAGTCCACGAAAAACGTTAGAAATGTTTACAAAAAAGTTGTTTCCGGACAATACCTCAAAACGTTTGCATTCAATTTGAATGAAACTTTGGGATATTGTTATAGATCAGGTTTGTAAAAAGCCTTTTGATTTTGGGGGAAATGGGTTAAATTTCAAGGTCACAGTCCACGAAAAACGTTAGAAATTTTTACAAAAAAGTTGTTTCCGGACGATAACTCAAAAAGTTTGCATGTAATTTGAATGAACCTTTTGATATTGTTATATATCAGGTTGGTAAGAAGCCTATTGATATTGGGGGAAATCCGTCAAATTTCAAGGTCACAGTCCACGAAAAACGTTAGAATTTTTTACAAAAAAGTTGTTTCCGGACAAAAAGTTTGCATCCGATTTTAATGAAACTGTAAAATATTGTTATATATTTTATTGGTAAGAAGCCTATTGATTTTGGTGGAAATCTATCAAATTTCAAGGTCACAGTCCACGAAAAACGTTAGAAAATTTTACAAAATGCGGGGGTATTAGTGATCGCTAGATCGACTTTGTCTAGTTTTAACTGCATTTCACTATTCCATTATTTCCATTGTCGCATTGACTGTTTCTTTTATTGATTACACTTCCTGACAACATTTACATGTCCTTTTTCTTTTTCTATTTCTATTAATTCTCTAAGCATGCTTATAGTTTTGATATTACATTTTGTCGGAATTGTAAGGAGACGGATTAACAAAAGCTTACATGCTTATTTTCCGAATCCTGTATGTTATTCTTTGTATGATGTATTTTGTACATATCATTGAAATTTATATTAATAAATATGTTTTAACTAACAAGCGAGTTAAACAATCGAAAAAACCAGACAACAGCATGCAGTATCTCATCGAAGGGCAATAGTGTTCTGATTATTAACAGTAAACAGTGTTTTCATTTTCGTTATAACAGTTTACAACAATTTTAATTTTTAAGAAAACAGATAACAGCTAATGGTTGAAAAACAGGTACCAGCTACTTTATTTACAGACGTGTAAAAATGACCAAAACACGTTAACAGAAACGATCTTCCCCCATACTATCGACACAGATCATCTATCAATATCAACACTGTCTCAATATTTTAAGAAAATTTATGAAAGCTTTCCACAAACCAGTCCCATTAACTACCATTAAAAATCCGAATTTTACCACGAAAAAGGAAGCGCATATCTATCAAATTAAAAATTCCCCAAAGATTCAAGAAAATTTGATGAAAACCGAAAGTTTTTGAGCAAGATTATGAAAACAACCCCACCCCCTTTTCATGCACCAAGTCCAATAAATCAGAGATTACCAACAAGTATACAGACTATGACACTAATACAATAAACAAATATGTGCAGTTTGTAAAAAAAATTTGTGAATCTTATTTGCAAGATACGATGGATGGACATTTGTATACCATAATACGCATGCATGGGGGGGGGGGGGGGTCTGTCATTGACAAGCGTATAAAAATGAAAATGAAAAATGTTTAATTCCATTTAAAACTACATAAACTAAATTACGTAAACTTTAGGTGAATGTAGCATTTAAAATTTGGGTTTTTATTTCTTTGATCAATTAAAATTAATTAGTTGCTAAAATTATTTTTTGTAATTATGCGATAATTGGGAGATAGTCAAAAACATACCTGAAGACACAATTCCAACAATCATTTCGCTCACAAATGTTTTCAGAGCAAATCTACGGACTGTAGAAGAAACGTTTGGTAAATTATTTAGTAACAGAACCCAGTTTATGCCGTTATGGTGTCGTATTAATATCAAGCTACCCATGAAAATTAGCTACCGGAAGTCATTGGTAGTAAATTTTAATACCGCGAATATATTAAAAATTGACAACCTATGAAAACAAGCTACCGTATACATAAACGTATAACATTTATCTCCCTTATACCGTGAGAAGAAGTTAGATTGGTCGAGGTATTACAAAATTTATTTCAACAAATATTTTCAGCAACCTTATGTATTTTTATAAATAAATTTAATAACAAAGTTAAGGTTAACATAGTATGGTCACCCAAATTTTACATGCCGAGAAATAACTCAAAGTTTTTATACCCCTGCAAACTTGTTTGTTTTGTTTTTTTGGTTTTTTTTGGGGGGAGGGGTATATAGGAATCACCCTGTCTGTCTGTCCACATCCCATCCCTTGTAAGCGCAACTCCTCCTAAACCGCTTAATAAAATTTAATGAAACTTAGCATAAAGGAAGTACATTATATGTAGATGTGAATGAAGGATTTTTGGGGTCATTATCCTATTCATGGAATGAATTTCCGGTGCATGTCAAAAGATGGCAGGATGAAAAAATAGTCCCAATTTTCTCTTTTGTTTCTGCTTTTGCTTATTACTGCTATTGCTTAAGAGTTGGATATTTTGAAAGGTATGGCATTACTGTAGAACAAGAATATATTTTTGCCAGTCAATGTCTTTACAGTGGAAGTACTGCCTAAAGTGTGTAATGTGGTACAATGTGACCACAACATTGAAATGAAAGTAGAAAAACCATTCTTAAACTTTAAGATAAAATTCCCGAAAAAAGTCCGTGGACAGGTATACTTTTCTCTCCATTTTATGTAATTTAGCATTATAGGTGTAATGCCCCATATATGAAATTTTAAGTAAAAGAAAGATGTTTTTAATAAAAAAATTTGATGTCTCGCCCGTTCGGTTACTTTTGCTCAGGACATCCAAAAGGATAATGACCTCTTTTATTGACCTCGGATATCATTAAGGGGAGATAATTGGACTTGAAAGCAAAGCGGGGGTTATCGCTTTGTGAGCGTGCTCACAGTCCACACTTGTTTTATTAAAAGTTATCCCGCCGTGTAATTAGTATTAATTATCATGCAAATGGCTTATCTGTAGCAAGACATAAGAGTTCGTTACGCCTAAGGGCAATATATTTTCCCCCGATGCACTTCTGTTTATGGGTTAATTGATTATTAAAAATAGCAAGACAAAGATGACTTTCATAATGCTAAAGTTTGATTTTCGTACTGTTATTTATGCATGATATAGTAAGTGTTCTTTATGTATATTTTTTTGACTAAACTAAAAGGGAAATAAAACATAGTACAAACTTTTGGGTGTATATTTTTTTCAGTGATAATATTGTTACAGTTTTAATTAACTTACAAATATTTTTATGAGGATTTAGTTAAACAGCCATCAGTTTACACGAAATGTTCTTTATAGGTCATGGTCTGCTTTTGGCCTCCTGAATTATGGTAGGTCATGTTTTATATTTATTCTCATTAGAAAGTTAACATTATGTAACCAAGCCTATATCAGGGTTACAAATGTGGATATGTCGAATTTAGGACACATTTCTGGACATATATGTAGTCGACGCATTAATTCTAAAGTAGAAAAATCAACTATAAGTAAACACTTTTAAAAAGTATCGAAAAAAAGAAACATTAATTAATGTACTATTCCTGATACTTGATTATAATGGATGATAATTGATGTCTGTTTATTAAAGATTCATTAATGTATGGAGGGGTCAATAAATAATTAAAGGCTGCTAAGTGTATCCAACAAAAATAACATTTTACTATAATATAACCAGGTATCTTCTTTATGAATTTATCTTGAACTTTTCAAACATGATATTTTTCAGTTATGTGTGTGTAAATATTAGCCTTGATATAAACAAGAAGAAATTAGAGATACACGTATTTTGTTTTGTTAAAATTTTATTTATAACATGGATGCGGTTTATAGTTTATGCAAATAAAAAAAATAAAACAAAGACAAAATTATTTGTAAATATGTGAAATTGTTGTGTGCCTTTTCTATAATATTCAACATATTAAAGTTAAGAAGGATCTGATATCGAAACTAATTATGTTAATAACAAAATGAGCTTTTGTAATTAGAGCTTCATCTCCTGACTGCACGAGAATGGCGACGTGCGCAATGAAGGCTGTTTCAGAAGTTGAAAAAAACAATGTGAATATATATAAACATGTATTTAAAAAATTACTCCCCCGTCTATATAAATATATATGTATTTCATGTGTCTTATTTCTTTTCTTGCAACAATTTACGCACTTCATATATGCTATTTTTACTCGAAAACAAAGTTACTTAATTACCAAGTTAAAATTTAAAAACGCCAATCAGCTTAGTTTCATATGTAGAAAAACTTTTTTTAATAATTTACTACTTTTGAAATGAGAACTTCTATGTAAGATATTTTAATTAGAATGGAGACAGGAACATAAATTGTCAACTGACTGCAAACTGCAAGTGAATCTTTCAACTGACCACATGTAGGCTATTCCCCACAAAAAAGGCCCGGGGGTTCGAAACTGTATACACATTGTATAGGTGAATGAGGTCCCACTAAATAATTGTAACTTAACCATAAATAAATTTTTCTTTTAATACTATTGGCCGAATCATTACAGTTACAAAAAATGTGTAATCAAATATCCGGGTCTCGTTCGCTGCCAATTACCAGTGACCCATATAAATACTTTTGTGTTACATCACTGGCTTGAGGGTAGTTACATTGCCGACGGTTAACGAAGCATATACTTATAATACTGGGACCATACTGGGAGGGTTCCCAGTGCTCGACCCACATAGCAGCCTAGCGCGTCCCCGGGTGGCGGATAGGGGAGACCCTCTCGTTAAAGGGGGGGGGGGGGGGGTTGTCAGGTCATAATACGGAAAGCCTGACCGCGGACCGTGGTGGGTAACGTGTTTGGAGAGTGCCACGCTCCTTGCACGATAAAGACTCCTTTTGTAGATTTCGAAAAAGAGTAGGCTCATTGTAGCCGCTACAAAAGGCTAAATTTTCCGCCCCTACCCAAAACTCCATTGATTTATTGTTTGTTAACTTGTTCCCGTCCTGAATATAGCTGAAATATTGCTCGCTGGACGTAAAGCAGACATCCAATCAATATAATACTGTGTTTTATAAATTGAAAAAAGGAAAAAAAAGAAAAAAAAAGACCTAAATAAAGTGCTCAAAAATTACACGAGGTATGGGTTTTATCATGTAATTATCATATTTTTATTCTAAATTGGATTCCCTAGTTTAAACCAATTAAGGCCACCAGTTGTTTTAATAATTGAGAAATGCATATGAGGATGCTTTCAGATCAGTGATCACACAGTAGACTTTTTTAGTATTTTATTCCAATCAGAATGCAAGTGCAACTTGTGTTCAATAAGAAGTTAGTGTCATTTAGTTCAATGGTCACAATACAAAAATGTATCGACTGCTTCGGAAAAACTCTATATCATGATTATTAAAAAAAGAATAAGATATCTAATTAATTTAATAATATCTATTGTCATTGTATACTAAACAACTAAAGATACGTAACATTTTGGAATATTTCTTAAAATATCTTAAAATATATATATTTATTTGACACTGAAAATCTTTGTATCGTTACATAATCCTCTAGACTTACATAACACTAGAAATGGCCAACAAGTCGGCATCTAACTTAACATATTGTCGCCTGAAGAGCTGCAGGAAGCTATGAAAGCATTAGCGACACGATAGAGGACAGATTTTTTTCACGGTTTTTTAGACTTGGACGAGCGCGTGGTTCGGAGCGTGGGACCAACGCTCACATTAATTTCTACAAAAGCGTTGGACGGCAGGCGATTCTCGGGCTAGAAATAGACATAGTACATGTGTACTAGCGTATACTATATAGTCTGTCCCTGGCCAATACATACTAATCAGACGGTAATCTAACTCGACATTTTATTAATATACAAACGACTGAGTCTTGTGACAACTTTATAAGCGGATTTCTGAAGAATCAGAAATACAGGTTTAATACCAAATATTTATATACGTCTACAATATAAATATATATAATTTATATATTTAAATTAAATTTTTCCTTGAATGATTTTTCACTGTAAAGAACGTCTATACCTTGGGTGCTCGTGGGAAACACTTAGTGGTAAAAATTTTGAAAAACTAAATATTCATTTTTGTGTTTCGGCATGGGTATAAAAAGTCTTCAAATTTAATGAGTCCCCAACTGAGAGAACAGGCCATTGGTAGACTGCAAGATGGGGAGTCCGCTTGAGTTGTAGTCAACGACTTGAACTCTGCTACTAGGACTATTTACTACAACCACCACGAATAATCGGCCACAAGTTACTACGCCTCGCCAGAAAACAGGAATTTTGTTCACCATTTGATGAGTCGGTTCACCACAGCTTCCGAAACTGTAAGACATTATCTCGGAACAAACTAGCGACCAATTAGTGCTAATACTGTTCATCTTCGAATACACCGCAGCTGTCGTCAACACCAGATGTAATCGTCCAAATACAGGGCCTGTTGTAAGACCCTGACACGGACATGCACGCTTTTAATTGGTTTGCAGCAACAAAATTGACATAATTAGAAATGACGTTACATCATCTTTTCTTATAAAACCTTTAGTGCATATCTAAAAAAGCAGATGATTGCTAAGGGGTTTTTGAGAGAGAGAAGTGTAAAGATGGGAGAGACACAGCAGCTGAGGGGATGGAGAAAGGAGTATATGGAAGGGCGAAAGAAGCAGAGGGGAGGGAGAAGGAATTCCCTGTTAAGGAATGATTGGGGTGGTTAAAACATCATGTTATAAGGTTGAATCGTAAAACTTGGTACAGCTATCTTTCAGAACTTTGACTCAGGAAGATGCAGTCTAACAGCTGCTAGATAAATCGACCAACATATCATGCCACATTTCGCACGTCATCAAAACGACATTTTGGCATGATAACGCACGTGCGCATACAGCAGGGGCAACAAGGGATCTCTTACAATATATTACCCAAGAAAATATAGATCCATTTCATCTCGTTGTCGGATAACTGTTGTTTTTGTTTGTTTTATGTTTTGTCACAAACACCTGTTTAATGACAATAAAAATGAATTGAACTAAAAGTATAATGATAATAAAAGTGATTCATGAAAAGAAGATACTTCATAATATTTATGAAATATTTCAAATCAAAATCAGCTTATATCCCTTATTGCCACAATATATCTCATTGTATGACGAACGTATTGGAAATTTTATCTATAAAAATCGACTACGATCATTTGATTAGTCGACTTTACATCTCTTGATTGTATTATACAGATATCAGAAACAGGCTGTGAGTCTCTAGGGTATGATATAGGTTGTGTGATATCAAAATAGTTGAGCCGTCTCTTAAACGTCTCATAAAGGCTAGAAATGTAAAATCAGCTACAAGTAGACATATTGTCTGATAGATGTATCAGAAAGACGTCCCATGAAAATCATCGTTTCACAGAAATATCAGAAAGATGTCCATGAAAATCAGCTACTTTACATCTATACGTTGTATTACAAAGATATCAGACAGATGGCCCATGAAAATCAGCCACCTTACATCTTTACATATGATAACAGAGATACATGAAAGATGTCCCATGAAAAACAGCTACTCTACATCTATACATTGTATAACAGAGGTATCACACAGATTACATGAACCTCAGCTACCTTACATCTATTTATTTGCATAACAAACGTATTGCAAAGATGACCCAAGAAAACAGCTACCTTACCATGTATAACAGAGGTATCAGAAAAATGCCCCATGAAAACCAGCAACATTAAATCTGTACACAGAATACCAGAGGTATCAGAAAGGGGTCCCATAAAAAAAACTACCCAACATGTATGCATTGTATTACAGAGGCATCAGAAAGATGACCCATGGAAATCTGCTACTTTACATCTTTTCACAGCATAACAGAGTTATCAGAAAGATGTCCCATAACAAACAGCAACCATACATAAAAAAATGTATTACAATGGTATTACAAAGATTAGTCATGAAAATCTTCTACGCTACATCTATATATATGCGTTACAAATGTATTGGGAACATGATCCATGAAAATCAACTTCTTTACATCTGTACAATGTAAACAGAGGTATCAGAAATATGACCCATGAAAACCAGCTACCTTACACCTAAACATTGCACAACAGAGAAATCAGAAAAATGACTACTGAAAATCAACTACCTTACATCTTTGTATTACATAACAGAGGTACCAGAACGACGTTGCATGAAAAACAGCTACCTTACTTCTTTGCATAGAATAATAAGAGGTATCGGAAAGATGTCCGGTTAAGAATCCGCTACCCTGCATCTTTATATTGTATTACAAATGGATTACAAAGATGACCCATGAAAATTAGCTACTTTACATCTATACAATGTATAACAGAGGAATCAGAAAGATGACCCATGAAAATCTGCTATCTGACATTTTTGCATAGCATAACAGAGATATCAGAAAGATGACCCATGAATAACAGCTACGCTAAACCTATACATTGTCTAACAGAGGTATCACCAAGATGACTCATAAAAACCGGCTTCAATGCCCCAATACATTGTATACAAGAGTCTCAGATAGATGGCACATGAAAACCACCTACCTAACACCTATACATTGTACAACAGAGATATAAGAGAGATGACCATGAAAATCAGCTACCTTAAATCTATACAATGTGTAACAGAGGCATCAGAAAGATGACCCATGAAAAACAGCTCCCTACATCTATACATTGTATTACAGAGGCATCAGAAAGATAACCAATGAAAATCAGCTTCCTTACATTTGTGCACAATATAAGAGAGGTATCATAAATATGACCCATAAAAACAGTTACCCTATATCAAGACGTTATATTACAGAGGTACGTGATACCTCTGTAATATAACGTCTTGATATAGGGTAACTGTTTTTATGGATATAACGTCTTGATATAGGGTAACTGTTTTTATGGATCACAAAGAATATTCATTAAAATCAGCTCCTTTCAAACTATTCAATGTATCACAAGGGCATCATAAAGATGTCCTATGAAAAACAGCTACCCTATATCTATACATGGTATAATATAGGTATCACACAGATGACTCTTGCAAATCTGCTACCCTACATTGACATATTGTATTACAAATTTAGTAGAAAGATTGCCTATGAAATCAGTGTATAACGGAGGCATCAAAAAGATGGTCCACGAAAATCAGCTACCTTGCATCTTTGCATAGCATAACAGAGGTATCAGGAAGATGTCCCATGAAAAACAGCTGCCTTGCATCTGAGGAATAACAAAGGTTACTAGTGAAAATCAACTACCTTTCAGCTATTTAATGGTTCAATCACAGAGGTATCATATAAAGATGTCCCATAAAACAGCTACTCTACATCAAAACTTTATATTACAGAGGTATCACAACGATGACTCATGAAAACCAGCTTCATTGCCACTATAAATTATATTCAAGAGTTTCAGATATCTGCCCCTACTTGTCACATAACTTAGTCTACATAATTTGTAAAATATGTCGACTTGTCACTTAATTAAGTCTACTTGTCACATATTTAAGTAATCTTTTAACATAATAAAGTGCTAATATTTTTAAGAAAAAAAACGCTTTTTGCGCTTTTGCCATTTTAATGCCATACACAAGTTGACATAATAATTTAGCAAGTAGACTTATTTATCTGACAAGTAGACTTAATTATCTTACAAGTTGACATAGTTATCTGACATGTGAACTTAGTTATCTCACAAGTAGACTTATTTATCGGCATGTTGACATAATTATCTGACAAGTTGACTTGTCAGATAATATCTGACAAGTTGACTTGTCAGATAAATAAGTTTACTTGTCAGATAATTAAGTTCGCATGCCAGATAAATAAGTCAACTTGTCAGATACACAAGTCTACTTGTCTGATAATTATGTCAACTTATGTATGGCATGTAAAGGGCACAATCGTAAATACGGTTTATTTTTCTTAAAAATATTATAACTTTATTATCTGACAAGTTTACTTAATTGTGTGACAAGTAGACTTAATTATGTGACAAGTCGACTTATTTAACAAATTATGTTAACTTAATTATGTGACAAGTAGGGGCAGATATATGCCACCATAACGATAAAACCACCTGCCTAACACTTATATTGTACAACAGAGATACAAGAGAGATGACCATAAGAAACAGCTACCTTACATCTTTGCATAGCAAAATAGAGGTATCAGAAAGATGTCCTACGAAAAACAGACAACCTACATCTATATATTATATTACAGATGCATCAGAAAGATGACCCATGAAAATCTGCTACCGTACATTTTTGCATAGTATAACAGAGGTATCAGAAAGATGTACTATAAAAAAACAGCTACCCTACATCAAACAGATGTTTTGAAAAATGAACCATGTAAATCTGCTACCTTACATCTATAAATTGAACAAGATATATGAATGAGATGATCATGAAAATCAACTACCTTACATCTATTCAATATACAACATAACAGAGGTACCAGAAAGATGATCCATGAAAATCAGCTAACTTGCATCTTTGCATAGCATAATAAAGGTATCAGAAAGATGTCCTATCAAAAACAGCTACCATCCATCTATACATTGTATTAAAGAGGTTTCACCAGGATTACTTCAGCTACCCTAAGATATAAGAAAGATGACCAAGAAAACCAGCATCCTTGCGCCTATAAATTGGATAAAATTCTCTCAGAAAATGTCCCATGACAATCAGTTAACTTAAATCAATACATTGTATGACAGAGGTATCACAAAGATAACCCATTAAAACCAGCTACCTTAAACATTTACATAGCGTATCAGAGCTATCAGACAGACTAGTCAGCTACCATACATCTATATACAGAGGCTGATCCAGGAATTTGTGTTAGGGGAGACGTAAAAGTTCGGCGAGGGGCATGGGGGCCGCTCAACAGCTCCGGGAATCTAAGCATTTGGTAGCCATCCAGACAAAGTTTTCTAGACTCGTTTTTTTTTAACTTTTGCCCCTTCTTTTAGCTGGCTTTATTTTTCAACTATGACCATAAAAAATGAACTCCAGTTGAAAACCGAAAAAGGAATAAAGGAATGAAGGTGTCCCCGGGAAGGAACTCCGGTTTATTCGACGCGTTTACTCGTTTTCTCATTCCTCTTTTTCCTTTTCTCTCGTTTTACCCACTCGTTCTCTCGCTCTCACTCTCTCTCTCTCTCTCTTTATTTTAAGGGGGGGTACGCCCGGTACGACTTTCCTTGGATCCGCGCCTGATATATTTGCATTACAATTGTTTTGGAAACATGAAACATGGAAATCAGTTACCTTACATCTATACGATGTATAGCAGAGGCATCAACAATATGACACATGGAAAGCAGCAACCTTGCATCATTGCATAGCATAATAGATGTATCAGAAAGATGTCCTATTAAAAAACAACTACCCTTCATCTATACATTTTACAACAAAGATATCAGATAGATGACATTGAAAATAAGCTACCATACATCTATACAATGTTTAACAGAGCCATCAGAAAAATGACACAAGAAATAAGCTCCCTTACATCTTTGCATAGCATAATAGAGGTATCAGAAAGGTGTCCTATGAAAAACAGCTACCTCACACCTATACATTTTACTATAAAGGTATCAGAGAGATTACCATAAAAATCAACTACCTTACATCTATACAATGTGTAACAGAGGCATAGGAATTATGACCCATTAAACCTTAAATCTTTACATAGCATATCAGAGGTATCAGAAAGATGTCCCGAGAAAAAAGTTATCTTACATGTATACATTGTATTACAGAGACATCAGAAATATGAAAATCAGCTACCTTAAATCTTTACACAGCATATCAGAGGTATCAGAAAGATGTCCCATGAAAAACAGCTACCCTACATCTACATATATTTTTATTACAGAGGTATAACAAAGATGTCCAATGAAAATCAGCATCCTTACATCTATACAATTTACACCAGAGGTATCAGAAACACTACCCATGAAAAACCGCTACCCTATATCTATACATTGTATTACAGACGTATCACAAAAATTATTCATGAAAATCAGTTTCTTTACAACTATAATAAGAAAGATGACCATGAAAACCAGCTTCCTTGTGCCTATCAATTGTACAAAAGAGCCTCAGAAAGATGACAAATGAAAACCAGCAACCGTACACATATGCATTGTACAACATTAATATCAGAGTGTAACCATAAAAAATCAGCTTGCTTTCAGCTATAAATTGTACAAAAGAGTCTCAGAAAAATGATCCATGAAAATCAGCTACCTTACATCAATATATTGTATATTAGAGATATCCGAGAGATGAACATTAAAACCAGCTTCATTGCCCTTATATATTTATACAAGAGTCTCAGATTAGATGACTCATGAAAACCAGTTACCTTACACCTATACATTGTACAACAGAGATACAAGAGAGGTGACCATGAAAATCAGCTACCATAAATCTAAACGTGTAACAGAGGCATCAGAATATGACCCATAAAAAACAGCTTTCATACATCTATGCATTGTAATACAGAGATATCACATGGATTACTCAATAAAATCGGCTACCATAAAGATATACAATGTATAACAGAGGCATCAGAAAGATGACCCATGAAAACAAGCTACCTTCAATCTTTACACAACATATCAGGGGTATAAGAAAGATGTCCCATGAAAAACAGCTACCCTACATCAAAACATTGTATTATAGATGTATATCACATGGATGGCTTATGAAAATCATCTACAGCCATATACTTGCATTACAAATGTATTAAAAAGGTGACCCATAAAATATCAACTACCTGACATCTATACCTTGAATAACAAAGATATAAGAAAGATGAAAACCAGCTTCCTTGCGCCTATAAATTAGATAACAGAGTCTTAGAAAGATGTTTCATGACAATCCTTGTTCTTTAGGATGGCGTCAAAGTGGACTTGGAACCCATGACCAACATTTTTTACTTTTTTAATACAAACATAGAACGTTTACCTGATATGTTAACAGTATATTTTGACGCCTTCCTTCGAAAATTCTGTCGCTTAACCTTAAGTCCTTTCCCAGTTATTTGGCAATGTTTGTTCGTCATAAAAATGCTTAGTTCTTCGTGTTCATTTCGATCCATTGTTAATAGTGATACATTTTAACGATTCGATTTAAAATTGGACTTTATTGTGTTCAGCATTATAATGGTGCATCTCATTGGATAATTCCATATACTTAAGTGTTTAGATTGACACTAATGGTTTGAGGTGGAGCTAAAAGTATCCGCAAATTGAAAACAAATCCTTCCCTGCATTCAAATATGATGATTGCATATATGAAACAATATAAAAAATCATTATACATTGGGCGGGGTGAAGATATTGATCACCTCCAAGAACTAGGAATGAATTAGAACCCCTAAAATCTACAATACATAATTTTCTGCAAAAAACGTTGATAAATTTATTAGCTTTCATTAATACAAATGTTTATGAATTTTTTAAGAAAAAAATTTATCCTTTAGTCAGATTTTACCTTTAAATAGATAAAACAACTAATTAAGGTAAACAACGGGAAACTAAAACAAAATATATAGTTTAACCATATCGAATAATTTTCAGTTTGTTGCTCAATTTCTTAAAAAGTCTTCAATATAAAGGAAGGTGGACTAACATTTTAGTTAATTTAATTTAAACATATTTTAGTTGTTAATAACAAAATGGATTGGACACACGTAAATACATACTTATAAAGTCCTCTCCGCATTACAAGTATATACATATACTAAAACAAAGTAGATCACAAGATAGAAAAACTTGTACACAATTTCAAATAAACAAACGTGAGGAATAATTACAAAAAAATCAAAATCAAAGTCAATGTCAATAGTGGCTGAAGATGTTTCCGTTTGACTCTGATCACTACATCGCACAATTAAAAATCTTTTGTATCTCTTAACATATTCAAACACGTCTCCTAAAATACTTAAATGTTTTTCATAAGAAAGTTCTAAATTGCCACTAGTAAGCGTATGCAAATCAATATTAGTTTCCATTTGGTAGTCATCTTAGACAACCCGAATAAGATCTACACTGTGGTTGTTATATATGGAACAATCAAAGAAATAGTGGTTTGCATCTTCAATACGAAGACCGCATAGTGTCTTGGCACTACCCACAAAACAGAATCTTTCCTGAAAGCATTTTTGAAGGTCCAAATAGAGTTAACATTTCAGATCAATTCTATTCCATTACCTAATTGTTTTTGGAATAAATGATTGATTAGTGAGGGAAGTCTACAGTACGGTAATATTATGTCATCACCATTTCGCAATAGACAAGGACTTAAACTTTGAACTTGAGTGGGAACGATTCTCCTTACGTATTGAAGGACATTTCAAAAAGGTTTCGTATTGTATAAAACATTTGTAATCTTTTAAAATTTTAGTAAACAGACCCAAGCCAGGTTATAGAGTATAACCTGTTTAGAAATGTGCAATTTTCCTTGTAATTTAATTTTAACTATAAATCTAAACAATTCTAATGGTAAAAAGAACGACGACGTCGTGAGACTATTTGAATTTTAACGGCGTAAGAATTTGTCATGTTATATCGTATAATATGGGTTGCTTCATTTGAATCAGATAATCATATTTCAGCCTACAAAGCAACTTTAAAAAAAATATTCTAAATAAACTTAAATAAAAATAAATATAATCTTTATCAATAGTATGAATCAAACATGCCGTGAATGATGGCAGGCTCCTTCCAAACAATATATCCGGTATACACTACAACTAAAACAGCCGTCAATACATAAAAGCTGATTTCTCTCCAGTTGCTATTATGAATACCCGAACTGCGAACCCTAGTCTATTCAAGGTATATTTAACAAAAATCGATCAAAGACAGAAATGGCCGGATTTCGTTTAAAATTAACGAAGCCGGTTAACAGGAAGTCGGTGAGCGACAGACCTGAAATCGAATCCCACGTTATGGGAGGCCATGCTGATGCTGCATACCAAATTTCAAGAGAATGTTAGTAGTTGCTGAGAAAACTGTTACGAAAATTTTTTTCCCCGCACGCCCGCCCGCCCGCACGCCGCCCGCCCAACATTCACGATACTATAACCCGGATTTTCACTGTGTGAAATCCGGTCAAAAATCAAACATTCTGCAGATTTACATTTCGTCGTAACGTGTAGTTCAGGAGCGTGAAGACAGGTTCCTGTTGGGTGGGGATCTGAATTCTTACCATTTCATAATTATAAAATGCAACCACATTATGTTTACACAATGTTATCACATGACCTACAATATTGTAATTACATTATATGTGGCATTATTGTATTATATAGCTATTGGTTTACTCTCAGGAATGTCAATCCATATCATTTCAGGCCAGAAAACAAGAAAACAAGAGGTCGCGAACAAACTGAAGACCATATTTCCGCCCCAAATTATGCGTCCAAATTAGATGATTGATTAATGGTGTTTAACGCCCGAGCAGCAATATTTCAGCTATATTCAGGCGATGAACATGAAATGGATGATAAAATGAACATGAAATGATGATGAATGAAAATGGGATGGGACACAAGGAAAAATAGGGGTAGCGGATTTTAGATTGCCACTGGCAAATGGGAGGATGGATAGGGTCGGGCAATTTAGCCTCCTGTAGCGGGATCGAAATCCCTACTCATAGCGAATACTACAGCAGCGTTCTTTAACGTGCGAGGAACGTGACATTTTTCCCAACACGGTGCACTAATATGGTTTGCGGCCAGGTTTTCCGTATTATGGCCTGACGACCCCAGCTTGCCAGGGGTACCCCATTCAACCACCTGGGGCACACATCCCAGTCGGTCTTTAGGCAAACCGACCTGACACGCCGGTCAGGGTACTGGGCGCTATTTAGTCGCCTTTTACGACAAGCTAGCGCGACTGCGGTCTATTCTTTTAGCCACCCGGATCCCGCACGGGGCCCAAATTAGATGTTTACTCTTTGTGATATGACTATATTACTTTGATATAATAAACAGGTCCATATTCCGATCTATCCTTTTCAGATAGACGACTTGGCTTACAACGTTTTTTTATTACTAAAATATGGTACTTTATTTTAATTTCATTTTCTCGCTAGACGTTAAATGAAAATAAATCAATCTAATAACATTTTTCTGTCTCAAAACGGAGAAGGGTGCGTTGAATGCCTCATCTTAATATGACGTTGATGTTTGAGGATTAGAGATGTTTTACTACATGAAATATTGACAAAGTCGTTGTTATACATGTTTATAGTTGTTTTAGTTTTGCCAATATTTCGAATGAGGGTAAATTTTCTAAAAGAAATTAAAGAATTCATTATACTCCTCATAGAATTGTTGCACTGAAAACTAAGACAGTTATCAATCAGATTTAACCTGTTGTATGGGGTCATATAAACATCTGGAAGAGCAGATTTTATTTAAATATTTTCGGCAGTACTTACTTCAATCTAATTAAATTGTAATTACATTAAGTTCATGGCACACTGACACTACAAATGCGAATTTTATTGGCTTACTGCTATAAACATGTAGATAAATCCTAACACATCTAGTATAATGACAAATCCGTTACTTCTGGTGGATACTTTTACTACCTTCATCAATAGATTTAATTAAGTTACATTTGGTTTGGATTTCACAATGACTCTAGATAACTAGTCATTAGATAACACTATTATCCGTCACAGTCAATATTTAATTTGAATAGATCAGCAATGTATCAAACCTGGAATCGGGTTAAATAAGGTCAGATTAAAGCAATTATTGGTGGAATTATTTGTTTAATATTATTATAAAATATGTGTTGAGGATATATTTTAAATACAAATTAACGACACTGTATTATACAACTCTTAAACGTAGAATTATGATTTTGATAAATCTGTCTATAATGTTTTATTCAAGAATAACATAATATCCGTGGAAGGAGTTGAATATATGTTAATCTACAAAATGGAGAGGTGTATTCTACCAATCCAATTAAAATTAAATCTTTCACCTGCTCCATCCTTTTTGCTGTGTCGCTTTACAGCGACCAACAACATAAAAGGGGGCGGGGGGGGGGGAGCAAGTGAAAGATTTAATTTTAGTTAGATTTTGTATTCTACGTAATTTTTGGCTCGTCGTATATTATATATAGTGGGTGTAACACTTCCCATTCAAATAAAAAATAAAAACAAATTCCAAACATGCACTTGCATTGCTAAAATCTAATTACAGGGAATACAAGTATTCCATTAATTGACAAATGAATTAACATGTATTGCAAAAAACGTTAAAATCTAGATTCGAATTCAAGATGATTAGAAAATATGCTTTTTAATATCACCGATTACGCAATGCTTAAATCTGTTTTTAATTAAAATTTCTTTTTATCTCATTGTGGAAAAGAACTAAAACCTATAGCCCCTTTTTAAGAACTACGCAGAGACTTAAAAAACACCACATTACAATATCTGAATTTATTATTGGTCAGTAGAAAATTCTGAACACCACGGATGAATTTGGTGTATATAAAGGCGAATTGAATGCATGTTTTAAAAATTTGACGCTTGTATTCTAAATTTCTTCTCATTTCCAATTTATTTTATTTCGGCTATTTTAGAAGCTACTGTTTCCAACATAAGGCATTGAAAAAGAATGGGGCATACCATTTTCAAGTTTCGCAACAAATTTGGGTCAGGCAAGATTATTTTGAATTGTACAGTAAGATCGAAGCAGTCTTCCCAATTACAAGATAATGTTCTTATTAAATATCTTAATAAATATATTGCGGAAAAGTAAAACTACAATGTAAATTTTATTATACTTAACATCAAAGATAAGAAAAAACATATCGCAGCAGGGGGTCTCAGCCCCCTAGAAGCTGGGCACAATTGTTTTAGCCACTGCCATGTTCAAAAGTAGATGACTTACTACCTTAACCCCTTAGTTTATAAAGTTGACATATACTGTACTATTTAAATAAAAGATTTCCTTTACTGTACATATATAGATAAATGTTTGATAGTTAAAATGCAACGCACTTAAAAAAACGCATATAGATTTGTTTTGTCAATAATCGTATTGACAAAACAAATCTATATGCGTTTTTTTTGAATTGCGTTGCAATAAAACAGCGATCCAACTTTATTAGAAATCTTAAAATCAACTTGCGATGATATGAAAGATATTAATTAAGTCGAAATTCATTACATGTCTATGTTTACTCTGCAAAATTACAGTACTAAGCGTGTACATTTGAAATGGTATAAGCTCATCTGTTTCTGTGCTGTGAATTACGTTACATTAGTTTCTACATTTCTACAGTATAGTCTATTAGTAACGTTGAATGAGGAAGGCAAAAATCACGGCTTTCATCATATCAGCACAGCACAAAATGAACCACCTAGATCTTTAAAAGTCGTTTCCATGAACTTTTGACATCGAGACGATATCATTGGAAAAAAAACAATAATTAATTCAAATGAATTGAGTTATTTAACTATTAAAATGCAATCGTTTCATGCAAATGCCGTGAAAGAATTTGTGTTCAGGCAAATCAATACATGTATCTTTTTATTTTGTAAGTGTGTATTTTGCAGAAATATTAATAAACATTTCAGATCTTAATCAAATACTGCTACAAAGTAACGTAACTCACACAACCAGGGGCCGTGTCAACGAAAGAATCCTAAGATATGTCCTAAGATATGTCTTAGGATAATAAGTAGGATGGTCTTAGGACATGTCCTAAGTCTGACTTAAGGCGTTCATCAACGCTATCACAGAATAGTCCTAACTAAGATTATCTTACGACCATCCTAAGACAACTTTAATAAATATTTTAAGATGAAAGTAAAGATATATGTAAAATTTAAATGATTATAAAATAATTGTATGAAATATATAATTCATTTAATTCATTTCCATATTCTGCCATAGTAAAGGTAAGATATTTTCTTTGTATTTCAAATGAATTTAAAACATCTCTTTCATAAAAAGCATGCCAATATACAAGTTTACTTTCAATAAATATATTATTTCAAGCCAAAGAATCTAAATTGTTTTTAAATGTTGACAATCTAATTTTTAGTTAGATTTAAAACGGCATTTTAATGCGGCGGTAAATGTTTTACAAATGAGTTAATTTCATCACTACCCTTAAATACAAAAATCATAAGTTATATTTAGTTGGACCATCTCAAGAGCAACAGAAGATGATCCTTATATATTTGTTCTCAAACTAATATTTATAATTTGTATTAAAAATTTTAACACAAAAAGTTAATTATTTCAAATTTATCTATTTTAAACCGGCAACCTATATATAGAACCGCTGCTATAAGGTCCCACTCGATATCTACACGTGTACACATTGTCATTAGTTAAGCCATCTATCGATGGATGGATGGATGAGAAGTCCCAAGTTTTCCGGGACTGAACTTGAAGTTTTGGTCGCCGAAGTGAATGCGGACAAAAATATTCTATTAAGCAAAACTTACTAATGTAAAAATTAAAAAGTGCTGAAAAGAAGACATGGAAAAAATATGCACCAAGGTCAACTCCATTAAATAAAGACTACCAGAGGACAGCGGAGGAAATACGAAAAAATGGTCAACCTCAAGCAAGCAAGCAAGCTAGCCTGTTGTCTATATCCCTAAACATTTTGTTTCGAATATTATATCCCCGTCGTCTGATGTGTCGAAAAAGCAGCCATATTTGTGTTTGTTTGGCAAAGTTAGGGCATCCTAATTGTTTTAGGATGAAAATTAGGAGATCTTCTAACATAGGACGCATTCGTTGACACGACTTTGGACTAAGATGTGTCCTTAGACCATCCTAAGACATATCCTAGTCCTAAGATAGCTTCATTGACATGGCCCCAGAATTTATCGCGGTAACCGTTAAATCTAATAATTTTTCACCTGTTGATTACCAAACAATGAAGTTCTTACAACATATAATTATCTGTTTAAGCCACTTTATTTTGATTGTATCGGTAGAGTATCCGTTGTAATCTTATGAGATAAATAATTGCATTGAATAAACATTAATAATTATAAACTAATAAGCAATGCAAGTACATTGAAACTCTCGAAATACACCAAAAAACTAGCATGTCCATTATTTTATGTATTGTGACATATATTAAGTCAAAAATAAAGTCCATTAATAACGTAGTTTACTTAGAATAAATGTTTCCATATCTTTTATTACACAATACATATGTAATAAGAAAGGTCAAAATTTATTGTTGATGTATATTACAACAAGATCTTTTTTGCGAGATAAAGAAATGATTTCAAAAATTTGGGTAACGTCGAATACATTACGTTATTCGATTTTGCAGGTTTATTTTGTTATGACTGTAAATAATTCGCAAACTGAAAATAAAATATTACGTGTTTATCGTGATAACTCATTTAGTTTACCGGTTATAATTGGCTCGTAGTTCTAATTTCTTAATTAGTTTGAGGGCTCAAATTAAATTCAATCCTGATACAGCGGTCCTGGGGTGGTTGTTTTAGCCTTCTTACTTATCACCTGAATGATTTGATAGTAATGTAGTTCACAAAATATCACATGCCAACCAACAAATACATTTTTAAAAATTGAGATAAATACATACGTTGCTATTACTACCATGGAAGACTCGACACAAGAGAGCAGATTTTTTAAGTTCATGCCGAGAAATAACCCCAAGTTTTTTATTTAAAGGTATCGCTGTGGTCCTCATTATTAATTAACATACATAAGGCTTATCTGTAGCAAGACTAGAAGTGTTCGTTACGCCACGGGCAATAAATTTTCTATCTGTCCTTTTTATGAGTTGTGAAAGTTTAAAGAAAGAAAAGGTCTTGTAAGAAAACATTTAACACATGGAAGCGTGATGTATACGATAATGACTACATAATACGAAAACTTGGTTTTCGGAATGTTATTTTCTCATTTCCAAATCATAAGGTTATACATTTCATGTTTCTGAACTCTTGAAATTTTCCCTTTTCTTGTGAAAGTAAACAACGTCTTTTTCAACTTCAAAATTATTAAAGTGCCAGTTTTGTCAGAAGTCTTCACATTTTCACATTGGTCCCTTTCAACTAATTTTGGCTGGAAAAATGTATTATCATAGTCTTACGGTGAAAGGGAGATAATTCAAACTTTGTATTATTGTGGTAGCAAATTTTCATAATAGACATTCGGAACACATCGTTGTTGTACCGAATGTGTATTCCGAAATATAAAAAGAAGCTCGATTATCATGGTAGCAAATATTAATACCACAATGGCATTGTAGATAATAAATAACATTATAAAAATAACAGTTTGTTTATTAAAATAAGTATTTTAATAGCTCACGCCTATCTAACTCCACCTTACGGTATAAGGGAGATAAATCTAATTAATTTATGTGTTTACATGAGTAGTCAATTGTTATTAGCTCCGCGGTATTAAAATTTACTACGGTACCGTAGCTAATTTTCATAGGTAGCTCGATATTAATACGACACCGGATTGTGGTAAAGCTTTTAATGATTTTCTGCTCTTTTCCATGTTGCTTTTGAAAGAAACTGTCATCTCATTAATATAATTAATTATTTTATTCATTTTCTTTTCGTCTCAGTACTGTCATTTTCTCTCAGTTTCGTACTTTGCGTTTATATTTATTAATTTTTTTCTGTGTCCGTTTACGAATGACAGAGGGCGTTTCCTTGTAATTTATTATTATCCGAAGCCGTGTTCTGCCTTTTTCCTTTCTCTTGTAAAATGATTTACAGTTTATCGGTTTTGTTTATATTTCTCATACTGAAATTCGTTCAACAGTTGCAAGTTGTAAAGCTGCAAATAGGGAAAATTGTACATTATCATTCGTGTTTGATGTGAATAGAATAAAATCAACCAGTCATAATCTATTGGTTCACAGATGGCGGATTGTGAAGGCAATGTATAGAAGTTTGTATATCGTCACACGCTAGTACACATGTACTATGTCTAAGTCTATGATTCACCCCGGTTAATGAAGCTATATAGCGGATTTGGTCGAGGGGTCTAGACCGCTGGACATAGTGCATACGATTTGGTGCCACAGTGTCACAATGGTGTAAGTTCGAATCACGCTGAGGGAAAGCAAAAATTTGACATTAACCGGGGTGAATCTTAGACATAGACATAGTTCATGTGTACTAGCGTGTGACGATGAAATATATATATATAGAAGTAATTAATTGACAACAAGAATATTCTTCATACGCTGACTGATTGATGATGAATACATCCGTCCAAAATTATGATTCCGTCATAACCTCGGTAAACGTCAGCGAGCAGTGCGATCCCGAATCCGTCATTTAATAATATATGCATCAATCGGTCAGGGGTCATTATCCTATTCATGTAATGAATTTCCGGTGCATGTCAAAAGATGGCAGGATGAAAAAATAGTCCCATTTTTCTCTTTTGTTTCTGCTTTTGCCTATAACTGCTATTGCTTACGAAAAAAATCCGTGGACAGGTATACTTTTGTCTCCATTTTTATGTAATTTAGCATTATAGTCAAGTCAAGTAAATTTTATTTAAAGTCGGTGACATATGTAACATCAAAACATAAGCTCTGTAGAGCTTTTAAAACCGACATAAATAACAACTACATGTAACAGACATAATAAGCAAACAGTACAATACAAAACATAAGCTGACACAGACTACATGATAAATAACAGTACAATGCAGAGACATATACTGACACAGACATAGGTACAAGACATGCATTAAAAGTTAAAATAAATACTATGAAAAACACATAAGACAATTGCTGATCATGCAGGCAACACATGTTAAAAAGGTGGAGCAAGAAAGTTATGTATAAAAACATAAAGCAGCTAGCACTAATGCAGGCTAAAAACTAAGCTAAAAGTTATATAGCAATCTATGCAGACTAAAACTAAGCTAAAAGTTACAAAGCAATAAAAGTAAGCACTAAGCAGATTAGAGCTAAGCTTAAAAGTACAATGCAATAAAAGAAAGCATTTGCACAGACATTACAGAATTATGACATACAGAGAAACAGTTTATAAATAAAACATTAAAAGCACATACAGACTGACACTCTAGATACATTGTAAATATACATTGCTAAGTATGAAGGTAGCATAACTTAAGGTGTAGAGAGAATAATACATAAAACATCAAACGATTAGCACTAATATAGCATCAAGCTTAAACACAGAGAGCCATGCATGTCAGCTAATGTCTATATGGTATGCTGCAGTGCACTTACCTGCAGAACGCACAAGAACACCCCTCCCCTTCCCATTTGTTTATTAATGTTTTAAACTGGTTTAAACCCATTTCCTCCCTAAAATTATTTGGCAGATCATTCCACAGTTTTGCTGCAGCATACCTTATAGAGTGTAACCCATACCTTGTAGTATTTACCCTTGGTATAGTCATCAAATTTGTGTACCTAAAACAGTAAGTATTGTCTTTCTTTGTTATTAAGTCATGTAAATATACGGGTGTTTGTTTATTGATAATCTTATAAACTTCAATAGCTATTAAACGTAGTCTACTAAGTTGTAATGATGGCATTTTAGACTTCTCAAGCAACTGATCATATGTACTCAAGCGATCATTATAAATGAACCTTAAAGCCCTTTCCTGAATTTTTTCCAATTTTTTAGTGTTTCCTTCCCCACAAAAATGCCACACTAAAGGACAATAATTGAAGTTAGATAATATAAAAGAGTAATAAATTGTCAATTTCCCTAATTTACTTAGCTGATTTCCGATTCGCTTGAGTGCATTGAGCTGTTGTGATGCTTTTTTACAAATATTAGAAATATGGCTGTTGAAATTTAATCTGAAGTCTAAGGTAACACCAAGTAATTTTACTTCATCCTCACACATTATGTTGTTTCCATTTAGATTAAAAGTAATGTTTAGATCGTGTGCTTTTTTACCAATTGATATTGCCTGGAACTTATCTGGATTAGCTTGCATATGGTTATCTGAGAACCATTTAATTAGAATATAACTCTCATTTTCCAGAGTTGTTACAAGATCACCTAAGTCATTGCTGCTATATGATAGAGTATTGTCATCAGCGTAGTTGTACAAATTGCTTTTATTGACAAAATGAAAGATGTCGTTTATAAAGACATTGAAAAGAACAGGGCCAAGTATTGATCCTTGGGGGACACCTTTGTAAATATCCAAAAAGGAGCTATAAACAGATCCAATTTTGACACACTGCTTCCTATTACTCAAATAGCTTTTTAGTAAAAGAAGGGCACTTTCTGATAAACCATAATTTTCAAGTTTCAATAGGAGCAGCTCATGTGGTAAACAGTCAAATGCCTTTGACAAATCCATCAGTATAGCAGCAACTAACTTATTTTCATCTAGTGACTGACGCCAGTCTTCAACAATTTTAACTAAAGTGTCCTGACAGCTATAACCTGATCTAAATGCAGACAGGAATACATTAAATTTGTTATCAAAAAAATTTACAATTTGATTATCTATTGCCCGTTCGAAAAATTTTGAGATAGTGGGCAGTACACTTACTGGTCTATAATTACCTTTTTCCATAGTGCTATTTTTCTTATGTATGGGTACCACCTGAGCGATTTTAAGTTTATCAGGAAAAGTAGATGTCTTAAAAGATTTGTTTATAAGTTGTGAAATTGGCATCTTAATAACTGGGCTTGCAATTTTCAAAATTTTTGGTGATATTTCATCAATACCTGTTGCCTTTTTGATACTTATATTTTTTATTTGTTTTTCTACAAATTCCTCGGTGATTGGTTCAAAGATTAATTTGCCAGATTCTGCATTATTTGAGATTTGTTTGATTACCGATACACTGGGGTGACAACTATCTATAGGTATTGAATCCTTTCCTATATCTTTGGCCACATTTGTGAAAAAATTATTAAAAACATCACTGATATTTTTCTGGTTAGTCATGATTTGATCATTTTCATTTAGAGTTATATTGTTTACAACCTTACATCCTTTGTTGGTAAGAAAAGGTTTAATTGTGGGCCAGAAATCTTTACTTTTTGGTCCGCCTACACATCTTTCCATAAAATAATTTTTTACAGATTGCTTTTTGATTTTATTAACTAAATTCCTTTGTATTCTATACTTTTCCCATGATTTAGAGTCCCTATGTTTTTTATATACATTATGCAGCATTCTTTTCTTATATATTGATTTCCTTAGATCTTTGTTCATAAAAGGAACTGGTTTTCTTACATCATTTCTGTTTTTTAAGGGGACATGTTTGTTATAGATATTCATAAATTTATTATTAAAACAGTCATATGCCTCATTTACATCAGATGATTCGGGGATACAGAAATCTACTTGGCTTAGTTCAGAAATGAAAGCTTCGTTATCAAAATTTTTGAAACTTCGATATTTCTTTTTGTCTTTTTTATTATATGGTAATTCACCTTTTAGTTGGACTGAGATAAGATTGTGTACATCACTCAGACCTGTTTCAAAGTTACAAATGTTACAACATAAGTTTTGCCTATTTGTTAAAATTACATCAACTAGACTAGGGTTTTTATCTTTACAAAAACATGTAGGTTGTTTCACTAGGTTTGTCATATCAAAGATATCACATAAATTATTAAGTGTCATACTTTTATCTTTATTTAACATATCATAATTAAGATCACCTATAACTATAAAGTTGTCATATTTGCATGTTATTTGGTCCATATGTTTAGTAAAATCATCACAAAATGTTTTATCAGACATAGATGGCGGTTTGTACATACCGCATATAAACCATTTTCTGTCATTTATAATAAGTTCCATACCTATGGATTCAACAAGATTAGACTCAAAGGTGTAATGCCCCATATATGAAATATATGAAATTTTACGTGAAAGAAAGATTTTTTTAATAAAAATTTTTGATGTCTCGCCCGTCCGGTTACTTTTGCTCAGGCTATCCAAAAGGATAATGACCTCTGTAAGAGCAAAATTTACAAATTGGTCAAATACACAAATCCCATTTGTCAGGTACTTTTTATGGAAGGGTACCAGAACTCATTATAGGAAAACATGTTTTCTGCAAAATATATCTTCAGGTTTTATAGTTATAGTCTGTTTCATTATCTGCAGTAAAATTTGACTTTTTGGCCTATGGTATCATAAAAAATTATTTTTGCAAAAAGCACACTGTTAACAATTCTATAGAGTACAGTAAGGTAGAACCCAAGGTGACATGAAATAAAAATGTATTACTGGTATTAAATAATACCTTTCAGACCAAAAATTGATTAAATAAAGGTAAACCATGATCCTATTTCATGTACCAGCACTTATTGCTAGACAGAAACATGTATCATACCTTGAAGATTGTAACTAAAGATTAAATGTATTCATTTTGTTTCTTAAAAGAAGGTTATACAGCAGTATTTCAATCAATATGTAGTGTTTATTCATTCCTCTGGCCTCTAGGTAATTATTTGGCATGGGTAGGCATCATTTGCAATGTGCCGTTTTAATGTAAAGTCTGTGAATCTAGTATGCTTTTGGGTACTTTGAACCAATCAGTCTAGTCAGTTGCTATGTTTTCTACTTTTTCAGTGACTTGGCATGCAAAAAGGACTGAAAAGATGCCAATGAGTCTTTTTGTATAAAAATTATATGTCAGTTTTCTTAAAACTAGTCATTACTCTACTTTGTGCATAGTTTTATTAAAGTATAAGCTACAGAAAAGAGACCTCTGCTTCTCAACCTGAATTCCACTGTGGTGTATTTCTACTTAATAAGTTCATTTATACACTCATTACAGCTAAGAAAAGCTTTTTTAGTTAGTTTTTTTTCTTTTGTGAGGAAAAATGTTAATTTTTATATCATACCGTCATAGCAACAGAACCGACTGTTTTCAACCCCCCCCTATATTCAAATGAGCCCTCACTTGATAAAAAGTTGCTTTTATCAGATGTGTTTCTGCTTATTTGGTAACTATTACACCTGTACTCTCATAAAAAGGTGAAATTTTGACTGTTGTGCCAAAATTGTTGAACAGAAGAAAAAAATTATACACTTACTGTCCTTATCAGTTAAAAATTGCTAAAACAAGGTTTCACCACATCTTTGGAAACTGTCATAATTTTTATTTGAGTAGCAATATATTCAAACTGCATGCTTATTTTATTTACAGAATCATTAAATAACATATAAAAAAATTTTGGTGGAAATCCGGAACTGTTGGCTTTGCTTAAAGGGGTCATTATCCTATTCATGTAATGAATTTCCGGTGCATGTCAAAAGATGGCAGGATGAAAAAATAGTCCCATTTTTCTCTTTTGTTTCTGCTTTTGCCTATAACTGCTATTGCTTAAGAGTTGGATATTTTGAAAGATATGGCATTACTGTAGAACATGAATATATTTTTTTCCAGTCAATGTCTTTACAGTGGAAGCACTTCCTAAAGTGTGTAATGTGGTACAATGTGACCACAACACTGAAATGAAAGTAGAAAAACCATTCTTAAACTTTAAGGTAATTTTCCCGAAAAAAATCCGTGGACAGGTATACTTTTGTCTCCATTTTTATGTAATTTAGCATTATAGGTGTAATGCCCCATATATGAAATTTTACGTGAAAGAAAGATTTTTTTAATAAAAATTTTTGATGTCTCGCCCGTCCGGTTACTTTTGCTCAGGCTATCCAAAAGGATAATGACCTCGTCAGTTTATTGACGGATGCGTATAAATTAATAATTTAAAGATAAAACGAATTCTGCGTCATTTGTATAACATATATGCATTTATAATAACATTCATAATAAAATAAACGCAAGTATTCAAAAGAAACGTTACTACAATGTCTCGTTCTAAAAAATAAAATAAATAAAAATATTTAAAGAAAAAAACTATTTTCTTTATATTATATAATAAAGCAAATTTCATTAAGGTAGGACATACATGCCGGTCGAGCCCTGTAAACCTTAGAAAAACCTTAGCGATTTAAGGCGCATCACCGACCCGACTCCCCCAGTCAGTAACAGATTTATTTCACATTTAGGAAAGGACTTGGCCTCTTTTTTACATCATTACTAGTTACTTGAATGTATGCCTGCGTGTTTTTATTTAGTCTACAACATTTTTAAATACAATCATACAAATGTGTGTAAACAATTTTTCAACTGTTGTTTACCGCAGGTTGGGGGTTTTCTCCGGGTACTCAGTCTTCCTCCCCAATAAAAAACTGGACGCCATGATATAGCTGACAAATTGCTGTAAGTGGCGTTAAACACCATCAAACAAACAAACATCTACTGTTGAACAAGCATTGTCAATCAATACACATTGTTAAGTAAACAAAAAGTTGTATTGTAAAATATCCGCAACCTGTTGACAGGCATGTCATAAATAGTAGATGACTAACCAATCAGCCACCGAGGACCCAATAACGCCGGAGAGAATTTTCTGCGAATGTAAAAGATAAAAATGTGCTTCACATAGACACGTGTTAAAGTAAGAAATAGTAATTTTGTTAACAAAACGTTATTTTTTCTTTAGGACTATGAAGATCGGATTTAACATTGTCATTATAGTCATAATAATAAAACAGAACCTTTTCAAAACCTACCCTTTAAAAGAGTGTCATTCAATTTGAACACAATAACTTATTGCATTGATTGATTGATTTGATTTTTGCTTTTCTTTCAGCGAGAGTATTTCAGCTTTATTTATGACGAGAAGTTAAATATCAATCAATTATAGATTTGTTGGTTTGTTTGTTTAAATATTGTATAACGCAACTTTCAGCAATTTTTCAGCTATATCATGGCGTCCAGTTTTATTGGAGGATGAAGCCGCACTACCAGGAGAAAATCCCAGACCTTCTTTAAAAAAACTTGTCCCTTTTCAATTAAGTCGAGTGCACCCTGCCCGGTGTGAGACTCGAACCCGAAACTTCAGTGTTGATAGACCCCGTGATCAATAGTAGACGAACAAACATAACCACTTGGCCACCAAGGCACCCTCAATCAATTAGAGAAAGATGCACAAAGGGAAAAAAATTTGAAATCCACTGAAAAAATATGGTGTATGGGTAGGACGGAAAATTTACTTTTTTAAGCCTACTTCTTTTCGAAATCTACAAAAGACATCCTTATCGTGCAAGGAGCGTGACAATCTCTAAACACGTCACTATGTACGAAACAATTTTAATATGACCTGAACCACCCCACCTCACCCCCCGAAAAAAAATAAAACACGAGAGCACATCCCATGTCCGCCAACTGAAGACGCGCTGGTCAGATCTGTGAAACCTTGTAACTAATTTCAAATACTTCCGAATTTAAAGGAAACCATTTATACTTATATATCATTAATTATCGAATGACTAGAACACACATCGTAAAATAAACAAATTGTGTCGGCTAAAATGCAAAAGCAGAATTGATTTTTATATCATGCTTACATGTTGGCATCTTTAGCTCATAAGCTTCTATATACAAAGACGTTTAGTAGTTTGTTCTTTATTTGAGATTTTATTGTGTGTAAATTCATGTGACACAATGTGATAATGAATAAAATATATAAATAGATGTTTTCGCTTTTGTCGTAAATCTTATTTAGTATTATACACCGGAATTCTTAGAAATTGTGGCACAGTAGTTTATTCTTTATTTGAAATTTAATTCTGTGTTAATTCATGTGACACAATGAGATAGTGAAGAAAATATATAAATAGATGTTGTCTCTTTTGTCGTAAATCTTATTCAGTATTATACACCGGAATTCTTCGGAATTGTGGCACTGAAAGAAAACTAATCAAACCACGACAAATGATCTGTTTAAGCGTTTATACAGTAATAAAAAACCTTGACCTCGGTGGATAAGGTAGCAGTAATCTATTATTGATCACCAAGTTGTCTGTTCAACCCCTACAGCGAGAGGGTGTGCTCGACTCATCGCTTAATTTGCAACGAGCACCAGTTTTCCTGTCGAAGGTGTGATCTTTCGTTGGGTACTCCAGATCTTCCCTATAAACACTAGAATCCATATTATATAGATTAATATAATTTTTGAAAAAAATGTTAATCAATTTTCAAACATACATAAACATAATGATAACGCGAAAGCGCGAAGGGAAAAAAAAATTACGATTCCGCCTTCACGTTTTTCGTCTTTCTTTCTCGCTGTTTCCTCTTATCAAATTTCGAAGACAAATACGAGATGTACGCTTTGGCAAGCGAGGTCAAATTAAGAAATAATTCATGGCTGCCCCAATTTTATGGATTATTTAAATATGGGTAGGCATTATATTCATGAATATTTTGCCATGAGCGAATATAATGCTTACCCATATTTAAATAATCCATAAAATTGGGGCAGCCATGAATTATTTCGATTCTGATATGAAAATACAGAAATTTTACATTTCGCGACTACCTAGGTAAAGGTTTATTTTAGCATCCAATTTCCGAGAACCTCCCTTGTTTAGAAATTATTATATTTCTCGTGTAAAACTTAGTAGAAAAAAACGAAGAAATATAAATTAAAAACAAACAAACATATTTTTTAACATTTACAATAAAATTTAACAATAAAAAAAAAGAACGACAAAATTAAATGCTTCATTACATCAGTCGCCGTGTGGCGTGTCTGGGACTGTTCATGTGTTGTTGTGTTTGCGTGAGAAATGAAAACCGCTTACCGCATTTGGGCGATCTTATGCTCCTGTTTTTGATCCACAATGGTGCAAATTTAAATCGACAGTTATTTTCCACAATAATCAACATTTTGAAATTCGGTTGCGTTTTCATTTTGATACGTAACGGTAACTTCGTTTGTGGTGGGGGCGGGAAAAGTCTCGCGGTTTGCATTGAACGTCATTGTAAATAACGCAACGTCCCGTGAAAACACAACGTAGCTAAAGTCAAGGAAGACTTGTAACATGTAAACAATGAAGGCATAGAATATAAAATGGACTTGTTATCGTGAAAACATGTTATCTATTGGATTTTCTTACAAAGGTACAAAATAAAATAAATTTTAAAGCAAAAACATCAACACACGGGGGGTTTTGAAATGGCTGGAACAGCCGTATTTTGTTGAATATTTAAATAGAGGTGTGTTTCCAAAGCGTTTGAAGGACGTCATATTAGAATATTGCTTTAATTCATTGTGTTTGTGTTTTTTTCATTTCTTTTTTAATTATTTTTTTGAAATAAAATGACACTAAGTGATATTCATATTCCGTCACAGATGTATTACATGTAGTTATAGATGGGTGGGGGGGGGGGGGGGGTGGGGGGTGGAATTATCAATTTATCATTTATAACTTTAGACTAGACTTTTCCGCTTTAAAGTATTCGAAGAAAAATACGAGACGTGCGCCTTGCCATGCGATGTAATTTTTTTAAAGTTACTGTGTTTGTGTGTGTTTTTGATTTACTTTGTTTTAATTATTTTGTAAATAAAATGACACTATGTGATGTTTATATTTCGTCATAGATGCATTAGTTATAGATTGGGGGAATTTTCATTTTTATTATATATAACTTTAGACTAGTTTTAGCCTTATTATTAGGTAAAACTAGCCATAAATGAGGTCAGTTGACTTTTTATGCTTATAATATTTGCAAGTGAAACGAATTTTCACATTTCGAAATATTAATTTTACTAACCGGAAGTTGAATGGACGGACTGGAGCGATCAGTCGAAATCAATCCGTCAGATCAGTCAAATCGTTCAAAATCCGTCAATTGACGGATGGGCGGATTGGGAATGATCTGACGGATTGGGAACGATTTGACTGATCTGACTGATTGATAATTGATTGCTGACGGATTTTGGAACGATGACAGATCGCTGACGGATTGCTAAAAGTGTTGCGTTTTCAATCTCAAGTACTGTATTCATAATTATTTCCTTATCACTGTTTGTTTGTTTTTTGTTTGTGTTATATTCCTCATATCTTTGCCTGGTTGCAGAATAGGAAAACATTTTACATAGACAGTAAGAAACATGTATCATATGTTTTAGTAGTTGGTCGTGAATATCATCTATCATTTTTGGCTAATGTTAATCAACTTTTGCTCTTTCGAAGAAAATGTTATCTTCTAAATCGCTAAATCCGTAACTCATTGTTTTAAAATAAGAAGCATTTGGCAGAAAGGTCTTACAATCTGCAGTTATTATGTCCAGTTCGTCCTTCAAATGATTATTTTTATTATTTTATTGGGAAATTTTCCGACCATTATCTATGCTGTATTCTGTGAGTTTCTGTTTGTTTTTCTCTGTTTTTTTTAATGAAACAGTCAAAAACGTAAAAATTTTTTATATATATTTTAATGCCTTATTGACAGCTTGTAAAAGACTACTAAATGGACAAAGCAAAAATGTGGCCTTCTATCTGCTGGAAGAAATGTTGTACGTTTGTACCAACAAGATCTTATCTGCAACCGACGAGGGTTTCCCCAAGGAAATTTATAGCGCTTTTGTCGAAGCTGCGAAATCGTTAATGGCAACAATTTTTTTAAAGAAACGGACATAATTCAACATAGAAGAAACAATATTATATTATGTTAACGAACGATAAATGACAAGAGGCATCTTGTCGAATAATAAAGTAAAGATCTTATCGATATTCCGGGTTAAAAAAGTAAGTTATCAGGACTGTCTACCCGCACTATCGTACACACAAATCCAAAAAATGATAATTGTGGCATCCTCGTCCTTAAACAATTGCGTTTAATTCACGGCTAAGATTCTGACGAAACTTTGTGTACCAAACAAATTAATAAACAGCATTTCTGTAGCGGTAAAAGATCAAAACAAGTGTTTGTTTAAATTTTGTTTAACGCCATTTTCAGCTATATCATGGCGTTCGGGTTTTCTTGCGAAGGAATCAGGAGTACCCGGATAAAACCCAAAACCTTCGAAAGGAAACTGGCAATCATTATTAATTAAGATTGAGGGTCAAGAGCACCCTGCCCGGAGTGAAACATGAACCGCAACCACAGTGTTGACAGTCCACGCGATCAATGGTACACACATTAACTTAACCATTAAGCTACCGAGGCGGCACCAAAATATTAAATTGACGACTGGTATATTTTCATGCTTTTCTCATATAATGTAAAAAAACCATATACACTGATCAAACCGTCAAAAACGGCAATCCACGAATCAAAGTTCGATAAACCGGTAAACACCAGAACCAACAACCCAAAACACACCAACTACAACAATGGAAATTTTGGTATGGTTTTTAATTAAGAAACCAAATTACTAAATATAATAGTGGCATGAACTATTTTCTAATTGTGTATGGACAATTTATGGTAGAAGGGTTTGGATCTCAAAATCCATTCACTGAATTGCAAACCATGATTTACTTTTTAAATACGGCCCAACACCAAATTGGGTTAACTAGTTGCTGTCTGCCCAATACAAAGAACCACGAGCTGAGTACGTACTATGAGTACGTACTAAGAGACTGTCTTCACGTCATGTGTATAGGTTGCGCGCACCCGGAAAGTACGTAATTGTTGTGGTCATTGATATGCTACTTATAAACAACTCAGTAGAATTGTGTTACTTTTAATTGATTGATTGATTGTTAACGTCCAGCAAGCAATACTGCAGCTATATTCAGGACGCGAAATTTATAGTTTTTAAATTATAAGTACGTCATGCATCCCTTTATAATAAAATGTAATCATAAACATTAATATGAGTATATACACAGATAAAAATAGTACTTAAACCAATAAAAGATATGAAGCATCAAATTAACTTTATTAACTAAATTAATTTGTTTTAAAAACTTTAAAATTGTGTCGCCTGTGACGGTTTTAAATAGATTTAAATAGGTATCTACACAATAGAAACGTTTACGAATGTGAGCCACGTCCAACAGTCCATCAAAACATGCTTAATGGTGTATAGACTGTTGCATTGCACACATTCTGGTCGTGGCTATATTTAAAATATAACTATGTGTAGTCCTGGTATGACCAAGACGACATCTTGTTAAGAGGCTTTATCAATAAGCATTGAGCTCTGGACTATATTACAATGGAACATGCAATGCATATATTAATCCGCCGTTCATAAAATTTAGGATTAAGCATTACAATTTTACGAGAACAATTTTGAACTATATAATAAATAGGATAATCAATTGGGCATCGTGAATATCCAAAATATGATCACTCGTGCCGCATAAAGCATCAAATTAAACTCGTGCGCGGAACAAGTTCCGCGCACTCGTTTAATCAGATGCATTATGCGGCACTCGTGATCATATTTTGGATATTCACTCCGCCCAATTAATTATCCTATAAATACAATTATTTTTGTCCAAATAAATACAGATCATGTGCAAAAAATTAAAAATATTACAATGCACGAACGTGAATGCATTTCCTGTCAACTTTTCATGACGAGAGGTATTCATTGCAAAATTGAATAATATAAACAAAGAATTTCGTAAGTTACCGTGATTGTTTTATAAAAATTGAAATATAACATTTACACTTGAAGTTCTGTAGGTAATTTAATTACAAGAAACAAACCCGATCGGAGATTCAATACACATCCGCCATGTTTGTTTACCTGTAACGAATATGAAAAGAATAAAGGACGAATGTTACTAAAGTATTTGTTTTGAACGTTGTTTCTAATTACTTTGTTTTGTGTTTCCCCAACAGGTTTCATGATAAGTCTGTGTTATTTAAATTTAAATTTTGTTACCTGTTTCATGTGTTGTTCAATGTTTGAATTCGTTTTGCTGTGTTCTTTTAAAATCTGTTGCTGTTTAAAATTGTTTAATGCGGAGATTACCAATATAAACACTAAAATAGAATGTTGAGATAAACACGTTTATTACATAAGTAAGGATTTTACATTGTATAAATATTTCCTTTAACATAAAATTGTAAGATCTGGCCACAGCATAAAATTTTGTTCAGATTCCCGGGAGACGTACCGACCGCCAAAGTAAAGGGCTTGTCAGTGCCTCTCTGGTAACAGAAATGGCCAAACCAAATCCGGTGACAGAAAAATGGTTAAGATCTAAAGCTTTCTGCTATTACCCATTTAATACACCGCCCCCTCGGTTCACGTAGGGGACCCTACCCCCAACTGGTACCAGTTGCAGAGCTATCCCTCCGGTATACGTGAGAAGATATAACATTATAATTTACATATATAACTTGAAGATATCTGTATACACTCCGGGTAAACACCCTGTATACAATTGTTCAAACCTGCCCCCTACGGTACCGTAGGTTAAAGGCTAATGACCGGGTCAGAATAACCTTAGATCCAAACGAGTCTCCCAGGAATCCGCCCCCTTAAATAACCTCGCTGTGACAATACATTTCATTACAAAATTAATAGCATATAAGTGAATAAAGCAAAATGCCTTAAAGTTTCGATGACAACATAGAAATTTACACTGTCTATCTCTGCCCATCAGAAGTCTATTGCAAAATGTCAATTGTCCTCCAATGTCTGCTTCATGGAGTGTCCATAATGCTGTTGAAGATCGAGTTGATGTCTATTTATTCTGGAAAATAAATTAAAAACTCAAGGCAGTACCGTGTTCGTTGAGAAGACAATAAATGGGGATGGGTGGGTGGGATGTCAAATTCTTGTAAACAGTTACCGCTCAGACGATCAAAATTGCCAATGATGCCGTTATTTGAGATCAACACTCTATAGAAGCTAACAATCTACACGTGCTATCAAAAACATGAGTAAGCACCACCTTTAAATAAACAAACGACCGATTAGCCACTCCCATTAAACGGTGATTATCAGTGAGTGATAATCACTATTAATGCGGAGATTACCAATATAAACACTAAAATAGAATGTTGAGATAAACACGTTTATTACATAAGTAAGGATTTTACATTGTATAAATATTTCCTTTAACATAAAATTGGAAGATCTGGCCACAGCATAAAATTTTGTTCAGATTCCCGGGAGACGTACCGACCGCCAAAGTAAAGGGCTTGTCAGTGCCTCTCTGGTAACAGAAATGGCCAAACCAAATCCGGTGACAGAAAAATGGTTAAGATCTAAAGCTTTCTGCTATTACCCTTTTAATACACCGCCCCCTCGGTTCATGTAGGGGACCCTACCCCCAACTGGTACCAGTTGCAGAGCTATCCCTCCGGTATACGTGAGAAGATATTACATTATAATTTACATATATAACTTGAAGATATCCGTATAGACTCCGGGTAAACACCCTGTATACAATTGTTCAAACCTGCCCCCTACGGTACCGTAGGTTAAAGGCTAATAACCGGGTCAGAATAACCTTAGATCCAAACGAGTCTCCCAGGAATCCGCCACAAGAGAGGTTCTATAACCTCTCATCCACAAAATTTATAGGCACTCTATATTTACTTGTAAATCATTAACAAAAATTGAATTGCCAGTGTCGGACAAGTGAATTCCATCGTTCCTATACAATGCGACCTCATTAAACCGAATATCGGGATGTTGGATTACGGACCCGCCTTCCCGTTTAAAGATAGTTCTTGCGGAACAGTTTACACGCTTTCTGGCCTTATCAACTTTATTTGGCTTTTTATCTCCATGCCAGTATCTTCTTGGTAAAATATCAGACCAGACAAGTTTTATATTAGGAATAAGTGATCTAAAGCGGAGTACCGAACATTCAATATTCCGAATTAGCTCAAAAGATGTGATGGGTTTTGCTATTGATGCCAAATCATTCGAACCAAGGTGAATAATAATTACATCAGGGAAAGCATTTACTTTTAACAAGGATTCTATCTTCCGCTCTAAGTCCTCCCAATGCATTCCTGATGTGCCAAACCACATAATCTTTATATTTTTCCTTTTTTCCAGTCCTAAACCGGCACCCCCAGGTCTTGACCGAGCATAAATTCCTGCCCATCTTACTATAGACGAACCAACGATCCATACAATTTTGTGACCTAAAATTACAAGTTTAATCAGCTTAAGACAATCATCCCAACATTTAAACCTAATAATCTAACCTCCATAATTAAGCGCTTAATTAATAGAACTGAGGGGTGCGGATGTATCTATTGTAAACACTTGATTTCCACCTTCCCCATGTTTTGATTGTGTCACTGTCAATCTTGCGGTTATAGGCTTCAGTGCACGCTCCTATTCTAAAGCTATGGGAACGATAACATCCAGTTTTAATTTCACAAAAATCTAAGGTTTTCTTGAGAACAGATGAAAACTGATATCTTGTCAGCGGGTCGCCATTGAAATGTAGGAATAACTCCGCGTTGTCAGACGATGGCCTTATCTTTAAGTACTGGTTTATCATAGCAATTGGACAAATTGATTTATGTTTTGAAGATGCGATAATAAGATTCGTTGAAATTCCTTTCTGATCGGTCTTTGATTTACGTATAGTTATCTCCATGGCAGAGGAAGAAATTAATTTAACATCTTGAATTTCGAGTGCTCGTCTAGTGCGGTCGCTTTTTGACCCTTTTGTAAGTTCGCCTATTCTCATAAAAGCAAATGCCAATGAAAACGCTGCTGAGAACATCTTTGCCTCATAACTTGATGAGGTAGTAGATATTAACGCTGGAATCAATCGATTTAAAAGCGGAAGAGTGATTGGCGATCTGATGTCTTTGCGATTATGTTTACGCTTAAAACCTTCGATAAGTTTTGTAACAATAAACAGCTTAGTGGGGTCTGATAATCCCTTAATCTTGTGAAAGTAACTAAGAGCGGCTAAATATGTTGTCATAGTTGAGGCCGAAATTCCCGAAATCGAAAGGAATGCGATAAAATTAATTATGTAATTTACAGGTATTGGCCAATCAATATGATAACCGCATCTGGTAGAAAAATCAACAAATTTCTTAAGACCGGTTTTGTAGGTATGCCAGCTTTGGGGATCCATGGAATTTTCCAGTAAATTTATCACCTCATTCTCTACCATTGCCAAACTTCTTGTGGGATCCTCACTGGGACTGGGTGTGCATGTGGAGCCAGTTCCTTGAATCTTGACCACTGGCAACGAGAAATTGCATCGGCTACAGAATTGTTTCTACCCTCAATATGAACCGCTTTAAAAATAATATTAAACTTTAATGTGAGCAAAACTAGGTTTCGCAACAGACGCATAACCCTAGGATCTTTAGAAGTTTGTTTATTGATTATGTAAACAACCGCTTCATTATCAACATGGAATAATAACCTTTTATTTTCCAGGACGTGTCCCCAAATATACAATGCAACAACCACAGGGAACAGTTCTAAGAATGTAAAATTTCTGGTTAAGGATATATCTTGCCACTGTTTCGGCCAAGTTCCATGAGCCCAATTCCCATTAAAATAGATCCCAAACCCATTTCCGCCCGATGCGTCAGTGTAAAGTTCCAACCTTTCGTTCGACTCCCAAAACCTATCGTGTATCATTGTAACCCCATTAAATGTATTAAGGAAATCTAACCAAACTTTTAGGTCATCGCGAATTGCTTGGGTAATTCTAATTCGATGGTGCGGCTTCGTAAGATTAGATGTAGAATCAATCAGTCTACGACTAAAGGCACGACCTGGCCTGACTACACGACAAGCAAAGTTCAATGACCCAATCAACGACTGCATTTCTTTCAAGGTCACCTTTTTCTTACCTAACAAATACACAATGTTTTCTTGCAATTCTTTAACTTTAGGCATTGGGAGACGCATGCACATCTGTTTTGTATCAAGTTCTATACCCAGGAAGGTTAGCCTAGTGTGAGGTCCTTCGGTTTTATCGTCTGCTAACGGAAACCTGATGAAATTACTGACTTTTTAAAATGTTTTCATTGCCTGAGAACATTCCTCAGTTCCAGCCCTTCCGACAAAAAGAAAATCGTCTAAATAATGTATTACACCTGGATTTCCCGGGCTTTCGTACTTAATGACCCACTGAATGAAAGTAGCAAACTTTTCAAATAAGGAACAACTAATAGAAGCTCCCATAGGTAAACATTTGTCGTAGTAAATAAGGTCATCAAATTTAAAACCCAGCAAATCAAAATCCCCTGGACATATAGGAAGATTTCTAAAAGCTCGCTTTATATCACATTTTCCTAGCTCTGCAGAGTTGCCAAGCGCTTGAATCATTTCAACTGCATCGTCTATACTAGAATATTGAACTGAACACTGGTCTTTGGATATGAAATCATTAACAGAAAATTCTGTAGGATATGACAAATGATGAATCACTCTAAAATCGCCATCTTTTTTGGGTACCAGACCAAGGGGGCTTATTCGCAGGGTAGGGAAAGGTCGACCGATGAAAGGACCAGCGATTCTTCCTTCTGCTAATTCTTTCCGGATTTTTTCTCGGACTATGTATGGAGATTTCCGAACGCTTTGCAAATTATCTGCATTAAAGGGGAAACGTGGACCATTGTATTGTAGGGAGAACCCATTCTTAAAACCATGATATAACATTTTGGTAACATCTTGATTGGGATAAAATTTTAAATAGTATGACAATGCTTCTAAATTGATAGGAGTTTTACCTAACGTGTAGAGGTCTCCAGAAAAAATCTTATTACTGTCGTTTACATTGTGTTGCGGGATGTTGGTTTCCACAGGAACTGCATGAATGACTGAACTTGCAGTTTTGCCCGAAAGAGCATCTCCCTTTGTTATATCTCCAGCAGTAGGATTTGCTTGGCGAGGGGCTGGTTGGGCAAGAAAAGTCTGATTTCCGCCCGGTCTATCGTCCACGTCATATGATCTGGATTGAATTTGGGAGGAAACATCTGACCTTGGCAGAAATGTTGGGGTCGACATTGCAAAAAACCATAACTCGTTATCAATTTGTCCCCATGACGACTCGGGATACCTTGACCTTTTTAACCTAAATTGTTCGTCATATCTTACCCAAGCGGAGGAGGAAGGGGACCTACTTGCCATAAGGCGAACATCTCTCATATATTTTAGCAGTTCTTGTACTCTATTTATATGCTTTTCGATAAAAATGCTCACGAATATCAAAAACGCAGAAGTCCAAGAGTTAATATTATATAGAGGGCGACTTTGAACCTGCCTTTCTATTATAACTCTCCCATCTTTTAGGCAGAGATTCCCCTGGCATTCAATAGCTACTGTCAATTCCCTTGAACTCTTAAGTAATAAAGATAAATCAATGTATTCCCCTTCCCAAATCTTGTTTTTTAGCTTCAATGGGATGTGACCCCCAATGGAATCAAAAGCGCTCGGGATTGCCGCAGGTGTAGCTTCAACTTCCACTACCTGTAACCCCGGTTGTATTGAAGTATAAGTACCTTTTTCAAAGTCTATTGGCTCTGTCATGCCATCTATCCTATATGCCACCTCCACATCATTAACACTGTTTTCTTGTTGCTGCCCGCTATGTGTCTTGTCGGCCGCCTTTCTCCTCTTCTGCCCTGGGGCCCTAGATGGTGTCCCTCCAACTGCCTTTCTCTTGTTGGGTGCCATTCCGAGTTATGATTTAACTATTATGTCAAATTATGTCAAAATAATATCCTTGAATCCGGATAACGAATATTTCAAACGACACTAAAGTTCGAAAGTCCAAAAAATATCTTTATGTCAAATTCTTGTAAACAGTTACCGCTCAGACGATCAAAATTGCCAATGATGCCGTTATTTGAGATCAACACTCTATAGAAGCTAACAATCTACACGTGCTATCAAAAACATGAGTAAGCACCGCCTTTAAATAAACAAACGACCGATTAGCCACTCCCATTAAACGGTGATTATCAGTGAGTGATAATCACTATTAAAATTTTATTTTGCCTTATCATTACGTTGAAGCTAACGTCGTTTTATTTGTTACAATTTTATTTGCGTAACTGTTCTCTTGTCAGCGGTGGCTTTAAAATGAAAACGCTTTATTAATCATTACTTGAATATTAAATAATTTCTTCGTTGTTCCTCAATACGTAATAAGTTTAATGCTACGTAAAGGTACTGTAAAAAGTTCAATGCTACGTCAGGGTAGTGTAAAAAGTTTAATACTGCGTCAATGTATATGTGTAATTTGGTTTCTTGAATTTTGTAATTATTTTTAATATTTTGTTGTTACCGACTTACTGTTGGTGTATCGTAAAAGCGATGTGTGGTAAAGGGACACGTGTACGGAAGTAAAGCTGAAAATGTGAAATGCATTTTATTGTGAAATTGCACGTAAACAGAATTTAAAATATCTTATGTTTTATGACTTGTTCTTTTCTTGTTTTCTTTAGAAGCTCTGAATTAAATTTGAACGGGAAACAAAATGTTATTTTGAATTTTTGGTAGTTTTGGTCGGAAATAATGCCCGTAAAATAAGCAATAAAGATTACGAGGGCCAAAGGTATGCACACCGGCTGAAAAAACGAATGCGTTGCAGTAAAATACCCAAATACCACCAATAGAAAGTATTTATGAAATTTTATTTAGTACACGTTTAGTCTTTTTATTATTATTCAATACAACTGTAAAATCATTTGTAATGCATTTACTCCTTGGGTATTGCTTCGTCTAATCGGACAATCATAACTATAATTATTTATAGGACTTATTTTATTTATTTTGTGAAGTAAGTAGAAAGTATCAATAATATGTGAAGGAAAACATGCGTAAATTATCAGTTGAACCCTAATTGAGCTTATGATATTTGTTCTTTTTATGAAAAGTAAACATAGGTGCGATAATTTCAAACTGTTTTAAAAATGTTAAGCATCTTCTTAATTGAAGCATACAAGTAATACTCTAAAATCCGAAATAATTGAGTATTGACTGAATCATATGAGCGAAACAAAGACTGACTTTTTTATGAATGCGAGATTTTGCTTTGAAATACTACAATCTTTTTCACATCGTGAGCGCATCTAGAACAAAGTCTTTATATTTTATTCAGAACCGGGTAAGAAAATCACTTTAACATTGTTATTTTTTGTCGTGTCATTTTTGAAAATCGACAAGGTTCAAGAGTATTTTATCTCCGTCGTCAATAATTAAACGCATTTGTAACGAACGGATTTTTTCCGCGCTATGACTAAACTGTGCTAAAAATATTGAACATCCAACATGGATTCAACATCGGAGAATTCCAAAAGGCTGGAAGTTATATTTTTTTACTGATTTGACAATTTATAGATCAACATAGACAAACACACGATGTATGTACTTACAGATGGCGTCGGAGTGACTGAAATGACTGTGTGTCGAAACATATACCATACATATATTGTAAATATACAATATTCGTAAACTTGACGTAGGGGTGGGGGAGTTTTTATCGTCCTGCACCGACAACCTCACGCACCTGGTCGGAGGAAATATTCTTACAATGTCAAAAGATATATACAATTTTTTTGCAGCAGCCATTGAAACGGGTAGAAATGCGAGGCTCTGTGAAGCATTTCTCACCTGTTTCGCGGTAAGAACAAATAAGCTATAAATTTTCACATGTACGAAGATTATATATTTTAATATGCAACCAACCAACACGTTTATACTAATGAAAATCATGAAAAAGGTGCACCTCTAGCCGATTTTTGACTTAAAATTGTCGGTAAAATATCGTATTTGACAATATGTCGGAAACCAGAAATGAGGACACTGGAACCAGCAGACTTTTTTCGGCACTGCTGAATAAAGCAAAAATTTATTCTTCTACCTTTATTTTAAGTTATCATTGTACCTACTCATAATCAGTTGAATCGTACCCTCGATCAGTTTAATGTTTTTTAAGGCAGTGCCGTTTAACAACTTGAAACTAAGACGTCAGTACATGTAATCGTATCTGTTTGCACATGCTCATTTATTATAACGTTGATTATGTTCTTAGTAAGCAATATTTCGTCTGGTAAACCAACTATTTCGCCGTCAGCGCAATAAGTGTTATTGCAATTGGTAGTGTCGTGAGTTTACTTCGGCTTTCTCCCCATATATGTTTTTTAAAGCGCAATGATAAATACAGTTCGATTTGTATATATCCCCTCACATACCAAGGATCGATAAAAAACGTACAAGTGCATAAATATGCTACAGCTGAGATATATTTAAGAAAATAGATATATTTCGAAAACAACGGTAACAAAAAACGAATATAATTCTCGTGCAACATAATATATCTATAAGTACACAATATCATACAACATTAAAAATATAAACAGTATACACGTAAACACGTCTCTGCTGTAAAAATAATGGAGTAAAATGCAGGTAAAAACAGCGAAAGATAATTCTTGACCCATTTCAATAGACACTTCTCTCCGATAAAAATAATGCTTTGTTATAGTAAAATGCAGTATTTTATCAGAAAAAAACTTGTCATTGTCTTATTTCATTTTGGCGACCAGAGGTACGAAACTGTCAACTGTCATCTATATAAAATGGTTGAGGACATAAATCCACTACATATTGACGCGTGTTGAAGTGGTCATCATTACACTATCATTTAAAAGTCATCGCTAATAACAATTGCAGAAATGGAATTCCTCTATTATTTAATATATAACTAATCATTAATAAAAAGGTTTATTTTAAAGCCACCGCTGACAACAGTTAAACAAATAAAATTATTAAAAAAAAATAAAACGACATTAACACCAACGTTATAATAAGGAACATTAAAATTATCAAAAGTTTTAAACAGCAACAGCTGCTAAAAGAATAAACCAAAACGAAACCAAACATTTTAAAACGTTAAACAAAATTTTAATCACACAAACTTACCATGAAACCTGTGGGAAAAAAACACAGTAATTAGAAAGAACGTTCAAAACAAACACTTAAGTAATATCTTTCCTTTATTTTTTTCATATTCGTTACAGGTAATCAATATGGCGGATGTGTATTGAATCTTCGATCGGTGATGTTTCTTGTAAATTAAATTAAATACCGATCTTCAAATGTAAATGTTAAATTGTAGTTTGTATAAAACACTCACGGTAACTTACGAAATACATTTTGGTATCATACAATTTTGCAATGAATACCTCTCGTCATGAAAAGTTGACAGGACATGCTTTCACGTTCGTACATTGTAATATTTTTGATTTTTTGCAAATTATCGGAATTTATTTGGACAAAAAGTAATTGTATACATTGGTAAAGTTATAGCCACAGACACATTGATAAAGAACACAATATAGTACAATATAGTGTAAAAACCTCAATCTCCGCGTCAAAACCTTATTTCCCAGTCACGCTCTTAATTTCAGATGAGAACACTTAATTTTACAGTCAACGCTTACAAAATTAAGGTTTTGACGCGGAAATTAAGGTTTTCTACGAAATTAAGATCTTGGTGTTTGTAGTGTACACATGGTACACACAAGTTATCCACATGACTGTATAATAGAATAGAAATATGTTTTGCATACTGAAGTATATCTTTAACATGTCAATTTCTGTAAATTTCCATGAGTATATATCATATATGTACTTGTACATGATGTGTATGCATAATAAATGAATTTTTACATCCCTTGTATCAAAAAGCAAAAGTTATTGTGCCTTTTTGCCATTTGTTCTCTCCAACTTTCTAATTTCCTCCAAATGTAAGAAATCTTAATGTGATTTGCATTACCAATGTTGAAAGAAGGTTTAGTAATTGATTGATTCTCTCTGTCTATCTTTTTTTATGTTAGTCTCTAACTCCTTAAAGTATAAACGCTACCATGGTCAAGCTCTTTCAACTTTATAAGTTTCCTTCCAGATAGAATATAATGAGATGTGGAATAAGTGTTTGCAACACAGCCTAAAAGGCAATATAAAAATCTTCAATAGAAAAACAGCCATGATGTTTATTATTTTTGGACATGTCATGTTTTGTCCTATAAAAATATTAACTACAATTGGAATTGGTTTAAAGCTTTGCAAGTTTCAGTTACAGGAAAAGACAATTCATTTTAAAATAAACTATTAACACAGACATATGTCTCACCTATTGGACACAGTATAAAATGAAGTTAAAAATCGCAATGTTAAAAATTTCTAAAGTACTGGCAATTACTTTGTAATGAAACTGTATTCCAAATATCAATGGTGTACCATTACTTGTTCACACAAAAAATGTCAGAAAAAGCAATAACATTAAGCCAAATGAGTATAAAATTTCAAAGTCAGTAGACTGTGACTGCAGGAGCATACAGATAAAATCCTCTTGGAATTGGTCTGCACTGATGTTAATGCAACTGCATACCAAATACCAATGGTGTACCATAACTGCTTCAATTAAAATAGACTTAAGAAAAAAGTTAACATTGGCCAAATCAGTGTAAAATCTCAAAGTTAGTAGACCGTGGCTGCAGGAGCATACAGATAAAATCCTCTTAGAATTGATCTTTACTGATGCAAATGCACCTTCATACCAAATATCAATGGTAAAATAATTCTTTCACAGTATGTTTAAAAATTGTATTCATTATGTGTTGACTTTTTCGTTTCAGAGAGTCGCAATCAAAGTGGTGGTTTGCCAAACGAACGATCAACTGGCATGTTAGTGTTGGAAATTTTTTAGTGGATGTAGAATTGACCAGCCATACAATTGTTCATTTCTGTGACAACGCGACACAGGATGCTCTCACTTTAAATGCTATTCTCCTGGACAACCTAAGAAAACTAAACCATATTTATGCCAATTTAATAAGGTCCGTAAGATATGATAATGCTGGATGTTTTCACATCTATCCATCCATATTTGGCATCAAAGCCATTAACGAGAAGAGTCTAATTAAGGTGGAACGAGTTGACCATGCTGATCCTCAAGGAGGAAAGTCAATTTGTGACCGAAGAGCATCTCATTTAAAAAAAACAGTTTAAAAAATTGTGAATGAAGTGAACAAAGGATGGGCATTAAAGAACAAAAGGGAAATAAAAAGATTTTCAGAGAAGCAGAAGAACTTTCTACAGAATAAATTTGACATTGGTGAAAAAATTGGTATGAAGTGTGATACAGAGGATGCGTCAGTCGAAATTGAGAACTTAGAAATAACGCAGAAAGAATCTCAAAGAACGAATTCTTATCTGCCACACAAATAGCCAGTTATTTCAGTCGTTTATGCTTTCTCGAGAGAAAAAGATCTAGTGAAACATTGTACGAAGAGGATGGATTTCGTAGCTGCAGAATATGAAAACTACTTTCAGACAATGAACTTTGTAGCCAAACAGTAAATTTAACTCAACAATTTCTTTTGTCAGGACCTTTGCATTCTTCAATTTCCATTGTGTTTCTTCACTTGTTTTGTTTTTTCTTCACGGACATTTATTAATTGTTTAATTAGATCAAAATTTATTAAATTGAAGTGTAACTACATGTAACTTTGATGCTTCATTTATTGGAAATCAAGATGTTGCTTTCATATTCATACATGTATGTCTTCTTGGACATAAATTTTGATGTTTTTCATTCCTATTTAATAAATTTATTATTTTATTTTATATTTGTAATAGTTCGAATTTTATGTTATTACACCTGACTCAATGTTACCCTGTTATGATTTGTTACTAAAATTAGGGTTGAATAAAGCAAAGTGTAATTACGTCATTAACTTATCATACATATCTCCTGTTATCTTTTTCTACACTATCAAGGAGAACATGAAGTTCTCGGAACCATGTTTCCGGCCAAATTTCAGCAATTTAAAGTCAATGATTTTACACATTGTTTAGCCAAAATACAAACTTGTATTATTTCATGATAAGACTACTCAAAATAAATTATGTTTTTAGTCAATGTATTGTATATGTTTATTGTAGTTTACACAATTGATACAGTGCATGTATATGTTATTGAAATTTTGTAAAATATATTGAAAATGTGCATTTGATATCTTCAGGCGTTGAAGGGTTTAAAATATATTGATTGATTGATTAATGGTGTTTATCGCCAGAGCAGCAATATTTCAGCTATATTCAGGCGATGAACATGAAATGGATGATAAAATGAACATGAAGTGATGATGAATGAAAATGGGATGGGACACAAGGAAAAATAGGGGTAACGGATTGCCACTGGCAAATGGGAGGATGGATAGGGTCGGGCAATTTAGCCTCCTGTAGCGGGATCGAAATCCCTACTCATAGCGAATACTACAGCAGCGTTCTTTAACGTGCGAGGAACGTGGCATTATTCCCAACACGGTGCACTAATATGGTTTGCGGTCAGGTTTTCCGTATTATGGCCTGACAACCCCAGCTTGCCAGGGGTACCCCATTCAACCACCTGGGTCACACATCCTAGTCGGTCTTTAGGCAAACCGACCTGACACGCCGGTCAGGGTACTGGGCGCTATTTAGTCGCCTTTTACGACAAGCTAGCGCGACTGCGGTCTATTCTTTTAGCCACCCGGATCCCACACGGGGCGGTCTAAAATATAAGAAGAAGTTCAAGTTATTTCATAATGTCAAGATGATCAATATTAGTACATAGTAGTTGAGGAAAAGCTAGTAAGAAATTTAAAGAACTACAGATAACCCTTGTCCACAGATTTTGTGTAAATCTGCCACACATTGATTTATCTCAAGAACATGATAACATATTAGTATGACATGTGAATTGTCTTTGGTAGTACAGCTTCGTTTAAAAGGGGTCACCATTGTCGTACTTTCTATTTAATCTATCATATTAGCATTTAGGATCTAAATGCAACAAGTATTGTCTAATGAACACAATTAATTTACAGGTCAAATTGCTTTCTTTCAGTACAAGAAAGTTCTAGGCAAATAGCTATAAATTGTGCCAGATACATGTTTGATCACTGATGAAGAAGTCAAACACTTAAATGCCAATATTAATTTCAGTATGAAAAGTACATTTTAGTGTAGAAAAAACATATAAAGTATCAAACCTAAATTTAAAGCCGAATTCAAAACTTATTGATTGATTGATTAATTGATTGATTGGCTGTCTGCTTTACGTCCAGCGAGCCGTTTTTGAGGTATATTCAGGACGGGAACAAGCTAAAAAATAATAAATCAACGGAAAATGGGGTTGGGATGGGTCACAGGGAATACAATTTTGACTACCGGTGGAAAAATATGGAGTTTTTGCAGGGCGGAAAATTTGCAGTAGCGGCTACAATGAGCCTACTCTTTTTCGAAATCTACAAAAGTGGTCTTTATCGTGCAAGAAGCGTGGCACTCTCCATAGACGTTACTCATTACGGTCCGCGGTCAGGCTTTCCGTATTATGACCTGACAACCCCCAACGAGAGGGTTTCCCCTATCCGCCAACTGGGGACGCGCTGGGCTGCTTTGTGGGTCCAGCACTGAGAACATTCGCAGTATGGTCCCAGTGAATTCAAAACTATGGTTCACCTTTGAAGTAGAATACCCTTAGAATTTCAATTGGCGGGAAAACGAGTTTCTAAATAGATTTTAGTACACCTCATTTTGTATGTAACTTTCTATAAACACTTTACATTTCGCTTAAGATCATCAGAATAAGTAATGAATCGCCGCATATGTCTTTTTCTATTGAATTGTAAACAATGTTTTATTGGTAGTAAGGTATTAATTTATCTACTAAATAGTTTGTTATGAAATAAAATATGTACTTGAACTTTATCAACCCGGAGGAGTCACATGAGCTGGTGCTAGTCTAACATTTTGCCATTAATGTGTTACTAAAATTCTTTAACATCAAAAAACAATACTCAATAGTACATGACAATAGTGTATTAATGTTTAAAATGAAGAAAACTTTGAATGCATCATGGGAAATGCATCAATATATTGTGTAATGTTTAAAAATTGAGGTAAAAATGACATATTTTGATAAAGTCACATTTTGTATTTGATCAAGGATTACCCATTTTTTAAAAATAAATTAATTATGCATACTATACGTATCTATAAATGACCAAACAAAAATCTAGGACCATTTTTGTGAGAAGGGGTTGGAAATGTTGATACTATGACCATTTTTCAATTTCTCAAATCATGGAACAATGGCGTAACCATAGCAACAGAAAAAATCAATCATATTTCTATGGATTATTTTTTTAAACAATTAAAACTTTTATTTTGCTAGACTATTGGTAGAATAACATTATGAGGCCTTTTAAATATTTTGTAGACTGTTTAAAATTGCTTTCTGATAGCAACGGTTTAAAATCGGAAAAAGGATTTTACAGTTGATGACATCATTATTAAGACATATTTAGCCTCCTGATCCACGACTGTGTTTCTATGGATTCCGACATGACTGAGAATTCAGAAGATAACACCTATACCAAAGCAATAAGAGATTGGTAGATTTGAATAATTTTTTAAATGTAAGGATTTTTAATTTGGATATTCCAATAGCAAGTAGACAAGACTGGGAATTCGAGCAAAAAATAAACTTGCATTCATTTGACGAAGCAACTATTTTCATCGCAAGAAGAATTGCGTAAGCCTCCGCTGTAAATACAGTTGAGGCAGTCGGGAGACGACGAGTTTCAACACGCTCTCCAAACACAGCGACTTTTGACCCATCTGCATAAATAGTACTATGGTCAGGGTAAAAAGATTTAGTTTCTGCAAAATATTGTTGTATTATTAAAGGGTTTGTGTTGGACTTTTTATGTTTTCTTAGATTATAAATAAATACCGGTTTGGGATTTAACCAAAGGGGATTATGAGGAATTTCAATTGCAGCAATTTCATCTAAATTTATACCTGAATTTTTCAAATGAGATTTTATTCGGATGCCAAAAGGTTAAATTTTGTATGGATGTTTTTTAAAAAAAATTTTAATATAGAGGTTTCAAAACACAGTCGTGGTCGGGGTAGCCAGGACATGCTTTAAATTTGGTTGCATATTGCAAAGAGAGCTTTATTCTTCTTTGATACAAAGAAGACTCGCCTGCTTCTACAAAGAGGTATATATAGGTGTTGTTCAAAAGGCTCAAAGGCATAGTCGCAATTCTTGATGATGAACAGTATCAAGGATTTTGACATATTGCTTGCGAGCAGAACCATAAATAAAACAACCATAATCCAATTTAGTTCGAACCAGCGATCTATATAGATTAATTAAAACATCATACTCAGCACCCCGTCATTGCTGGCTACGACTTTTAAAATATCTAATGCCTTTAAGAATTTATTTTTTGACAATCATTTTGTTATTGGGTAAAAATGTTTCAACAGTTTTGGCAGAGAAAAATTAAAAACCATTCTCCGTTGCATTTTGTCTATTCTATGTAAACATAACTGAAGTTGACTTTCAATATTATTCATGTCCTCGGTAACATATGAGGAAGTCGTCAAAATATAAAGAACCATCAATATTATATTTTTAACACTTGAGCAACGCTATTAATTAATAATTTAATTAGCTTTGTAAGCTGAAATCTGATTGGTCAATTCAAATCGGCGCTTTTAAAGCAAAAAGTGATAAGATTTATAGTTAAAATTAAATTATAAGGAATATTTCAAATTTCATCGCGGTTTATTAGGCGTAAACAGACCCAAACCATATTATATCGTATAATCTGTTCAGAAATTTGAAGTATTCGTTAAATACTAAATAAAGTTACAGAAAGGATGCTCCCGTTTTAAAATACAGTATTGCTATGTTGTGTCATATGTTTTTTTTTCTTCATAAAAAAAAATATAGACACAACATGTTCAGTTTTGGCAAATGCGTTATAAGATATGTTTCAAAACGCACAAGATGATCTGGAGTACTTCTCCCTTGTCTGAATCCACATTGGATATTAGACAAAAGGTTGTTTGATTCTATAAACCAGATAAGGCGATCATTGATCATCCTTTTCATTTTTTTCCAAAAGTCACCTCTTTCCCAAATGTTGTCACTGAGATTAAGAAGGAACTGGAGAGAAGATTTTGGCAGATGTTTGAGCAGTTGATAATTAATATCTGAACCACATGTTGTACAGTGGGATTTTTTTAAAGAAGTTTTTAGCTCTTCCACAAGAAAATGTTTATTGTAATCTTCTCAATTTTTGACTGGAAATTAGGTTTAGATTTTTCTTTTTGAATTTTGATCCGCAGAAAATCGGGATGACAATTTTCAGCTGAGCAGTGTTTTGCAAAGGTTTCGGCCAAGTTGTTTTCTGACTCAGATTTTAACAAGTCTTGTCCATCTTTTAAATGAAGGACATTTGCTTGACTGTTTTTACCTTTAATTTTACGAATCATGTTACAAATTTGATTCATAGGATATGATTATTTAATTTAGAAACAAAGTTACGACGATATGTGCGAGCTTTCGGAAATGGTTAAGATTATTTTGAGTTGGGTGTTCATTAAATCGTCGTTTGCCCCTTTTCCGGTCTTTAATAGCGTCCTCACAGCTGTCATGCAACATGGTTGACTAGGAAGTTTTGGATGTGTAGAGGTCTTAGGAATTATTTCATCAACAATCGAAATAAGTTTGTCATTGAATTTTAAAATTTATCAGAGATAGCGTCAAAAGTATCCGAGTTAAGTCGCTTTATACAAAGTTGTTCAAATAGAGGCCAATCGGCTTTGTAAAATATATACCCAGCGACTCGTTCTGTGTTTGAATAGTGCAAAGATTCCAGGATAATCGGAAAGTGGTCACTGCCACAGAGATCGTCCTGGACTTTACATGAAAAATCGGGAAATTGCCGAGTATGATCATTTTCCAGGATGTAAATATGTATTAGTATCATTATAAATGGACAGATCATCCCAATTCATTAAGCCTTCAATAATTTTATCTTTATTGTTTATTGTGGTACTGTCCAATAAAGGGTTGTGTCCGTTAAAGTTCCCAAGTAAAATATCAGGGGTCGATCAGTAAGATGTTTCAAATGATTTACATTTAATAATGAATTCGCAGAGATATACAGAGAGCATAAAATAATTATTTTATCTAAAGATATTTTAGCGTTTTAGAGTGGCTACAATAAGCCTTTTTGAAATCTATAAATCGTTCGAACGTTGCACGCTCTTGGAACTTACAGACTGTGATCCGTGGTAAACCTTTTCGTATTATATCATGACAACCAAACCATTAAGGGAGGCAGTGGGAAGCTATTTGGTTTTGCATTGAAAAGTATACCAGTATAGTCCAGGAGCCATTAAGAAATCTTTATAAACAAGTTTGCACTTTTAACAATATTATAATGCTGTGTTATTGGTGTATGGGGTTATTACACAATATACTGTTTTGTTTAAAATTGCACAATGCAACCAATAAAAATGAATTAACTTTCATTTTTGAAAAAAATATACAATTCAACATAAGAAATCAAAATGATGCTTTGTATAGGTAGTTATCCACGGTTGCAGCATAAATTTGATACTCCAATCAATAAATATTTATTGTATTTACTTTTTTTTACCTTCTGTATTTACAAAATTGTACAATAAAACAAGAATGTTCTGACGCCAATTGCGGACAATAAGTTGTCATGAAAATGTAATAATATAATTTTAAATTTGTTTTTACAGAACTAATAAGTCTTCTGTGTTGCGTCCATTTCTGTAAAAAAACGTTACAAAACATCGGCATCAGCTAATCTTCTCTAAACATTGTCGATGTATTTTTACGACATATTTGTTAATCTAGACATAATCTCAAATTGTGATATAATTTCTCTATTTGCTTGATTCATAAAGATTGGTTTTTATTTTATTATTTTTTTATATACTAAGAGCATTTTAAAGTACACCAATCATGATGTATCAACGTTTTTTGATGTTAATATATTTTACACCAATAAAATAATTTCTAGCTAAGCTGAAAAGCACAATTACAAAACGTTTCTAGGTTTGAACAAAACGGAACACTTATTATATTCTAGAAAAATAATATAAATATGTGTGGTATTTAAGGTGTATTTTTAATACGAAATGAATTAAATATGTAAGTTGTTATCGCGATTCTTATACTGTGTTAGTGTAAGTCTATCAGAAAACAACCGAAATTGAATGTTATTCTAAAAAAATTCAATTCATGAAACAGTTGCTTTTGACAAACTATTTACTTCCTTTATATAAGAACATTAATAGAATTTTTTTAACGAAGTGGTAGAGAAAAGTTTTTGTTACTTAACAAATTCAACGAAAAATGAAATGTAACATAAAACAAATTTAAATGTTTTCGCATATAGTCTCTTCTGATATGGTATGATAATGAAGCTCTGGTAGTTCATATCCGTCACAGTCCAATTGTCCAGCTTGAACTATTGCTGACGCAATTGCATCTGGACTAGCCAATCTGATATTAGCGTCTCCTGTGTCTAGTTCTCTATAAGCGAATTCATCTCCATCTTGACTGTCTATAAATTCCTGATACGTAGACACGTTGTTTGGTCTTAAATTCCGAGTCAATGATTCGATTTCTACTTTGTATGAAATAATTCTAAAAATATAAGATTAACAAAACTATACAGTTTTTATTAATGTAGCAAATTCAAATTTGGATGTTCATTGTTCACAACTAATAGCAACACAAGCAGATGCTGAAGTTGTGTCCGATTTCTATACCCGACGCTTATCTTTTGCGGTGCATTAAAATTCTGCAACATTTATAAGTGTGTTATTTTCATTTTTATTCCGCTTATAATTTAAATCCTACATTGTTATTACAAAGACAAAAATTGTATTCATTAATCGTTATTTGTTCATTTGTACATCTCCCTAATGCTAACATAAATTTCAGGAATAGTTTATTCCAGAAGTATAGAAGTCGCAATTTGTCTTCATACGTGTTGTTTACAGGAATTTAGAAATTTCGGAATTTTACGAACAACGTTTGGCTTTGTCAATTTAAAAAAAGCTCCTGAATAGGATTACGTAGATTAATAATAATAAATAAATACTTAAGTTTTCGTTACACTGGTAATTTAGACAATATAATTTTTTGATTGCCCTCTGCCTTTTGTAGAGTCCATGGAACGTACATCGTGCGTTTAGCGTTCGTATAAAGTCCGTACATCGTTCGTATATAGTACCGTATAACGTATAGTATATCGTGCATCGTTTTCTCCAGCGTGCATCGTATGGTGGATCGTTTTTTTCTATCTTTCATTGTATGGTTTTCCGTTTATATTAGAGTATATCGTATAGTTTATCGTTTGTGTTATAGTTCGCCGTATGGCTTTTCTGTTATGCATGGACAATTTAATTTTACATGGACATCGTTACATACATACATACATACATACAGTAGAACTTCGATAACTAGAACTCGATGGAGTCGCCAAAAATAGTTCGAGTTATCGGTTGTTCGAGCCATAGAAGTTGGACAACATCCGGAAATTGTATCTGTTCCGTACCGTGACCGATTTTGTTTATAAATTGCTCGTTAATTTTCCTACACGCGGTATGGTTATTTTGGGGAACTAAAATTCGTTTTGAATGTATGAAGATGTTTATTTCATTAATTTTGACACGAATAAAGTTATTTTAGGTGTAATAGTTTGTGAAATTTGAAATTTCTACATCGCTTACTATTTACTTCCGTTATTGCGCAAATACCCGTTTGTACTCGGTATATCCATCGCAGTTAAATTAAGTAAATAATTTCCACAATATTTATTGCCGACACATTTTTAATAAATTATTTTAGCTTTAATATTTGGCTTTTAATATCAATTTAACCACAGTTGTCAACAAAAGTAGTAATTTTTAATTGTAATATATTCGTTGATTTGATAATCCGCTTGGTACATTTCATATTTTCTATTAAAGAAACAATAAATGTCTATTTGCCTGTTCAAACTTATCACCAGTCATGACATAATTATTATCTATTATTATTTAATTGACATACCTGTATTAATTGTTATTGCTTCTGTTACCGACGTTCTTTGTACCTGAAGTTAATTGCTTCGCACTGACGCTTATAATAATTTTAGTTCAAGTTATTGATAGTGACTTACATGAGTTTACTATCAAAGCGACCTAAAAATGAGTTCGAGTTTTCGAGAAATCGGTGTTCGAAAAACCGGGGTTCTTTGTACAAACATATATAGAAATAAATGTCGGGACTTTAAAAACAGTTCGAGAAATCGGTGGTGTTCAATCAAGCTACCGAAGTTTTACTATACATACATACATACATACATACATACATAAATACATACATACATAGTGAACATGTTCATTTATATGTGGTTTATATATGCACAAGAGATATAATACCGTTTTTTTAAATTAAATAAATGCATTGATAAATTATGAATAACATATTTATAGCAAATGCTAAACAAAAATCAGTAACCGCTACATTTGTGTACAATAGCTAGCTACAGTAATATAGCTCCGCCATGATGAAACAATGTTCCGAGGAGTTACATTAATGTTGCTCGTATTTTTGATTTTATAACTTGTTGTATATTACATTTGATTTTGAGATGTCTAATGGATGAATATTTGGACATATATTTAGGAGCGCGGGTTTAGCCTTAGCATTTAACAAGCGGGACTAGTATATTATGTTTGTTAAAAATTAACATAAGTTCTATTTCATTTTGTTATTAAACGACAACTCGATGTATTTATTCAAACTTTAAATATCCGAATTTAAAATTATAACAATTATTCACACTTTTAACTCATATGTCTAATAACATTTTATCAAAACAATAAAATATAAATAACGGCGATATATTTGTTTTTCTTTTTCTACACTATTAGATATTTTACGATATATCTAAACATTAGACATGTATCTCACCTTTTCATCAACTAAATATTATGCTGGCAGTATAACATCGTTACTTTGAAATAAGAGTAATTATTAAACGATAATAAAAAATTACACGGTAATAAACTCACTTCAAAGGGACACGCTATCATCTATTACCTGTGGTGACTGCAATTAACATGGTAACAATTAACGTCTCTTGCTAGTGCACCTTGCACCCCAGGTAGCTACACGTGAATGAAACTTAAAGAATAAATTTTATACACATTAACAACCATTACAATAAAATTACGTTTTTGTATTTTCAACTAGCGTTATAGTGCATTAGGATTCACGCGTCTCTTGGTTTAAAAAAAATCTATTTTATATTGAAATTTGTATAAAAAACGTATGGCTGGAATACAAAATGCATCAATGGTCTTGTATTATTAAATGCTGTGAAGAAATATTCAAATACTGTGCAACTATTTAAAAAGTGTGTGCTAGACTTAATCCCGCTTTCCTTGCCGAAAAGTGGGGGCTTTCACCAGGTTCTTGCGATTAATTCTCCATTAAAAATTTGACGCCCCCCTTGCTATAAAGTGTTGAAAGTGGCTTATAACATCAAGCAAGAAATAAAATTGTTTTTCAGATAATCAAAAACCTTAACTCATGGTAAACTTAAGTGGAAATATTTTGAGTTTTAAGTGTATTAACAACGCAATAAACTGTTAAAAGACATTGTGGCGAATGGAATTGTTTGGAAATACGTCTTGGGTTTATTGATTCAGGGCTAATTACAATCTTTAAAAAATAACTTTCGTCTAACTTAAATCACATTGCTATTATTTTTTAAGGTTCATTGATTAGCGGCGGTGTTATCGAACTTAATCTCTATGTAATAAATGCTTACGAATTGTTTCGTGCGTGACATTGTATGGTGAAAACAAATGGTGCACTCGATTTGAATTAATGTTTGTTAGGTACTTGCCCAAGGTCGGTGATTCTCTTTGTCGTCCTATGTAAAGATTTAAAGCGTTCGATTTTTAAGCTAGTTTTGTATACTTTTGACAATTAAGAAAAATTAACCTAAACAACGCTAGACACTGTTTTCCTATATTTACAAAAGCGACGAAAGAACGTCTTGTTAAGATACTTCCTTTAAATTCATTACTGAAAATGGTTGAAAGTTGATCTTTGAAGATCGCGCAAAATTATCTGTCATTTAATATGCAAATATGTCATTCTTTACGATTGGTAACTTCCCACGCGACGCATACTTATTTACCACCTAATACATATAAACATTCATTAGATGTAGATAAGAAAACAAAAATAATTTTATCTAAAAACAAAATAATGACAACAACTTTGCAGTTTAACACTTAGTGCTGAACAAAAACCGCGTCTGTGAATATATTTAACGATCTTTTGCAATTTAAGAAAGTGGTGTCAGAAATATTATTGAATACGAATATAGTTTAAAGAATTAACTATTATAACTGAATATATGAATATTGGATTGATTGATGGATTGCTTGACTTCCTCCAAGCAATACGTTACTTATATTCGGGACTTATGAATATTTGATTTTACATATAAACAAAAGACACATTTAATGATAGGGACCTAAGATTCATGTTGAATCAATTTACACTGATCAGCGCAAAATTTTCAGGTTCACATACGGAGACAGGAAAAAATATTAAGGTTAGTATTTTTTTAGAAAACCGCATCAACGTTACTATTTGTAAATGACTGGCGCAATTCAAGAGGTAGGAACTTGATGTATAGGAGTTCCTGCTGCAGAAATGCTCTTGTTTATGATATAGAGTGTATATGAATTAAATGATTGGCGCATAAAGATACACATGTTAAAACATATAGACATGATTGTTTAACTTTTCAGCATTTTGTAATTGCATGACTGTAAGCACTTTTATTAAAATATGTAGATAAGCTTTTTTAAAATTTTATTTAAAACAGAGGTCACAGTAATTTTATTGACCATTGAAGTTACATAACAAAATACACAGCATTATATATGAATGCTAAAATTTACGCAAATGATTGTGCTCCGTTATCAATGAGTACTTCTTAAATTATGAATCTATGAAAACTAGTAAATGATTTCAATACTGAAGTAAAATACTAAAAACGTAAACCATTTATTCAACGAATCGTCATTAAATCATGCATTGGCGGTATAGAAAAGGATGCACCATCTGATATACCATGCGATAAACGAAACGTTGTAAGATACGATATAACATACGATAGACGAAACGATCTATCAAAACGATAAACGCTGTCTCACCGTTCCATCTTATACCGTATCGTACATCGCTGCGTGCATCGTGCGTATATCGTTCGCATATCGTGCGTACAACGTTCGTATATCGTCCGTACATCTGCAATAACATTTTTTTCTCAAATATCTATAACATACTTACTGTTTTCTATACTTGAAAGAACCAAGAGTAACGATCACAATCAGAACTGTTATTATTAAACCAATAGGAATTATGACTAAAAAAGTAATACCGTTTTATTAATATTTTGAAAGCTAACGATTTACACATGCAACAGTTTGCTTTAGTCTGTTATATCTTGCTTGTTCTTTTTTCTGCAGGGCAATAAATTCCTTGGGAGATTTATATTTAAAATATCAGATCAAATGAACCAAAACTATGAATGCGAATAATTACTATATATATAACTTGTTTTGGTTACTTGTCATAAAAAAAACTTTTCTATTTACCTACCCTAAGTGAAACTACCATTTTTATTTTTGAAGAAAAACCATTGTATTTAGATAAAAAGTATTAAATTTCAGGTCGAATAAAACTTATGTCCATTGAACGATTAGTTTTACAGCTATATTTGAGACACATGTGTTTTCGGATCATGTTCCTGGTGTTTGTGGTTTATTTTTCGTCGAGTCTTTATGTATATCAATGTGTTACTTAAATATCGTTTTCAACACTGATTATGGGATATTATCAGAATTTAAATGTAAAGGTCGTTTGAAGAAAACTCGAGTTATATCAAAATAAGTTCTATTAAATAAGTAGGTCATACAAAATTCAACTTTATAAATATATCATGACTGTAAAAGGTCTTTACATTTCCGTTGTGTTCTCACAGTTATATTATCATACAGTATAAAAGTATAATTCCAAAAGGGTCTTGTGATTTTTTTTCCATGCTCATTGGGACTGTTTCCTAAATGATGAAAACGGTTCGAATAATTGTAAAGCGCCACATTGATCTTTACTTATTGGATCCTAAATTTTGCAATATGTTTTATATTTTTCATTCTAATTTTCAAATAAAATATGTACATGTCTCTTTTAAAACATGTACCGTTTTATACATGTGCTCCAATATTATACATTGATATCAGATAATAATAATGTTTTCAATACAACTCACTGTGTCATTAGAATGGTTTTAACAATAAAATGTGAGTTAAGTTTTAGTAGTAAAAAAAGAGTTTCAGAAAAAACAGTGTTTTATCTTTTAAATTAAGATTTTTCACATTTCATTTTGTATATCTTGCATATTTAATTAAAAATGAAGTGTAAAAATCTTTTGAAAATATATAGATGTAAACCAACTTAAAGCAGTTGTTTTTCTTCAAAGTCATACAAAGTTTAAATATTACCACGTCCACCAACAAAGTCACATCGTGTTTTGTAAAAAAATATTGTAATTTTTTAAGGTCTTTACGCTTTTATTTAACGCCGATTTAACAATAATGTTTACATACTATATATTGAAAGTGTAATTTCTCTTGAAAACCGTGATTTTTCACCATGCTCATCGGCACTGTTTCCTACAATGATGAAACGGTTTTGATATAATAGTTATCCTTAACATTTATTTTATCTTGCATATTGTAATAGTTTTTTTATATAACCTTCTAAATATCTAATATATGGCTGTGTGCAGGAATGCCAACATTTTGAAAGATCAAAGAACATTGTAGGCTCTCATTAGTGAGGATTAAGGGGTCCCCCATACAGGGTATTAATTAACTGTAAAGGTAAAATTGTGTAATATTGTACTGGTGTAATAAATTATATTGAGTGATAGTATTTGTATATTTGCATTATGAATTTAAAAATTCTGCCTTCATGCAGTCAATAAATACTTAACAAAATTATAAATTTGTAAAACAGATTTTAAGAAATATTTGGTATACAAATACTATAGATAATAAATAGATATTTGTATATTTTCATTTTATTTTATCATTATAAATACATTCATTTATAGCAAAATAAAATAAACGGGTAATAATATCCCAGATGGAGAAGCTGTGACACGGCATCCACATAGTCCATGAGTCATTTCTGTTTGCAGTAGGCGGAAAAATCTTCCGTAAGTTTGTTCGCTCTTCCCTGATAGTACGGCATATACAACTGGACACATAGTACCTTCAAGCTGGATGTGGATGATGCATATCAGGTTCTGGTTGAAAAGTAATGGGCATGTGTTGAAGGTCCCATCACAAAAGATGCAGTCTGAAGCAGAAAGATGAGAAAGGTTTTCTGTCGATGCGCAGGCAATGATGCGTTGTCCTTGTGTTGTGTCTTCGAATAGTGGGAATCGGTCTCAATTTGTAGTCTGTGTCCACTTGCCATCAAGGTGGATGTATGTAATAGTGGTGGGTAACTTGGGTGTCTGCCTGCTCTGTACAATATTGATTTTGCAGAGTTGAATGTCGGTATCTTCTCAACAACTTCTCTCGAATCGTCGCCCACATGTCATGATTTGACTAAACTTCTTGGTAGATAGCTGTTATTGGTCTTAGTTCTTCGTGCAATTTGGTCGATATTAGGTGCATGATGTCTTCGGCTACAATTTTTGCTTCGTCTGCAGAGTGACTGTGTTGGTGCTGTCCTAGTCCAGTAATAGTGTCGTTCTTGGTGTTGTTACTGGATGGGCATGCTGGTATATTTCATTTTTAGTAAGCTGTTTCAATACGGGTAGTTTTTACCCGGAAAAGATAACCATTGAAGTCTAAGTTGTTGCCTCCTAATCTGTTGCCTACTAAAGTGTAAGCAGTAGTCACAGTTTAATATTCATGAATTAGCAGCTTGGTATACTTACTTACTATACTTATAATTATAGTAATTGATACATTATATTATAATCAATTTGTTAATTTTCACATTTTTAACCAAATTAAGTGTGACGCTTAAAATATTAATTAATTTATTTATTATTCATTTTTACCTAAATAACATAATAATAATAAGTTCTAAATACATGTAATTTAAAAATTTTAAAATTCACCCTTTTCTGTAAAAAAGGTTATTTTACCTATGAATATACCTACACCCCTTGTTGTACCCCTTTATAACCACTAAAACAACAAAACTTAATTATGTGATTTTTAAAATGTTGGCATTCCGGGAACACCCCCTAATATATCATGCAAATTTGTGCTCAAATAAAAATACGTCGTTTGATCCATGTATTCTTATAAAATAAACATCAAATTAAAATGGTGTATACAGCAGTAAAATGTAGAATTTAGTTTTTATTAGAAACAATGCGTTAAACAAACACTATTATATAGTGCTCCTTTTCGTGCATTTTAATGATATGCTTACCTGATTTGACGCAGATAAATGGATAATGTGTAGAGCAGTCTTCACCACGGGCAAACATCGCGGAATAATGATCTTTTGAATTTACTTGATTTAGCAACCAGGATAAGCATACACTTTTAACAGATGGAGGTCCTTGCAATGAAATAAGTAAATGCATTATATTCTAATAAACCTGTCTTGCGCTGACTGTTGTTTTTTTCCATATATAAATTTACAACGCCAAAGTTCGAAATCACTTGTTGTTGCAATAGTGTTATATGTTTTAATTTGTTATCATATGTTTTTATGATGCAACAAGCAGACTTCTGATATGATCATGAATTATTATAACCATTATAAATATTTCGACAAGTAGGCGGAAGTAAATGTAATGTATGTGCGGGTGATGCGTGCTGGTACCTTTTTTATATTCATTACGTATCTTTTGTTCACATGCTAATTTAATAACCGTGATGTTTTAATATGTTATTTCTTCATATATGTCGCATAACAGCACCCTTACTTGAACATAAGAAGCCTTCCGACATGAAGATTGTGATAGACTAAACATAGTAGCTATATTAATACCGAATACAATTATTTCGTTATAAAATTATGCTGCTGTTCTGACGAAGAAATTTTCAACCGCTTGTTTTATATTTACGCAAATATTGACATAATGTTTTGGCATATAATTGAAGAAAAGTCATTGTCGATTCAAAAACTTACCAACATTATATGTTTTGTGAACTCTGAAAATTGGAGTCCAGAATGGTTGCATTTTGGGATTTATGCCAATGTACCATCCGTCATATAATTCATCTTCACCGTCCTCTTTACACTTTTCTTGATACTCATCCCACTGTGCAGTTTTTGCACTACCTGTCATACAATTTTTTGTTTACTAAATGCATCTAATATCGGTTAATGTTATTGAGTATATATATGAATGTATAAAAATAACTGCTGTGACCCTAAAACGAAACATTTGATCAAAATATCAAAAAATACAGTAATTATGATTATGATTGATCGATTGATTGATGTTTAACGTCCATCAAGCAATATTTCAGCTATATTCAGGACGTGAAAACCATAATTTTTAAATTAGTAGAACGTCATGCCTCCTTCTTATACTAAAACGTGATCTCATACAATAATATGAGAATATACACAGATAAAAATGGTAGTTAAAACAATAAAAAATATGAAGTATCACAATTAAAATTGAAATTAAATTTTATTAAATAAATTAATTTCCTTTAAGAACTTTAAAATTGTGTCGCCTGCGACAGTTTTAAATAAATTAAAATACGTATCTGCACTATAGAAACGTTCCCGAATGTGGGCCACGTCCACACAGTCCATCAAGACATGCTTAATGGTGTATGGACTGTTGCATGGCACACATTCGGGTCGTGGCTCATTGTTTAAAATATAACTATGTCTCGTCCTGGTATGACCAAGACGACATCTTGTTAAAACAACATGGTCTCTTCGACCTCTAAAACATTAAAATTATTTGTGTGCAGTAGTGGCTGGATCTCATGAAGTTTATTATGAACTTGGAGATCCCAACCACTCTGCCACAAATTAGAAATATATTTAAAAATTAACGGTTTAAAATCGGTAAAAGGAATACTACAGTTAATGATGGTATCCTTTATTGCATTTTTTGCCTCCTGATCCACGACTGTGTTTCTACGGATTCCGACATGACTGGGAATCCAGAAGAAGATAATTTCTTTTCCCAAAGCAACAAGCGATTTGTAGATTTGAATAATTTTTAAAATGTAAGGATTTTTAATTTTTAAATTTTCAATAGCCAGTAGACAAGACAGGGAATCGGAGCAGACAATAAATTTGCATTCGTCTGACGAAGCAACTATTTTCATCGCAAGAAGAATAGCTTGCGCCTCTGCTGTAAATACAGATGAGGTAGACGGAAGGCGGCGAGTTTCAACACGCTCTCCGAAGACAGCGGCCGAGGCGACTTTATCACCGTCTTTTGACCCGTCTGTGTAAATAGTACTATAGTCAGGGTAACAAGATTTAATTTCTGCATAATGTTATTGTATTAATAAATGGTTTGTGTCGGACTTTTTATGTTTTCTTAAACCATAAATAAATATCGGTTTGGGGTTTAACCACGGGGCATTATGCGGGATTTCGATTGCAGCAATTTCATCTAAATTAATATCGGAATTTTCCAAATGAGATTTAATTCGGAGGCCAAAAGGTTGAATTTTGTTTGGATGTTTTTCGAAAATGTTTTGATAAAGAGGTTTGAAAACACAGTCGTGGGCGGGGTTGCCAGGATATGCCTTTAATTTGGTTGCATATTGCAAAGCGAGCTTTATTCTTCTTTGATACAAAGAAGGCTCACCTGCTTCTACATATAAACTCTCAACCGGTGTAGTTCTGAAAGCTCCAAGACACAGTCGCAATCCTTGATGGTGTATAGTATCAATGATTTTGACATATGACTTGCGAGCAGAACCATACATAAAGCAACCGTAATCCAATTTAGATCGAACCAGCGATCTATATAGCTTAAGTAAAACATCGCACTCAGCACCCCAGTCGGTACTGGATACGACTTTTAAAATATCTAATGCTTTAATGCATTTATTTTTTAATATTTTGATATGGGGTAGAAAGGTTGGCCTTGAATCAAATATGAGGCCAAGAAAAGTAGTTTCCTGTACAATTTTTATAGGATTATTATGTAATTTTAATTCGGGATCAGGATGCATCTTTCTCTTATTACAAAAATGCATCCCAACGGTTTTTGCAGTGGAGAATTTAAAACCATTCTCCATTGCCCATTTCTCTATTCTATTTAAACATAAATGCAGTTGACGTTCAAAATTATTCTTGTATTTTCCTCGGTAACATATGAGGAAGTCGTTAATATATAGAGAACCATCAATATTATCTTTTAAAACTTGAGCAAGGCTATTAATTTTGATACTAAATAAAGTGACAGAAAGGATGCTTCCCTGTGGAACACCCATTTCCTTTTCAAAAGGGTCAGATAAAGTAGAATTGACCCTAACTTTAAATTCTCTGTCAGATAAAAAGTTTGAAATAAAGGTAGGAAGTCTACCTTTCAACCCCATATCAAAAAGAACTTTTAAAATACCATATTTCCATGTTGTGTCATACGCTTTTTCTAAATCGAAAAAGATAGACACAACATGCTCATTTTTTGCAAAGGCGTTTCGAATATACGTTTCGAAACGTACAAGATGATCTAGGGTACTTCGCCCTTGTCTGAAACCACATTGAATATTAGAAAGTAGATTGTTGGATTCTAAAAACCAGACAAGGCGATCGTTGATCATCCTTTCCATGGTTTTACAAAGACAGCTTGTGAGGGCTATTGGCCGATAGTTTGACGCTTCAGAGTGATCTTTTCCTGGTTTTGGAATAGGCACAACAGTGACCATTTTCCAAATAGATGGTAAGTCCCCCGTTTCCCAAATGTTGTTAAGAAGATTCAAAAGGCATTGGAGAGAAGATTGTGGCAGATGTTTGAGAAGTTGATAATGGATGTTATCTGGACCACATGCTGTATCGTGAGATTTGCTCAAAGAGGATTCTAGCTCTTCCAAAGAAAACGGTGTATTGTAATCTTCTAGATTTTTTGACTGGAAATTAAGTTTTGATTTTTCTTTTTGAGTTTTGATACGCTGAAAATCGGAATGAAAATTTTCAGCGGATGAGTGTTTTGCAAATGTTTCGGCCATTTTGTTAGATATTTCCGACTCTGATGTTAACAAGTCTTGTCCATCCTTTAAATGACATTTGCTCTACTGTTTTTACCTTTAATTTTACGAATCATGTTCCAAATTTTATTCGTGGGGGTATGGTTATTCAGTTTAGAAACAAAGTTGCTTTCGCTCGAAAAATTCGGAAATGGTTAAGATTATTTTGAGTTGGGTGTTTATTAAAGCGTCGTTCGGCTTTTTTCCGGTCTTTAATAGCGTCCTCACAGCTGTCATCGAACCATGGTTTACTAGGATGTTTTGGATTTGTCGAGGTCATCAGCAGTTGAAATAAGTGTTTCATTGAATTTTAAAATTGGATCAGAAATAGTTTCAAAAGTATCAGAGTTAAGTCGCTCTGTACAGATTGGTTCAAATAGAGGCCAATTGGCTTTGTTAAATTTATACCGAGCGGCTCGTTCTGTGTTTGAAGAGTGCAAAGATTCCAAAATAATGGGAAAGTGATCACTGCCACAGAGATCGTCATGGACTTTCCATGAAAAATCGGGCAACAGAGAAGGATCTGCTGTAAGATCAATAGCCGAATATGATCCATTCCCAGGAGGTAAATATGTATTGGTTCCATCATTAAAAATACACAGATCTTCCTGATTCATTAAGCCTTCAATAACTTTACCTTTATCGTTTATTGTGTTACTGCCCCATAAAGGGTTGTGTCCGTTGAAGTCCCCAAGTAATATATAAGGGGCCGGAAGCTGATCAGTAAGATGTTTTAACTGATTTAAATTTAATGAAGAATTCGGAGGGATATACACAGAGCATAAAGTAATCGTTTTGTCTAAAGATATCCTAACAGCAACCGCCTGAAGATCAGTGTTGAGATCTACAGGGCTATGTAAAACTTGATCTTTTACAAGAATGGTAGAGCCGCCAGCAGCTCTACCATTTTCGTCTACATATGTGCTGTATATAGAGTAGTTTTTTAAAGATATGTTATCACTTCGTTTTAGGTGGGATTCTTGGAGGCAAAATGCAACAGGAAGAAAGGCTTGAACTAATAATGTGATTTCAAGAAAATTAATCTTAAGACCTCGACAATTCCACTGAATGATTCTGTCCATTATTTTGGAGGACGAATGGGGGAGATACTAATTTTTCGTTGTGTTTTCCCTTGTCCATCTCGACTGGGAGACCGACTGTGCGATCCCGTAGTATCCATTGGATCGCCCCAAATTGTCTCGTTATATATGTCCTCCAAACTGCCGAACCTATTATGGACCTGCACAGGGTCTCTCATAGATTTCGTAGTTCGGTCGCTTTTCTTGGTTTCCTTAGGTTTTGGATTATTTGATGTAGGTTTTTTGGTAGAATTTGCATTTAAATTTTTTTTGGGGCTGCTTGAAGAAGATGACGTTTTAGATTGGGTGGATTTCAAAGACGAAGAAGTTTGGGATGTTGAAGATTTTCGGGGTGGTGTAATAATTTTGTCACTGGTTTCAACTGGCAGTCTTTCAGGGTCATTTTTATCAATAGGCCAGGTGATCATTGTTTGCTTTCCAGATGTAGTATAAACGCGTTTGGTCACACTGGCATATGACACTGAAGGAGATGATGCATTCGCCGAACTGTACAGTCGACGAGCCTCAGGGTAGCTGATGTTTTTTTCAGTTTTCAACTTTTGGATGTCCTTTTCTTTTTTAAAGTGTACACAGTCTTTCGACGAGGACATGTGGGCTTCACCGCAATTGGCACATTTTGGTGTATTAGTGCAGGCAAAACCCTCATGCCCGACTTCTGCACATTTAAAACATATCAGCGTTCCTCTACACTGTCCCTTGCCATGTCCAAACTTTTGACATTTAAAGCAGCGCACAGGGTTTGGAACGTATGCGCTGACTTTAACAACACATAGACCTATTTTGATTGATTGGGGGACAGTGGGAGTATTGAAGTTTAGCAGAAAGGTGTTCAATTTGACCGGAACACCGTCTCTCTTTGAAATAAATCTTTTAACTTTCGTTACACCCTGAGGCTGCAACTCTGAACATATTTCTTCATCGGTCAGTTCAGCGAGGTCATCATCTCTATAATGAATGATTCCCTGACTTGAGTTTAAAGTTCTGTGGGGAGAGGCCGAAATTTCCAATTCAATAATTTTATTTAATTTAAGTAAGTTTAAGGATTGATGTTTTATAGAGCATTCAACAAGAAGACAGCCGGATTTCATTTTGGTGACGTTTTTTACGTCTCCTGCACAGCCCTTGATCGATTTTTCCATAACAAAAGGAGAAACTTTGGAAAGTGGTTTATTTTGGTCTTTACTTGATAAGACAATAAATCTTGGCCAGTGATCTTCGTCAACAACTTCTTCAAGAGGACATTCATTTTTTCTTTTTTTTGGAACCTGTTATACTTGTTGTTTTGGAAGCCATGTTGAAAGAATGCGGTTCACCACCCTTGTCACTCACCCGCCACGGAGTGCCAACAGGGGCGATGCTTGATGTCTGCGGATCACTAGCAGAAAGCATCAGGTGTTCCAAGGGTGGTATACTCAAATAGATGAATTTCTTCACGAACGCAAGCTTCGTGCCAGACTTAACTGGCGAAACAACCGTTCGAAACTCGATCTAGCCACCGCCTTCTTAACAGCTTGTTACTGAACAATTTAAGAACTGAAATTCACAAGATATAATTAAGTTATAAGACAAATGACGACAAGCTTGTTAAGGGCTCGGCATGACCAGCCGATTGACCGAACCGGGTCTATCCGGTCTCCCGTCTAGTTGAAGTCAGGGCCAAAGTGGTGTATTGAAAATCAAACCCGCTGACCCGCAATAATGGATGCATCAGAGAGTGATCTCTCAACCACCAGGATCCCATCCTCCACCGACACGGGTTGCAACACACGGCAAACACGTCGCCTCTATAAAGCTGAGGAAGCTTTGCTCTTCAGCCACCGCCTTCTTTGTAAATCCTTAAAGGAAGCTGTCTATCAACTGGTTAATACATTTCATGGAATAGTTTGAAAAGAAATAAATGTAATAGAAAAGCTAAAATGAGAAGGATTCACAAAGGGTAAGACGTGACATGCCGATTCATCGAAGTCAGGGCTAACTCGATTTCCCGTCTAGAAAAGTAAGTGTTCAGTAGGTTATCGGGACCGTTTACCCGGCCTACTGAAATCCCGTCCTGTAATCGACACGAGTCGCAACACACGGCAAGTGTTGCCTCTGTTAGCAGACTCTTACTGCAGGCTGAGGAAGCCGTGGGCCTATTCTCCTGTGCCCGGGTCCCACACGGGGTATTTGTGGTAGAGTGTTTCATATTAATATTTATTTTATATTTCAGTCTAATTTATATTAAATAGCTGTATTTATTTCTTTGACTGATTGACTAATTGACCATTTCTGCTTAATGTGACATAGTTGTCTACTTTGACACGTTAGCTGTAGTCTGTACTGTATTTCTATTTCCAGTAGTTTCTTTGGTATGTTAACTCTGTTCAGTACTCTATTTCCTATTATTTGTTTTCTATTGGTTGGCGCTGTCATATGTACAATTCTCGTGTTCTGATTGGTTAATGGGAATTTACGGGCAAAATTTGAATGTTCTTGGTCTGATGTGGACATTTTGAAATTTACGCTTTTCAACAAACTAGAGACATATTCCTGTAACAAATATATTTTTGGAACAATACTTCTGGATGAATTATTTATTCTAACCAGGTCAGTTTTTAACATTTCTGTAATCTGTAATTTCCTTCTTATAACTCTTTTAGTATGAATCTGAGAATAAGTGTGATTTTTGATTGAAACAGAGTAAGAGTTTATAATTGATAAATGTTTTACTTTTAAATCTATATTTACAATGGGTTCAGATGTAAAATGATTTATATTGCCAATTTTAATATGTAATTAAATTATTGGTGAATCCAGTTATTTTTGGTTGATGAACTATATAATTTAATACTGTTCAATCCTTATCATTATTATATAAATCATACTTCATTATATTTATTAGGGTTTTATTTATTTTGTACAGATTGAGTCCGATTAACCAGTGGACTTATAGTAAAAATCCTTGTCTGACCCATGTACCATATACATGGTAAGATCAGTGTTTCTATGTTTTTATTTATTTGTCTTATTATTGTGTTTGTGTACTTGTCCAGTGAATAGTATTTACATGTTGTGTAATTGTTTACTTATAAATACTTATGTATTGAATCACACCGATTTATACTTCGTAAGTTTAAACCAATGAAACTATTATTTTGTAAAGAGTTTACTTTTATTAGAGTTAATATTTCGATTGGTTTTCATCCGATAGAAAAGAACTTATTTGTATTATTTTAACATATGTCTATTATTGTTATTCGTACACTTGTCTTGTAATTGTATTTATGTATTGTTATTTGTGTACTTTTATGGTTTATAACGAAGTTGATAATAAATCATTCTGAACCTAAAATTTGTTGCTCTACTGGCCCGGCTACAAATGGCGCCCACGTACTTAGATGATTGATCAACTGCGACATAGATTTTCCTTTTCACACCCGTTTGGAGCCTCGTCCACCGGAAGTCAATAATTAGGACGTTTAACAGGAAGTCCTCGGATGTAAACAAACAATATTGTTGATTCGTTTGATAAAAGGATTGTGTAACGTTACGGACAGCAGATAGTTTTTGTGCACAGACTTTAGGGTGATAATTTTATTGTTATTATATATATATTGTACATTTATTGCGTACGCTGTGGTAATTTAGAATTGTTTTCGTGTGGCCATACGATATATCCATATTATTGATACATACGATACAGAACATTATAGTGTTTATTATTTTTTATGTAACTTAAGTTAGTACTACTTGATTATTATTTTTGTTGACATAGAATTAGTACAACAGTACTTAATGTCCTTATTCGGTTAAGATAAACAGTTGTATTGAGATACGTGTTAATTTTTTTTCATTAACCATTTGTAAGTAAACTGATTGATAGTTTGTTACAGGTGCACTTTATACTCAGTATTTAAGTTAGTTTATTATTTATTTTCTTCAAATAATTTAAGGACACTTACACTTATTAAAAGATTTTCAGAATATATTAATTTTTATTTTTATTATTTTTTTTCCTTTTCATTGAAGATTTACTGAACTTAATTAACAAATTATTTTTTTTGTTTTTAAAGTTTATCAGAAAATTTGTAAAAAAAAAATTCTTGAGTTTACATGAACTTGTGTTTGTGTTGGGTGTACTTTATGTAAAGGTATACTAGTGTATACTTGAAATAATTTTATACATATTTATGATTATGAATTTGAATAGTCAGAACAGAAAGACTGATTGGTTTTTATTTTAGAAATTCGATCAATCAGTTTTACTCCTTTCTCAGTTTTTCTGGTTGCAATTGTAATATTTTTGTTTATTTATACTAAACATGATTAAATGAGGATCAACGTCAATTGCTGGTGGTAAAACCTTTATGTTTTTAATTTGTCGTACAACTAAAATCATGTGTAAACAGATGTACATACATGATTACTGATGATAAATCATTGACTACAGGCATAACATAACCCAGTGGTCTAATTAATTGTACTTAATTTTACTGTGAATCACCATCAAACTTGAAACTGGTGGAAAATCTAAGAACTTTTGCTGTTTGTAGCATTTAAGACTCTATAACCAGTTGTTGAAAAATATCTGATAGTCGGTAAGACTACAGCAATTGCAATGCAATTAACAATTGTCATGGTGGACGTTCATGATAATATAAAACAAAAATAACCCCCCCCCCCCGGTTTATTCGGGGAATACATTATTTTTCAACCAAATGAAATTATATCTACATTTAAATTTTAAATATTTTTGGGTGAGCACCACGGATAAATCTTTTTAAGACGAAACACGTGTCTGGATTGGAAATTGTATAACTTTGGTAATTTTGATGCCATTGTTTTTTACAGAATTGTTAGTGAATTTTTAGGATTTAAAGTCGTATATTTAAAAGTTATTTTATAATTAAAGATTATTATAGGCAGACTATATCTAACTTATCAATGTGATATATGTATTTTTGTTATATATAAATACCTCACATCAATATTGTTATAATTATTACTAAAACTATGAAAAAAAACAATTCAATATGAATTCGTAGCACTGCAATTAAATACTTAATTTCATAGCTCGATGTAAAATACCTACTACTTGCATTTCTGCAAGAAAATATAAATTCCGATTCACATGGTGCAGCACTATATGTCACATTTGCTGGATTGACGACTGCACATTCATCTCCAATAAATGTATCTGATGATTTCACAGGGAAGTCTGTAGAAGTAAATTGTTGAACTGTGAGTCCAAAGTTTTAAGGATTAAGGAAATTGTGTAAGTATGTCTGATTAATTTAATTTGTTAGTGGTAAAATTTTTGCACAATATTTGGAGTGCCACGCAAATGTAAGACAATGCTCAAATTTTCTTTTTCATATATTTAATCTTGTCTAGTTTGATTTCAAATGTATCGCAAATTGCGCACACCCATTTATACTTGTATTATTGCTATCTTGTTATCGTGTTGAATTGAATTTAAATATTCATAAATGGACGTTTAGACAACGTTTATGCAATTGTTAAATTAACGACATACTCGCATTTATGTACAATATGTGAAAATCTCAAAATAATGTGTAATATATTAGGCAATTATAACCTGAAAGTTATATTTTATTCACCAGTTACTATTATTTTTTTTGTTCCATTGGTTATATTACTGTTACCACTGCGTTAGAAATACCTCTCTATTTGTTATCTTTATGTCTCCAAACATGATGTTAATATTACTATAAGTATACCTTTGACAAATGTAAATAACATAGCTGAATGACCGGAACCACAGAGACTTTCATTTTTGTTATTACATTTCTTTCTGCAGTCATTCCCTTTTTTTGCAGATTGGGTTCCGTGTAGACAGCGACATTTTGAATTCTTAAATCAAATTTTGATATTTAGTTAAGGTGACAAATTCAACTTATACTTTTTTACGCTTATTTGCGGTACTTCATCGATGTATGAACGCGGTCAACCCAATCCAACCCAAACGAAGAAACTGCTGAATAGATCTTCATTATTTAAAATTACCTATCATCCCATCGACATCCGCATGACGTTTTGTTCCATTATAAGTGTGGGAAATTTCGGAATATTCACAAATTTAAGGCGAAATCGTGGACGATTTGAACGGAATGACTGATACTGGAAACAGATATACTTTAACTATTTGGATATTATATATATTTTTTATATGTAATATTCAGAAAAATGAAGAAGTAAAGAACAACAATCATATTAACGTACTCCTTTAACGCGGTTTCTTTATAACTTCATGCGTAACGTCAGGTTTCCATGACAGATTGAAAAAATTTTCGAATTCAACGGAAACCTAGCTAGATACCACTATCTGGTAATTATATATTAGCAAATGTCGTCCTTGTGCAGTTGATTTTTCAGTGCAAATGGAAGACCTATAGCTAAACCATTGAGTTTTGGTCAAATATGTTAGTCTTGATTGGTTTTGACTGAGGATATATTTTTACACATTTCGTGCGCGACGAAATTTTTCTTCATTCAGCAATGTTAACGATGAAGTGTACTGTTTAATGATAAAACATTTATCAATAATACAATACAAGGGCTTTAACCAAATAGCCTTCACTTAAAGCGGAAAAAATATTATAAACGTAAACGAAAGAACGATAAGAATTATAACATGTTTTCAATCATTTTCTTATCATTTAAGATTAAAAAACATTTAAACGAATAAAACTAGTTACAATTCAAAGAAATGGATGTGAATTGTCAGATTCTGCATATTCCTTGATTTTTTAAACAATTAAAAACATACAGATTTATTAAATGTCAATTAATTTCTAGCACCATACAAGGTTAGCACACAGCTCGAGCGAGTTCTCGTCCTGACAATAGCTGAACCACTACTCTCTGAATGCAAAGCAAACAACACATCTAGCAATCAGCCTAAGTTATCCACCTGCTGCAGAACAATAGTTGTTTAAAAATGATAGAAAACTAAACATTAGAATAATGGATTATTCACAGCAGTACAATTTATACAAGACAACTGAAATGCAAGTAACAAAGAAAAGTGCTAAAATAATGGAAAAGTATCAGGATAAATAAAGTACCTGTACAGCAATATGTGAGAATGATGGGTTGTCTGAGCAATAGATAAGACATTCTCTTAACGACGCCTTTGTGGTGGTGTTGGTAGTGTCAGGTTCTGTTGTGAATCCATTTCCACAACCTAAATAAATATATTTAATATAACAAAATTTGTATCCATCAACATATTAAAAAGTAACTGGTAGAACATATTTAAATCCTCGTCAAGAGTAACACATTACAAAGCCAGCTTTATTTGGTTTCTTTAGACTTAAATATCGAATGTAAAAGAACAGCACATTCAATTACCTATGTATGCAGCCCAGTGAGAATATTTTACCCAGGTTCCAATCCACACCTTAGATATGCCTTTGATATATGTTGTAGTGAAGTTGATCATTTCGCCAGATTCAATTGTCTCTTTTGATAGAAGGTTACATGCTGCAGACGCTTCTGTCCAACTTCGTTCTGGCAATCCAATATAGGTAGAACCTAAATGTGCAAAACAATATATTATATTAATGTTTCAACAAATGAAAATGAAAACAGAAAACCACAGTGCGTTTTATCGTGTATTTCATATACTTTAATATAAAATAACCCGTTTTAAAAACTGAACTAATTTAGTTTCCTCAAAAAGAAATACACTTATTATATATATATATATATATATATATATATATATATATATATATATATATATATATATATATATATATATATATATATATATATATATATATATATTGTTGAACAATTTAACACACGTGCAACATTATCTAACTGATTTAAGATAACCACCAAGAGGTTCTGATTTTATTGATTTTAATAATTTCCACATTTTTTTCTACGGTGCACGTAATGTAAATAAGTTTTTTAACTTTGCATTTTTTAGGTCTACTAATTACGTCTGGAAGAAATTTTTAATTTGATCTTGGGACAAGGCTCTACATACGATATTGTAGCGATTGTTATCTTCTAGTACTCTGGAGTCAAAAGGTGGCGCAACCTCTACTTTCTAGAGACATTCTGCCATCTTTACGACTCATATGACTACCGCAGCAAAAACGCATAACAAAAGGTACATTATTACAATTTAACTTCGATGAATATGGTTCAAAACTAACATTGGATTTAAAGATTCTATAGAACATTTTAGGGAATCATTTTTTTGAAGACATGTTAGCATACATTGATAAATGAGCGTTTGCCCTATATGTTGAAGGGTCCATATAAGTCAATAATTTGACTAAGCCGTATATTTGACATTCCAAAAGGATCAAACATACATTTTAATAATGAAATCTATTTTTATAAATACCATCTATTTTGTTTATCAAAACCATAAATTTGTTTATAAATAAACACAGTATTCAACAGTTGCTTTGAATAGTTATTATTGTCTATTTATAATATTTCACATTTTAACTTCAATTTAGGTAAAACTTCGGCTGTCATTTGACTGGAAGAAATCCTTGCCATAACACAGTATAGTGAGGCAATTTCTTCTCCGAGGTTTTATTAAGTCATTTAACCATCACTGCTAGATGTGTACATGTTTTTAAACGTACGAATTACAGATTTTTCTATCATGAATTCGCAATTCCAATAAAAAATGTTAGTTTATATGGTTTCTTTTAAAAAAAACTTTTTGCAGTATCTGATATACATTGATATACCTTTAAAATCTTTACTGTCGTGAATAGTAGATACCAAGCCAGAATACACAAAGGCTATCAGAAACCAACGTTTTTTGGTCATATTTTTTATTATAGTGTTTAAAAGCACTTACCAGAAAACGAAATAGAATAAACATTAAATATTAAAGCACAAATTGTTAAAGCAATATACATGTTTGAAAATAACACATCACGTTAGTTAATTAAAGCTGACTTGCATTATTTCCTTATTAGTCATAGGTTTATGAAACCGGAAATTTAAATCATTAAAAACAAATGGTTGTTAGTAATACCTTTATTGTGCCCACGCATCTTTCAGTTCAAAACATAGGCCCTAAAAGCGGTTGTCTGATTCGTTATAATTCAGGTACAGTATAGGGTCATTTTCCTCCGATGATCATTTGGTCAAAATAGTTAACCCGTTAAATGATCTTGATCTATCTGATCAAGTCTATCCAGAATCTTTTTTAAATGAATTCATTTATTGATTTGTGTATTAACAGGTGTATTTGTTTAATAAAGTTAAACTGTTAAAGTAACACATTATGGTTCATGTAAATTTTGCCTTCTGCACCAGTCCAGTACATGGGGGGGATTACACTCATGCCCTCTAATTTTACCCTTTAATTTGTTACAATTGAACCATGCGTAATTATTCTATTGTATCTTTGGATAACACTTAAAGGTGTATTTCTATTTTATCTTTGGATAACACTTGAAGGTGTATTTCTATTTTATCTTTGGATAACACTTGGAGGTGTATGATTAGCCTAACAAACAACTACTCTAACGAGTGCACAAAAAGGTGTTTTGAAAGTTTTGAACACTTTGTACACACTCTAACAGTAAACATCACATTCCACTTGAGTTCCGTGAATATATACACTACATCTTTAACTAAAAATAGTTTCATAAACATTTTCAACATAAATAAGAAGAAAAACTAGACGGAGAGGGGAAAAAAGTCGTCAGAAGATAAAGATAACTTTCAAGCTAAAACAGTGTATAACAAAGACAACAACAATTACTCTTACACATTTTTCTTCATGCACACATTAATTTATATACATTAATTAATTCAAAATAACAATTCAAGACCACGATGTTTGGCATCTCCTTTGACCTAACATAAATCTCATGTTTATACGTGGTGACCCAACTAGACTGAAGAAGGCATTAATTTACATTTTATCATGTTGTTCAGTTTATTCTAACTGTTTGTTCGGGAGTTTAGACAATTTGTTTGTATGATTAAACACCGTTTTCAATGGATTTATCGGTATATCAACAAGACCAACTCAATCAAAAACGGATTAAACACCGTTTTCAATGGATTTATCGGTATATCAACAAGACCAACTCACTCACAACTGTGAGTGAGTTGGTCTTGTTGATATACCGATAAATCCGTTGAAAACGGTGTTTAGTCCTTATAATTCTTTAAAATTGCATTAAGAAATTAATTTATCTATCAACTTCATATTTCTTGTGTATTTGGTAGCGGGATTGACTGAATGTATGAATATTTTGTTTTTTTACGTACGATTATTCCATAAACCATTTTCTGATTTTAATAAACACAATTAAGTTTTACATCAATCTATAACCTTATTTTTTGTATAGAACACAAGGGAAGTTTTAAATTTAACAAATCATTAATGATGATTCATCAAACAAATAATTTGTAAGCTGATCGCTACTTTCGATATTGAAATCCGCCATCTTTGTTTAAGTTGGTAACGGTAAAAAAGTTCGGTCAACGTCATTAATCCAAAAATAAATTAGGTCAACTTCATTTATCACAACATAAATTTTGTTGAAAACCTCAACCGGAAGTAATCTCAACCAATGAAAAAAAGCATTTCTAAATATGCAAATCATATTAGAATTATGATATGTTTGTGAGTGAGTTGGTCTTGTTGATATACCGATAAATCCATTGAAAACGGTGTTTAATCCTTATAATTCTTTAAAACTGCATTAAGAAATTAATTTATCTAACGTGTTTCCCAACTTCATATTTCTTGTTTATTTGGTAGCGGGATTGACTGAACGTATGAATATTTTGTTTATTTTTAAACGAACTATTATTTCAATAAACCATTTTCTGATTTTAATAAACACAATTTTTAGTTTTACATCAATCTGTAACCTTATTTTTTATATCGAACACAAGGAAAGTTTTTTTAAATGTAACAATCTTTAATGATAATTCATCAAACAAATAATTTGTAAGTTGATCGCTACTTTTGATATTTAAAGCCGCCATCTTTGTTTACATTGGTTACGCTAAAAATAGTTCGGTCAACGTCGTTTATCCTAAAATAAATGGAGTCAATTTCATTTATCAAAAAATATATTTCGTTAAAAACCTCAACTGGAAGTAATTTAGACCAATCAAATAAACGTATTTCTAAATATGCAAATCATATTAGAATTATAAGAACGATAAACCCTAAGGGTATGTTTACTTGACAGATACATGACAATGATAGAAGATAAAATTGAACATTTTTGTTAATTTTCACAATTGTAATAATTTAAATCACATTGGGCATGTAGAATGAATGATGGTTGATTGATGAGCATCGATTGAACAGTTATAAATTCATTGAAAAAAACCAGGATTGCCAGGTTCCTAGTACTATAAAGACTCTCTCCGTAGATTTTTTAAACGAGTAGGCTGATTACAGCCGCTAAAAAAGCCTTAATACGGTGTCCATACATGTTTTAACATACATTTCAAGTGGCAGTAACTATTGGTCCTGTTGCACAACCTCTTTGTAGTCTGATTTATTCTTTGTTAAATTGTTCCCTTCCTGAATGTAGCTGAAAATATTTCTTGCGGATCATTTGTCAAACAATCAATCAATTAAAAAACACAATACAGGTAGTTCAAAATATTATATAAAAGTCTAAAGAGTCTACCAACCAGCAAGCTTATTAAGTATCGGATCGACAAGCATGACGATACAGCATAAACAAAAAATAATATACAAGTCTAGAAGATTATGCAACGATACAAATGACGGTGTTTCTTGTCAAAAATTTACACAAAGACTGACCAACGAATGGCCTTAGTCATTGAATGTCAATTAAAATCAATGACGTAAACTAGTCATAACATATTGTGTTTTTACACGATCCCAGTGGACTTATATTATTCCATCACCGAGTGAAAAAATGCTTTAAGCTTTAAGTTTAATGCTGTATCGTCATGTTTGTCGATCCGATACTTAATAAGCTTGCTGGTTGGTAGACTCTTTAGACTTTTATATAATATTTTTAACTACCTGTATTGTGTTTTTACACGATCCCAGTGGACTTATATTATTCCATCACCGAGTGAAAAAATACTTTAAGCATTTAGAGTTAAACGCCACTGATGAGTCTTAAGTAGACGAAACGCGCGTCTGGAGTAATGAATTTGTCACCTTGGTAATTTTGATTACATCTTGTTGGAATATTTGAGCAAAGCAAAGTAACAGCACGGCACGTCCGGCTGGCGGACTTGTGAAGCAACTATTTTGGGTTAAGTTGGAAATGAGAAATTTCAAGATCAATATGTTATGACTAGTTTACGTCATTTATTTATATTGACATTCAATGACTAAGGGTTTCGTTGGTCAGTCTCTGTGTAAATTTTTGACAAGAAACACCGTCATTTGTATCGTTGCATAATCTTCTAGACTTGTATATTATTTTTTGTTTATGCTGTATCGTCAAGTTTGTCGATCCGATACTTAATAAGCTTGCTGGTTGGTAGACTCTTTAGACTTTTATATAATATTTTGAACTACCTGTATTGCGTTTTTACACGATCCCAGTGGACTTATATTATTCCATCACCGAGTGAAAAAATACTTTAAGCATTTAGAGTTAAACGCCACTGATGAGTCTTAAGTAGACGAAACGCGCGTCTGGCGTAATGAATTTGTCACCTTGGTAATTTTGATTACATCTTGTTGGAATATTTGAGCAAAGCAAAGTAACAGCACGGCACGTCCGCGGCTGGCGGACTTGTGAAGCAACTATTTTGGGTTAAGTTGGAAATGAGAAATTACAAGATCAATATGTTATGACTAGTTTACGTCATTTATTTATATTGACATTCAATGACTAAGGCCATTCGTTGGTCAGTCTTTGTGTAAATTTTTGACAATAAACACCGTCATTTGTATCGTTGCATAATCTTCTAGACTTGTATATTATTTTTTGTTTATGCTGTATCGTCATGTTTGTCGATCCGATACTTAATACGCTTGCTGATTGCAAGACTCTCTAGACTTTTATATATATATATATATATTTATATATATATATATATATATATATATATATATATATATATATATATATATATATATATATATATATATATATATATATATATATATATATATATATTATCGATGTGATAATTTGTTAGACTGCTGTGGATTGTCGGACTGTTGGGCTGTCGCACTAATGGGTTGTCGGACTATCGGGTTGTCCGACCAATGGGCTGTCGGACTATTGAGCTGTCGAACTACAGACGTGTATCCATGGCGTTCAACATTCTTTGAGATTACCGATATCCGACTCCGGTAATAAATACATCGTTGTAATCACCACACTAAGCTCATGCAATTTAAGTATTAATTACCATACTAAACCCATGCAATGCTGAATATGAAAACCACAATGGTTGCATATACTTAACTGCAAGAAGTAATTTCACGATTTGGCGTTCCAACAGTTATACACTTAGATCAGTCAGTTTGAGAGCTTACTATTTAGGATTTGCAAAAATTACTCCAGGTCTGGTACGCGTTAATTTGAAAGTACTTGTGTAAACATTTTGCTTATATAGAGAATAGAATGTTTCTGCACATAGATTCCACAATGAGTGTAATGTATATTGTAATTACCATTTGAGGTTATTTATATATTTTCAGAATTATAAATACTAAACGCGGCAGCATAAATGTCATGTATGTTTAGACTCCTTTAAAACGAAAGCTTATCGGGAGAAGCATGTACAATTTAACATCGTGTGCGAGAACCAGAAGATATGCTATGCAGTTAATGTGCAAAATAAAGGGTTGCCAGAGTACGAAGTACGACTAATAGAGTCACATAAAGAGGAAGCACAGAGAAAAAACCCCAGCGGCAAGGGAATCATCTAGCTGTATTCTGAAAAATTATTAGCTATCAAGGGTGATGCAATGACTTCAACAGAGAATCACTTAACGTCTATCCCTAAGCGCAATAGCATAGAAGTGGAAAAAACTGTGAGGAAATAATAAAATTGTAGATCAAAGATTTACCGTATTGCAATATAGGATTAAACGCTTATTTTCGGTAATTCATCGATGTATGAACGATGTCGACTTACTCACACCAAATAAATGTCCGAAGGCCGTTTATGATTAGTTTGTGAGTGAGTCGACCTCGTTCATACATCGATGAATTACCGAAAATGAGCGTTTAATCCGTATAATTCTTCCAAAATTGTTTTTATTTATTTACATTCTTTTCCCAAAATAAAATTTCATTATAAGTGTGTTACGCACACAAAATAATCTGTGATTCATTCTCACCAGTCGAAATTTATAACAAATCAATTGTTATTTTTTCCGCTTTCACGAAAATGGTTTATGTGTTTTATATTCTTCGTATCCGGGTCATTATAAACAATTTGAAAATTGGAGCTTATCCAATATTTATGCATTATAAATATTTAGGAAATCCTGAATGCAACACATATTTTAATTGCCCAAAATACACGTTGCCAAAAAACATTTTAGGAACTACGTAACACACACAGTTGTTAATATAAAAGATTGAAAAGTTATTCTTTTATCATGTGTACAAAACTTTTGAAAATGTCTGAAAGAACGTAAGAATGTAATGGCTTCTGTATATTTAATATAAGGCCCAACAACATAGGTCACTGATAAAGTATCGCCATATCGAAATATGCCAAATATCAGGTAGACGTTAAACAGGTTTTACACTGTCAGTTCTTTAATGACTATTAGATAAATAAATTAGATTACATGTTTAAATTAGTTCAAAATGTTATTGGCAAACTTCGTGTAATTTTATTCACCAAAAATAGAAAATGTCATAATATAAAATAAAGATTTGCTTTTTTAATTACGCAGACAATAACAAATTCTTCATTTTTCTTTTATTTTAATTTATTGTCACAGAAAAAAAAACACAATTTCGTAGATCCTTCATTAGAATGATACAAGTTTAATATTCCACACCGCATATCTTTTAGTGACGCATAATTATTGGTCGTTTGGATTTATGTTGGATTTATGCACGGTAAATGTTCAATTACGATAACAGTAATGAGACTTTCATACCGCTGATCACTTTTCAAATGAGATTCACTTTCGCTCATAAAAACTGGTTCATTATCCTAACATATTCTTCCTGTGCAATTATAACAATTTCGTTTCTCCTTTAGTGAATGTAGTAATGAAACAAAACAAAACAAAATGAATCATCACGTTCTTGAAATACTGATGTGTACAAAATGCAATCAGCATTATTGGTTGACATCTTAATAATTTTATTAAAAGTCACTGAAATCACAAAATGAGATGGCCTTGATTGGATATGGTTTGCTAGAGTTGCATATTTCAAACGGACTACGGTCTATACTGTCAATTTCATCAATTTCGTCGTAATGTTATTCTAGAATTGTATCAAATACCTGCGGAGTTTGTTCACTTCCAAAAATATAAATAAAGAGTCCTGTAATTCAAGAAAATGTAATGTACGTGTATAATAATTATGATGATTACGTAGAAGTATCTAAGATAAGAACATTTTAGTAGATATTATGAAAAGAGGATTTGAAATATTATTGGTTCAATACTTAAGTCTATAAGTGCATCTTACACATTGCTGCTGTTGAAAAAGGAAAAGAAATAAGTACAGATACAAAGTGTACGAAAGCCCAGAAGGCTCATTCGAAATTCGAGATTGGAAATTCGAAATTCAATATAGTTATAACCAATCAGATTGCGTGTGACATAATCGTCTACCAATCAGAATAGTTCTTATATATTCGAGATTCGAAATTCGATATTCGAGATTCGAAATTCGAAATTCGAGATAAGCCAGTGGCGGATCCAAAATTTTCGAAATTTCGGATTTCGAAAAGGGGGCCACTTTGGTCATGCTTCAATGATTTCCTATATATCCAACCAAATTTTTCCGTCAAAAGGGAGGGCCCCCGCTGGATCCACCCCTGATAGCCCCCACACAAAATTTGAGGGCCAAAATGCCCTGGTAACATGCAAAACTACATATGGTGTACTTCCTACACACCAAGTTTTGTTGAATCTCGAGTTTCGAATCTCGAATCCCGAATTTCGAATCTCGAATTTCCAGTTTCGAATCTCGAGTTTCGAATCTTGAATCTCGAATTTCGAATATCGAATGAGCCTTCTGGGCTTTCGTAAAAGTGGGTTGTTCAAAATTAATTCATTACCTGAATTAAATTCTGCAGACGTTTTTCCTCTTCATAACACCTAAAAAAAGAGATATATGGTTCGCTCCATTTAAGCAATTTTTGTCAATTTTATAAACGACAAGAAATAATACATTGGACATTTTAGATTTGGTCTATACGACTTTATTAATGCATAAATAACATATTGTAAATTAACATTTTTTCAAAATACTAATTGTGTAGTCATTTAATAATATTTCACTGTTGACTGCTAAACTTCTCAAACAAGGGATTGTTTTACCTAGGTTGATGTTATCTCTCCAGACTTCGTCACCATGACTTAATTGATCGTTAAGGGAAATCAGTGTCTCAAATACGATCTGACATTTTCGCTGTGTCATAGGTAGTGTTTCCTATTCCTGGATTTGACTTTTTCGATAGACATGACAATGAGTAATGCGACTTGTGTCTAGTTAGAGGCAGGAACTGATTACTCGTCCGGAGCACCTGAGTGCACTTATGGTTTTTATTGGGTTCGGGTTACTCTCTTTCTGTGTTTTATGGTTTTGTTTTTGTTTTTGTGTTGTAATTGTCTATATCCGAATTTGAAACTGTCCCTTGGCATTTAGCTAATGTTGTTCGGTCGGGTTTCTTTGCTATTTTCTGGGGTTGCTCCAATATTGACTGGTCCCTTTTTCTTTAAGTATGAGACCTGGAGTTTAGAGGTTGCAAGTTCAATCCACTAAGACTGTAACAATAGGAAATGTTTTTTTTGTAGAGGTTGCCGCTGATTTGTACTTTTGATTTAATAAAACCAATTGTTTATTTACTTTTTTTTGACATACCAGAAATCTACTAAACTTAGTATTATGCAAACCACGATCAACACTAACGTTGTTAATAACGCCTTTGAGTCCTTCTTCTTTTTTCTGGAAAAAAATTGCACACAATACATCTTAAATAACGCTGAATTGTAACAAGACTGAAACAGATCTGCACAAAAAATCTTTGAAACTACATTGCATATTTGTTTGTAAAAATATAATTATATGTGTTACCAAAATATTGTATGTCATATAATTAAGCCAGTACAATATTGTATCGATTGCTGAAAATTGTATAAAATGTCATCGATGATAAATAGGTTATACAATTTACTACGCCAGACACGCGTTTTTCATCTTTGATAATCAAATCCCAAAAATATTAAAAATTAAACAAAAAATAGATATTGTAGAGCTTTTATCACCAAAATTGAAAATCGTTAAGCTAAATCCGGGCAAGTCTACCCTCACCTTTCAAATAGAAAACCTTGTTTTTAGAAATTTCAGACAGTAAATTGAGACAATGACTATATCCATTAAAGAATCAATGATATTCTTGTTATCAACAGATGCCAAGTATTATCGCCTAAATAGAATAGAATAAGTTCATTTCCGTTAACTGATATATAAATCACAGAAGATTTATCTGTGTCACAAATTAAGTCTTGAAAGCATATGAAAATTTGAATTCAAAAAGTGGAATTTATTAATAGTTAACAATTGATCTGTTAATTTCTGCTCTGTTTGGAACGTATTAGAAACCAACCATTCAAATTTGATCATTTCTACTTGACAGTTTTAGAACTTTTAAGTCTTTACTATGTTTAAATAACGTACTTAGTGGTTGTATAAAATTGGAAATACGATTCCCTTATGCTCATAATTGCTAGCGAACATTTATACCCAGCAATTTCTACTTATGTGTCATGGAATTATGTTTTCAGTTTCAAGAGGTTACAGCTGTAATTTTATCGAGAGAAGTTCACACAGTTTTTATAAACATTCCAGTAACTGATTAACTGTGACTGTCCAGGATCACTAAAAACAAAAGCTTCCAAGGTGGTGTTTTTCCCTAAATCTCTATGTTGTACATTACCCGATGTTGAGACGAATATAGGCTTTCCTATTAAAAAGACACATTTTTATTCAATGAAAATCAAAATAGCTTTCTTGGTCTTTTTCAAAATGCATATAGCACAAATATTACAGCAACAATTATATTCTGAAATAAACGATACAAAACTATTTGGTTTTTTGACTGACACAGAAATAGTACATTTAAGGTACATGCCGTTTGGAACACACTTTACAAGTTCGAAAGTAAAAATTAAAGATAAAAGCAAATGATTTTTAAAATGAATCCCTATGTAGCGCTCTAAAAAAACTAAACTCAAAAGACGATAAATTAAGAAGAAAGTAAACTAACTGTATAAGGAATTGTAATGGAATCATTATGTAACAGTTCCCCTCTGATGTCACGTACTGCATTTGACACTCTGCACACATAAATCCCACTAGCCTGGTAACTTTCAATTTCAACTGCCTTTCTCAACAAAAATGTACTTAACGATCCATTTCTGAATTCTTTAACCTAACGGACGTGCTGTCTAGACGCTGTAACATGTTCACAGGGCTCAAAAGTATACTTTGATGGAATTCCTTTGGCTTCACAAATCAAAATAGTTCTCTCAGTTGTACTTTTTAGCTTCATTGATTACTACATTTGATGCATCTTTTATAAAATAAATATATTTCATTCAATACAAAATTCAATGATTTTCACACAGCTTTCAGCACTGTTTTGCTTTATTTTACCTTACAGTTTTTTTACGAAGGATTTCAGAGTAGACATTGAATAGAAGAGGGGTTGATTTTGTTTGTTTGTTTGAATGGGGTTTTAACGCCACTTTCAGCAATTTTTCAGCTATTTCATGGCGTCCAGTTTTTATTGGGGGAGGAAGCCGGAGTACCCGGAGAGAACCCCCGACCTGCGGTAGGAAAACTGGCAATCCTTGTCTATTAAGATTGGATTCGAGTACACCCTGCCTGCAGTGAGAATCGAACCCGCAATCTCAGTGTTGACAGACCACGTGATCAATAGTAGACGAACTACCTTGACCACTCGGCCACCGAGGCCCCAAGAGGGGTTGAGCAGACATAGTATTAACTATAAATCTTATATCTTATGTTGAATACAACACATATCAGACTGTTTGTCAATATACACCTAACTGTTTATAATATTCATAAAGCGTTCTAGTTTGAAATAGACAATCAAACATAACCACGACCTTAAACCGTATGAAATGGTGGCTGTTTATTATCGAGGTTAAAACGGCGTCTGAGCCAAATTTAAATGTCAAACGAAATTTAAGCGTAATTACAAGGTAATTGCATGAATACGTAACGGTATATATTAAAACTAATATATGTATATGTGTGATTGAGAATTAACATATATCTTTCACTGAACAATGACCTCTGTCTGTGCTTCAATGCTTCATGCAGAGTTATTGGCAATGCATCGCTAATTACCAGCGTCAACTTGTTAAACTTTCTTGAATAGATTTGTTTCCGAATAACCATTTTGCATGTCTTTTTCCTCGTTTCTGATGCGTCCAAAACAGTTGTTTTTGTTATGCACCAATTAAATAGTTGCTGAATTACATATTCGTTCTTACATAAAAAGTATTTCGAGTGCAGTCTCTGTCCTCTTAAAACTGTGTTTAAAATTCAATATTTATAACGGAAACGTTCACAGTTATCGCAGAATTAAACTATTTGAGTCTTTTTTCCTAGATTAAAATAATCTAATTGCGTTACCTTTTTGGAATAGTTAAAATGGGACATCTAGCCGTTAATTAAATGCATACATCGCTATTAAGTGAGGAAATGTCATTAACCATTTATTTGTATAACATTATAAGAACGGTGAGACAATTCGTGATAGCATAGTTCGTTTTACGGCAAAGAAGAACACCATAAAGGCGAGGTATTGCTTGTGAAACGCTAGAAATGATCAATCGATTACTGAAATACTTCATTCCTTTTATCAGAGTTTGTACATGCTTGTGCAGTATCTTACCTGTCCATTAGCATTATGGTACTTGTGGTTTTTAATTGTTCCTTGCCATATAGCCAACAAGAACAATTTTATAAGCTTATTTGTTTAAACGCGGAAGTTTATTATTTTTAGAAATTATAAATTGGGTTATAGTGTTTGTTTGTTGTGTGTCGTTTTTTATTAAGAGCTTGCTACTTTGAAAGTGATAAATAAAAAATCACCACATCATAATTCTAACAAAGATGCAATTTTATGAAACATTACTCACAATTTTGATACTTTTAAACAATTTACTGTTTGCATGTTGCTGAAAGTCAAGCGAACACTATTTTAGCAACATTACATTTTAGTAGAGTAACATAAACAAGTGTGGACACTGAAAAATGCTTCTCAATGAAAATAAAGGAGCAGTACAATATATCACTCTTCTCTAGGGGGTAAGATATACTATGCTAGATACCAGTTTTCGCGATATCATATCGGTGTGATTTTTACAATAAATGTTGAAAAAACAAGAAAGAAAAACAAAGATATATAACAAAACATGTTTCCATTTATCATAAAAAACTATGACCATTTAGGGCTGTACAGAAGATGTAAAAGATTGCTTGTTTGTTTCTTTGAATGTTGTTTAACGCCACTTTCAGCAATTTTTCAGCTATATCATGGCGTCCAGTTTTTATTGGGGGAGGAAGCCGGAGTACCCAGAGAAAACCCCCGACCTTCGGTAGGAAAACTGGCAATCCTTGACAATTAAAAGATGTAAAAGACGTCACAAAAATAAATAGTAATAATTAAAGTTTCTGAATAACAACAGTCTGTACATTTCCTGACACTAACATTCTTGAATAGACATATTGCCCACTAATCATATACTAGTAAAACTTTTGTCAAGGAATCATTCATTACGATGGTCTCTCTTAACTCAAGGACGACAAAATTTGTGAAGAACTTAAACCTCAGAGTAATGTAAAATTCAAAAGATCCGTTGTCAAAAGACAAGGAATTCGGATAAAACAGAATACTTTTATACTAAACTTTAACACACCAAGTCCCCCATCCGGCTATTAACATTGGACTATGCAACGTTAAAGTATGCGCTTATAACCCAAATGTTGTGTGCTGCCTTAAATAAAAAAAGTTTGGACGCGGCAAGGTACCCTTTAAAGGCTTTTCGGTATACTTTACATGTAGTTGATTTAGGGCATTATGGCTTTACCTGCACTAAACTCCAGTGTGCAAATTGTGGTGAAGCCAACATATCTTCCTCTATAGACTGTCATTGAAATAAGAAACTGAAATAAACAATTGAAAGCCGCAAAGAACATTACATACCATGAGGTTCGTGGTAAAAGAGAAGAATTCATCGTCTCCTAAAATGTCTAATGCCAGTGCGGGCAGTGTCAGTAATAAGTTCCCCATTTATCCTAAATTACTTTCATTCTTGTTACAAAGAACGCGCTAATCATTTTTTAAATTTAATGAAACTCTTATTTCCATTGCTATGAAAACATTTTCAGGACCTCGAAAAATCTAAAATATACTAGTAAAAAAGCTACGATGACAAGTAAAAAGATCGTAAAAAAGACATAGGACGCTTCAATAAACACCCAACCCCAAAAAATTTTAACAACTTTTGATTTTTTTTAACGGAAGCTGGAGATGTAACGAAACATAAACAGACGCACCTTTTGTCGTCACTTTGTTCCAAAATTTAAATAACCATGCTAGTTTTTTTTAATACAATTTGGGATATTATTTGTAAAATTTAAGGTTAAAATTACAATAACAAATGTCTAAGATTTAAAAGAGTCCGTTTTCTATTTAATGCTTTTTAAATATTTACCTAATATTTGGAAAACGGTTTACCTAGCATCTTTTTGGCAACCGTTGCGTCTATTCGAAAACAAGGAAAGGATAACTATAAGCCTATAGCCCTCGCAAGTTGCGTCCGTAAAATCACTGAAAGGTTGATAGATTGATTGGTTGATTGATTGATTTTTTACGTCCAGCAAGCGATATTTCAGGAATATTTAGCACGTGAAAATTTTTATAAATTAATAACGTTTAAAATCAAAAATTACAATCAACCCTGGAATATATTAAAACTGTAATCTCACACATAGTATAAGGTTATATAAAAAAATACATAGATTAAAATGATAAAATATGAAATAGCTGCATAGTTATAGAATAAGATTATATTTTATTATACAAATTAATTTCCTTTACAAACTGATAAATTGTGTCGCTAGCGACAGTTCTAAACAGATTAAAATAAAAATCCACAGAAAAAAAGGTTCCCCAATGTGAGCCACGTCTACACAGTCAATCAAGATATGCTTGATTGTGTACGGACTGTTACATAGCACTCACTCGGGTCGTGGTTCACCATTTAAATTATAATTGTATGTCATCTTGGTATGACCAAGACGACACGGTGTTAAAACTACTTGGTCTATACGACATGTAAAAGTGCTAAAATTTGTATGGCGAATTAGTGATTGGATCTCATGAAGTTTATTATGAACTTCAAGATCCCAACCACGCTGTCGTAGACTAGAAATGTACATTTTATTGAAAAATATAACTTAAAGTCAACGGAAGGAAGACGGTGAGTCTCAGCGCGCTCTCCAAAGACAGCGGCTGAAGCAACTGTATCACTGTCATTCGATTCGTTCTGCATAAATTGCACAATGGTCAGGATAGCAAGATTTAATCTGTGCAAACTATTGTTTCATTAAAAGGGTGTTAGTGTAGGACTTTTAACAATTTTCTTAGATCATAACTAAATGTAGGTTTATGATTTAACCAAGGCGGATTTTGGGGAGTTTAACACCAATTCTCCATAAGGATCAAAGGATTTCCATATAGGGTGAGACATGATATGTCTCAGATTTTGCTGATTTTCATTTTATAAGTTGAAATTGACCATTGGATCACAAAATAATGATTGTTTGTTATGATTTGACTTCGGTTGCCATGGTAAAGGTGGCGGCCATTTTGGGCCGATAAAATACAGTGAAAAGGGTAATATTCAAATCCCAATTTTTCAGGGGAAAATCGATTCATATTCAATAGAATTTCTTTATTTGCTTAATTCAATATCTCATTGACAATATTCAAAACAGTTACAAGACTTTAAGTATATGTGTGATCAGACTGAGACTATTGAACATGTCAAGAAATAGTGCATTATTCTCTATAATTTTTGGTAATAAATATTACCATTTTTGACACTTTTCTGACTCCATTTTCAGAAAATGCACCAATCACAAATACTCATCATGAATATAATTACATAGATTGATGATTATTTTGAAAAATTTTTAAAATCTCAATGGGGTAAGAAAAAATGTCTTTAGAAAACACTGTTAAAGTTGGTTACCGTGGTAATAAAACAAAAACGGCAATTTTTCGATATTTAAATACATGTATGACCATACTTCTAATATGAGCCAAGATAACAATTATTGTCATCATATGTACCTAAAAGGATCTTTTCAACATAGTATGGCCTTAGAAAATTTTCAAGGTCACTTGTGTTGTTCTGAAGGTCACTTAAAATTGATTTTGCTTCGAGATTTTTATATTCGAAAGCTCAATTTTTAGTTGACCTTGACCTTGAGACACTGTACCCTGAAATTATTTCAATGTCATTTTAAGTTTGTAGTATTTCTGTTAAAAATAACAATTAAGGATGATTTAATTTAACCCTAAGAAACAGTAGTTTCATGGAAATATTGAACAATACAAAAATGGTTTTTTTTTCACAAGTTACCATGTTAACCATCTTTGACAGTGTTTTCTATAGACATCTTTTGTTACCCCATTGAGATTTTTATAAGTTTTGAATATTAATCATCAATTTATGTAATTATATTCATGATGAGTATTTGTGATTGGTGCATTTTCTGAAAATGGAGTCAGTAAAGTGGAAAAAATGGTATATTTTTGGTAAAAAAATTCCAGAAAAAATGCATGATTTCTTGACTTATTCAATAGCCTCGTTCTGACTACACATTTATGTTTAGTCTTGAAACTGTTTTGAATATTGTCAATGAGGTATTGAATTAAGCAAATAAAAAGTTATATTGAGATATGCATTGATTTTTGAATAACAAATTGGGAATTGAACATAGGCTATTTCGCAGTATGAGAAATGATAAAAATTGACCGCCTCGGTTACCATGGCAACCGTGGTCAATCATAACAAAAAGTCATCATTTTTATGATCCAATGGTCCATTGCAATTTATGAAACGAAAATCAGCAAAATCTGAGACATGCCATGTCCCAGTTATTTTGGTGCTTAGGGATAATTGGTCTTAAATGGTGGCGATTTCATCCACCTTTATAACAAAAGTATCCAAAAGGTTGAATTTTCTTTGGGTGCGTTTCTAAAATAATTATGACATAGTTCTGAGAAAACCTTTTGGTTCAATGAAAATTTATTGCTTGTAATAGATGAATTAGACACAAAAATAAAATGTTTTATTTGATTTATTTGAAAAGTATTATGAATCCTTACAACATAATTTCAAGTTACATTATTCTTGAATAATGGATGAAATAAATCGCTTTTTGTAATCAATTTATTATTATTATACTCGCCAACTTTCCAAAAAATTACACACTACATCTAATAACATTTATAACATAAAAAAGATAGTAATGCGATGTTTCTATTTTTTTATCAAGTAGTGTCTTTGTCATTTCAAAATCGAATGAAAGAAAATGTCGCATTGCCCCCACCCCCTTTCAGCAGGAACACTAAAAATACTTTTTTGCATTTATTAATTACTACATGTATATCAAATTCATACCCATTTGTGTATTAAAGCTGTTTGTTTGATCGATTGTTGATTGGAACAGGATAAACCACAATTAGTTATTTCCTCAGTTTGAAGGAAACAATTTGTAAAGGTAATTTAAATGAGTATGCAAACATCCTTGGACATATTTCCGCCTTATCCAATCATATTAGCGAGTTCAATTCTATATTGTATTTCTGCTTTTGTTAAATATGATGTATGTGTCGCCATGCTGTCTATTGTCATGTATTTGTTGTATTTTTTTATTTTTAACATCCGTGATTGTTAGCGCTGCTGGTGGAGGCTTTAATTCCCCAAGGTTAGCCCGCTCCGACATCAATACTTTTGTGTTGAAGAGCACATCAAGCTATGAAATTGTCCGTGTAAATTTCAAAATTGTCTGAACTATAAGGTTCTTCCTACCCCAGGTATAGGTTGTTCTTAGTCATAATTTGGTTTCCAGTTCGGCATATTTGGTTTTATTGTTCTATGCTCTTTATTCATATAGTGTTTGGCATTTTCAGTTTTTTGGGGTAGAGCGCCTCTGATGACTCTTGAATAGAAGAAACGCGCGTCAGGCATAGCAAAATTTATTGCTTGGAACTTTGTTGTATTTTTGATTTTTAACATCCGTGATGGTTAGCGCTGCTGGTGGAGCTTTAATTCCCGGAGGGTAGCAACCTCCGGCATCAACACTTTTGTGTTGAAGAGCACATCAAAGCTATGAAATTATCTGTGTACATTTCAAAATTGTCTGAACCCTAAGGTTCTTCCTACCCCAGGTATAGGTTGATCTTAGTCATAATTTGGTTTTCAGTTCGGCATATTTTGGTTTTATTGTTCTATGCTCTTCGTATTCATATAGTGTTTGGCATTTTCAATTTTTTGGGTCTGATGAGTCTTGAATAGACGAAACGCGCGTTAGGTGTGGCCAAATTTATTGCCTTGAACTTTGTTGTATTTTTTGTTGCAATAGAAACTCATTACGTGTGCGCGATTACGACCGACTTATTCATCTTCTGCAGATGTTAATGTCCACGCCTATTGTTGACATGTTGCTCACGATTTTCATCTGGAATATTCTTGTGCATCAGAAGATAAAAATTTTATAAAATATGTATTAGATGACGCAAACTCTCTGTTCAAAACTTAATTGTGAACTTATCAAGCCTAAATTAATAAATGTTATTTTACGCATATTCTGCGATATTAAAATTTCTTTTTACGGATTGTAATCCCTTTGAATTGTTTTTCTTCCATGCGTTTAAATAGTGTAATAAATTGGATGTTTGATTTACTTCCAGGAAGCAGAATTCCAGCTATATTCAGGGCGAGAACAATAAATCAGTTCATGCAATAGGGAACAAAGGAAACAAATTTTTAAAGGCCGAAATATTTGGTCTTTTGTAGTGGTTTTCGCCTTGCAAACAAAATTTATAGGAGTATCTTTGATGACATGTGTAATAGTTTTTTGTTAAATGTTTTTATATGATTTAGTTAATGGCAAATATTACATTGTTTAAACAAAATAAAACCGTACATTTCATACAGTCGGTTATAAAAGTTCACAAATTTGGAACTCATTTGTTCACAATTTAAGGAATAATCAAACTGTATATTGTATATTATTTTATCACTTCCTAAATATGACTGTTTCATCATTAATGGTTTTCTAAAGATTGAATTTACAAAATTTTATACACAAACTAAACAGGTCATAAATATAATTTAACACTAGACTAGAGTAAAAACACCTGTGAGCAATGCTCACCATTGATACCCCCCGCTTCACAATTACTTTGAAAATTCAGGTGTTCTTAATTATGAAATTGAAACTTTATCTAGTTAAACTTGAAGGCGAAATTGCAGATAATACATGTAACCCTCCCTAATCCCCCAAAGAATGGCATCCCCTATGTCAATGACAAAGTCCATGTTTTTCTATGGCAAACCTCCAATAATATTCTGATCAAAATGTTTAATATCCAATTCACAATGGCAATATGTGACCAAGATTCTGTATAAGTTTCAACAAATTCCATTCAGTGGTGTAGGAGGAATTGCAAATAAAAGATGGGTATCCCATTATGTCCATTACAAACTCCATGTTTTTCTATGGGAAACCCCTAATATCATTACAATCGAAATGTTATATATCTAGTGCACAATGACAATATGTGACAACATTCTTTGTAAGTTTCATCAAATTCCATTTAGTGGTGTAGGAGGAGTCGCACATAGTAAATGGGTACCCCCTTAGGTCAATGACAAAGTCCATGTTTTTCTATGGGAAACCCCAAATATCATTCCGATCAAAATGTTAAATATCTCCTGCACAATGGCACTATGAGACAAAGATTCTGTGTAAGTTTCATCAAATTCCTTTCAGTGGTGTAGGAGGAGTTGCAAAAAATAGAAAGTGTAACGGACGGACGGAAGGACGGACGGACGGAAGGACGGACGGACGGACGGACACCATGAACACTATATACCCCCCGCTTTTCAAGCGGGGGGTTATATAAAATATATTTATTGTACAGACACATAATTCATGTGAAATTGTTTTGTAATAAAACAAATGAAAGATGCATTGTTTTACAAAGTCACTGAAACATTGTAGCACAATGAATTTATGACATTTCAGATTCTAGCAGTTATTGAACTTGATATAAGGTTGTGTATTAATTTTGCACAAAGGTCACGAACTTTCCATTGACGTAGGTCGGTTAAATAACCCTGACAAAGAAATTAACATTGTACAAAATGTAACATCATGTAGATCATTTAGCAATAAATATTACTATATTGTGGGATGTAATTTTTTTTAATGTAATTATTCAGAATTAATTATTTGATAACATATGAAATTTAAACAAAATTTAAAGTACGTATGGGACCAAAAATAACAGATGGTAAAAAATATACAGATTTATAAAAGAAAATACTAAATTAGCACTTTCTTTTGGTTACATTGCATGTAATTGTGTTCTTAATATTTATATTTGTCAGGCAGTGGTGGCCTCCAAGTATGATTCTAGAATATTTGTAGAAAAAAGCAAAATACCCCGAGACACAAAAAACAGCCCGGTGAAATTGATTTTCAGTATGTTGTAAGAAATCAGTTCCATATAATAATTAGGTACGAACATATACTGTGTTTCATTAAGTATCAAAGACAAATACTGGTTTAAGAAAAACTAATTGAAGCTACCGATTAGTAGTCAGTAGAAAAAATGTCAGGAACAGACATAGCAATGGTTATAAAAGAAGAGACAACAACAAAACAGTCACACAATAAAAAAAACAAACACAAAGTGACACGAACACAATAAAAGACGAGTTCGACAGAAGGGTAAGCAACTCCTGCTCCAGGCGTAGCACCACCCGTCGTGTCAGTCAGGTAAATATTCAATAAATAGCCAGGTGTAGTCATACTCCAGTAAGAATGAGAAAGACGTTGCGACAGGTGGAACAAATCAATGGTCGTTTCGTAACAGTCAATCAAATCATGATACAATTGAACAATTTTCTAAGTGATGACTTCATTCTTGCCACTGAGAAAACCTGGTTAAGCTACATTTCTGTCTAAAGAGATCATCTCAATGAAATTACAGGATTTTTAATACCTAGTACATGTTCAGTTGAGGGGTTACATACCCGATATGCAGGTGCTGCTGGAATGCTACCACATAAAAATGGAAAAATCACAATAGAACAATTCAAAATCCCTTTTGTCGTAAATTTTGGTTCTGAACCGACCATGTCAATTTCTAGATGTAGGGCATGATATGAGGCATATCTAGATGTCTCTGTGGGGTCCTTAATCTCAAGTTAAGTGGTGTAGATGCGGTCGGCATAGTCTCTGAAGTTTTCGCTATTCAATGAAGGCCATCTGGATAACTGATAACTAAACGTATAATCAATGAAGATGGCTAACATTTGTCCTACTTTTTAAGAAGCCCTTGTATAAATACGTTTATAGGAACAAGTCAGCAAAGTGAGCCTGGTTGGTACCTATTGGAATACCGACGGTCTGTTGAAAACCCTTACACCAAACATGACAGATATGTCAACCAGAAAGTCAAGCATTCTGATGATTTCAGTAAAAGGGAACTTTTTTGTTATAATCAGAGTGGTTTTTACGACATATGATTTGTCACGACTTAAAACCAGTTATTTACATATCTTTTCCATTTTGAAAATGTAAACTTCATTATTGTTGCGTTTACAAACTATTTTTATTTATTACTCAATTTAAAAAACCAATGATAGTATGATTTTAACTGGTTGTTATTTATAATTTTATGGAATTTAAGAATAAATTAAGAAATTACAATAATTATATCAATGTTAATTTTTTTAAGATATAACAAATAGTGAATATGGTGTCCTCAGGCTTCTCTTAAGCCGATTGTTTATTATGATGCAATTAGAATAAAAGGTGGAAGATTTTTTACCACAATTTCTTTTGCTTTTCAATGAAAGTGTATAGGGAACTGTTTTTCAATTGCTAATACGCATATGACCTATTGTGTTATACAAATTTCCATCCATCCGTCTGTCGCGCAGTTTGTCATACAATGTACATATGTCACAATGTATCGAGAGACTTTCGTGAACCTGGGCAGTATATTGTACTAGCCTCTTGGTCTGTGTACGTTTTGCTACATTTCTAGTTGTGTAATGGAACTTTGTGAGAAAAGGGAGTTTTCATACTATAAAACAATCTCATTAGTTCTTTTTTATAATTTTTTGGAAATTTTGTATTTCAATATATGCCAGCTTTCTTTTGTTTTCTTAGTTTCCTCATTTTTCTTCATGGGTAACATAACTACTATTCAAAAGTATTTGCTTAGACAATTTAAGGAAACAGAACACATCTCCGGAATAGCTTATATTATATTTATGTCTCTAAAATAACATAAATTTATCTCGTTTAAAAAAACTTCGGTTGACTTTGCACAATTCATTTCTTACTGGAAATGTACTACATACATTTCATGCTCAGTTATCTAGTTGTACTAATTTGGCTTGTGGTTAGCGTACGGGTATATGTTTTTGTTGATTCAGGAAAAACTAGTATCAACAGATAGCCGACATGTGTACTCATGTTAATGTTGAGGATGTGTGTTAGTATATATAGTACAATTTGCTGGAATCACATGTTCCTTCCTCATAATACACAAAGAGTTGTTTGTGAACATCACTAAAATAATAATTAATTTTTATTTAACAAAAGATTTGTTTCGTTGCTTTACAGCCATAAAAAAGATAAAGGAAACTGAAAAAAGTGTAAAATCACAAGAGCAAACACTCACGCTTGGTTATGTTACGAAAGAAGAAGACAGAAACGATTCGAAGGCACCTGACGTTACAGAAAGACTTCTCGTAGAATCAAAACGGACGTAATACAATTGCATTTCATTTAAACCAGCAAAAGGACTGAGTGGCTAAGATTGTTAAACGTATACTATTGATCACGTGCTGATCAGCACTGATGTTGTGGATTTGAGTTTTATTGAGGGCAAGGTGTGTTTGATTCTAAACTTTTTTTACAGTTAAATGAGGAAGACATGTTAGCTAAATACGAAACAACGGAATACGTATAAATCTTTACGTGGACCTAATAATATTCTATAGGAACACGTTTTTTATAGCTTGTTCTAATGCTATTAGCCGAAATAATTTAGTTCAATTGTATGGTTTGTTTTGTATTTGGAATCGTCGATGTGCAAATATTTTTTTATACTGATATGCTATGTATCGGCAATCATTACATTTTCGGTACAATAAATGTAATATATGTATACAGTGCACTGTTATTGTACAATAAATAAATACATGCAGAGCCTCGCATTTTTTCCCGTTTCTGAGGACAATACAAACAATTTTTATACTTTCTGAAAATATACGAATATTGTACAACTGTATATATTTTCCAGCAACATTACATTTACTCTACAATAAAGGTAGCCTATACATTTTTGCTTTATACGGCAAGAGGAATAAAGTCTCCTGGTACCCATGCTCTCACTTCTTATGACATTTAGTATCCGGTCTGGTTTACGACTAGTTGTGTGATTCGATATTTTATATCAGGGTCTCACTACAATTCGAGCTACAAGTACACTTGTACATGTTTTTCTATAGTCTAAAATAGCCGGCATTTCACCCCCTCCATCCCCCAAACCAACGTTAACTTTGTCCGACTTCAACTAAATTTCGATCTGTATGTAGATTTTAATACACAAACTAACACTTTCATGTGATCTAATATGTTTGTAGACCAGAGGGGACTTTTTGAGACTTGCTTAGAATCACAATCGGCACTAGTTATTAGTTTTTCTCCTTATTCTTTCTTATCAGAGAGTTTGTCCGACACGTATTTTTGTAGGACGAGTCGGGGGATCCTCAAAACTTTCAACTAACATATAATGCCATGTCTAAGTTGTGCACAATGTTTTTAGGTTTTTTTTATTGATTTATTTTTATTCCATGTTACACCATGTTGCAAATGTGAAATACGGTCATTATCCAAATTAACTAACCTAAAATGGCGGAACTGATTTAAGGCTTTTTAATTTGCAAGATGTAGGTGACCTTAGCGGATGTGATATAACGCTTTTGGAATTTTGGTAATAGAAAGTAGCAAAGAAAACCGACCAAACAACAAGAGTCAAAACCAATGGACAGTTACAAATCCGGATAAAGACAAACACAACACAAAAATCAAAAACATAAAACACAGAAAGAGAGTAACCCGAACCCAATAAAAACCATGGGTGCACTCAGGTGCTCCGGACGAGTAAGAAGTGCCTGCCTCTATCTAGACACCCGTCGAGTTACTCATTGTCATGTCTAGGCAAAAGTCAAATCCAGGAATAGGAAATAGTACCTATGACTCAGCGAAAATGCCAGATCGTATTTGAGACACTGATTTCCCATAACGATCAATTAAGTCGTGGTGCCGACCATAGAACTTCTGGAGAGATAACATCAACCTAGGTACAACAAACCCTTGTTTGAGTAGTTTAGCAGTCAACAGCAGTGATCGGTCTAGAAAATCTGAATAACGATCGCAGGATCTAGAATAACGTATAAGTTGTGAAATGTACACACCATACGCTGGAGCTGCTGGAATGTTGCTGTCGATGAACGGGAAGTTGACAATTGGAATGTTGAAGTCATCACGCTTGTCGTAGAGCCTAGATTGTAGTTTTCCTAAGTCTACTTCTAGAAGTAGAAGTTTTACAACATTTTTTCATCATTTTGATTTAAAAAAAAATTTCGGTGTAATCGCCACTTGTGAGCATTGGTTAGACGAAACGCGAGTCTGACGTAGTAAATTTTAAAAACCTAATATCATGACGGCATTTTTTGACTACAAACAATAAAGTGCCAAACACCTTGTGTTTCGATTATTCGTCTAGTATATACCTCCGATCAATCAATTTTGTAACTAAGTGGAAGTAACTGTTGTTTAATATTTCAATGATATCAGTACTTATTGGTTATACAAACACACATCGAGTTTTGTGTATCTTTAATTTTGACCTCAAAAATCTTTCAACAAACTTTGAGGTAGTTTTATGACCAACTGTTCTGATGCTGGCGTTAATGTTTATAACTAAGTAACTTACATCAGTACTAGTGTTCAAATGATGTTAAATCAGTTGAATTTTTATCTTTTCTAAGGCATTTTGCTCCCTAATTAAAAAAAATGGATATTTTCGATTACAGCCTTGATTGAAAAGGATTTCCAAATGTATATTTTAGAGGGCTCTCTGACTTTCTGCCACAATAATTACTAGGTGACATAACAGAGATTAAAAAGACTAAAATCATTCAAAATATCAAGATACAAAAACAAAAGCGTGTCACAAAAATTATGCTTAATTGTATTTTATAGTGATAATTTATGATGATGAACATTTGTCAATGATCAAATTTTCTATTGATGATTTTAATCTTCTCTGGGTGAGCTTTTAGTTAAGTAGATTTTCTGTCACCCTCTATTAAAGAAAATCATGGTAGGAAATACAGGTTCTGTAGTACCTGATCAATTGGGAGATGTATACGCAATATGCAGGTGCTGCTGAAATGTTGTGACAGAAAACTTGAAAATTCACAAACAGAAAATTTTGTGTTTAAACGCAAAATGTTCTTGCGATTAAATGCAATACTTTGCACTTAAAGGCAAAACTCATTGCAATAAAACAAATAAACGCAACATTTTTGCAATTAAACGAAATAGCTCGCTGCGTTTAAACGCAATAATTCATTTTGTTTATTTGATTGGCGTTTAACGTCACTAGCATCAATGTTTTAGTTAAAGGTGGCGTTCAGTTAGCACATGCACACAACAGTACAACAGAAAGTCACAGTGAGAAATAAGTTTGTGTTAGTAAATAACAAACTGAATACCTATGTGATACAATTTATTTTCATTAGCAGAAATTATTGGTCAATCAGTAAACTAACTCGAATTATGGAAGTCCCTAGATTTATTACTTAACACTTTGTTTGTTTGTTTGTTTTTTATCTAAGTATAAATTTACGTTAATTGTATTGTAACGATTGCAGTATAATATATTCTATATGAATGTTACCCTTAACCATGATACGGAATACAACAACACGACTTCACAAATCTGTTGCTGTATATTATTCAAAATATTTAATAGACGATCCGAAGAGGGGATTGTCTAACATTAAGTATATCCAAGTATCTAAAGTGTTAACAATTTAGTAATTTGTAAGTGATTTTAAGTGAAATCTCTTTCGCACCTGAATATTTTCAAGGGTCAGGAAATTTATGAAAATTAATACTTACAACATATGACTATCGTCAATTGTAGCATTATAATAAAATAACAATAAGCTTAGCGTTAAATATCAAATAAATGTTGACAGGTACCAATTTCAAACAATCTACATTTCAAAATTTGTAATTCATGTATGGCACAAGACATTCAATATTTTGTTTATTGAACTTGGTGAATTTTCATTGCATTTGTGATTGTTTTATGGAAACATAACTGCTAGAAAACATTCTTTTTAGCATTTGTTAGTTCTTTTTAGCAACTTATTTATTCGTTAAAGACACTGACAATTGACCTAACATTTTACAGTATATTTGCTAATACTTATAGGTGGAAGGTTACACTTTAATTTTTATATAAAACTTTATTAAATTTGTTTTTACAGCAGAATGAGAGTAGATTATGTCAAAATTTAAAACAATCAGACCAAATAACTATTATAATAGATGGATTTAAAACATGTGTTAATTTTAAAAAGTAGCATTCTTTACAACATAAACACAATTTGCGTCGATGAAGATACGGATCCCCCTCTTCCCCTCACCCACAACTATACTGTGTGAAGACCATTTGGATTCTACAAGGCTTTATAAATACCAACCACCAATTATTTACTTGACAAAAACAATGTGAGATAGCACCGCTAAAGAATGTTCCTTTGCAAGATTACTTTTTTGCAAAAAACTAAAATGGCTTCGTTTTAATATCGCTTAAAAGCAAATATTGTCAACTTTTAGACAACAATGCAATGAATAAGCACGTGCACTGGATCATAACCACAAATTCACTATTGACACATACATTCATCGTGAAATCTGTGAAAGCTGACTTATAATAAAAAAAATAACAACACTTGAAAAGTAAGTATGGCCATTAAACATTAATTGCTTATATTGCCACTCTTCATGTATTTCCGGAGACGTAAATTAAGTGTTCCGTTAATATTTAATTTTATCAGCAAATACATATAAAAGATAACACAAATGCAGATGTTTGCTTTTAATTTGACTTCCAACGGAAATTTCATGGCACCCATGACAGCTCTTTAAATGTGTCAGAAATTATACAGTAAATAAAAGTGCTAATTAATCCAGTTTGTGTAAAAGCTAACAAGAACGTCTTCGAAATCAGATTCATTTAAGGCACTGGCATCTGTTATTGGTGTTATATAAAATGGGAGTATTAGGGTATACCGATCGTACATGTACTTAAATAAAATCAACTTTATCAAAGTTTTTACCAGTTCTTTTGAACAACACTATCGTCTTAAGTTTATTTATTAGCTGTTTGTAGTGCGCATCCTTTGCCAGGCGAACCTTATCTGTACATTTATTTGGTAAATTTCTATACCCAAGTTTTAACGTAGGTAACGGATTTATCCCCGGTTTACAAGTGGAAAGGCTAAAAATAGGTTTTTCTGTCGTCAGAAATAAGCTAAATGTGCAAAGGTCATCATTGCTACTCACAAAATATTATACGTTTTTCATGCAGAAAATGTCCATTTTACCGTCGAGGAGGTTACCTTTGGTACCAAGATCAGACTTAGCGGGTTTAATGAGTTTGTATTCTGTTTTACACTTTTTTTACTTTCGGTATTTTGGCGCCTCAAGTCACGTGATCATTATTATAACAGACAATGACGTCAAGTTCCGATTTCATTTATATTTATGTGTCGGTGTGAATATAGGGCATGTGCAGTGTTTGAAATGAAGTAAAAGTACATATATAAAAGACTGAAAATATTCCTGCAGTGAGAATCGAACCCGCAATCTCAGTGTTGACAGACCACGTGATCAATAGTAGAGGAACTACCTTAACCACTCGTCCACCGAGGCCCTCGGAAATATGAGAGAACTGATTCCACACATGTATGCGCAGTAATTCTATAATTGGACATATGTTCTATGAAACCTTGCAGCGTCTCTTAACTGTAAAGGTGGTTATGCAAAAATTAGGATTTCCTGTTCAGTGTTATATTAGGTTCGTAGTCATACTCTACATACAATTAATTTGTTTGTTTTACGTCCAGCTATATTCAGGAAAAGAATAAGTTAACAAACAATAAATCCATTCAGGAATATGGACCAATAGAATAACATTATGAATGCCTGGAAAAGTATGGGGTATATGTATTAGCGAAGAATAAGCCTTTTTTGGTTTATACAACGAGCCTACTCTGATCGTCATTTACAGAATGGGTCTTTATTATGCAAGAAACGTGACAATCTATAAACACGCTACCCACTGTGATCCGCTGTATGTTTTTCCGTATTATGGCTTGACATTCTCCAACCGAAAGGGCATCCCAAATCTTCCCACCGGGGATGCGCTTTCCAGGTTTGTGGGTCATTTGAACGTCCCTCCAAAACAATATATAGAAATATGTTGTTAAAAGCAAACGTTTTTGTTAAGTTCACTGTTTTACCCTTTTTACTGCCTTCCCATCGACTGTTTTTTTATTTATTAGATTGTATTTGCCTGTTTTGCAACTTTACCTGTATGTTTCCAATTACGTTTCATACCATAGGCAATGTAAAATTGATATTCTTCGTTTTATATACTTTGTACATATACGTGATATTCAAATTAATAACATGTGTTTAAACAAAAGCAGAATGCGCCTTAATAGTTCCAGGTTTTTGCGCCAACAGGAACGGAAAATTATTTCTCATAGAGCATCTACGAAACTATATCCAAGAAATCAATATAGAAGAAGATTCCACGATATGCATATTACATAGGCAGATTTTAATAACCCTATAGCCTTGTTGGAAAATTGTGTTAACTTGTAGTATGCATAGTAGCGAGTTTTAAAAAGTTTCTCCGCGTTATTTCTTTTTCCCATAGCAACACAGGGTTTGAGAGGTCCCTATTATAGTAATATCAATCTAATTATGTATACATTGTGTACGTCATGTGCATTCACCCGTACGGACATGTTTTTTTACAAATATATCAACTTTTATTTTTACTTTAAAGCCGGGCAGACGGGTAGGTACAAAGGTCAGATACTAAATAAAAAAAGCCTATACGTCTGATACAATAGTATTTGTAAATCTCTAAACAAATATTTATATTGAAATTTTATATTAATAATCAGAGTATTTTGTGTATTAATAGTTACAATCGTTACTGTTAATTTTGGATCTCATCACAGAAGATATTTTGAAGATATTTAAGAAATTACGCGCGGTTTTCAGAAAATGGACCGATAAAAGATTTAAAAATAGCTTTATACGTGTGTAATAAACAATGTTTGTGGAGGTCCAAGGTGAAGTTCAATGGAGGAATAAAGTTTTTATGTAAATAACTTATTTTAAATATAGTAACAGGCACACATAACGTTAGATATAATGGTTATTGGATACTACGGTTCAAAGTTAATATGAATTGTGTGGTTTTTATAATTGACATGGACACGCTCTGTTTCACTTTTAAATCTAATATTAAGTGATCAAAAAAAATTAATAAAGGACAAGACCCCTTAAGGGCCTTAATTGGCCCATTATTGAAAACAAAACACTTTAGAAGGAATGTTAAATTAAACTGTGATTTGAAATAAAGTTATATCTGGTGTTTTGAAAAACATTAAAATTAAATTGCTTGCGCGTGATTTTTTGTTACCATGGTGATCAGAAGTACGTGTAAAATTGCCATTTTTATGCATTTGTACCGAAAATAACATACCTTTATCAAAAGTTAACACAGAGCGCATCTATTAACCAACAAAATCTTTTAACCTTGTCTCAGACTTGCTTGTCCAATTTCGATTGTAAAATATCTTTTTGGTTAATGAATGCGCTCTATCTCTTTTTCGAACAAAATTGAGTCGAGATAATGCCTTTTTTCGTCCATTTTTTTGCGTTAGTGTTGAACAAAAATATCGTATGCTCGCGGAAATTTTGGAGGCCTTTGGGAAATCGGTGCAAATATCTAATTTGAAAATCAAAGGTTGTTTGTTTATGAATTTTGTTTAAAGAAAAAACAATTTTTTAACGTTAAAATTCCGATCGTGTGCAGCATTTTGGTCGGGATTTGCGGCCATTTTTGTCAGCGTCTCGAAGTATCATGCTACATGATCTCTCCCCTGACCTGGGCAGTCGCAATTTGTCAAACACGCAAATTGATTGTAAAAAAATATAGTTCCCTACTGACCACTAACATTAGAAAAGGTAAGACTATTTCTTTTTGAGAATGTTTCATTCTAGAACAGCATGGGTAAATTCGTAATTTAATAATAAATGTGCGATGTACATCCGCGGCCATGACGGACGCTGATAAACTTCTGTGTAATTTAAAGCTCTGAAAATGATGAGAGATATACTGTCCACAGATGAAAAATGCTAATAATGTAATTGTATCACTGACTGTAGGTAATTTCGTGCACAAACAGAAAGCAATATTAAGCTGCCAATCTTGTGTGTGTAAAAAATTGTGGTTCACGGTACGTACCGGTGATGAGCATCTCATATAACAATCACTATTTTATCAATTGTTTCCCGAAGAAATAAAGTAAATCATTGAAATTTCGCGGGATCTAAAGTTTGTATTAAAAAATTCGTCTATGTAAACATTATTAGAGGTATATAATATATTTATTAGAAAAATCTGTTATCAGCAGTCGTGGTCATCATCGTTAAGGCTTTGGCTTGTGTACCTGGTGTTGCTGGTTCGAGTCTAGAATTTTTATATATTTTTTGCTTTATTATAAATAAAAGATATGCATAAATGTAACTTAATGTATATGCCAGTCGTGCTGCAAAGTAATTATTGTATATATTTATTGTAGAATTATGGCTCCATGCATGCAATTGGAGATACATGAAGGTGTCTTGGGTATAGCCATGCATTTAAACCTTCTATTTGACCATAGAAAGAAATAACCAATTAAGGTAATTCTTGCTGATTTTAATTAGAATTAACATACACCTTATCTGTCACAAACATCAATATAGTTGCATCCTGTGAATTTGCAAAAATGTTGGATATTTTATACTAATTTATAGGCTCCCTGAAGGGAATGATTTAGATATGCTGCTATCTCTGTCTCTTTGCCCACTTTATGGGTTTCAGTCAGTTCATACCATGATATAGCTGAAAAATTGCTGAAAGTGGCGATAAACATCAAATAAACAAACAGACATGCTTACTTCAAAATTTAAGGTTGAATACAAAGGGTAACAACACTAAAAAAAGTAGGGAGAAGTGACCTCTCCCTGGTAACCAAACAGGGTGAAGTGAGTCCCTGATAGAGAGAAGTCAGGGAGACCATAAAAATACTTAATTTCGCAGTTGTCACATACTTTTCACCTTTATTTACATCAAATTGGTTATGATTGTGATTTTCCAAGATTTCTCTTGTGTTTTTAAACCATAACACACATGGATTAAATTATTTTCGTTATTATTCATGGATTCATGGTACGCAATAATATCAAACAGCACATAACTTTAATATTAATCATTGAAAAAAGCCAGATATAGCAACTACTTTTCTATATATTTCAGTACTTGTAGCCATACAATGTATTAACAAATTAAAATAGATCCAATAAAAATCTTTGTATAGATATCAGTTAGATGGTATCCATCTCTGTGGGCCCAGCTGACTTTGAGGTCATCAGCCATGGTATGTGACACATCACCTTGATATTATCTACTCACATACCAAATATCAAAAGCATAACTCAAAAGACATTAAAGTTATGGGTCGGATAAGATTTTGGACGGAAGGACAGACAGACTGATCACTATATGGTGTCCGCCTCATAGTGGCGCGGCCCTATAAACTGGATGCCATGATAGAACTGAAAGTGGCATTACATGTAAACACTATTCAAACAACAAATCAATGAAACCATTCATTCATTGAATAATATTACAAATGTTATATTCATGTTAATGTTTTCTTTACTTGCAAATGCCTGGAAAAAAATGTTATGAATGTGTTGTGTGCAACAAACGAACAAAACCACATGAACGACGTTGTTTAGATGGAGATGCAAACAAAACATTGAGAACATTTTTAAAGAACACTTTTTTTATAGAGATACAGGATAGTGATGTTTTCTGCAATAAATGTCGACAGAAATATTATTATTCCCTTCAAGATGTAACACCTGCATGTAAACGCCTGTCAACAGATCAAGACATATGTGACCCAGATTATCATCCAAGAACCAGCAAAATTAGAAGAACTTCAGATGTTAGTCCTTTAAATATTACACTTCCTTTAAAATCTACTGGCAAAAGTCACTCTGCTTGTTTCGTCTGCAAACGTCCTGGACCTAAGCTTATTAATGTACCTGTAAAAGGTCGATATGATATTTTTCTGTTAAAGTCTATAATTATACCTGCTGGAACACGATGTTGTCCTCTACATGTGTCTGATGATGGTTCGTTTACAGTAGATGCATACACACAAATTGAACAAAGAGATATTGGAACAATTGGCACACAGTTTAATAGAACTGGAATAGTTGAGCTTATAGAGGACATAAGAAAAATTGCTTTGCAAAACATTAACAAAAGGATAGATTTTGACAATACTTTGTCAATGAAGGATGAAGATTTCAAAAACCTTACAGGGTTAACTTAAGTCCAGTTTGATGATTTATGTTCCTTTTCATCATCAATCCGTGAAACTAGAGTAAGGAGTGTACGTACATGCATTGGTCTGCTTTTGACAAAACTTAGAACTGGTATTTCAAATAAACTATTGTCTACACTATTTAATATTGCAAAAAGTTCTATTCAAAAGGCAATTTCATCAGCAAGAAAAGATTTAATGAACAACTTTACACACAAATATATTGGTTTTCATCACATAACAAGACAGGAAGTTATTCAAAAACATACAACACATTTGGCACAGTCTCTATTCGGAACAATTGATAACAACACAGCCATACTAGTACTAGATGGGACCTACATATACATACAGAAAAGTAGTGATTATTTCTTCCAAAGAAGATCTTTTAGTACACATAAACAGCGCCCTCTTGTCAAACCTATGTTACATGTAGCTGTTACAACTACTGGATATATAGTAAGTGTTCTGGGGCCATATTTATCAGACAGAAAAAACAATGATGCAAGTATATTAACTCATGCCATGAAAACTAATGTTGAAGAAATTACTTCCTGGTTTAAAGAAAATGATGTCATGGTTGTTGATAGAGGCTTCAGAGATGCAACAGACTTTTTGGAAGATTTGGGAATACATTCCGAGATGCCAGTATTTTTAAAAAAAGGACAAAAACAACATACTACAGAAGAGGCAAACGAATCAAGATTAGTGACCAAAGTACGTTGGATTGTTGAGTCAGCAAATGGAAGAATTAAACAATGGAAATATCTTTCCAATGTTCTGCCTAATTCCCAAATTCCATACATTGGGGAGTACACTCGTACTATTTCTTCAATTTGTTTTAAATATCTGCCACCATTATGTTCAAGTGAGAAGGAAAATGATGAACTATTAGCTGCTAAAATGCTCCACCTTTCAAAACAAAAGAATGAACTGCAAGCCAAAGTGGAAGAATCGAATCTTGACAAGCGTTCTTCCGTAAACTGGGACCCTCTTGAAGGCGACAACTCAGTGCAAGACTTTCCAGTTATGTCAGAAGAAGATCTCAGAAATTTAACATTAGGTATTTACCAAATAAAGCAAGCCAAGTCATACACTCGTGAACACTTTGACAGCGAGGGGGAGTATCAAATTTTCCTTCATAAAATAGAAGATGGACTTCTTCACATTAAATTGCAAAGCAGACATACAAGTGCCAAAAATATGATTTGTGGATACAATACAATGACATGAACATTATTGGGTGGTATTGCAAATGTAAGGCTGGGGCAAGAGTGGTAGGATCAGTTGTATGGTTCCTTAGTAATGGAAGACACCAGGATAACACAAAACCAAACGAAAAATCTTGGATTGACTACATTGATGATGCCTCGCATCTTCCAGTTGATGTAATAGATGATTCTAGTGAAAGCTCAGATTCTGATTAAATATTAATTTTACTTGCAGCTACACACATTAAAATAACAATAATAAAGGTCATCTTGAGGATATCAAGATTTATTTATTTGATTTTTTGTTTCTGGTTTATTGCCACTTTCAGCAATTTTTTCCGCTGTATCGTGGCATACTTTTTATATGGGAGGAAGCCCGAGTACGATGAAAACTGGTAGTCCTTGTCAATTGCATGTAAGGTTGGAGTCGAGCTCACCCTGCGCACAATAAGTTTTTTTTTTATTTTAGGGAACATAATAAGAAATTTAGCATAGACAATGTTTTACAGAACTCATAGGGTATTCATATTGCTAGATAAATGTGTATGTTTTTCAGCAATATCACCTATTTTGTGATATACATTTTTCATTTTTAAGGGAAGTTGTACCTGTTGGAAGATTGCTCTGACAAGCTTTGGCACGAAATCTGGCAAATGTGATAAATTAAGGTTGCAGTCAAGTACAAGGAAACAAAACATGGCTTAAACTCTAAACGTGCTTTATCAAGCCAATATTTAATTGATAGTTACGACTAACTACCAAGATATTTAAGTCCTCAACAAAAGATAGATTTAGTATAAACAGAAATACTTCAAAACAAACATTTTTCTTTGCTAAAATTAAAAATGTATAGCTTCAAACAACTCAAACAAACAAAAGCAGAGGAAGCACAAAAATACAGAAAAAAAATAAGAAACAATAGAACACGAAATTCTAGTACTTTATACATGACAATATATTATATGTATTCCATGTTTTTAAAGTTTTAAAATAAACCAATAATTAGCCTAAAGTAAGTACCCATAACTTATAGAAAACTAGATATCTCTGAGATGATATCCATCTCTGTGGGCTCCGCTGACCTTGAGGTCAAGTTTAAAGGTCATCAACCATGTTATACCACACATTCCCTTGATATTATCTATCCACATCCCAAATATCAAAAGATGAAAAAGTTATAGCACGGACACGATAAGCTTCGGACGGACGGACGGACGGACGCACACCTGGACGGATGGACAAGACTGATCACTATGGGCATCCGCCACTAATCGGCGGGACCCTAATTATGGGTAGTTACTTCAGTATATTTTTGAAACTTTAAAAGCATATAATACACTTTAGTTGTAAATTATTGTAAATTACAGCTGTGAAAAAATCATGCACTTATTATATCAAGCAAAAAGATACATTTTTGATGTTTTAGTCACCATGGAAACCAACCATCCTATTTCGCTTATTTCAAGTAGAAAATTTTGTTTAAAATTTTTTTTATAAAATCTTGATTGATTATGATACTTTTCTCAAAATTTCATAAATTTTGAAAGATGGGCCATTTTTAGCCCTTATGGGATCCTGTCCTTTAAGAAAATAACATAAAAAACACCATTCGAGTAAATATGTGTTTTACTAAAAAATAACTTAAATATTACTGTCCATAAAATGAAAGAATGCGAGCTGAACTAAGCCAAAACGGAAAAATAGGCTTTGAATTTTAGATCTTGTTTAATCTTCGACGTCTCACAAGGATAAGTGCCCCCCCCCCCCCCCCCGTTTATAAAAAAAGATAAATCTTCGCTTATAGGCTATAATGCATTACTTTTTAAAAACATCGTGATACTTGTTAAAGTTAAGACGATGGAGCAAACTGTATGCATAGCGAAAGAGTATCGACCGACTTTAAAAATCATCGGCTTGCTTTTTGTAATGACAGATCGAGTCACAATTGTAATGTTTAAAAAGTTTTCTTCTCTCAAACCGGTTAACCAAATGAAACAAAACTTAATTTTTATGTCAATCAGAAATTCTAAATGAGTTTTGGGTAGGGGCGGAAAATTTAGCCTTTTGTAGCGGCTACAATGAGCCTACTCTTTTTCGAAATCTACAAAAGGGGTCTTTATCGTGCAAGGAGCGTGGCACTCTCCAAACACGTTAGCCACTACGGTCCGCGGTCAGGCTTTCCGTATTTAACCTGACAACCCCCTAACGAGAGGGTCTCTCCTATCCGCCACCCGGGGACGCGCTGGGCTGCTCTGTGGGTCGAGCACTGGGCACCCTCCCAGTATGGTCCCAGCTAAAGGTATAGACCAAGTGAAAGCATTACCAAACCTAATTACAAATCAAAAACAAAACGCTTGTCGAGAACTTATAAAATTTGTTATTTGCACTCCTGAAGGAACGTTTGACCAGTCGAAAACTTGGGGAATTATATTTGAAACGATGCAAATTCATTAAAAATTTGGTGTTATATGTGTTTGCAAAAACATAGGTTATGAGATTGCGGGTTCGATTCTCACTGCAGGTAGGATGTACTCGACTCCAATCTTAATTGACAAGGATTGCCAGTTTTCCTACCAGAAGGTCGGGGGTTTTCTCCGGGTACTCCGGCTTCCTCCCACAATAAAAACTGGACGGCATGAAATTCTGAAATTGGCGTTAAATACCATCAAACAACAAACAACAGACACATTTAAACACGATCCGCACCTAAAAATATATTTCAACGAAGTGAAGATTTATCTATGCATTGAATATTTGTTTGTCACATTCACTTATAGGAGTATCTGAGACCAATTCTTTTTCTTACAAATACATATAATTAAAATTGTATTCTAATATCACGTGCTTTATAGGCTTTGAGACCACAACTGTGGTAAAAAATGATGTATCTATGAGCAACACGCGATGAGGAGGGCGCGTTTTAAATGGCTGTTCCAATTACAAATCTGTACTCCCATCGGAAAGCTATGACGTATAAATCTTTTAAATAGCAAACGCGTTATCACGTGCTATCATTATCCGTTGCAATATATTGTGTGTTACATTGACGGAACACCCAGTTTATGGCGGAAATGATGTTTTCTATAGGTGCGAAAATATTATAAATGTACCGTAATTATCTTATTAGAATAGAAACAGTTCACGGAGTCTGTGATTTATCATTGTTTTACAACGGGATGACCATTTATGTCGTTATTTTATCCCAAGCTGTCGCTCGGGATAAAATAATACGACATAAATGGACATGTCATTGTAAAACAATGATAAACCACAGCCTGCGTTAATTATTTCTTAAATGTTAACGGTAATAGATTTATTTAACATTCGATATTATTGAAAGTATTGTCTGATAAAGAAATTTATTTTGAAGAATATATTGTGGATAGGGGTGACCCACTCGTTCATTATACGAAAAGCCTGACATCGGACCGTTTTACATTAAGTGTTTAAGTGCAACGCTCTATGCACGCAAAGGCCCTTTTAGGTACATAAAGAGTGGAATAATTGTACCTGCTCAAAACACCAAACACTTTATCCCTTTCCGAGGCACCTTTCGTGTCCAGTGGACGTCAACATTTGTTGCTGATATCATATCCCGTTTCCTGTTCATTTATAGACTTTCCCCAACGAGTTACATCTTTATTATCAGCACTTCCTATACCATCACCGTGATATCAGATTAGTTGCCTTACAAGGCTCCTCAATCCATAAGCTTCAAGCTGTAACAATACCTGAAAACTTCAATGAAAAAAGAAGCGCAGTACCGATTCGATTGACAAGACGATTAAGAAATATATTTAAAAATGTATTAACCTATGTGTGTGTTATTAATGAAAGTGGGCGGAAGGGTTTAAAAATTTTAGACATTTTTGCTGTCACTTGCTCTTGCTGGCGACTTTCAAAAAGACAGAACCTCAATTTATTTTTTTTTCTATTTTTACGACAGGTTTAACTAATCGCCTATCATTTGTTAAGTAATATGAAAAAAAAAGCAACAACGGACCAACTAGTCAGTCTTACTTCGATAAAGAAATTTAATGCTTAACACATTAAATTCACATATTTGACCAATGCGTGGACAAATCGTAGTTATTCTGACGTATCAAATAAAAATCGTACAATGTTAAAATATAATCAGGACCAAAATTTCATCCACGTTAAATATAAGAGAAATCCACCACGAATAGTAGGGTTTAAGAAAAATACTAGGCACAGCATGGCTGAAACACCGATATAGCATTGAGTGTACCTCGGCCTCATGCCCATCTATAAATACATTAGCTCTACCCTTACGTTTCACAGCTGATATAGCTTTTCTTTGTCGACATTACTGTTTTAGCAGTTCATTTTTGAAATATTAATAAATCAAGCGGCAAGATGCTTTCATGTTGTTTTTAGTTCTGTTTTTTTTGGCACACATTGTGGCAGTCTATGTCTTTTTACTAATTACCAACATGTAAAAAGGAGAGTGATTTTGTGTTTTACTTTTCGTATGATGAAGTATTTAATGAATAAAAAAATTCCGTTGTTTGTACATGAATGACAACGTCCATTACGACACATTCGTTGTTCAAATTATCACCTATATATTTATTATCTAACATAGTAGTCTTTGTAATGATACCATACGAGTATTATAATGCAGTACGATGGTCTCATTTCTCAGTAAAGGCTTATGTACACATTGCATAATGAGAATAATCGTTTCTGACCTTCCTAGACGAACAAGTCGAATGACACGATATTCTTGACTTCAAAATATCAGTTGTGGTCTTCAAGTACAGATGGCGCATGCGTGCATGAGAAATATTTGAAATGTCAAACGACGGTGTTATGGATATGTGTTATTTTCTTGCAAATGATGGATGAATGAGGACAACGAATGCGAATAAAATCTTTTATCATATATTTAGTATTAAATAAAATATTTTTTAATATGTGAGACAGTACATCCAAAGAGTCGGACCGCACCCTATATCCCCACCCCTTTATCCCATATAACTTTTATCGCACCACTATTTTAAAATCTCGACCACTATCGAAACATTTACGTTCTCTCGGACAGGTTCGTGTTTGCGATAGACAAAATGCGCGTTAATCGTAGAACCTTAGTATCGTTAATGCCAATGTATAACCGTATAATCAATTTTTAATATAGATTGAATTTTTACTCGAACTTGAAATTTAACTTGAAATCCAACTCGAACTCTTACTTGATGATCCACTACTTATGGCCTTACGATACTATAACCCGGATGTGCACTTCGAGCAGCCGCCAAAAACTATTATTTGATCACTTTTGCTTTACTAGAGAAACGATGAAAGTTTATCTTTAGTCTTCTGTAATATGATACATTTCAAATTAAAACTTGATCGTAACCACTTCAAACTCAAATTTTAATTAAGTTTGTGTTCATGTTAAACTATTTGGCATGTTGGTTGAGATTATACTTGTAGTTCTCAGTGTTAGACCTAGGTAGTTGCTCAGCTAATTACAGAATGGTGGATAGCTAAGGCGCTCTCGTTTTGTTTTGTTGCCAGAGGAGGTTATGAGGTCATAATATATAGCCTTATCGAGGATCGTAGTGGGCGACGTAATTGGGTTACGCGAAATGATTTGATAACTGATATGGATTTATGTAAACAGTACGAAATCTTACGGGCAAAGTATACAGATATGTTTAATCGAATGTTTCATTATTTCTAACAGCAAAAGACTATGTTCAATATGTACCGCGGACCGTTTTGCACAGTTTCCTAGTGATCAATCCACATAGTTGCCAAGCACGTACCAGGGATCCGAATGGGGGAGACCTTCTCGTTGAGGGATTGTTAGGTTTTAATAGGAAAAACGTGAGTATGACCACAGTATTTTTTGTCTTTAGAAAGTCCCACGCTAATTTAAAGTACATGTAATTTTTATGAGTAATATGGCTTTTTACCAAAACATTAATCGTTTTAATGCCTATTTTAATTTTCAATGTGACGATATGACGCTACGCATCAGGTACAGATATTTGAACATCGAACATCGTCTAGGCTCCTATCTGAAATTAAGTCTTCTAGTGGCGTCAAGTTTCATCCGATCAGAATTTTACTGTATAAATGGAAATGCAATAAATACTATGGTCAAGTTCTATTTCAATTAGTTTGCATGTTTCAAAAGAGAGACTTTTTACACATTTTTCCATAGGGTCCCGAGTTAAAAAAGTCTGTAAAGGCTCCAATTGTTTTACTTTTGATCAGAGTAAAACACATACACGTTTAGAGCACCGTGCATCTTATAAATAATTTTTAAACAATATGGCTTCAATCAGCTTGCCAGTTAGCAGAGAGAAAAGCTTTTTTATTGTCCCTTAGGCTCCTAAAACGTAATTAGTTTTACTCGTGTCGGCAATGTTTAATTTCGGATGGGCATAAAACATATAAATTTTTATATGAGACCATCTATTTTAAAACACAATTACGTTGCCTCGAACATACATTGTGGCTATGATTGTCCATAAAGACCAACATTCATATTGCTGTTCCCTTAGTAGACCACGTTATAATTCCCCCTTTTACATTAAATCTTAAATAATTCTAAACAGTAAGAACAAGTATTACAAAACAGATTGTAACATACATTTTTCCTTTGATCTTTTAATGGATTAATTACAATTTATCCTTGTTGTGCAGAATCATTCTTTAACATAAGACGTTTCTTGTTAAACCACGGTTCACGTCACCTGATAAAAATCACCATCAAATACATTTGACGTAGGCGGGGCTTAGCCATTGTATAATCAATCAACTTTTTAGTTATTCCATAGTGTAAGCCCCACCTCTAACCGTCATTCAAAATACCAAATAAACCACATAGATCGTATAGGCTCAGATATAATCCTAAACAACTTCATCTTTTTCTCAAAGAAACACTATATATTTTTCAATTAACACATTTTGCAGATAAGCGAAATTATTTTTTTTATTTAATTACGGTTCAATTTAATTATGTTATACTAAGAGCATAGACATAGACATTTTGATAAATGATATAGATCTTCATATAGAATTACACAAAACTAAGGATACCAGTTTTGAGACAAAATGTGCTGTTAAAATCAATTGTTACGGTGATTCACAATTCTTTGAAAATTGTTCAATAGATGCTAAAACGTCTGCACCGTTGTAAGTATCAATGTCTGATAAAAGATATTGTATTGTGTGTTATCTCCGATCACACGAATGAGCCTACACGCCCATCATACCATTATTTAAATAATAACATGTTGTTGAGTCAATTGTTGTCATTAGTGCTGTAAAGTCTCGTCTAGTTCTGCTAAGAGGCCTTTCCTTCTCGTGCACGATGGCCGATGATGTGCTAAAATGAATTTTTGTCAGTAATTTTTACTGGCCCAAGCAATGCGTCCATCGATTCATTACGCATATAAACCGTAAAAAGTATAACTTTGCAGCCTGGTGAAAGTTGTCGTCATGAAGACCTAGTGGATGATTGTCAAAATGAAACTACGCTCGTTCGAAGAATGTCATGCTGGTTCATTTGCGCATTCAAATTACATCTAACAATTTTATGGTCATAATGATCGTTATATAACACATATCCTTAAAACATTACTTAGCAACATCAAACGTAACCGTTTCAGCTATGCTGTGTGCAGCATAAGCAGTGCTGCTTGCCGCCATACTGGAACTATGCCGCCAATCACATACAACATAAAGCGTTTCTCTTGTTCCTTTAAAAGTTTTGAAGGAAAACTGCAATGTACAATTAAAATAAAGACAATATCAGTAAAAGGACATTAAGCGTGTTACAATTTTGATAAACCATGGCTTATAGCAATATGATACCAGCAAAAGTACTATGCACCATTAATACAAATGTGCATGCATTATTTCACGTGAATACTAAAGTTTTCGAAAAGTTTCTTTTATTTTCAATTTTCTTCGAAATACAAAGTTTCTATAAACATTTTTAATAAACTTTAAATATTGTGAATTTCGGTAATACAATGTGTACAAAGAAAATCCCGATGATATGGACTTTTAATGTAATGCGATGCTTTTAAATTTTGATGCTTTTAAATAAAGTTACATATTATTGTGACTTTATACAGAGCAGCTGGCAAGTAAACACTGCAATGCATGTAAACAAGATGTTAAGTTCTAAATATGTATAGAAACATATTTGCTTATCCACAGTTACTTGCATATCTAGAAACCTGTTTTTTCCAACCATTTGAAACTTATTTAGAGCGCATTTTTCGCACTTTGACTTCTTTTACCAAATTTTTGATTTGTTGTATCATGGAATTAGGGTCTTGTATTTACATGTTTTTTTATTAATTCTATGAACCATAAACATATTTATTATACTAATGTATTCCCTAAGAGTTGTTCTTTAAAAACACATTTTACGACTGATTAGGTAGGTATTTAATTTTGTTTTCGTTTTTTATATATTAAACATCCGTGTTTTAAAGATATTGTGTTAAAACCCCTGCTATGACAGGACGTTATTAAGTTAACACAGTTGAAGATACAGAGAAGACTTCAATAGATAATGAGTCAATATGGTGCGTCCATATGCTCAGGAGGTGAGAAACTCCCGCTTCACTCAACCCATAGCCGTATGTATACTCCATATGTAGGTACTTCTGCAATTTCGGAAATAGGCTAATCACAATAGAACAACAGAAAAACTAGTCATTTGTCATAGCTTAGTTCCAAATCGACCTTAATTGTCAATTTACAGATGTATGTCAGGGTTTGAGTATGGTGTTCTAAATTTCAGGTTCAATGGAGAAGATGCGACCAACATAGTAACCCAATTTAGAATTATTCAATGAAAGATATCTAACCTCCTGTTCTTATTTACAAGAAGCTCTTGTATAAATGCCACCTCATACGTAATTCGGAACAAGTCAGCAGGAACTGAAGCACTATTGGTATCCTTCAATGTCGACCGTCTGTTGCAAAACACCACCAAACATGATAATTATGTTATCAATCATAACGTCAAGCATTTTGAGGAGTTCAGCGACAGAGAATAAGTAGTTAAATTTAGATTGGACATTTACGGAATATGATTTGTCACGACCTAACCCCAAACAAAATTGAATCACTTCTTTAAATTTTTCTGACAGCTTAAATAGTAGTATAAAAAGTTGACAAGTCAAACGTTCTAATGCTACGGCACGTTTTCTAATAGATCCTTAGCATTTTTCAGTATCCGCCGCTTATAAAAGAGCTTAATTTGCAGTATCTCTTAGGCCTGCTTTCAACTGCTAACAAAGTATATGTTAACAGTTTGGAAAAGGGTTTAATGGAGCAATTAGCAGACCCAGCAATACAACGCTGTTTAAAAGGACACTTATGTAAGTCTGAAATCTGATGTAAGTTACAGTTATCCACATGTTTGACTGACATGCCAAAGAAATTCAGAACGGATGAAGGATATTCCAGGTTTTCCATTTTTAGAAGCGTCGTTGGGGTATATAAATGGTGCCTGTTGAAATGTCAATCTAGCAGGTAATACTTGTATAATTTGTATACAAATACCATATTTTAGGGGGCCTTGTGAGCTGGTATAAGAACGTATTTATCATGAAGGTGAGACAAATGTTCTAAGACATGAGGGTCTATGATGACCGATTTAGCACGACGGATTCAGGTTATAAAGAACAACAAATCAATATTTGTCGTGTATGATCTTATAAATTTGACGTACATTGTGTATGTTATGTTTATTTTAGTGAGTCTTTTTTTCTAATTCTGTGTTTTTTTGTGCATCTATTCCAAGTTTGTGAAATATATAAATATATACACTAGCTTATTGTACCTGCTACATTCATACATGAAATCTTGAAATATGTGTACTTCCTTTGAATTTCTACGTGCACAACATTATACGAACTAAAGACTTTTAATTGAATATTTGAGCAATTGCAGCCTGATAACAAGTATACGATGCAACAATCGTTACCGTCTCCCATGGGAGACGGTATACATAGTCAAATGACGATCAGTCTTCGGAGTAAATGACTCTCTGTTACTTGATTGGGTGGTTAACTAAATCTATAAATATTTTTCTCATTTCTTTGGTTTACGTCAGGATCGCACTAGTATGTGTACTGAAATTTGGACATATTCTTAGGTCGAATCGGGGTTGTAATCAGTATTTTAGTGTAGTAATGTAACGTTCCACATATTGACTTCTATTTCATTCAATGCATTGGTCAGTGAACAATTATAAAGTAAACATCCAAAATCTCCCTACTTTATAAAGCTGTTTTGGAAAAAAATATATGTTCTATATCTTTATTTTCGTTAATCAGTATTTTAGTGTAGTAATGTTATGTTCCACATATTGATTTCTATTTCATTCAATGCATTGGTCAGTGAACAATTATACATAAGGTTAACAATGTACCAAAATCTCCCTACTTTTTAAAGCTGATTGGCGTAGGAAAAAATTATATGTTCTGTATCTTTATTTTCGTTCTGATATTGATGCAAATTTAAGAAAACATATTTTTACCGCTAATTTTGAACATTGTTGTTTAGGGAGTCAACTATTGTTTAAATATTTTCTAAAAAGCACGTGTGAAGTGACGACAGGCATTTAAATCTCTCAAGCACAATTGGATAATATTCAAATTCTTTATTCAGCCCAATTAAAGGGGCCCATTGAGGGCATATAAATCACACATTTAAACAAACAAGACAGGTTTTACATTGATTGTGTTGATTGGATATACATACAAATAGGTTAGCGTAAACAATGTCCTTACAAAGGTACATGTACATTTTTACCTATCTTACATATAAATTACAAAAAAAAACAGATACTTTAATAAATCCATAAATTTGTAATGCAGCTAAGAGACGGTTAGCTTTTTAGAAAAGCTAAACTTGTACGTACTATTGTCACATTAACGATGTAGGTTTATAAGGAGCCGTGAATGTGAATGGGATGTTTCATAACCTGTCTGAAAGCGGCATAACAGTTATATTATCTTTATTTAGGCATATTTAACTGAAAAAATAATTAGTAGAAAATACTGCATTCTACGTCTGTGTACAAACATTTTATGTTTATACCGTATCTGTATTTGTTTATAATAGAAGTTGCGGGTGAAGGAATTATATATATTTTGAATGTGTAAAAATGTGTTTATATATATATCAGATTTTCATTCGAGAAATCGTCCATTAATTTTATTATTGATAAAACAAAATTATATTTATTTCAATGGTAACAGAAAAGAAAATCAAATAAATAACAATATTAAATTGTATATTATATATTAAACAATAGTACAAAATCTTCTTTGTAATACATATAAACCAATTATAGTCTAAATTCAATTTGTACTTGTTGTTATCGTATTTCGCCTTCGTCGGGTATGAGGTCAACTCAGACAAAATGGTAACTTGTTTAAACATCAAATTAAGTAAATGTTTCATCGCAGAAGATGTTATCTGTATTGCATTGGTTTAGTTCTCGGGAAAAAGAGAATCTTATAGATGTCTACATCTTCAGCTTGTACAAAAGGCTCTTCACGGATGTCTGGCAAAATTTCCTAACATCTGGTAGTAGAAACTGGCAGTAGTTTCATTAATGTGCATGTCCAGACTTTGATGGTCTGAGCGTGTGGTAATCTCTTTGGCGTAAATGGAAGGTGGTAAAGCAAGTTCCTCTTTGGATCTGAAAGATATAGTGCATAGAAATAGTTGAAAAAGATGCACAATCAAGATGACTGACTCCTCTGCTGGTATATGTTGTCAACAATTATTGTTTGGTACACTGCTTGTATATGTGAAATCAACATTTACATTATAGCAAAGTTTGGTATTTGTACAATTTTTAACATTTTTAACTGGTTTAACATTGCACTTATTTAATAAAATTATTTTAAGTTTTACATTAAGCAAGGTAAAGGTTGTATCAACTAATTATCAAACTCATGCTTACAATTTTACTTTAGAATCTATCCTCTGTCAAATAAAACAAAATAATCATCAATTGGCAATTGAACAACATTGAACAACATTTAATGCTGAAAAACTTAAACTTAAAAACACACTTTAAACTCCTAAACTCACATATTTATTTTGAATATATATGAAAGACACAATATCTGACTTAAATGTCAAAAGGTTAAAGAAAATATTTAAATTATATTACAAATCTTCGCGTTGAAGGACTTTAATAAGTTTGCTTTCTCTTTTTTAATAAGGTTTTTCTACGGCAAGCTAATGATTGTTCCTCATAAATACTACGTATTACTAAGTAGGTATTGACGAATTGTAACGGGTATGTAGTTATCGATAAAAACGATGATATGTGTACAAATAATTATAACAGTATACAAAACACCGTTAATTTCATTTGTAACATAAATTGACAATCTAGTTATAATAAGCAATTTGTCTGTGTTATATTTAAGAAATATATTATTACAAGCGGGCTCTATTCCAAGTAAGAACATGGTCAGACATATATATTTGTCAATATTTTATGCCAAGCAATAATATCAACTCGTCTCTAAGCGAACGCTTTCAAGTATCATACTGATTTTTAAAACTAAATAAGATATATTTTAAGACAGCCTGCAGAGGAAATGAAATTGACATATAAATATATGTTCGTCATTTTTATCTAAAGCATTCAAAAGAATTGGTCACAAATTTCTTTGTTACGCAGTAAGTAAGGTAAGTAGGATATTTACAGACGTTTAAATGTATTTGTTGTAATAGCTTCTAATTTTAAATATGGTTTGCGATATATATCTAACAGAAGATTATTTATGTTGTTTTCTCTGTAACGTACATTGCTTGTAACGTGTTGTTCTGAACATTTCCAGACTACCTTGGTTACGAAATATCTGCGTTTAACTATCAAACGCAAGTATATGTTAACTTAGGAACCTTTCGTAATTGACAGATATTGCGCAACAATAAAAAGGATATACGAAAGTAGTAACTTCTAACTTGTCGAATCAAAATATATCCTATTTCTAGATAACGTAGCCAGCATTTAAAATATTTGTATTTGAGGCTATGAAAAAAAGAATTATCACAAAACTTTTAAATTGCCTATTGCAGAGCAAATTCTATAAGCATAGTTAACGAAATACCCTTCCTGCTAGCTTCTTCAATGGAACTGGAAAAATATTTGTTGATACTACCCCATGAATTTGCATATTTAGACTTAATCAAGATAGATTACATGTATGTAAATGTCCGATTCGTCGAAAAAACGTCAATGCATTGTAATGTAAGTATTCTTGAGATTGATTTTATTTTCGTTGAATAATAATGCATTTCAATTAAAACAAAAAGAAACAAATGTATATCCATTTACTTTAAATTTTCCAATCTTACGTTTTTGTTAGTATTATACATATATGGTCGACTATCCGGATTGCCATACGTTATAAAATAAAACGTTAAGCTCTACTTGATACCAATGATATTTTAAGTATCAAGGTAATAAAAACGAATAGGTAAACCTTTTCAAAACTCAAGAATCTTTTTAAGACATAAAACTAATAAAATGTAAATTTACATTTCAATTATCTTTGTCAGTCAGTTCTACGAAAGCGTTAGTAATTTTGTTACGATATTTTTTCCACGATATTTAAAGATAATATTCCTCACGGTTGTTCTCACTGAAACATTTGCATTGTTATATTACAAAAGGATTTATAGTTAACTTTATTCAAGACAGAGTTTTTGGTAAAAACAAATAATAAATAGATACCATAGATACTACGACAATACGAAGAATTTAGAAGGATTCTTAGTTATCAACACAAATGTTACCTCATACCGGTAACCAAATATAAGACGAATGTTTCAAGGTCATGATATGTTATCATCACTTAATCTTAATGTTAACTTCAAAGACTCAAAATACAGTATACACGTCTATCTTATTAATTAGGTTAGTATTATATTATAGATTCATAGATACAATGGAATTCAGGTAATTCAGTGGATACCGAACATGATCCCCTAACATGTAGGATGGAAGATATGGAATTTACAGTCCGGTTAAGGGTATAGAGCAGCAACACTATTACATTCTGAAGTTCTTGACGGTTTACATTCAAACACTACAGGAAAACTAAACTAAAATAAAATAAATAACAGCGTTATGCTGGCCAACCTATTTTGACAAGGATGGTTAGTTTCCTAGTTATAAAAAATTCTGACTCAAAATCGGATGCAAAATATGATGCAATTTTATATTATATTTACATACAGATGTCATGCAAGCAGTGTAAATATAAGCTGTTAGAGACGCAAATGGGGGTTACTTTTGGTTAGCGGTACAGAATTATGATTAGCATTATTCACTTTTGGGGAGCAAGACCTAATGGTAGGTCTTATCTATTGGTTTGGATGGTTTTAAAATGCTATGTTAATAATGGGTATTAATTAAAAAAAAATATCATTATAAGAGATATTTTGACTGTAAGGCGAATTGTGCGATATATTTTACAAATACTTTAGAAAACATCATATCTACCAGTGAAATGTGTTATCTGAATAAGGGAATTGTTGATTGGCAATACTGGGTATATGCAAGATAGAATCTTTAAAAAAATTAAAAGTCATTTGTTCAGAGAACAAATGTGAGGTCTTTCCCTACATTTTATTAGTGTTATGTCTATGGTATATAGTTGCTAATGACTTTACGGTCAGTTACCATGGTTTTAGTGTACAAAGCAAGTGGTCCTAAGTCAGAAAATGTATGGTTGCTAATGACATTTAGTTGGTTGCTATGGACAAAATGTCACTTCAGGTCATACAATATGATATTTAAATTTAGTTAGTGGTCCCGATTCAGTTTCCCATGTATTGTCCGCTTCAATTTTGTACAGTTTAAGTGTTATTTCATAAAAACTGTTTACGGTGTTTGGCCATTTTGAAAATGGCTGCCTGTAACCATTCGACTTTGGTCTTAAATCGAAGGGCTTATTATGACGGTCACATAAAAGCCATATCTTTACTATATTATCTCTGACGATTTAAAAGTTATAAGCCATAAACTGATTAGCCGAAACGTGTCAAGGGCCATAACCTCGAAAACGGTTTGTCGCACAGTTTTCGCCACTATATATTAAATGTAGATCTCAATAAGAGGATTTTTCTGATATATTGTCTGCTTCAATTTTTTTTACAATTTTTGAGTTATATTGAAAACAAAATTTAGCTGAAACGTGTCAAGGGCCATAACCTCGAAAACGGTTTGTCGCACAGTTTTTGACACAATATATCAAATGTAGATTTCAATGAGAGAAACATTTTTCTAATATATTGTCTGCTTCAATTTTTTATGGGTTTTGAGTTAAATTGAAAACCAAATTTAGCCGATAGGTGTCAAGGGCCATAACCTCGAAAACGGTTTGTCGCACAGTTTTCGACACTATATATCAAATGTAGACCTCAGTGAGAGAAACATTTTTCTGATATATTGTCTGCTTCAATTTATTATGGTTTTTCAGTTATATTGAAAACAAAATTTAGTAGAAACAAGTCAAGGGCCATAACCTCGAAAACGGTTCGTCTCACAGTTTTCGACACTATATATCAAATGTAGATCTCAATGAGAGAAACATTTTACTGGTATATTGTCTGCTTCAATTTTTTATGGTTTTTGAGTTATATTGAAAACAAAATTTAGCTGAAACGCGTCAAGGGCCATAACCGCGAAAACGGTTTGTCGCACAGTTTTCGACACTATATATCAAATGTAGATTTCAATGAGAGGAACGTTTTTCTGATATATTGTCTGCTTCAATTTTTTATGGTTTTCGAGTTATAGCGAAAACAAAATTTCAATGGCGGCCATTTTGAAAATGGTGGACCGAAAAAAAATTTTGATCAGATATATGTTATTTGGACCCTCATATCTACGTGGAAAACAAGTTTTGTGTAAATCTGACAACTTTGACGTTTTCGACAAATTTCGCGTCAAAATCGCGTAAACAGGAAGTGGATAGAAAAAATTTTTTGTGCGTGATGACATGTCGCCAGGAGTCCAGCGACATTTTCCACACTTCAGATTTTTGATACCGGTTATGGTTTAGGAGGAGATCTGTGCACAAGGTTTTCCGGTCTGGGGCAGATAACTCTGTTACTAAAAATAGATCGGTTTCACAGGGTCGGCTAAGGCGAGTACCTGTATGACCAAATAATGGCACCAAGTATCGAAAAGATATGTCGCGACACTTTTCGTCAATTGATGGCAGAAAAGAAGAACAATAATAATAATCAGACGAAATACAGTAAGGTCTTTCCTTCTGTGGAAGGGAAAGACCTTAATAATAAAAATATTTCATGTATCCGTTGTCCTTATATTTTGTAGATGCATCTTCATATCTGACAATGCAAACCTTTCAAGAATGATGTATATAAGTCATCTAAAACGTTCCTTTATTCGGATTGATTGGAAATAAAAGATGGCTGCTAAAATATCATATAAAACCAACGAAATGTAAACCGTGTGTGTTCATGGTTAATCATGTACCAATTTACATATATATCCGGTGAAACCAACTTCAACAACTCTTGCCAAACAGATTCATCCAGAAATAATAGTCAGATTTCCTACAAGACCCGTTAATGTTATCCAAAACAAAACTTAAGAAATATTCTTGGTCAGAAACCATAAAAACATTGACGGTCCTTTATGGTTGGCTATTAGGAGAAATAATGATGGCTACAAACATACAGGCACCGATGGGAAAAACCAATCAATAATAGTTTATCAATCTATATGATGCTACTATATCAACTGTATAATGTGTTGCATATTACAACAATTTCAGGATTGCTATCATAGACCTGAATGGAATCATATTTTATTGTATCGTGATTATGTTCTGATCATGTAGTTTTACAAGTGTTTGGCATCAATGCATCATTAATAATTATCCCAAGATTAGGATTAAAGAATCCTTGTGGCATCAACTTATGCTGATTTTTAATTATCTATGTGTTTAATTTTTTTTAAATGAGAAAAGAAATTAAGTACTTTATCTTATTAAAATTGACATTTTGTCATCTACGTGATAAAAAAACTGCAACACTAATAAAACAAGATTAAATTATAGATAGTAATAGATACAGATAACACTTTGTCATCCTACAATAACATCATAATATACACAACAGATCCCTTCTTGACAATGTTCTCCATGACAATTCCAACATGGATGTTGTAGTGGGCTACAAGACAATTGACAATTTCCTCCGTGACGGCTGCATTCATCAGTGTACCTGGCTTCTCTGTCTTTCTCCTTTAATATCATCATAAAGCAAGAGGGTAACAATAGCATTATGCAGAACAAACAATACAACTTCTTCACGCCCATTATGGTCATTATTTTCCTGAAATTATTTAATGTCGCAAAATATTGATATGCTTTTTTGCTGCATAGTTATTATTAAGACATTGTTTACCTGTGACGCAGAAGTTAACAAAAAGATAACAGATAAATATGTAAAACCTAGTTATTTTTAGGAAGGCATCTTTTTATTTCCACTAAACACAAGCGCTTTTTTTTAATCAGAAGTATTCTTTGCGCCTGAACGATAATTGTTATTTATATACAACATTTTATTTTATCGTTTTTTTTTTTAGTTTTTCCAAACAATGGGAAAGGTAAATTGTCAAGTTGTCCCGAGGAAAAGTTTACATCTTGTTATCTTATTGTAATCATTTATCTACATTACGGCACATGTAGCTAACCAATTTCCTTCTCTATTGAATTATAGTATAATTTTTTTGTAAAGTACAAGAAGATTAATACATAATTCAGCGATTTTTATAAAACGTTTTACGCATTTGTAAATCTTTTTTGATATAAAATTGACACAATTGACTGAAGTGGATTCGTTTCGGTTCAAAAACATGTAATATTTGAGGTTGAATGCTGTTGTAATCTTTCAATAACTGACGAACCAACCATTATTGGCGGTCGAAGTTCCTGTTTGTTTGATGCAATCAGCAGAACAGACATTCGGGCTTTCTTATACTTCTTTTGATAACTTGCATGTAAGCTTCTTTATGAGACTTTAGGAGACTGATCGACGGGTTTTAAAGTCAGTTGTTTGTTTATGTTTAAAGACTCAATTTCTTTAGTTATGGAATAGAGACATATGAATTTTCAGAGAATTGGTCTTATCTTCTTACTAACGGCGTCGATAAAGATTTACAATTTAATCTCGGCGACAACGGAAAGCTTAAATTTTGGCCACAATTTCCCCTTTTACTTTCACATTTTGAGTGTGTGAAGCATTTATAAATTAAATACTACATTTTGTCCTTTGTTAAATGTTAAGAAAATACTAAAATAGTAAACAATTTGCGATAGTCGCTTTTTGAAACAAGCCAAAGTCGGCATCTTTATCTTACTGTATAGACTATATTGCCCACGGAAGGCGTCACTCTGTTCGTTAGTTTCAATGCATATCATATGTTTATATAACATGTTTTTCAACAGACTTTGTTTTCCAATGGGTACTTATTGTCCTGATCTCCTAGCCAACCTGTTTTTGTAATCTTATGACGCTGAGTTTCTAGAAAGCCTTCTAAAGACGAAAGAAAAGACACTGCTATATTGATGATGTTGTGTTTTTAAACAATGCTAAATTTGGTGATTATTTGTATTCAATTTACCCTATAGAGCTTAAAATTAAACAACCAATACATTTAGGTTGTCCCCGTTCTTAAAATTTTTTCTAGAAATAATCTATGAAAAGCGACAAGAGTCTTAGGGGAGGTGGGGGGTTGCGTTTTGACTTTCGACTCGTTCAGTCAATTCTATTTTTTTTACTTTTTAGTGATAATATTTATCTCAAAGACAAAAAGCGTAAATTTTGTCATATAAACCACAATTCATATTACATGCAATAAATTCAAAACCTCAAATGCAAAATTATAAAACTGAAGTCGTCCAATAAAAACAGGGAAGATATATATACGTGTTAATTTATAACACAAAACGTACATGTCTTAAAAACCTTACCGGTTGCTGTGTTGTATTGCTGAAATCGAATTACGTACTAAAATGTGCTGTCCAACAAATGAACGTTGATATGATCATTTTCAGTATTTATATTATATAAAGCAACAAATTTCATTATCACGTAGAAAGTTAGGAATGTTAGATATTTGCAGACTCTAAGTCTTTGTCGTAATTGGTATAAAAACACACATGTTTTAAATTGGTGTAAACAACATTGACGTCATTATAGCCTTAACGGATGCTTGAGAAAGTTTGTTGTATGTTTGTTTCTCAGTAACGTAAACTGCTTGTAATTTCTTGATCGGAACGTTTGCGAACTACCTAGGTTGGGGAGTATGGATTTATGTCTCTCAAGGAACGAATACTGTATGGTACATCCTTGAATATTACATCAGTACTTTTCATAATGTTTAGTTTTAGATAACAAAATATGAAGGATAAATTCTAACTCAATATTAACCACAAATATAGGACTATCATACAAATTGTAAGCAACCAATTTGCATAACAAACGCCATGAGGATTTGCAGTTTCGAAAGATCCTGCCAGCTTTCATAATCAAGAAAGACAGAAAATTGAAGTTAATACTACTATATATATTTGTTCTTTATGATCATATAACATGCGCCATTCGTTACAAAAAGTCCGGAGCAATCGAGCAAGAAGAATGAAGGTACATCAGTTTTACATTTTTAAATAACACTTAATATATTAAAATACATTAATTTGTTGTAAATAATCAGACATTTAAAATTATTAAAAGATTAATTAAAGTTAAAAAAATGTTCGCTGGTCGTATATTTTTCATGCTTTGCTATCGATAAAACTTCACAAAAAGTAATATAGACTAAAGAAATCCTCGAAATAAATACTCTCAATCACACAGACGCATATATAATAGCGTCTGGGATCACCTTGTTGTAATTTCGCTTTCAATAGGAAGAGATAAAACAATGATTCTATTTTAGGGCCCTATCTTTAGACCAGGAAAATCATGCAGACAGGTCTATACCTATAACATGACGTCACAGTAAGATTCTCTGTTGATTGTGCATAACAATAATATTTGTTTAGTTAATTGATAAAGTAATATTTTATTAAAAAAAATATTCAAATGTAAACTTTGGTACAATTTTTATACACTTCTTGATATGCACAGGAGTAATTTTTAGACAATAAAAATATCATCCAATCTAACATGTTTGCCCATTTTCGGGTGTAATGATAACTTTGTAAACAGTACTTGATCATAAAGGTTATAGATACATTAAACTGTATAACAGAAATGTAAATAATAATTGAAACGCATTTAGTCTAACAATTTGATATCATGTACATGTGTGTAACTGAAGGTTAGATAAAGTGTAATTATTTAAGATATCAGTGCATATGTTAAATAAGGGGTTCTACGTGTAATAATTTTGCTTCTTTCGTTCTTCATATATATGTTCATATCTTTTATTGTTTGAGGTTCCTATTACATTTTATTTTAGTTCTACCTTGTGTCGAGATTTGCAATAGAACAAATGCAATTAACGTTCTTGAAAGGGAAAATGTCATCCTGGATTGTGTGTTTAATACAAATGTTCAACCTTTTCAAGTGATATGGTCGCACAATAACGTAGAAATTTTCAAACGTAACATTACAAACCAAACTTTGTCTAGCATTTTATTCGAAATTATTAATATACCCCAGGAAAATGCTGGAACGTATCAATGTAAGATCATTAATGAAGTCGGAAGTGGTTTTGATGAAATAAATGTCTATGTTATGTGTAAGTATTGCTTAAAACTATTTAGTTTAATTTGTATATATCCTTTATAAGAGGTATAGCTTAGTCTGTTTTAATATATTTTGCTTCTTAACAAGTAGTTTTAAATACTATAAAGTTTAAAGGTCTATATGGTAATGTACAAAACACTTATATTGCTTGAAGATAATGAATGACCGTTGAGCACCGTACACCTTCTTTAAATCGTTTTTCATGCAGTCTAGATCTTAAGATGTGCAATAAGACAACAACTTTTAAACATTCCATTAAAATGGATTATTATACAGAAACACATTAATCATGACCCAGGTGAATGTAATCTTGCGCGACGAAAATTCACGTAACGTTTAGAAGTTCGCTGTACTATAAAATATAAATACATACATGCATTTGTATAATACGATTTACAATTTTGCAACTTTCAGATAAACCAAAGCTACCAGGAGAGACTTTGTTTGAGTTTGATACACAAATCTCAAAACCAGCAAACATTATAATATTGGTTTCTAGTTACCAAAAACCAATAGCACTTTGGACATACACTGCCGGTGGTAAAAGAGGAATGTGGAATGTAGTAGAAAATAACACTAACTCCGTGTTATGTCTTGAATCAACAATAAGTCCCACATCCTACAATAACTTTGATGCGTACGGTCTAAAAATTCGGAACGATATTGGAAGCATCGACGTATCCGTCATTTTGAAAAATTCAGGTAAGTGTTGAACATATTTACGTCAGATTTTATCTATTTATAACAAAATTAGTTTTATAAACGTATTTGTAGGCATTTAAGATCAAGAAATAAGTTTTCTGGCGTTCAAGTTTTATCAATATGTATTAACATGTTAACGTATATGTTAACATAATTGACATTGATTCATTCCGAGACGACATACGGAAAACGGAGTTTTTCAACACTGAGTGTATTCCTTCTGACATAGATGGTTTTATCGTGGAGTACTCAGACAGTCTAACTTCTATTCTGGATAAACATGCTCCTATGATTAACAAGACTATTACACTGAGACCTTCATGTCCGTGGTATACAGAACAACTTCACGAAGCCAAGCATCAGAAACGCAAACTGGAACGGAAATGGCATGAAAGTAAGCTTACAATAGATCACCAGATCTACAGAACACAGTGTGCTGATGTGAACAAGATGTTAAAACAAGCTCGTGTTGAGTACTATACAAACAAAATATAGTCTAGTGGTAATGATCACAAAAGTCTATCTAGGATTACCAAAGGTCTATTTGGTGATACAAATGAAGTGATTCTACCATCTAATTCATCTCCACAACACCTTGCCCAGGAATTTAGTGACTTCTTTATTGAAAAGATTGAAACAATAAGGAATAGCATACGTTTTCAAACACAATCTATGTCTGATACTGTAGATATAGAATCTGAATATACAGGTGTTAGATATGCAGAGTTTGCTCCAACCACAGAACATGAAGTGAAATCTTTGATAAAAAATTCAGCTAACAAATCCTGCGAGTTAGATCCCATTCCAACATGGCTGTTAAAAGAATGCCTAGACGAACTCGCACCAGTGATAACCAGTTTTATAAACGTGTCCTTGGATGCTGCATATGTTCCAAAACTGTTCAAACAATCACTAATAAGGCCACATCTGAAGAAACCAAGTTTAGATCCTAACGAACTGAAAAACTATAGGCCTGTGTCTAACTTGCCATTTCTGTCGAAAATCCTGGAAAAGGTCGTTGACGTACGTATTGAGAGCCATCTGAAAAACAACAATCTACATGAGGTCAACCAATCTGCTTATCGCAAGTTCCATTCACCTGAGACTGCCTTGATAAAAGTTCAAAATGACATTCTACAGTCATTGGATAACAACAATGTGACTATTCTTGTGATGCTCGATTTGTCTGCTGCGTTTGATACGATCGATCATGGAACGCTCCTCCGTCGTCTAGAACGACACTTTGGAATTACAGGCAAGCCACTCGCATGGATGACGTCATACCTGACCGACCGATACCAGACTGTCTGCGTAAACAACAAACTCTCACAACCAGCCCACATGGAATATAGTGTACCTCAAGGGTCCGTTCTGGGACCCAAGAGCTATGTGATGTATACAAAGCATGTTGGAGAAATCTGCCGTAAACATTGACTGAACAACCATTTCTTTGCAGATGACTCACAACTCTACCTATCCTTCAAACCAGCAACCAGTATTTCGATCCAAGAGACTATAAATCGTATCGAAGGCTGCATTCACGATATAGTAAGTTGGATGAATGTCAACATGCTAAAGCTAAATGGCGACAAAACAGAGTTGATCATCTTCTCGTCAGAACACAACGCACAACTAGTTTCAGATGTTACAGTGACAGTCGACGGTTCAAAAATCAGTCAATCAGCTAGTGTGCGCAATCTTGGTGCATTCCTTGACTCAAACATGAAGATGGAACAACATGTGAATAATGTCTGTAGGAACTGCTATGCACAATTAAGACAAATTGGTCACATCAGACCCTATCTTACTAATAAATCAACCAAATCTCTAGTAAACTCACTTGTTACATCCAGGCTAGATTACTGTAATGCACTATTATATATATCTCTAAGCAGTCAATGACCAAGTTACAACATGTTCAAAATACAGCAGCTAGAATTGTGACCAAAACGCTCAAATATGACCACATAACACCTATCTTACGCGAACTTCACTGGCTTCCGGTAGAATGTAGGGTTGAATATAAAATTTTAACTTATACATATAAAGCCCTCAACAATCAATCAACCAGCCTATATAAGAGACATACTTGAAGTGTACACACCAGCCAGAAATCTGAGGTCCCAGAAAAATGCAGTGACACTAGTTGTGCCTAAATCTCGGACAGTACGGTATGGCGACAGGTGTTTCCAGGCAGCCGCAGCGAGACTGTGGAACACTTTGCCACCTGGCATCAGAAACTGTAATACCCTTCCAAGTTTTAAGAGAGCTCTTAAAACACATTATTTCATTCGGTTCTATGGATGTTAATTTTTAAACAAACATGAACTATTACAACTAAATTATCGGTGTTAATTGTGTCTTGGCCTGTGGTTTTGAAATAGTACTTAATCATTGATTTTTACTGGTACTTTGTTTAACCCTTTGTTTTACAATCCTATTTTGTTCATAATCCTTATATATATGTTTTGTTAATTTGAGCCTTGTTTTAAATCTAATTTGCGTGTATTTCTTATCATTGTCTATCTTTTAGGAATCTTTAGTATTTCTTATCATCATTTATCTTTTAGAACTGACTACACATACTGTTTAATAATTGTTTACTTAATTATGTATTTTTTAATGTTCTATGTATGATTATGTTTATTTTTTGTCCGATCAATGTAAAGCACCTTTGAACGTATTTATTTATGAAAAGGGTGCTATATAAATATGGTATATAATAATAATAATAATAATATATGTATATCAAACATCATTTATTTTATTTTAGACATTCGGGTTAGTGTATCGCCTCAAACTATCAGCGGAAATACTTCTTCTAGGATTGAGATTGAGTGTCACATTGAAACCACACGATATACAAGCTTTGACGTCCTATGGAAGCACTTTATAAACAACGTATTTATACGTTCACTTAATGCCACAACAAATCACAATATATCTGTACTAATTTTACCTTACTGTGATTTCGAAGATGCAGGAGAATACCAGCGCATTGTCACCATATATAACACACAACTTACTGCATCTGCATACCTACAAATAAATGGTATTGTATAACAACATCTTCACTGACATTTTTACTTTACTAAATAAATATCGATTTGCTTGGTATGGGCTTTCATCAATCGGTTCACACATGATATCATCTTTTACTATAACATATCTATCCCGTATGTTTGTAAAGTCATGGTTTGTATGAATATAAAAAAACAAGTTATAATTGGGGTTAACCACGTAATATCGTCTAATTTTCATTTGTATACGTCTCAAACATATTATTTTTATCAGTATATAAAATATTTTATTATTGGTTCATCTAGTGGCAAGTGCAAAAATACAGCGCATAGTTTTACAGCAAACGAAGACATTTGTAAAGTTGCGTATTTAACCCCCCCCCAACCCCCTCGCTCCCTTAAGGTGTAGGGGAATACTCTTTTTGTATGTTTTAGATTGTGTCCATTGCAATTTTGTGTTACATTCTTCTAGGCAAATACACGTCGAAGACACACATCTATTAAGTCGATTCAAATAAAAGGGATACATTATTTTTTGACACATATTTCTCTCACAATTTGAAGGTCCACCAGTGTTAGGAAACACCAGAATATCAAAAGACTTCGAATTTTTGGAATTAAAGTATGAATTCTTCTCAAGCACACAAATATTTACACCTCTTTGGTTTTATCAAATTTACAATGACGAACATGTTCTAGATCTTAATTCAAATAAATGGAGTCAGTCAATAAGTAGATCCAATATTAATTTAATGGTATATGGTGTAAAAGTCGCTGTAGAAGGGCATCGTGTGATATTAACGTTTAGTCAACATTTTCTAAAAAAAGACGGTGTTTATATGTGCCATCTCCAAAATGGCTATGGAGCAACAGAAACTTCTTTCCATTTGAAAGACATTTGGAAACATATTGACTTCTCATCGCCAACAACAGCCATTAGCGAAGTAACATACCATATTGACAGGAACGATTTTAAAGGTTCTTAATTAAAATATATTTTTAAATATATAGATATATTTAATCATTCAGAGAAAATGAAATTTTACACACTGTAATATAATTTATTTTGTTTTATTCAATCTATGAAGCTCCTTCTCCGACATACAATGACGACTATGAAGGATTACTAAAATGGTTGCTAAACGTCCTGTGAGCACTACTTCAGCTATATTTAGAATGAGAACATGTTAACAAACAAAAAGTCAATTTTAAAAGTCGGATGGACTAAAGAGTAGAAATATTTGACTGCCAATGAATAGTATTAAGTAAAAGGTATGAACCGTTTGTAGCAGCTTAAATACATTTACTTGTTATGCCCCCGCGACGGGGCATTAAGTTTTACTCATGTCCGTCCGTCCGTCCGTCCGTACGTACGTACGTACGTACGTCCGAACAAATGTCCGTCAAGCCGTTCTCAGAAACCGTACATGAGAACAATTTGAAATTTGGCAGGTTGGTTCAGTATCACAAGTTGTACGTCCAAAGCGAATTTCAGACCTGTCGGACAACTACTTCCTGTTTGGGACTTCATTTGTATGTAAATACGTCCGTCCGTATGTACGAATTTCCGTCAGGCTTTTCTCAAAAACCGTACATGAGAACAATTTGAAATTTGGCAGGGTGGTTCAGTATTACAAGTTGTACGTCCTAAGCAACTTTTAGACCTGACGGACAACTACTTCCTGTTTGCGACTGGGCCGATATGAAAATGTGTAAACACGAGTATGAAAATTTCCGTCAAGCTTTTCTCAGAAACCGTACATGAGAACAATTTGAAATTTGGCAAGGTGGTTCAGTATCACAAGTTTTATGTCCTAAGCGACTGTCAGACCTATCGAACAACTACTTCCTGTTTAGGACTTCATTTAGCGGGGGCATCTGTGTCCCATGGACACATTCTTCGATTTTTTATAATTTAAAAAGGGCATTATCGTGCAGGGGGGCGTAGCACTCTTCAAACTCGTTAGCAACTATTTTTCATTGTCAATGAAGGGACATGTAATAACAAAATACCGAACACCTAGGAAACTGTCAAAATGACAATCCACAAAGTCCATAAACCGGCAAACGCCAGAACCAACGGCCGAAAATATATGAACTACAGCAATGGTCCTTCTTCTTCTCTTACTATATAGTATGTGAATTGGTCAGTTAATTACAATGAATCTAATGTGCACATTTATATGTAAGTGTCAGTATGTTGTCATGTAGAATATCATTCCTGTCAGCAATTAACTTCCACATCAATTGTCTTTCAGGAGAATTTTCAACGTACACATTATTTGCCTTTATTACCACTAGTTGCGTGATTGTTTTAATTGTGTGTTTGACAAACACTGCTGTCAGATTAAAATTGAAAACAAACAGAAGAAAGCATATCGACATATCGGCAAATGAAGGTAACTCTTTTGGCAGAAAGTAGTTTTGTTTGTTCTGATATTGCGCCTTTTGTTGTTTGCAAGCACGTCTATATTTTAGAAATCCTGCTACTTATCCAAGACCACACTTGTAACCGTTGCACTTTTTATGATTGATTGGGCTCTTAACGCGATGTGAACAGTATTGTATCAATATTCAGGGCGTTACCAAGTTAAAACAAGACATCAGGAATATTTTTTCCATCTCAGTGGACCCCGCTGTAAATAGGTTTTTATTAGAAAATTATATAAAAAAGATAGAAAGCTAACACTACCTACTAATTTCATTTAGAAAGCTGCTATGTTATCATGAGGTCAAAGGTCTACAATAATTGATCTTCCTACATGCCAGATATTAACAGACGTCCTCAAAAGAGAGAACATTTGAAGTCCGGAAACAAATAAGTCGTTCATAAAGAATTAATGTGACCTTGAAGTCAAATGTGCAATTGAAAGGTCACCAATATAATGTACAGCTTTTCAGCGACTACATTGCGCAAATACGTATTGGCATTTTTTACAATATAGTTAATGTTACCGTGCATGGAGTGTGGCACTCGACAAACACCTACCATTTTCCACTTCTTTGTTTTAGTATTACAACCTAAATACCCATCGATGCATAGCCTGAACTATCCGCCATCAAAATGCGTGCTTGACAGTTATTCTGATTCCTTTCAAGCTGATAAAGCAATAGAATTGATATTAATGTATACTTTTAATCACGAAGTAATTGATAATAACTCTGCAAAGACATCTGGAACCTCATTTAAAAGCACATGTAACACGACTGGAGCAACAACTAAAACAGGAAATGCTAACTCTTCCTTAACACCTTTATTTTAACTATATTCTCTTAGTATTTTGCGTTAAATATTTGTTTAAAGTGTTGGATGTTTGAGCTTTTTGTTTTTGTGAGTTTTATCGTAGCAATTGTTTTTATTTTATCTTGACTTCGGAATTTTACTGTTGGCATTAATATCTTATAATTACTTCTGGGACAATACTGGAAGGAGTTCCTGTGCTCCCACATGCCTAGCGCGTCTATATGTGGCGTATACGAAAAACTTACTCGTTTGGGTGGGTGTTATACGGAAAGATCGCAGTTAGAAAATGCCACGCTTCTTGCAAGATACAGCACTTTTTTCAATTTCGAATAAGAATACGATCATTGTAGCCATTAAAAAAGCTAAAACATTCGTCCCCACCCGTACCCAATATATTTCAAGTATCGGTCAAAGTTATTTTGTCCGTTAATTAAGGTGTTTTGCAAAACTCTTTCTCTTCCTCAATACAGCATAAATATTGCTGCCGGAAGCTTATATTCAACCAATCAATCTAATTCACTATCATAGTATCAAAGGGATTTAATTGTACTATATCGTCTTCTTTGGTGTACAAAATTCGCACTGAATTAAATGCATAAAAAGTATTCAGATTCTGAATATTCAACAGAAAATAAGTTAGGGACAGACAAAACCGTGTGTCAATAAAAGAGTAGATAGATAGCTAAAGTATGTCATTTTATCTCACGTTTGGTTTATTAAAAAGAAAGTTTTTCATGCATGTACTAATTTCATACATTTATGTTTTATGCTGTCGTAGAGAAAAATGCAACAGAAGATTTGTATGAAGAGCAAAATGTGTAGTTTGTTAACAATGTACATTCTGGCGATTTTTAAGGTATTAGAAGATAAATGTGTTTCGGCGACATTGACGTCTGCTTTTGGCATATATTGGTAAACACTCCGGTTTCTTCCAAGTTCAATTATACGAGAAATGTTTAGCACAACCTTAAATAATAAGCTTAAGTGGAGACCTCATCATGTCATAGCTAATTCAAGTTTCATGAAGATGTGAATTCAGCTTCATAACAACACTTCTACGCTAAATCTGAAGAAAAAACCTTTGCTACGTTCTTTCAAGTGTGAAATATTTGACACAGCCCTACACACTGTTGCCAGTAAAGAGATGTCATTGTGTTCTAATTTTATTTAAATTTCATGAAGTTAGGAAGTCATCTTCATAAAAAAAGGTTCAAGGCATAGGTAAACCTAAGGTGGGACGGGCGAAGGAACGAACAAACCGAAAAGCTACGCCCCCCCCCCCATTTTTTGTTGGAAAGTCAATAATCGGTGGTGCCTTTGGTTTAAAAATTAAACCATGGTACAATAGAAATGCCCAGCCCATCCCCATTCCATGTGAAGGATTAGGAAACCCTCACGCTGGATATCTGAACGTTATAACGGGAAAAGCATAGCCGCGGACCATAACGGGTCAGTTGTTTGAAAACTGCTAAGCTCCCTGCACGCTAAATACCCTTATGTAGATGCTTGATAAGAGTACATTCATTGTAGCAGTTACAAACATTTTGTTTCTTTCCCGATGCTGCATGGGTTCGAGTAATAGTAAGCATTTTTTTTATTTGTTCCATCCCACTTTCCAGATTTATTGTTAATTTGTTCCCATCTTTAATATATATCTTAAATACGTTACACTGAACGTCAATAAATCAATCAAGTTACATTGAATCATAAATACATGTATGATCTGTAATTAAAGAAACATGTATTCCTTTGCTATTATGGTTTAAACATGATGGATGACGCCTAGTGCATATTGTTAATTAATTGAAGGCATGTATATGTCAGGGTACTGTTAGCTATTTTTTTTTAAATGTCAGTATTGAAATTAAACATGTCAACTGATACAGTACTTGCATCCTCAAACTCAATACTTTGACTGATTTATAACTGAGTGTTGACGCATTTTTGGAACGCTGACGGATCGCTGACTGATTGCATAAGAAGAAAAACACAAGTATCAAATGTCTCGTTCGAAAAAAAAACAAAACAAAGTATTTTCTTTATATTTTATAATATAGCCAATTTCTTTAAGGCAGGCCATCTCCTTTAAATTATGAAAGGTAAAGGTTTTATTTTCGTAATCTATTATTGATCCTTTTTTGTTTGGGCGACTCGTGAATTCGGCTATTTTCCGTGACTTGTTACGTGTATATATATTTTTTGTCGTAAATATTAAGCCAACGCGTTCCAAACGGTAACAACTTTTAGCAAAGGATATGGCATTCTTTTGGCAGACATCATTTTAACATGCAGTTGGGAAAAAAAAGTTTAAATATATGCCTACATGTTTTCATTTAGTTTAACATTTAAAAAAATTAAATTATGAAAATGTTATGTATAAACAGTTGTTAAACTGATCAATAAGCATTGTCAATTAAAGCACATTGTTTACTAACCATTAAGTTGAAATTATTGTAAAATATACAACGATTCTTGTCGCAAGTTTTATTTGACATGCAATAAAAGTTGTTAAAAAAACATACTGGCAATTACGCTGCATTGTTTGATTTAGGCTTTTCGGCAACATTTCAGTTTTTTCAATGCGTCCAGTTTGTATTAGGGTGGGGTGGAAGGAAGCCTGAGTACAGGTTAAAAAGGACAATCCTTGTCAATTAAGTAGGAGGTCAGGCACGCCCTACCTGCATTGAACCTACTCTTTTTTCTGAACCGTATTATGACTTGAGAAACCCCAACGAGAGGCAATCCCTGACGACATGCTGCATAGCTCTGCTTACCCTACTTATTTCAAATACTGCCGTTTTTTAAGGAAAACATTTATACTTAAATGTCATTTATTATCGAACGCACATACATCTTAAAGTAGACCAATTTAAATAATTTCCCATGAATGTCAACCATTTATGATTATTTTTTAGTAAACAAAGGTGCAAAACTTATCTTTAAAAAACATATGATTACGCCTTCGCGTTTTTCGTCTTTCGCGAGGTTCGCCTTCGCACGCGAGGTCAAATATTTTATTTATTTATTTATTTATTTGATATGTTTATATTCCATCACAGATGCATTTATTATAAATTTCGGGAATTTCCTTTTATATCATTTAAATTTTAGACTAGTTGTTAAGCCTCATTTTTTGTAAAACGAGCCAGCAATGACGAATTAAACAACTAACATTGTTATATACGTCCAATATTTGCAAGCGAAACGAATTGTCACATTTCGAAATATTTAATTGCACTGACCGGAATTTGATTGGACGGATTGCAGCGATCAGTCCAAATCAATCCGTCAAAAAGTTAAAATAATGCCAAATCCGTTAATTGACGAATGGACGGATTGGGAACGATTTGACGGATTTGGAACGATGTGACTGATCTGACTGATTGATAACTGATTGCTGACGGATTTTGAAACGCTGACTCATCGCTGACGGATTGCAAAAAGTCTTTCGTTTTAAATCTCAAGTACTATAACATATTAGAAACAAAAACTGTGTTTAATTTCACTATGAATACTTAGGTGAAAAATGTCTTGACTCTAAATTGTTTGTTGTGTATTAAGAACTTGTACATTTTTCCTTCAGTATATTGGAGATGGCAACAACAAACGGAGCAATTCAACGAAATATGTCTGCAACTTTATACGAAGATGCAGAAAGCCATTTTTACCATGAAGTTTCATGGCGAAACTATCATATTGAGTCTATAGGTATCGAAAGGGAAACACATGTCAATGAAGAACATGCGTCTTTTGAAAATACCCCAAAATATCAAGAATTAAATTCGTCACACAGTAGTGATTCACATTCATATGACAAATGTTTCGCTCAGAATACAGTTTCCATAAATGAATCCCGTCCAATATCTGACGCCTATAGTGAACCTTATAGCCAACCAGGAAATGCATATTTGGTCCTTCTGGAAGCGCCAATAAATTTAAATTTGTCCTGTCTAAAACAGGACAAAACAACAGAATCTAATGTTGTAGTTCTCAACAATTGTGAAAGTTACGACATTTAGTTGAAATAAAGTAACATGAACTACAACAAATGCAAGATATAAATATAAGGCGAATAGAATTTGGCATCACAAAGAAGAAATTTTATGCTGAATAGTGTTTTCTAATTTTAAGTTTTGTATGAAAACCAAACGTGAACGCATAGAACTGAATGTGTATTGTTTTATCTAAACTGAATCTAAGAAACCCGGGACTTATAAAAAAACTGGTTTGTTCTGTACAAAATTAAATGGTTTAATTTTGATAAGTAAAATTACAATATTATATAGGCTGTAAATTATAATTGTAAATAGCTTGATAATAAACAAGTTGTGAAAATTGTGCATGATCGATAGTTTACTTTGAGTGTAGTTGTAGCATTTGGATATATGACAATCGATAAAAACTTGGTAATCACAAATATATGTTACTCTTTAGTTAGCGAGAATTAAGTAGTTTAGGTAAATGTACGGTACATGCACATGTTAAATAAATAAAGAAATATAACTAAAGTTCACAGATGAACTGCTCACACTGCAGGAACTGTAATGAGGACAACTGTCACTTCTTCCTAACCTGTCCTTCATATACAGAATATAGAAGGTCACTGCAGAAAGTATGCAATGATATGAATATTGATTACAACCTGAATAATATTCTATTTGGTAATGCAACTCTTTCTTATGTGGATAATGTAAAACTACAATTGTCAGTACAGAAATATATTAAAGAGTGTAAAAGATTCTTGTAACTCAATATTTTTAATACACACATGCATGGTGCAATGAGTATGACAACTACTTGACATACAGTCTATGTTACATTATTATTATTATATTTTTTTCTTTATTTTTTTTTCCTTCTTCTTTTCTTTTGTATTAGAATAATCTCACTCAACTATTTTTTTTCCCTTCACATTCATGATACTCTTAAAATAATATAACCTATTCTATTTAAAGCCCAGACTGTTAGAAGTAAACTATACTACAGAATAGGCAACTATTGTTATAATAATTACTTAATTTTCCATAAGATAACTCAATATTTAGTTCATGTATTCTTTTAATTTTGCACCATTGATAATACTAGAGTTGTCTTTCTTGCTACACTATTATTGATACAATTGTACATGGTATATTTTTATATTTGTTGATACATTATTCCACCTGTTGAATGTTGCCTAAATGGAGAGGATATATATAGGCTTTGCCTGCTATCCAATCCATTTCAGATTTATTTCTGAATAAAATATGTTTAAAATTAATTTCACAGATGAACTAAAGCGTTTCACAAAATGTGGTTCAGGCGATAGTGCTCTCACGAAATGTTGAATGCTGCTAAACATCCACTGAACAGATAAATTATTTACTTTAAATCAAATAGGTATGTCAATAATATCAAACTTACCCTCAGCTGGATTCAAAATTTTACACCTTTATGGTGCCATTTGACTGACTGTGTTATCCGCTATTAGTACCTCAGGCAATAAGCTATAAATATATCAAGCACTTGATGCCATGAACTTTACTTGTTACAGTTGTTCAGAGCTTAAAAAACTTATCACTCCAAAATATAATTTAACCAACATCTAGCTATCATTACTATGAAAGCCCAGAAGGCTCATTCGATATTCGAAATTCGAGATTCGAAACTCGAGATTCGAGATTCGAAATTCAATATAGTTATAACCAATCAGATTGTGTGTGACATAATCGTCTACCAATCAGAATCGTTCTTATATAAACTTAGCCACGTGCTTTTATGTTTATTTGGGGTTGACATATTTGTCAAACAATGACTGTGTTCAACATGGTTTTGTTAAAAAATCAAATTTATAAGCTTTATTTGTTATTTTATCAAATTAATTCAGTTCACAATAACATCTTGATTTCACAAATCAAGAAACAAGAATGCACCTGTAAAACGAAATTCAACAAAACTTGGTGTGTAGGAAGTACACCATATGTAGTTGTGCATGTTACCAGTGCATTTTTGTCCTCAAATTTTGTGTGGGGGCTATCAGGTTGGATCCATAGGGACCCTCCCTTTAGACGGAAAAATGTGGTTGAATATATAGGAAATCATTGAATCATGACCAAAGTGGGCCCCCTTTGACCAGTCAGTGCCCCCCCTTTTCGAAATTTCTGGATCCGCCACTGGCTTATTTTGGAACTTTGAACTTAGAAATGTGCTGAAAATACCCATTAATTATCTTGTCAGCACAAATCCTCTGATACTATACAAAATTGTATGAAACTTGGTATGTAACTAGTACACCATATATGTAGTTGTGCATATTATCAGGAATTGTTGATTCCTAAGTTTATCAACAATTTTGGCTTTCTGAACTTAGAAATTTTCAGTAATCCTCAATAATCATGGTTTTCGCTTTAACTCTCCTAAAACTACTCAACCAAATTTTATGTAGTTTCAATATAACCAAGGAATTCTGATTGTAAGAGATTATGTCACACGCAATCTGATTGGCTAAAACTACATTGAATTTCGAATTTCGAATCTCGAATATGTACGAACTATTCTGATTGGTAGACGATTATGTCACACGCAATCTGATATATATTACATTGTTGAAAGCAACATTAAATAAATTACGTGTATTTCAAAACTGAATAATTAGTCCTTGCATATGTTCATATAAGTCAATCTAATATATGCAGTGCCAGTGTACAGAGTAAGCTTAAATCGCACACAAAAACCTAACAATGACTGATAATCAACTTTACAGTTTCTGAGACGAATGCATTTGCACTTTTTATTGGTCTACAAAATTTAAGCAGAGGCGGCAATTTTTTAAATTATAGAGAGAAAGAACAAAGTTATGTGGTAAAAGACCAACGCTGGATACTGGAAATGAAAACCAGGCTCAACTAACAGCGCCATAACACGTCTTAAGATGACGCCCTACTGGTTGATCTCATCCGCCCTGAAGAATGTCACACTTTAACTGATTGAAAACTGATCGGTGACGGTTTTATAACCGCTAAGTAATAACTGACGAATGCATCTGTCCAAAAACATAAATCCGTCATAACCGTCAGCTGGTATGTCAGCGAATAAATCAGATAATACAAAAAATCATATTTGTAAACGTATTCCAAATCTACCAAAAGTCTATATCGTGCAAGAAGCGAGGCACTTTATCATTATTATTTATTATTCTGTCTCTCAAACAAAGTTTTGGTAGACATACTGTTTTTGTCCTGTTTCTTATTCTTTCTTTATGTCTTTTTTCTTTCCGTTCAATCTTGTCCGCACATTTTCTCCGAGATGAAATGTCCAAAAAATATGAAACTTTGGGAACATATAGGGGTGACCTGAAGTTTTGCAATTCATTTGGGAATTATCAACATGGCTGCCGTTTTTATGGAAACAGGGTTCATTACATAGGAAATAACATTAGCTTGGTTGAAATTTATATTTTGGCTGCTTTCAACATGCTCAAGATTAAGGTGGCAATGCGGGTTCGTTTGGGAAATTTTGCGTTGGCATTCATACAAAGTTACTACTATGTAAAAAGATAACATAAATTTGCAAATGCCGTGTAAAAATGAAAACCAAACCAAATTTTAAAATGAGTCATTGAAATTTCAAAAGAACTATTTCTCACAAATAATACAAATTAATTATGTATCTTTCCTTTGAATTTATTGGTTATTTTAGCTATTGAAAACAATAGCACAGGTCATTTATTTATTACAATAGTAAAAAATATTGTAAAGCTATTTAAAATTATTATGTTAAATGTTTAAAGCTTAATTTAAACTTGTATAAACATATCTCTTGTTTTCTCTTATTAACAATATTTTCTTTATTTTGGATCAGCAAGCAGCGATTCCTTATCACTCTATGTGCATAATAATAATAAAAGCAACTAGAAGTCTTTACGTTTGCCTTTACAATCAAATAAATGTACATCAAAAATGCGTTCGACATTTACGGAAGCCCGTTAGTGCCATGTTGTGTTTTATTTTTTAAGTCGTTATAACGACTTAGTTTACTGGTTATAACGACTTAGCTTACTTGTTATTATACAAATACAGCATTCTCTTAGTCAATACAAGTGTATATCGACTGACAGAGGTATATCGACTGAGGACATAGTCCGAGGTCAATATACAACTCGAAGCCGATATATATAACTTGTATTGACTAAGAGAAAGGCTGTATTTTTTTATTATTTATTGATAATTTTGCTGTATTTTGTAGTGGCATATTATGGTGGCATATATCTGCCACCACATATCACTTAATTAAGTCGACATATTTTCGGAAATATGTCAACATGCTACATAATTAAGTCCACATAATACTGAATTAAGTCATCATTATCAAATTAGAAAAAAGAGGGAAAATGCGCTGTTTGAACTGTGGAGGCTTATTTCTGCCATCGAGATGTTGAGATGTCGAGATAATTATGTGGACAAGTCGACATATTTATTATGGTAAGTTGACTTAATTTGTTCCAAAGTCGTCCTAATCACCTTTTATGTCGACTTAACACCAAAATTATTTCGACAAGTCGACATACTTATCTCGACATGTCGACATACTTATCTCTACATTTCGACATATATTATCTTAGAATCTGGTCGTTAGGTCGATATGATGCTTTTACCTGACGTCGTGTTGGCGAATTGTCTATATAATTATTTCGACCTAAAATGTTATTTATCTCGGTATGTCGACATAACAAAGAGTCGACATAAGTTAAAAATAGACATTCTTGTTGTTGTCCTACATGTAGATTATGCCCTATACACAGTTATCTGTTTCTCTTGAAATACATATACATGTATTTTTTCGGAAAACATTTATAATTAAACATTAGGTTAATACAAAACCATGATTTCAACTATTTTGGAGAAAACCAATTTTTTTAAAATTTATTAACATTTGTAATTTTACCGCTTTTCAGGTACATTTGGCTGACACAAATCTAAATCCTGCTCCAAATAAAACATACATATCAATTCTTACAATCTTTATCTAGAGGGAAGGCTTCTGGGAACAGAAATATGGAATAGAAATGTGTATACTAAATGCTTCTTCTATATAGTTTTTTGCCCATAAGGTGATTCCAAAATAGAATATTATCACGATCTATTCTTCCAACGAAGTTTAAAAGCAATTTAATAAGATATATAAATCTGACAATTTATATAATTATTAAAGAAATAGATTTTCTTTTCCGTTTGTATTACCGTTTTATTCATCCATTCCACATTTGGATACAACCTAAGAAAATGGAGGTGTGTTTGATTTGTTTTTTGTTTAATCACAATTGTTTTTAAATTTAAAATATTCTTTTTTTTAAACCAAAATTAAAAATTCCGAGACGTCTTAAGCTTCATTCTAGATAATGATGTAAGAAAGTATTATTTGTTTTATTTAAGCCAAGTGTATCTGAAAAACGGTAGGTTACAAATGTTAATAAAGTTAATTAAAATAGGGTTTCTTGAATAAAAATTGAAAACTAAATAAATTTGCAAATTTACTGAAATTTTCCACTTGCTACTGAAAATTTATTTCTAAATGAAATTGAATGCCTCAGATAATTATTCTTCAATCTTATGCTTGTGTCATGCTTTTCTGGGAGGATATAGTAACACCACTGTTTGTCCATCTGTCCGTCTCTTGTGAACAAAATAGAGTCAAGGTCCCTTAATAGATTTGATCAAACTTGGTATAAACTTAGGACTTATGAAGCTCTAGAACCCTACTGATTTTCAAGGTCATAAGTCAAAGGTAAAGGTCACAGTTGAACTTGAAACCTTAGTTCGTGTATTTTTTGTACTTTTCAACAAACTTAAATCATCATCCCTAATAGTGGATTTAAACCAAACTTGATAGATTTAAGGACTTTTAAAGTTATAGAACCCTATTGATTTCAAGGTCATATGTTAAAGATCAATGTCACGGTTGGACTTGAAATCTTATCTATGGATATTTTTGCCCAATTTGTGAACAAATTATAGCCAATATCTCTTGAAGCATTTTAACCAAACATAGTTGAAACTAAGGACTTCTAGAACATATTGATTTTCTAGGCCATACATCAAAGTTCAAGGTCACGATTGGACTTGGAAATCTTATTTATGGATGTTTTTTGTAATTTTAATGAACTTGAGTCAACCTCCCTTGATAAGGTTAAACCAAACCTGGTACACACTACGGACTAGTAAAGCTATAGAAACCAGTTGATTGTAAAGGTCATTTATGAAAGGTCAATGTCTCAGTTGGCCTTTATTGGTTTGAATACCGTCTTTTATGCACTTCTGAATCGACATGAGTTTATTATAAGCAACAATTTCAGTTTCCATATGCCAAATGTGTATCCAAATTTTTAAAATACTGTGTCCACTGGCACTTTTCCTCAAACTTGCACTACCTCAACTTGCTGACTCGAGGGGGTGTACCGCCTTGCAGTGGTCTTGTTTATGATTTTTTCGTCGAATATAAAAAATGTAGGATGGCAAATCCACTACTCAGAGATTGACATTTGTTATTAATATTTGCACATATTCTGGACAATCATGTAAAAAGTTACTATTCTAAGATACAGGCATACGCCATGCAGGTCCATGGTTTAATGAATAAATGTGATACATTAATTTTTTTTCTATTTACATGCACATGTATTTTATAAATTTGTGCAAATATCATGAATATGGAAAAAAAGGATTCTGCAAGAAAATTGATACCCGGATTTGAATGGTGACAATTTACATATAATTTATAAATATATTGGAAATTATATATTTTAATTTATAGTCTCATCAATAATGTCTTTGATTACAATACCATCTATTTTAATATTATAGCCAAAGAAAAATTTGGAATCCCTGTGCTTGATGCTGTTGAAATAGTGATGAGGGATGGGCTACAAATTCAAGAAGATAGTTTTGAATTTATTGATAAGAATGCTGAATTATTCATTTTGAGAGACAACGATGCACGTAATCTACCAGGAACAAGATTGATATCTTTATTATAACTTATGTCGACTCTTTGTTATGTCGACATACCGAGATAAATAACATTTTAAGTTGACATAATTATATAGACAATTCGCCAACACGACGTCAGGTAAAAGCATCATCTCGACCTAACGACCAGATTCTGAGATAATATATGTCGACATGTCGAGATAAATATGTCGACTTGTCGACATAATTTTGGTGTTAAGTCGACATAAAAAGTGATTAAGACGACTTTTGGAACAAAGTAAGTCAACTTACCATAATAAATATGTCGACTTGTCCACATAATTATCTCGATATCTCAACATCTCGATGGCAGAAATAAGCCTCCATATTGAACAGAATGTGCCATCTACATTTCCACTTATTTATCGTGCAAGTAGACATAATTATGAATTAAGTGGACATAATTTTCTGATTAAGTCGACCTAATTTTATGATTAAGTCAACTTAATTTTCTGTTTAAGTCGACATAAGTTTTTGATTATGTCGACATAATTAAGTCCACATAATCTATCTGATTATTAAGTCGACATAATTATCTTTCATTTAACTTGAAAAGGGGGGGGGCTTGGTTTAGAAGTTGAAATTCCAAGACCTCAATGAGAGAATCATGGCAGTAATGAGACCCGAGCCAGCAGTATGTCGTGGCTCGTATAGAGGTTAAGCCCTCTTAAATCATTGATCAATATAAAACTGAAAATTACTTGAAGATATTGACCATCAATTTAAAAGGTATAGTCACAATGAACAAAATGCAAATTAACCTTTATATATGTCAAAAATAAATGATATGAAAACATTAACCATTCCAAAATAAAGCCAAAATGAAATAAATTAAATACTCTTAACCAAAATAATAATTATCAAAAATAGTTAAACAGGGGGACATAATCATACCTACTACAGAAGAAAAAAATATTCTGAAGAAAACTTGCTGCCATACAAAATAATGCTAATTTTGCAAAAAAATATTTTGTCGCGACGCATAAAAAATTATATTTTTTATTGCTACGTGTCATACAAATAAAGATTCTTTTCTTGGCTGTTGCTATTTTGCCGGAACTGATTAAATTTCACCTGTATGAGCCGTTACTTAGCATGATTAGGTGAAACTTATGTTTTGTATTGTATGTTAACCGTACGCGAGTTACCTATACGTGGTGTTAGATTTTAATGCAAATAAGACCTCTTTAAACTACGGGAATCAAAACTGAAAAAAAAAGAAAACATATAAATCCTGTGTTGGGGATGCCCAACACAAAAGAAGTCCCCTCCCGTTACTGCACATAAATTAAAAAATTATACTAAAAGAAACCCTCATGAAAATCGGACCAAATTGTGATTTTCAATTATTTTTTTTCACAAGTGTTTTGGCAATTTTGGCGGCCAGTTTTTTTATATGTTTCTCAGGCTGTTACGAATGCCATGGTGGTTTTAGCCTTGGGTTACCACCCCTGATTTACTAAAAAGCGTCCGATAAATTATTTAAAGGGTTCAAAATCATTTAAAATTTAACGATTACTTCATAAATTCAATACATGGGCTCTCATTATAACTGATCGTGCGCTAAATCATGGCTCGGTCACTCTTTAGTAAATCAGGAATGAAAAGTTTACCAACATTGGAGTTGAACCACCAGGGCGTCCGTAGAAGATTCAAAATCAGAATTCATCTGGTCAAAAAGGTCCATATATCAATGTCCAAGGTAACATGAAAGTGATTATCCCGCTGCTGAACAGGAACACGTGCCTGCCAAAGAGTAATGTCCATGCAGTATGCCATTTTTCAACCACCGAATAAACAATTAAGTACTATCTTTAAAAAAGATAATCGACGCTGTCTGACAGTAGTTGGATTTGAATATTAAAATCACAAAATAGGAAATGTACCTTAACAAATATTAACTTGAAAAATAACCTCCTATTTAAACGCATATTAGTTCTAACATTAGATTGGTCACCACTCTGATCAATTAATAGCTATTTACAATTAGAAACGCAGCTAGTTCACAATGGACGCAATATGACAACGGATGCAAAGTGTGTGCATAGGATTATTCTATAATACAAAAATATAGTTTCAAGTTCCCTTTTTATAGCCCCCGCTTGAAAATTGAGGGGTATATAGTGATAGGGGTGTCTGTCAGTCCGTGCGTCCGTCCGTCCTTCCGTTACACCTAAGGGTACCCATCTCTTATCCGCAACTCCTCCTAAACCCCTCAATGGATTTTCATTAAACATGATTTAAAAGGGCTTAACCTCTATACGAGCCACGACATACTGCTGGCTCGGGTCTCATTTCTGCCATGATTCTCTAATTGAGGTCTTGGAATTTCAACTTCTAAACTAAGCCTCCCCCCCCCCCCCCGTGCAAGTTAAATGGTAGATAATATGTTGACTTAATAATCAGACAGATTATGTGGACTTAATTATGTCGACATAATCAAAAACTTATGTCGACTTAAACAGAAAATTATGTCGACTTAATCAGAAAATTATGTCCACTTAATTCATAATTATGTCTACTTGCACGATAAATAAGTGGAAAAGTAGATGACACATTATGTTCAAACAGCGCATTTCCCCTCTTTTTTCTATTCTGATAATGATGACATAATTCAGTAAATATGTTGACTTAATTATGTAGCATGTTGACATATTTCCGAAAATATGTCGACTTAATTAAGTGATATGTGGTGGCAGATATATGCCACCATAGCATATATCTGCCACCACATATCACTTAATTAAGTCGACATATTTTCGTAAATATGTCAACATGGATTAAGTCAACATAATACTGAATAAAGTCATCATTATCAGATTAGAAAAAAGAGGGAAAATGCGCTGTTTGAACAGAATGTGCCATCTACTTTTCCACTTATTTATCGTGCAAGTAGACATAATTAAGAATTAAGGTGATATAATTTTCTGATTAAGTCGACAAAATTTTATGATTAAGTCAACTTAATTTTCTGTCTAAGTCGACATAAGTTTTTGATTATGTCGACATAATTAAGTCCACATAATCAGTCGGATTATTAAGTCGACATAATTATCTACCATTTAACTTGAAAGGGGGGGGGCTTATGAAGCGTATATTAGTCACGAATTGTTGAGTTAGTTTGTCATTATGTAGACATGAAACAAGTCGGAATGTTAAGTTATAACAAATCTTGTTAACATTAATTTGTTTACTTGTTAAGTTCTGTTGTCAACGTTCATAATTTAAACAAGTTAACTTGTCATGTTTTCATAAATATTTAATGAATAAGTTTGCATTCACCAAGTGACCAAAAAGATTATGTTCATCTTGTTCACTTGTTCTTTTTGTACTTTTTCCAAGATAATTTAGAAAGTATGTTTCTCACCTTTCTTACTTTCCAGAAGTAAGTTTGTCTTGTATCAATAAACATAACCAGGTATACTTCTTATGTTAACTTGATTTGACATATCTCTGCATGTTATGTAATTAATATTAGTTATATAACTCAACTTTCCGACTTGTTTAAATCTGACTTGTTTTATGTTGACATAATGACAAAATAACTCAACAAGTAAACATATTTATGTAAATAATATTAGTTATATAACTCAACTTTCCGACTTGTTTTATTCTGACTTGTTTCATGTTGACATAATAACAAAATAACTCAACAAGTAAACATAATTTATGTAAACAATATTTGTTGCAACTCAACTTTCCGACTTGTTGTATGTCTACACAATGACTCTTTAACTCAACAAGTAAACATATTTATGTAAACACGATTTGTTACAACTCAACATTCTGACTTGTTTTATGTCTACATAATGACAATCTAACGCAAAAAAATTTGTTGACACATTAACCCAGCAAGTAAACATATTTATTTAAACACGATTTGTTACAACTCAACATTCCGAATTGTTTCATGTCTACATAATGACAAAATAACTCAACAAATAAACATATTTATGTTTAGCAAGATTTATTTTAACTCAACATTCCGACTTCTTGAATGCCAATAAAATGACAAACTAACTCAACAATTCGTGACTAATATACGCTTCCATAAGTATGGTAGGAGGCTTGGTTTATAAGTTGAAATTCCAAGACATCAATGAGAGAATCATGGCAGAAGTGAGACCCGAGCCAGCAGTTTGTCGTGGCTTGTATAAAGGTTAAACCCTCTTTAATCATTGATTACTATAGAACTGAAAATTACTTGAAGATATTGACCATCAATTTAAAAGGTGTAGTCACAATGAACAAAATGCAAATTAACCTTTATATAAATATATATATATATATATATATAAGAAAGGATTACTCTGATGTTTGTGATGTTGCTTGATTTATTTTAAACCTTTTCTCGAATCATTTTGTCCTTTACCTCATCTGACGAAATGCTACAAATGAATATATAAAAATCCATTTCCTTGTCCATTTTGGCAAAAATGATTACAAATAAATATAAACATTCATTATATAGTATTACGCGATATGTTTCGCGTTATTATACGATAGTATCGCGTTATTACGAGATAGTTTCGCATTATTTCGCGATATTTTTCGCATTATTACGCGATATTTTTCGCGTTTTTATGCAATATTTTTCGCGTTATAACGCGAAAGTTACGCGTTATTTCGGGAAAGTTACGCGTTGTTACGCGGAAATTTTTTTTTTAGTTTACCAAAATGAGCCTAATGGGCTTTCGTAGATGTCGTGTCTATAACGTCCGCATTTAGATAAGATCTTTTCATAATGGTCTCTTTTTACTAAACAACAATAACAATGACATATTCTTCCTTCCGGTGTATAATTAAGGGTATTGTTAACAGTTGTATAATTAGAAGGTATCAAATATTCTTCAGTATGAATACTAACATTCAATGTTTGTTCATTTTGTTATGATTATAATGTCGTTTTATTGTTTTCGAACCTCTGACACTTTTATGATTAACAATGAAAGGGTCGCTTTTCTTTAGCTATGAATTGTCGTTCAACACTAATTATTAAGGTAAGCTTTATATTTTGTTTTCAAAATATAAAAATTAAATGCACTTTAGTTCTGTTTTTGCAAAATACAGTAATTTTTAACTTTTTATTTTCAAATTCCACATGAGAGATGTGTATCGGCCTATTTTTAACATGTACTACCCATACTTTTTATTCCAAGAAATTAAAAGTAGACTTAATTTCGACACGTCGAAAGCTCGACTGTGTTTAGCTAAGACGGGCGTCTTTGATCTTGTGCTGCCTAATGTGAAAAGCTGTGGAACAGTTGTCTTGTTATTTAAACAATTCAAACATCAAATGAATTAAGCTAATTCCCGTCTCGCATGCAAGACGGGATAAATAATCAAAAGGTAAACTGCGGAAACCAGTCGTACCTCAAGGATAACAGATAAACTATGATGTGTCTAAATCGAGAGATAGCTGCTGATTGGCCAACAAAAAAGCAGAGCTAAGTTAGGGATGAAAACCCTGCACGATTACGGGGTGGTAGCAATCATAGTAGACTAAATCGAGAGATAGCTGCCGATTGGCCAACAAATAAGCAGAGCTTCGTTAGGGATGAAAACCCCGCATTATTACGGGGCGATAACAATCATAACGGCCGCTATCATAAAAGGCCGACCTACGTTCGTAGCCACTGAAGAAATGCAGAGCGATCACGAATTGGTTACGATGAAAAAAAGGGGGAAAAATAATGGGAATCAAACTGTTTTAAAAGGCAAGTGGAATTAAACGGAGAAACACGAAAAAATAAATGACTCCGGTTAGGAGAAAAAATTTAATTCTTTTCCTGCTTACAGACAAGTCCGAGAATCCTCTGCCGTCCAAAGCTTTTATTTTTTTTTTTTTTTTTTTGTTTGCGTGGGACAACTTACTGACAATCAACTATTAGCTAAAAAATGTAGCTTCTTTTTTATTCAACTATCTTACGACGTATGATGCATCTAAAGATGCTGAGCAAAGTGCATGCTTCAATTCTGCCTCGACCTATATTTTGCGGTTGCTTAATGCGGCTATGTAAACTTATAATGACGAGATGTTAATAATAACAACACATCTTGCCATTTAACTAAAAAAAACAGACGTCCTGAATATATGCTAAAATATTTCTTGCTGGACGTTAAACATCAATCAATCAATCTTTAAAAGCAGTACGTAATTTTGTCCACAAAGAAAAATAAAGCCTAGAGACGGCTAGCTGTTTAGGAAAGCTAATACTTGTTTTACGAACTTACATCATAAATGCCTGTCTTTTACTAAAACAGAAGCAAATTCATCTCGATATAGCTATGCGTGAAACGACAAATAGACATGACGGCATTTCGCCCAAACAAAATGTCTTACTCCGATTTGAGGACAAATTTAGTTCATCTGTGGATCAATGGCAAACATTATTTTTCTGCCAGGTAGTCGTGTACAATTTAAGATACAATTTAAAAAGGAAACGTGAATGTGCTTTAATAAAACCAATAAGAAAAAACTTATACCGACGTTTGCTTTATAAACGTTGTTAATGCTTTGTCTTTTATCTTTGCAGATATTACCTTGACAACATGTATGGAATATATCGTTTGACCTATTGGCCAATCATTTTCCTTTTTGCATTCTCTTTTGGTATGTTTGATCAATTAAGAAGTATTTATTCACTTAAAGGTTTTCTATAATTATATCAAATATCAATAAATTGATCGAGGATTGTGGTAATTTTAATTAAAATAAAAGTCTTAATGGCAATTAACATATGTAAGATGCAATTGTTGACATTCTTGTTTGGTTTAATTTTATGCCTGACATCGCGTTATTTATATGTACATTTTATTAAGTCCCGGACTATGAAGTTATTCTTATTATTTGTCATTATTCAAAATGGCTGCAGTTCTTATATCTCGGTGATTGCTACTGCAATTTCAAAATTGGAAATTGGTACATTAATACAGTTGACTATCAAGGGCATTTTATGAAAAAAATTACCTGAAATATGCCATTATACTGCATTCCCTCTTCAAGTCAACTTTGTCTGATTTCGAAATTTGATATTATGTAGTTGTACAAATCAAGAATGCCATCACAATCAGCGCTAGTTAAGTTTTCCTAATGGAAAGCCTACATGTGATTTGTCTCGTATTTTTTGTTTTTAATTTTTTAAATAGTTTTTTTTCTGTTTACAATTTTGTTTATTATTAAAGAAAACTTGTACTAGGGATTTAACACACATTACGCTTTCGCAGTACCCATGGCACACCGAACACTTTTTCCTTATTTATTTCCAATGTCACATTGGTCATCGTTGAAAAGTGTCATAAGGTTAAAGGTCAAGGTCACATCCTATTTTTTTTTTAAATTGTGTTGTTTCTCCTCCTTATCAATAACAGATAAAACCGAAATCTTGATCAAAATGTAGATCATGTTAAGGTCTTTAATTGTCATTTATTTTTATTGATCCTTTGAATTAGATATTTCCCGTGATTCAATGCGATTTCTTGTAAATATCTATACCTCAGGATCTTCAAGATTGGTCATCATTGGCCTTAACCTTGAAACAATTTTACAAGGACAATGATCAATGTCACTTGTGTTTCAGTAAAGCGACATGTGAATATGTGCATTCAATTCCGTATGTCTTTTTTAGATTGCAAAATTGTGTGTCCTGCATAGGGGAAACAAACCATTCACCATACTATTATATCAATTTACAAAAAGAGGGATTTTTAAAGTGACCCCATAAAAATGTGTGCAAATTTTCTCCCAGATCTCAGAGAAGGGTCAAGCAAAATGGACGCCAAATCGACCAAGGCTCAATCTAACTGAAATGTCTCTACAGAGGAAAACTGTGGCTACAGAGGAAACGTTCTAAAAACGAGGAAAAAGTCCATTCGTTGAAATAGAAGGTTGATTCTTTATGTAAAAATAGCAATTTTCGGGAAACAGTTTGCAAGAACAAACGTATAGGAGTACGTTAGCTGTAGCTGATAATTCATTCTTGGGCAAAAAATAAGCTTTTTAAGCCCCCTTTTCGAGCATAGAAATGGAAATTAACCGGATAATTTAATCTTAATCGAGCACACACGCAAAGCTCAAAAGGGGAAGGGGGTACTCCACTTGTTTTATTTCTCTATTAAATATACAAATGTCGTTTTTTTAATGCAAAGGGTTTGCATGTGCATGTCGATTGATACAAGTGATTGCATTTGAGGTTTATTTGTTTGTTTGAATGGTGTATAACACCACTTTCGCCATTTTTTCAGCTAGATCATGGCGCCCAGTTTTTATTGGAGGAGAAAGCTGGAGTACCGGAGAAAACTCCCGACCTGCGGTAGGAAACCTGGCAAACCTAAGGGCATGTTAATTAAGATTAGAGTCGAGTGCACCCTGCCCAGGGTGAGACTCGAACCTGCATTCTCAGTGTTGACAGACCACGTGATTAATCGTAGATGAACTATCTTGACCCCTAGGCCACCGATGCCCCGGTAGCATTGTAAAAGCTCATTTGCAGGTTGCCATTGAAACCAGGCGGTTGCAATATTTGATAAGCGTATATACTATCAATTAAAATTGTGTATGAAATATTCTTTCAATGTTCACCGGGTAGTGTGTAAGCAGGTAATTTGCCCAGTTCTGCATTATAATCTCTTATTAATACCATAAAGGTTGATGTCTGATGAAAATTGTCACACTTATGTTATGTAGAGGGATGTAAATACCAAATTCCAAATACAAATTTGGGATTAAATGAAGAAGTTCGTGGTAGTTTTCAACCCACTGTATAACATTTGGATTACTATTGATAAATAGACGAATTCAGAAAGACTACTTTTACAAATAGTGTTAATAATACCTACGTATTTCATTTTACAAGCACTTAAACACTAACCATCTGTTAATGTACACGTAGGCCAAAAACATCAAAATTATTAATTTGAGGTCACAAACATTAAGATGTCATATTTTCTATTAAAAACATTGTATTTCATAATTTTCTTTAAACCAGTACACATAGGTAAGAGACATTTGTTGTGATGTGTATGCAATGTGTCATATGCCAGCGTGTCGTGCACACAGCCTTTCGTTACTAATATTTACACTCACGAATCACTGTCAGTTGTTTTTTTATTATTATTTTTGTCTTTAAGCGAGTAATAGAGCTAAGTAAATTATAGTAAATAGTAATTAAGCAAGAAATGAGATGTCTTTTTGAAGCTTAACATGTAAACTTCATTCAAAATTTTACTGGTTGGTCTTTTCTCGACAAGGATCAATTGTTTGTTTCATAGAATCTAAAACGTCTCATTTTGTAAGTGTAAATTTTTTTTTGTTCAAAAGTTTACTAATCTCACGTTTATCTTTCATATTTGGGCTATGAGGGCATCCGACACGGTGATGGTACATGCTGTTATGTTGGAAGCATAATGAGTGCTGTTTAACTTCAAATTTCGAATACGGGAGCAATCTTTCGTTTACATGGAGCTGGAACCACAAATAGCTGACAAACAATTGGTGAGCCATATAAATATATAGGGAATTATAAGCCTCGGTTAATTGTTTTAGAGATAACAATATTGTTTGTCGTGTTGGGATGAGGTCACACCAGATGTAGCCAAATCACACCTAAAACTCTAATTTTACCAACATTTCTTAGCAATTAAATCCAATAGATATTCGATGCTTGAACAGTCATATCAAGACACACATTTAATAACAGATTTCATCCAAGACATCAATTTTTTCTTCAAGTATTACATTCCCTAAAAAAATTACTCAGTCTGCCATATTTAAATTTAGCTCAAACCTGTCTTGGGAAGGAAGTGATTGACAACAATTGTAATTGCAAGAATTCTCAAAGTTTCTGCCGAAGTTTTCCCTCGGTACTCCAACTTCCTCCCTCAATAAAAACTAGACCATGATAAGGCTATAAGTATATTCTGCACGCTTTCACCAAATACCCTCTGGTCTCTTTATGATTCATGCATCGTATTTTATATCATTTGCTTCGGTCTTCGAAACGCGTAAAAGACCAGAAGAAACGATTTAACAAAAAAATAAAGAAATAAATATTTACAATTAGCATGATAGTTCTTGGACATAAAAATGTACGATGGATTGTATAAGATAAGGTAAACTTAAATAAAATAAAATTAACGGCATTTGGATTCCGTTGATCGTTATGTAATGGATTTTGCATTGTGTAATTTAATTATCATTTATCATTGTTCAAGGAATTTTGTCGCTTTATTAATTCATCAATATTCTTATCACCATTGAAAACTTGCATTGTCATCTACTGGTTTAATTGAAATATATTTAACAGCTGGATCAAATCTGTCCTGGCATTTAACGACACCTGCCATATATGGTAGAAATGTAACCCTGCAGTGTGATATTCCAGACGGTGCCTGCTCAATAAGAGACAGCAAATTTTGGAGCGGTGGCAAAAATTACGAATTATTGTGTTTTGAGGACGTGTGTCAAAACACTTTGAAATACAAGATGATATCTACAAGGGAGAATTTGGCCTTTCAACTAGTCATTTTAAATTTGAGCGAATCTGATGTCAGATCAAACTACTCGTGTACATGTGGTTTTTGGCATGGAACAAAAGCATTAAACTCAGAAGACAGTATTGACTATGGTATGGATGTCATTTATTCACATATATACAATGATTCTGGTTAAAATGTATTAACTAAGATGCAAACCGGTGTAAATGTTTAGGACCTAAAAGTAAACCACCATTTTCATGTTTTTATGATTTGGTTTTTCTCTAGGATTTAAAAAAAAACAAACAAACACAAACTTCGAAATATAGACAACAAATTAAAACTTACAATAATATAACCAGCCAATAATTACCTAAATGTGATAATGAAACAGGAATGGCGATATTTAGTTCTTTGTATGAAAGAAAAAATAAATCGAACTTTTTGACTCTACTTGGATCATACTGTAAAGGGTTCACAGTACTAGACCTGCAGATCTGTCTAGCGCGTCCCCAGGTGGCGGATAGCGAATGCCCTTTTGTAGGGGGTTGGTTGTCAGGTCGGACCGCGGACAATAGTGGGGAACGTAGTTGGAGCATGCTAAGCCACTTGCACGTTAGGCAGATGTCAAAAAGAGTATCTCGTTGTAGCCGCTAGAAAATGCTACTTTTACGACTCTACCAAGTGCAATAACTTATGCCGTTTAATTTGCATTTAAGCAGTGTGCCCTTGGTAGATCTTCCTTGAATTAATTTATTATTGTTAACTTGTTCTCGTTCTGAATTCAGCAGGAATACTGCTTGCTGGACGTAAAGCAAAAGTACGATCAATTAATCAATAATCGATCGACTGTATACAAGATGAAATACATATCAATGACAGTAAATGTCGTTGTGTTTTGCAAACAACACAGGGGACCCCATAACATTATCACAGAAACGTAGATTGACAAGGTTTATTGCCACTGAAAATTTTCTCAGTTATTTGTAACCGTCAAAAACATATTTACAATGAATCAATATGCCGCAGCTAAAGAGAATAGTTTTATGAGATGGAGATGTTTGTATTTAAGGTTTTATATGGCACTCTACGCAATACGTATTAAAAACTTGTTGTAGAGATTTGAAGGTCTTGTTGTGTATTATACATGCATTACAACCATGGACTCCATTGAGGAGGGTTTTAAAGCGCAAGCGAATATAGCTCGTAATTCTATAGACATACAACATGGGTTCCAACATGGTTATAAATTCATTATATTATCTGCTACATTAACGTTTTCGAAAAAATACAATAGACCAAATAATATAATTTGTGTTTTGTGAATTAGTACGCTTGTTTGGGAACTTTTGTATTCTGTAATGATCCTTCCGCATGTTCACTTACAGAAACCTTCTTACGACTTTTAAATCCTCTAGACGTTTAAGTTTTCTCGTCTTTTCGGCACACCTGTAGGGTTGCCACCAATTCCGAGACCGATCCAAGGAGGTCACTAAAACGTCCAATCGTGTGTATACAAGGGCAGTGACGTATGACTCGCGCTTACTGGGAACTCATCGTTAAGGGCAAGACATAAAGACCCAATTCCTGTCACCAAGCAGGTTGAACAGGTTACTCGACCTTGCCACGCTACGGTAAAGGCACGTTGATTTCTTCAGTGTAGCACGTGTACGGTCCTAATCATCTAAGGGCATCACAGTCCTGTTATTGCCAATCTCGTATGGCTATACGCCCCCGCCCACCCCCCCCCCGTACCTTAAAAAAGTTGCACTGACACATAAAGGATCGGTGAACTATTTAGTACGGTAGAGTATCTTTCCTTATCTGAATTAACCAGACAAATCCCTTCACCACCTAAGGACGATCATGCACCACTGCCCACCGAAACAAGAGCTCTCAATACGTTATTCCTTACAGTATCCCTGCCGGATGAGTTATCACGTGTTGACTCAAATTTAGCCGAAGGATCCACTCCTGGTGGTGCCTGTCAGTCAATTCCCTAAAGTGTCAGCTTTGCAACTATACTCCCCCGAACAAACCCAAAACTTTAAATTTCCAGAGGGAGTCCCGCCGAGTCATTGAATCAACGCCAGCGGATCGCCATTTGCCATCTTTTATGGTCAGAACTACCACGGTATCTGATCGTCTTCGAACCTCTGACTTTCATTCTTGACTAATAAAAAATGCCAGGCAAATAAGTTTGCAGTTGTGCTTCTTACGGCGATCCAAGAATTGATCCGAGTTACGAATACCCCCATCAGTCCCCCTCGATTATTACCTCATCCTCCGAAAACCAGCGAAAAAGAACCGATGTCATATACCATGATACATTATACAGGTGAATTGCTCGCTTTCAACACTCTAATTGTTTTGTAAAATAAACGTTCCGGCCTCCCGAGACATTCAGTCAAGAGCAACAAGAGCAAACCGGGATGTAGGTCCAGATGAGCGATAACGAGACCGGACCCGAGATCCAACTACGAGTTTTTTCACTAAGCAGTTTAAATATACGCTGGTTAAATTTGATGTTTTCGAAGCAGTCTTTTGCGTATAAGTTTTAGTTGTTTCAATTGTAAATGTCGCTGGTATTTCAGCAGTGATAACAATAACAGATTTGTCGTTACAAAATTGTATTTTGCTAATTTTAAGCATTTTATTCGTTAAAAAAATTGTTTAGCCTCGGTCATCTACCGTCATCACGTGCTTGTCAACACTGAGGTGACGGGTTGGAATCTGACTGTTGGCAGGGAGCGCTCGCCCGACTACAAACCTAATTGACAAATATAATTGGCAGTTTTCTTTCGAATATCGTTTTTTTTTATTAAAAAAAAACTAGACGCCATGGTATGGCTGACAAAAAGCAGAATTGCATTAAACCAAAAATCTATACTATTAAAAGCTCGATCCGGATCATTAAAGCGTTACCCTGATATATGTAATATATTACAACTCAAACGTGATTTAATAATAAATCATCGGTGTAGTCAATATGAAAATACTTTATAGATTATTAAAATGTTCAAATACTAATTATATATAATATAGTTGAAATGCATTAATTACGGGACGTTAAATATCAATTTATCAATCAATCAATCAATCAGTAATTCTGCTACTGTCATTTATATTTTAAATGCATGAAAATGTTTAAATTTACAAATATTGGGATTCACCCTACTTATTTATCGGTTCATTCGAAGAAAAATAATGATTTTAATTGTAACCTATCTACAAGCCTAGCCTACATCGTTTGAGACACTGTTCACATGCAATTTATTAATCACCCACTGAACTGTTCAGTATGCAGGACCAATTTTCACAGTTAAATTATTTTGTCTGGGTTTTTGGACCCGAGTTGTTTGGGAAACAGTATTACGAAGTAAATATGTAAGATGTGCCTTTTATAACAATATGACTTCCTGATTTTCATTTACATTATAGGTTCGTTTGTGGAAACAAAGCTAAACACATTTATTGTATGCGCAGTCATTATTGGAATAATTGTCGTGCTCCTTGTAGCTGTCTATTTTGCTTGGAGAGGTAAAAGCGTTTATTACATGGTTGCGTAAAAGCCACCAATTATGGTTTCGTTTTCTAAACTAAAGATTGTATATTTATTACGATTATTTCATATTTAACACTCTTAGAGCAAAATTTTAGTGTTATTAGATGCATATGCAAAATAATTTGGTTAAAACACTCCATTAACTCTGTGTGCGAGGCATAGAAAATATCCAATACAAAGTTAATTCGACTCGGTAAATAACAATATTGTAGAACATATTTTGTTCTTCTATACAACATAGCCTTCTATTGTATGATATCGGCTTTTAATAAATTAGAGGATCGGACCACAAGACTAATAGACATGAATCTACCGCCATTGTAAACCTAGAAAAAACTGCGTAATGCACTCTAATTGATACCACCTGCTTCCCTTATGTCAATGACACAATCCACGTTTTCTATGGAAAACCAAAATATCATTCCGATCAGAATGTTAAATATCAGGTGCACACAATGGCACTATGTGACAACGACTCTGTGTAAGTTTTATCAAATTCCATTCAGTATTGTAAGAGGAGTTGCGCATAAGAGAAAGTGTAACGAACGGACTGAGAGACGGATACCTTCGACGGTGGGTATAACAAAGTCGTCTGAATTCCTATGTGTAGTTTAGCTCCCTGAAAAGCTGGTATCAACATCTGTGCAAATGTTAGAAAAAATTTAATATTGTTAATGTGTGGCAACACATCACTGTAAATTCAAGTGTTAAAACTGAGAACACCTAATAAACACTTTTTTGTAACACTTATTGAACGTGTAATAGCGTTCCAAAAATTAACACTGTTGTTCATCATATTTATGCCAAGTATTAAGTTTTTGAACACTGGTGTTCTGCTGTTGGGTGTCTAAGTGTGTCGTTTTTAAACACTAGTGTTAACGTTTTGAATACCTGGTGTGCCATATTTTGAACACGTCCATATGTTCAAGAATTTAATGCCAAGACGTGTTCTAAGGCCCTGTAACACTTTTTGAACACACAGAACATGTTCTAAGAAAGAATGTGAAGATTCTGAACACACTTTTCAAGTGTTCAAAGAGAAATGTTAAAAAGTAGAACACTGCAATGTTCATATTTCGAACATGTTCAGAGGGTAACATGTTCCGACTAAGTAAATTGTAAAGTAGGATCCTGTCAATTTGGAAATGAAGATGTACTGCAATCAATAATCTAAATATACTATTTAAATGTATCTGTAGAAAATACATTTTAACCATACTTAAAATAATTTTTGTATATTTTCATCGCCAATAAAAATAAAATAACAAGATAATATTAATTTTTTAAATGTCTCAGTTAGTAAAAACATAAAAATCTTTATGCTGCAAAAATAATAAGTTTACAATTATTTCTGAAAACAAATAGATCTTTAAAAAATGAGAGAATTTTATTGTTATTGATATGTATAGAAAAGATTCCTACCCCAATAAATACTAGAGGTAATGATATTGCTGAAAATTGATGAAAGTGGCGCTAAACCCAATTCAATTAAACACAATTATTTTGATAAAAGCATAATAAAATTACCAGATTATTACATTTTTTGTAGGCAAAGTTTAAATTAGCATACTATACCATGATTTGATCATCAAAATGTCATTTTTAATTAATCAGATTATTTAAGATGGCGTCTTCCAATGGTAACAAGTACAGAAACTATGGTTTTTCAGAAGTCATTATCCAATCAGATTCATTGGTAACAAATGAATGCACTAGAATTATATATTTTTGCATGAAAATATTTAACATACCTCAAAAGAAGAGTTTCTATTTAAGACAATAATACATAGTAAATTATTTTGTATTACGAAAACACATAAATTGAGTGGTAACATATCATTTAATACAAACATGTATACACCATTGATACATTAGACATAATGAAACTACGTAAATACACTCTGAATAAAACTGTCTTAGAAAAAGCATCAATCTCATTTCTGTTGAATGCACTTTCCTTATGAGTTTAACATTTAACGTACATAGCATATGCTAAAAGAGAAACAAACAACGTAGCTACATATAGCTATATATGCACTCTAAAATGGCATAGGAGTTCTTGTCCACAAGTTTGTCCAAAGAACAAATGACAGATGCATGTACATAACTCAAAATGGGTCAGATACAATTTAGTATATGTCTGAATACACAATTTGTCTATCCATCCTGCAAGAGTTTCATTGAAGTCACCCACCTGTCTTGCATTCCCTATACTACTGGAGACAGTTAATTTAAGGATGTTCGCTGGTCATGTTGAAAATAACAAGGTATCGAAATTTATATATTTGATAAATAGACCATAGTTAAAGGTACAAAATAAGCTTAAAAAATTCATAGAATGCTGAATTCTTTTTCGAGATAATAAGCATCCAAAATTTGGCGGGAAAAAGCTTTCTCTGATTTTTTCATAGGTTTAGCATTGGACATGTTTTAGTGTAAAAACCTATGAAAAAATAACACGAAATTTATAAAACTTTGTAAATTAGCTTTAAATGACCCAATAAACCCTATTATAAAAAGAAAATAGGGGGTTGCTGGGCAAAAAAATTATCCCTATTTTAATGGTAAAATCTAGAGGATTCTGAAAATCTGACAGAAATCTCTCAAAAATTGACCAGCGATCATCCTTAATATTCAAATATATACAGAAACTGTATTTTAAACAGGTAAATTCAGCCACCACCACTTTCAATAAATTTTGCGATTCTTTCGTATAAGTATAGGTCCGTTACGAATCACAGTCTCTTACATTTCTATATGTCCAGCATCTCTTTCTATTCGTCCTTTAGTTTGGATAGATAATACTTATTCCTCTGTACCTTATAATTGTATATCTCTGGCATGATACGGGTTGTACACTCGTGTCATATGCTCCAAACCCACAATTAACAAACAAGTTGGGGTTATTCGAATGAACTTTCAAAAGTGATATGTTGTAAATGATCAAAGTAATCCTTCATTCTCCATGACAACTGCAGGCATATTTTACATCTGCATCTTTGAATTCCACCGCCCAAAAACTGAAACAGGCAAACTTCCGGTGGTTCCATGGTGCATTCTGGTACTATATAGCGCGGTAAATTTTGAACACCAGTGTTCAGAAATAGAGCACTTGATAAACACACAGTGTTCAATAACAGAACAGATTAGAACATTTATGATAAAGTTTAAACCATAATACAAATGTTTGCAACAGAAGTATTTTGGAAATGTGTACTATAAGTTAATAAAAGGAACGACATGACCACTGCACATTATTTTATTCACTGAAACATGTGTTTGTAAGAAATAAGACAGAGAACACCAATGTAACTTTAAATAGCTTTGTTAAAGGCATTTTAACAATATCATTATTTTTGTTTTTTAAATTCATTCACTTTGCATCAAAATAATATAAAAACAAAGTTCAAATTCATTGCACCTTTTTAACACTGAAGTGTTAATTTTATTGAACACTTGAATGTGAACGTTTTAAACACAGATGTTTAAACTTATACACTATGTGTTAAGATGAACACTTCTTGAATATGCAGTGTTAAATCTTTGCACACTATGCGTATAAAATTTAAACGCGTCCGCGTCCGTTATATTTACAGTGAATTATAGGACAAGTTACTCTACCAGTTTTTAAATATATGTTTACGTACAGTGTTTGTGAGCATCATATCTGCATATTTAAACAAAATGTTGTTTCCATTGAGATTTCTTTTTTTATTTAACAGCAAATAACGCAAAACGGAAAAGCAAAAAAGAAAGGAGAAAAGATGTAAAATTACAAGAGCAAAATATTACGCTTACTCATCCTACGGAAGAAGAAGGGAACATTGTAAAACTTGTGTCTGATCCATTTGTTGCTTTTTAAGAACAATAAAATATTTTAAATTAAACATTTTAGAAGCAAGTAACGGACTTACAGAAAGACTTACTGACGAATAAAAACGCATGTAATATAAAGGCATATTATTTCAATATAATAGAGGCGGAGTGGTTAAAGTTGTTAGTCACCTACTTTTGATCGTGTGCCTGTCAATACTTAGATTGCATGTTTGAACCATATTGCAGGCATTGTGTTCTTGACCGTACCTTATTTGGCAAGGATTGGTAGTTTCCATACCACTTTTAAAAACTGGATGTCATTATATAGCTGAAAAAATCGCTGAAAGTGGCGTAAATCGTATAAAAAACAGTATCAATAACATATTGCTGTGATTAACACACACATGTAACGGATGTTGATATAACTAAGTACATGTGCGCATAGTTACATGTAAATGTTATTTCGTTTATGCAAAATTATAAATCCTCTTGACGAAATGTTGTTTAGGGTCAAATACGATTGACGAACACGTCATAAATTCACAAGTTTTAACATGACGTCCTTCAAACGCTTTGGGAACAAACTTCTATTTAAATATTCAATAAAATATGGCTTTTCAAGTAATTTTTAAAAAATCAACCCCGTGTGCCCATGCAGGTTGTTGCTTGCCTTTTTATAATTCCATATTGTACCTTTGTATTACAAAATCTAATATGTTTCCACGATAACACGTCCATATTTTATACGATGTCGTTATTAGTTACATGTACATGCCGTAAACCTTGCTTGACTTGCTACTTTGTGTTTTTAAGAGACCTTGTGTTGTTTACAAGAGTTCCGTTTGCTTTCGTGACTCAATGGTATTCAGACAAACCGCGAGACTTTTCCCGCCTAAACCGCAAAAGACGTAGCCCGAAAAAATATCGTCTGCCTCTAGCTTAAAATTCGGTTCTAAATAAGGTCAAAATTTACTCTATCAAAATGAAAACACATACGAATTTTAAATGTGGATTAACTGAGGAAAATAATTGTTGATTTAAATTTACAACATTATTGAGGAGTATAAGCTCGACGAAATGCGGTAAGCCGGTTTCATTTGTTACACAAAAACAGAAACACAGTACTTTGACTTTCCCCTCTTTAAAAACTGGACCTCATTATAAAGCTAAAAAATGTAGAAATGAGGTTAAACACCATTCAAATATATTCGATGAGTTGGTCCGTAAAAATTCAATAAAGAAAGTTGACCAACCTGTGAAAAGTAAAATTAGGATGATGTATTGTCTACATATAAAACAACGGAGTGCATACGAATATTTACGTGGGGTTAATAATAGTTTACAATAGATTTCTCTTTGAAAACGTCCTTACTTGTTATAAAGAATCATGGATGTGATATAAACCGAGTTTATGTAGTTCAAATGTATGTTTTGTTTGTATTTAGAATCATCGAAGTGCAAATATCTTACGGATATACTATATGTATTTATTACACTTTGAAAACTGAAACTATATTGTTATACGGTTAAGTATTTTTTTTATAATTGGGGTTTGTGAGGTTTCGTTTGTACTAATATTAAGTGTTATTGTGTAAATGCAACAGGGTCAACTATACTAATGACAATAACAAGTAAGTACACAAGTATTTACTATCTATTGAACAAAAACCCTTCACACTTATTTATATAATAGATAAACAAGTGTGGACACAGAAAAACGTCTCGCCTGAATTCCGCATCAGTAACGAAAATAAATTTTGTCATAAGCATTACGAAAATAGCATTAATTATGAGCAGCGGCCTGTATACCAAATATTGTCACCATACTATGCATAGTTACAGAGGAACTGTCCTAATACAAAAACTTTAACGTAGTCGCTGAACCGTGAAATTGAGGTCAAGGTCAGGTGACACCTACCAGACAGTCATGTACTAGTCATCAGCAACTTATATACCAAATATTGTCATCCTACCATGCGTGGTTACAGAGGAGCTGTCGTAACCCAAAAACTTTAACGTAGTCGCTTTACCGTGAAATTGAGGTCAAGGTCAGGTGACACCTACCAGACAGTCATGTACTAGTCATCAGCAACCCATATACCAAATATTGTCATCCTACCATGCGTGGTAACAGAGTAACTGCCGTAACCCAAAAACTTTAACGTAGTCGCTGGACCGTGAAATTGAGGTCAAGGTCAGGTGACACCTACCAGACAGTCATGTACTAGTCATCAGCAACCTATATACCAAATATTGTCATCCAACCATGCGTGGTAACAGAGGAACTGTCGTAACCCAAAAACTTTAACGTAGTCACTGGACCGTGAAATTGATGTCAAGGTCAGGTGACACCTACCAGACAGTCATGTACTAGTCATCAGCAACCTATATACCAAATATTGTCATCCTACCACGCGTGGTTACAGAGGAACTGTCGTAACCCAAAAACTTAAACCTAGTCGCTGGACCGTGAAATTGAGGTCAAGGTCAGGTGACACCTACCAGACAGTCATGTACTAGTCATCAGCAACCTATACACCAAATATTGTCATCCTACTATGCGTAGTTACAGAGGAACTGCCGTAACCCAAAAACTTTAACGTAGTCCCTGGACCGTGAAATTGAGGTCAAGGTCAGGTGACTGACTGGCAAGTACTCATCATAAGCTACCTCTGTTCCAAATTTAATAGACCTAGGGCTTGTGCTTACAAATATATGAAGCAAGATGTCAAGTGTCTACGCCGCCGCCGCCGGATTCCCATACATATGTCTCGCCTCCAGCGACTTTCGTCGCAGGCGAGACAAAAAGCGCAATCTAAGATTGCCGATAGAACACCGAATCTAGCGGTAACCGGAATTTTAATGTAAAATGTAAATTATGTATAATATGTTACATCTGTATTTGTAATAAATGCATCAACTTATCAACATTAACTCCATAAAGAAAACATCCATCACGTACGAATACGCTGGCCAGGAAAAACCTAAACATAAAAAGGCAAATGAAACCTGTGTATAGTGTCGATCACCTAGACACATATTATTGCGTCTGGGATAACCATGTTGTAATAGGTGAAAATAAAACAATCATTCTATTTTTAGGGCCCTATTTTTAAACCATGAAAACCACGAAAACATCAATGTACTTTCAGGTGGTACAATTTCCATTCACCCGGGTTATAACTTAGGTAACGGATTTATCCCCGGCTTATAAGTTTAAAAGGCTGAAAATATTTTTTTTTTGTCGTCAGAAATAAGCTAATTGTACAATGTCATCACAGTTTCTTACAAAGTTTTTTACGTTTTTCATGCAGAAAATGCCCATTTTACTAGGTCGAGGATGGTACCTTAGGTACCAACCTCAGACTTAACGGGTTTTATTAGTTTTAATTCTGTTTTCCATTGTTCTTCTACTTTCGGTATTTTGGCGGCTCAAGTCACGTTATCATAACGTCAAGATACAATGACGTCAAGTTTTTCATTCATTTTATGTACGTGTGTGTGTGTGTGTGTGTGAACGTAGTGCAGTGTTTGAAATGAAGTAAAAATACAAATATAAAAGACAGAAATATTCCTTTGTGAAATAACATACACTGATTACTCGAGAACATACATTAGCAACGTACAAACAATACACCCTACGACGTTAGCAACGAAGCCGGGGCATGAGATTTGTACCGACGGGTAACCAACCAATCAAAAGTCCGCATTTGTTACAAGCCGGGGATAAAATCTTGTGTACACGTCTTGATATGAACCGAAGTAATTTTTGAGACCATAAAAATATCATCCAATCAAACACTTTCGCCTATTTCCGGGCGTAATGATAACGAGTTCAACATGCATGGAGATGAATCCAAACGCACAAATGTAATTAAAGCATCTGGATGATCGAGAGTAACACGTGTCCAGATCACAAGGCAGCATCCATTACTTTGAACAGTAACCAACAAAATATTAAACAAAAAATTGAAATAAACATTTTGAGAATCCTTAATTTCAAGTTCGATTGGGAAGATGCAATCATCATATTTGCTAATTTGTTTATTATTCAATTAAAGAAAAATCAAAAGATAAAATTAAAAAAGAAAACCAGTTTACGAATTTAACTCCTACCCATGGACAAATGTATACAAATCATGTGTTTAACTTGCATTCCATTAGGTAAATGTTAAAGCAGTATTAAACGTCAAAATTTGTAAAATTTTCAACTTTATAATGAGATCGAAATTGAAAAATATTGTATAAATTTACTAATTTGACGTTTAATACACCTTTAACTAAACTTTTTTTTGCACGAAAACGAAAGACTGCACAGTCAGTCGACGACAACGCTGTCGACATTAGATATTTTCAATAAAAGGGAACAGGTAATAACTGATAACTATATCAAAAACTATAACGCAAGTTTGGAGCACTTTCGAGCATCGAATACAATCCATTAATGAAATTTGGTTTTAATTGTTGCTGAAGAACCAAACGACATTAGAAATAAGCATGTCCGATATTTTAAATAGGTGTAAGTGTGTTAATGGGTAACAACGCAAAATATAACTGACGATTGTAATTTTATCTTATCGAAGACTATATCAAAAAACAGGGTTCAGTTTTTTTTCTTATCCCGATTTAGAGAAAATAATAATTCGCATAGGATATTTTCCGAACTGCAACTTTGTTATACATAAAACCCTTAAATCCATGATAAACTTAATTGTGCCCCATCCCATTATTAAGACCTCATGACCTGTCGATATGAACTTATTTACGTGGTCATGTTTTCTTAAATATATATTTTATTGATTAATATATTCTGGTTAATGTATGTTTTCTTTTGTAGCTATCAATAGACATTATTTTTACATTGCCATACAGGGGCAACAGCGTCATTGACTTAAAAAAAAATTATTCATGCTGCATTTTAGCGTTAGTTCAGTTGTGAGAAAAATATTAATGATTCAGTTACGGCGGTTTGTACGACGGCTTATTCGTGCCAAACAACAAATAGAAAAAAATGTTATTTCGTTTGAACGGTTTATTAAAACATTTCAACGATTTATCGTTACAACAGTTTATAAATCGTTCGAACGCTTTATTTAATAAACCGTTCAAACGCATTAATAAATCGTTGAAACGATTTAATAAACCTTTGAAACGATTTAATATTTGTTCAGGTGTGGCACGAATAAGCCGTCGTAGTTTGTAATGTATTGCTTTATTGCATTATAAGATATTTAATTTTTAAAACGGATGTCACTCACCTCTATACGGAAGCTTATTCCGTCAAATTGGTGGAAATTTACTTTTTATTGCGTTTAAACTTAATGTGTGAACACACATTACTTTGTGCTGTAAACGCAAAAGTTTGTAAAAAAACGCAACATTTTTTTTTTAATTTAACGCAATAATCATTGCGATTAAACGCAATAATACATGTATATTGATTAAATGCAATAGTATTGTGACTAAACGCAAAAGCGGTGTGCTATGATAAAAAGACGCGTGAAAGGGGTTCGCGATATGGAATGAACATAGTGTAATGTACTAAGTGATATATAGCAAATATTACATGTCGGAATCTATATCACAGGCTGTATCAATCCAGGAACCCCTTATCAACCCAAGGGACCATGAGGCGTGATATAGTTCGAGGTTCAACATGTTATGTTTTAAAAATCATATTTCAACCATAAAATGATAAGGTTTATGTATGCACTATAGAATCAAGCTGCAATATAGAGACATATGGGTGTTACATAGGGTATGTTCTACAGCGTATAGGGTATGTTCTACAGCGTAAAACAACAACCGTATTATTATCTTAATATTTGAAAATTGATATTTTTTTTGTTTTATATGACACGGGCAATTTTGTTTCTTTGCCACACAACCTTGATCACACCTCCTTTTATCAAATCACACCCTTAGTATGGCATATATTTGCGTTTAATCGCAATATTAATTGCATTTAATCGCGATAAATATTGCGTTTAAACGAAATGAGTTTTTGCGTTTAATTGTAAAGTGAATTCCGCTTATCTGCAAACTTTTGCGTTCAATCGCAATAATTTTAACGTTGAAACGTAAAGTATTGCAGTTATCTCAGTAGGTTTTGATTTTAAAAGCAATGTATTGTGTTTATTCGCAATAAGTATTGTGTTTAGTCGAAACGTTTTGCGTATAAATGCAATGAAGAAAAAATTTTCCGAATAAGCTTCCGTACCTCTAAGGAAACATTAAAAAAACTATTTCTGGGTGATTAATTGAAAGTGATAAAACATTGTTTTCTGCTAGAAATATATAAGCTTCAATTAGAGGATCAAAATGTTCCTTTTTTTAAATAAATTTTCAGTTTCTGTATGTTTATTTGATTGGCTTTTAACGAATCTAGCATCAATGATTTTACCTAAAAGATGGCGTCCAGTATTTACTTGGTGAGGACATACATGCGCACAACTGTACAAACACAACTCACTGTGAGAAACTATTCTTTGTTGGTAAATAAAGAACAAAATACATAATTGTGTGATACATTTTCCATTACGTAATTATAGGTTAATCAGTAAACTAACTGGAATATGAATTTATGAAGTCCCCAAATGTATTACTTAATTAAAACCTGTATCAATTAAGCGGTCGTATTGTTCCTCGTTTTATTTCGTTAATTTTTTGTTAATTGTTCTGTAACTATTGCAGTATAATATATGCCATATGCATGTTACCCCAGACCATGGCAGGGAATACAACAACTCGGGTTTACAACGGTTACTTGTGGTTGAAATCTGTTGCTATATATTATTTAAAATATTGTATAGAAGATCCGAAGAAAGGATTGTCTAACATTAAGTATATCCAAGTATCTAATGTGTTAACAATTTAGTGAGTTTTAGGCGATTTTAAGTGAAAGCTCTTTCGCGCTTGAATATTTTAAAGTGGACAGGAAGTGTTTGAAAATTAATACTAGTTAATGGTATTATTATATAAGGACACAATAAGCTTTGCATTAAATATCAAATAACTGTTGAAAGATTCCAATTTCAGCAATCTATATTTCAAACTGTAATTCACGAAGGCACAAGACATTCGAAGTCAATATTTTTGTTAACTAAGTGATTTTTCGTTGCATTTGTGATTGTTTTAAGGCCAAGGCGTCATAACTCCTAGAAAACTTCGACTTCTTCTTATCAACTTTTCATCAGAGAAATACACTGAAAATTGAACAAACATTTTACAGTATATGGGATAATACTTTATTAAATTTCTTATTTATACAGCAGAATAAGAATAGAGTATGTCTAAATTAAAAACAAATCACAACTAAATGACTAATATATGGATGTAAAACATTTGTAAATTTAAAATAAGTAGCATTCTTCGCAACATAAACAAAATTTGCTTTGATGAATGTACGGACCCCTCCCCCCTTTTCCCCTTTCCCATCGCCCAGAATGTATTGTGTCAAGACCATTTGGATTCTACAATGGCTTTATAAATACCAACCACCAATTATTTACATGACACAAATTCAAAAATGTGAGATTGCGCCGCTAAAGAATGTTCCTTTATTACTTTTTTGTGAAAACTAAAAAAGGTTTCGTTTTAATATCGCTTAAAGAAAATATTGTCAGCTTTAAGAAAACAATGCAATGAATTAGTAAACACGTGTATTGGATCATTACCACAATTTCACTACAAACTATTGACGCATGAATTCATCATTAAAACTTATAATAAAAAATAAAAACACTTGAAAAGTAAGTATGGCCATTAATCCTTAATTGCTTTATATTGCCACTCTTCATGTATTTCCGGAGACGTCTATTAAGTGGTAATTCCGTTAATATTTAAATTTCGCCAGCAAATACATAAAACAAAAATTAACACATCTGCAATGTTTTAAATGAAGTAAAATACATATATAAAAGACTGGAAATATTCCTTTGTGGAATAACATACACCGCGGTACTCTAGATTATACATTAGCAACGTACAAACAATACATCCTGCGACATTATCAACGCAGCCGGAGGCATGGGATTTGTACCAACGGGTAACCAACCAATCAAAACTCCGCATTTGCTACAAGCAAGAGATAATATAAGTTATATACGTTCTTATCCGTAGATATGGAGATTTTAACACCTGTAGTGCCCCAGGTACGCCCTGAGGCGAAGCCGAAGTGTGTACAGGGGTGCTGAAGGTGTTTAAATCTCCATATCTACGGATATGAACGTGTATAACGATTGTATCCCCGGTTTTAGTTTGAAATGGTGAATGGTGGACGTTAACGAAACGTTTTCTTCATAATCGAAGAAAGTTTGATTGGAATTTGGTAAAAATATCGCTTTTTACAAGGTGTAGGGTACTACCTTTGGTAGAACCCTACAGTTCTCGCAAAAAACCAGTTTTTTGTTGGATTCAAATAGATGTTGAAAAATTAAGTTTGGCGCTGAATGTCTTGTCTTGTTTGTCAAACTCCATATATTTTGTTTCGTTTTCTCCTGAAAATAAAACACATTTGGACTTTTTGTCCCAGATTTCATCTTCCTTCGGCCGTTTATTTGTTTGTGAGTGAGTCGACCTCGTTCATACATCGATGAATTACCGAAAATAAGCGTTTAATCCTTATAATTCTTCCAATTTTTTTTTATATATTTAACATTTTTGTCCCAAAATAAAATTTTATTATAAGTGTGTGACGCGTAGGAATATACAACGAACTGAAGACGAAGACGTGGTCGGTTTGAAGGGAATAACTGGCATTGACAACAGATACAATTTACGATTTGCCGAGAAGATTATTAATAAAAACAAAAGAAGACTCAACAAAAAAACAATATTCCGTATACTAATGTTCGTCATTGTACCCGCGGTTTATCTTAACGTCATATGTGACGTCATGTCTGTTCAAACGGAACGGAAACCTAGCTAGACGTTCTTTCTTAAAACGAACAGGAAAAACAATAGTTGTCGTTTGTTCAATGGATTTATCAGTGAAAATTGCTAGAGCTGTGCAGAGACATGGAGTTGGTGACAAATTCGTGCATCTTGCTATTTCGTTGATTTGTTGTGACCGCGAAAAAAGAAGGTAATTTTATCATTACGGCTATTGTGTGTATTTGAAATGATTCATAATTGAAATTACAAGAAACGCAATTTCAAAGTATCGTTTATATATGCCTTCACACTCGCATTTCGTCCACATTCGAATTCGGCGCCCCGTGCGGGATCCGGGTGGCTAAAAGAATAGACCGCAGTCGCGCTAGCTTGTCGTAAAAGGCGACTAAATAGCGCCCAGTACCCTGACCGGCGTGTCAGGTCGGTTTGCCTAAAGACCGACTGGGATGTGTGCCCCAGGTGGTTGAATGGGGTACCCCTGGCAAGCTGGGGTTGTCAGGCCATAATACGGAAAACCTGACCGCAAACCATATTAGTGCACCGTGTTGGGAAAAATGCCACGTTCCTCGCACGTTAAAGAACGCTGCTGTAGTATTCGCTATGAGTAGGGATTTCGATCCCGCTACAGGAGGCTAAATTGCCCGACCCTATCCATCCTCCCATTTGCCAGTGGCAATCTAAAATCCGTTACCCCTATTTTTCCTTGTGTCCCATCCCATTTTCATTCATCATCATTTCATGTTCATTTTATCATCCATTTCATGTTCATCGCCTGAATATAGCTGAAATATTGCTGCTCGGGCGTTAAACACCATTAATCAATCAATCAATCAATCGAATTCGGCTATTTCCCGTCATTCAGCAATGTGTATAGTTAATCCAAAACGAAGTCTACTGTTAAAATATTTTCTTGTATGTATTTGTCTATAAAACAAATGATTTTATAATAATAATATGCAGCTGTTTCAATTAAATAGCTTTCCGTTTAAGCAATACATCGCTCAAGATATTTGAATCGCCAAAATTCGAGTGTACTGGCTTAATTTATTGTCTGAAGCATACACGACACATGGCCGCCATATTTGTTTACTTTTAGAAAAAAAAAGTAGTTCCCAAAAAGTCGTTCATGAAAGTATGAACGGATCTGGGAAGTACTGGTTTATGGCCTTTTGACCAATCAAAAATGACTATAAACGTAAACGAATGTAAGATAAGAATTATAAGAAGGAACAACAACAGAGCAAACAAAAACACTACACAAAATCCCAAAATTGAATTAAACGAACCGGGGGTTAGTCTAGGTGCTCAAAAAAGCAACCGTAATATCACTCGGGTTAAAATTCAGTAATTAATCATATCCTGGAGATGGTAGTTATAATCCAGTTAGAAGAAAATGAAGAGGTTGCAATAATCAGTGGTCAGTTGTGACACAGATATCCCTTAACGGTCAGCTAAGTCATGATATTATCTCAAAATGGATGACATCGCAGAAATATACATTAAATAAAACATTTAGTTCATTTAGACTTGGTTGGTTTACAATAAAGTTTTGAAAAGATAACATACAATATCTAATAGGTTTTTATATTATTTATTTATATTAAGCAAAATAATATATTACAGAATTAACTAGACAAAGTCGATCTAGCGATCGCTGATAGTCAAAAATTGATAGTGATATTGATGTTGTTCATTAAATGAAGATGAATTGCGTAACGTAACGTTATGGTCTTGTCAGATTAAAATGGCAAAATCATATACTGAAAAACAAATGGATGCAGATGGAGGGAATGAGGTGTTGATTTCCACTCTAGGTTCGTTATTAGTTTCAGCAAAGGTCCAAAGTTGCCATATCAGTTCAAAAGTTACCAGCTGTGGCTTCGTTTTAGCGAGTGCTTGATACTAGGTTGGTGTGGTAAGTGTAAGATCGGCGGACGTGTAATAGGCATGTGCTCACATATGGCATCTGTAATCTGGTACTCAGGTTATGGTCGGCATACCGAAAAACAGTTCCGCATCAATAATTGTGAACAGTATTTACTTGATGCCAAAAATATTTCTGTCCCTGAGGACATTAATGAAAGCGAGGACGAAATTTCTGTTGTAAAGGAATGATGTAACCTTTGTTTATTGTCTCAGTTGACATTAGATTTTTTGTAGCTATTAATTATTTCCAAGAATTCTTAATTTAATGATTTGTCACAAGTTTTGCCCAAAAGTAAACATAACAACGTCAATATAACAAGTAACGAATTATATTCGATACAGTAGTGTAAAACTTATGAAAATGTTGTTCGACATATAGCTGTAATGTAGTATAAAATAGCTGTTATTTATTTTCAGAAATCCTAGATGTTTGATACTTTTCACACGTTTTGGCCTAATAAATACACATTTCAACTTAAAATATCTAGAATAAAACTGTATATGATAAGTGCTGTAAAACTAAGGAAAATGTTGTTCAATAAGATTACGGTACTAAAAAGGTAATTGTTATTAATTATTTCCAGATATCCTTGATTTTTATAATTTTTCACATTTCTTGTCCCAAAATGGCTTTCAAAAATACATTTGACCATTTTAGTATATCTGAATACAGTTATGATAGGATAAAGGTGGGTTATTATGATAAAATTGTGCTTAAAAAATTGAAAACTCTATTTGTTTACGTTTTAATTTAAAATTTACAGAAATCCTCAGTTTTTCATCGTTTTTCACTTTTTTTGTACCAGCAAATTCATTTTACAATTTAGATATATCTAAAATACAGCAATGATATGATAAAGGTGGTTAATTCTGATAAACTTGTGCTGAAAAAATTTGAAAACTGTATTTGTGTACTTTTTAAATTAAAATTTCCAGAAAGCCTGTTTTTCTTCAATTTTCACATTTTTGTCCAATGAATGCATTTTTGGAGTAAAAATACAATTTGATATTGAAACTATGTGTGAACTAACAAAAAAAGCATAGAAACAACTTTTTTTTAGTTTGGGACAAAAATGACCTTTATTACCCCTACTCCTTGGAAAGTATCTACAGTTTGATCATTTTTCTGAAAAATATGATTCCATAATAGGAAGGCTAATGGTTTATCTTTGTTTCTATGGTTACGTAATATTATATATATATATATATATCTTTGTTACACATATTATTTTTAATTTAGTAACTTGTTTAAATTTTGTTTTCTGGATATAATTACTTTTGTTTTGAAAGGTGATTCTTCTGACTGTATTTTTTTTCTTCAATGTTTTGGCTGTACAATTAAAAAAAAATTCCCTTCTCCATTTTTTGTTTCTTTTTTATTTTATGAAGAACTATTTGAATTTGTTTGTTCTGAAATTTTTCCTTTTTCGTTAGTGATATCATTTACATATAGAACATTACTTTTAATCCAATTATTTGTTTTTTTGCACTGGTTCAACAGAACATAAAACATTTCTTTCCTATACTCTGCTCAATAAGACAAAACTAAATCTTGGAATGCGGGTTTGAAACATCCAGTCATTTAATATTACAACATGTAGAATTATAACAAGTAACCCCCAAAATGTCCTTATTACAAACAGTTCGATATGACAACAGCCTGCACAATCTACAAAATACAAAATAGTGTCATCAATAAACAATATAAAAACAATTCTGTATGTTGAACAGTGCAAATGTAGATAAAACTGTTTTAGTTAAAGCAACGTATTTAATAGCGCTGAAAAGAAAAACAAATAACAAATAAAGTCCAGCATACCCAAAGTTATGTGACAATTAAGCGTGTTGACTGGGTAAATGCAAACCGTCGAATGATTAAAATTTCGCTCTATGGGACGGGGGGATACATCCTTGCAAATTATAACGCACAACGGGTACATTTCGCCTAAACGAAATAACATTTATTATGTTCTTGTTCAATGGTTCAACCGAACTTAAAAACATTTGTTTTCTATACTGGGCTCAATAAGACAAAACTCAGTAAATCTTGCAATGCAGGTTTGGAACATCCAGTCGAGTCAAAAGGAGAAAGAATGCATATCAAATGGAAAGATTTTTTGAGACAGAACGTCTTTTCTCCAGACTGTTTTTCACAAAGCCTTCTTTGCTATTTTCAGAACGCCGACGACCATACACTTTGAAAAGTCTATCCGAAACACAGTTGTTTGCAGCCTGGGTTGCTTCCCCACTTCGTAAACTATGCAAACCAAATTTCTTTATATCAAAACATACTGTACTTAAAGTATCAAGAAGAATTTCCCTAACTCAAGTATTTAATAAGAACTTATTTACATCCTCAAACTTAGAGTATCGTTTATGGATTGTAAAGAGTAAAAAATATGTTGCAAAGAATAGTTTTCAGCCCTGCTAAATTGCAATACCTCTTTAAAAAAGAAACACGACAAGTCGGAGAGTTTGATTTGGCTATTGTGACCGTACGTCCTCGTCTATAACTATCATTCTTACTACAGTCAACTATAATTTCAACATGGGTATCGTAAAAAGTTATATCTCTCATTCTAATTTTCGACAATTCTTTGTATCGAAAAAATCCTGCATTAGGTAACAAAATCATGCAAAGGGTCCTACAATTGGACAAAATTGATTACCATTGATAGAAATAAAGGAGTTTTGCAATAATAACGGTTGTAATTGGTTCTTTCTTTTTGTATATGCTTTGCAAGAATTCTTTTACCTCCTTTTAGGACTGTATTGACAAGCGAAATGTGACAAGAGTTTTGATAAGAAAATAACTCGTGAAATTAATTGATCGCATAGAAAATGGAATTATGTACGGAAATAAAACAAACTGATACAGTCAAATCAGTGAGATACAAGCAAACAGTGGACACATTTGCAGACAGATATGACAAATTGTACTGTCTACACCAAGTTTTTAATTTTGTAAAATACAAATAATATTTCTTGTTTGTAGAATCCGATTTACTTCTTTTCGCCGTATACATGACTGCAAATGCAACTTGGCGTACACACGGTATGTATGAAAGCCTGTAAATATCTTTCCAGTCAAGCAAGGTACGCATAATTCTTGAACTGTATCAACAGTTTCAGTACTAGTACACAGAGTTGTCTGCAGAACCCTTATAAGAGGGTTTCATACTAAACAAAACATTTTACTAAACCGATAAACTTTTCGGTTTCACTTGAACCCACAATGGCAAAAATGTCCCATTTAGGTATTATTAAAGTACCTTTGCTCCAAACAACTTAATATGTTTAATATTGTGAGATATTAATAAAACTGGTGGTACAAGTCAGTTATTGTCATATGACCAATCAAACGTAAAGGCATCAACACCTTCAGTTGAAGGATCACAACATTTTGAGTTGTATCTAGGGCAATTTCGTATTATTAATGTGAGCAAAACTTTCAATACTAAAAGGTCCCCATATCATTTGAAAATAACAAAAATTTTGGTCCGATACATACCAATCATCAAAATCAAATATTCTACTGTAGTCATAAGCTGAAGTGTTCAAAGGCCGTTGTGTCCATTCTCTTTTTAGAAACACACAATTTTCGACACAGAAATAAAAATATGTCCGTACATGTAGCTAACTTGCGCAAATCATGTTTCATGCTACCAACTGCAGCTATACGGTTACATTTTGAATATCAATACAAATTCATACAAATTTATTTTTAAAATCCTCAGAAAAAGTTTTGTAGAGTCCAAATCATTGCCTTAAGCTCTCCTCAAGTTGAACTTTGAAGCTTGTCTTCAGCTGTCCACATCTGATGTGCAATCTTATCAGAAAAATGAACAACATAACCCAGCATAAGAACTTGCATAGGTACAAGCTAAATTATTCTTAAGTCTAGATGCAAATAAACAATCTGGCAAAGGTTTTAGAGAAGAATACAAACTCTTTAACAGCCATAATGTCTAACTTAATTTTTGAATCCCAAGAGGTTCGTTCATTTACAGCATGATGTAAATGCCTAGACGATGGCCTAGGTTTTAAAGATACAGAAGAAATTTGTCTGAGGGTTTCCAAATTGGTTCTGTCAGACTTGTTGTCTGCATGGTTTTTATCAAATTTTGCAAAAGAAAGGGTATGGAAGCCTCAAAAAAGTTTTGACTGGTTTGCTTTGCATGGGACTTCAATATGCGTATTTAATGTACCTGAAACAAACTGTGGTCTCTTTACCAAGAATCTAGACATAATTTTGGAATTCGCTTTGATTCGCTCTGCTTCAGATGCCTCGCTAAAGTCACGAAAAGTTTGCCTGCAGCAAATTTCTTTGGAGTGTCGTTTTCAATTGCATCCGTTTTTTGAATAGCAATGGTCTCGGCTTGACGTAAACCGCATCATTGTCAGAGTTATCAGCGCGAGGATGGCCCTCATACTCATTGACATTATCCAAGCCATGTTCATCTCCAATCTTAACCATTTAAGATTTTAAGATTTAAGACCTTGGTATTTAAGGCAGGAATTTTGGATTCAAAAAACGTAAAGATCGCCTTTTGTTTCTTCAGCAAGTTGTCAAAATGTATAGAAAATAAGAAGAATGCATCTGCTGTTGGGTCATTAGTGGGACTATCGACAGACATCCAGACAATAAAATAAATACAGTTATGTGATAACTGAGCGTGTTGACTTAGTGGATGCAAACGATCGAATGCTTTAAATTTCCGTTTTATGTGACGGGTGGAAACACCTGTGCAATTACTATGCACAAAGAGTACATTTCGCCTTGTCACGAAATATAATCTATTTCTTCTAGCAAAAGGTCTGTTGGATTTTTGATTGACCTACCTTCATAGAAACCCGTGTTTAACATTTTTGTAAGCCAAACATTACTGAACTTCTATAATGAAAACATAATTGCACAATCAATATTAAATTTCTGAGTGATCAATCACATTTTGAATTTGTCTTATGTTAAATCCAATATATTAGGTTTTTAACATATCCATTTAGGTCAGTATGTATAATTTTGAGAAGTATTGGTTAAAATCTTGGTAAAAGTACATATGTTAGCTATTTAAGGTCATAATTTTGTAAGATGATTTTGTCTAATTGTGTAAAGATAGTGGGTCTCCCTTGTTGTAGATGATTTAGATTGCTCTTATTTTTGTGAATTTGTTAATTCCTCCTTTTGCAGGCAAACGTTAAAAACGTTAAAAACTGGTGCGATAAGATTTTTCATGTTTTTCCAAAAAAGTTCGATAAAATTATACATTTAACCCATCATTTTCAGGAGCTCTGGATTCAGTACATTCCTGTTATTTTCGTTTTCACAAGAAAGACTGTCTTCTTCATGGGTTGTTTTAACATTTTCTAATTCATCTATATATTGTTTTTCCATTTTTTTCTTTTTCTTTTTCAAGACTATTTTCATTTTATTATTTTTTACTTACTTTTTACTAAAAAGATTGTTATTGCTACTCCTAAACAAAATTTATTAAAAAAAATAGCAACACCAAACCTTTACCAACATGAGCCTTATATCCTTGCGGGGCCTCGGTGGCCGAGTGGTCAAGGCAGTTGATCACGTGGTCTGTCAACACTGAGATTGCGGGTTCGATTCTCACTAAAGGCAGGGTGTACTCGACCCATATCTTAATTGACAAGGATTGCCAGTTTTCTTACAGCAGGTCGGGGGTTCTCTTCGGGTACTCCGGCTTCCTCCCCCAATAAAAACTGGACGCCATGAAATAGCTGAAAAATTGCTGAAAGTAGCGTTAAAACACCATTCAAACAAAAAAACTTATATTCTTGCGAAACTTTGGGAGAGATTAATTGAAGTGATCTGGTATCATCTTATAGGAGTTGTCTCACTTTATATAAAACTAATAAGTGATATTCAAACAAATCTCAAGAACCATATGTGTCATGGGATCTTCACCATAGACCCTCGTAACCTTTGACCATGAAATTTTACAACAGGTCAAATGTCAAGGTCAGTGTTCTAAATTTTTGACATTTGTTTGTTATCGCTGCTCCTTTATAACTGTAAAAAATAAATAAACACTTACTGAAGGAAAATGTTCACCTAACCAAGACGCAACTTTGTGACATTTAGAGCGAAGTAATTTGATTTCATTTTATAGGAGTTATCTCCCATTATCACATTATTTTTCATATAGAACGTATTAACTATGGATAGTACATGTAGAAACATAGGGTCTTCGCCATTGACCTTTGACTAGGTAATGGTCAGGTACTAGTTTTTTACCTTTATTATTATCATAGATTTTGAAATGATTTTTCTTCCTAAAATGTTCCATTATCAGTTACGAATAAATGAAGACGTGTGGCGAGAAATTTAATCAAAATCTTACAGTAGTTAGCAATCTTAGAATGCCAATCTGTAGAAGTTTAAATATTAAAAAAATATTTATCGCAAAATTAATACTTTTCAACTTGTAATGCTTATGTTTGAATTCCCTCACGATAAACATATCATGTCCTAATTTTTGACCTTTTCTGAAATATAAGAATATTAAAATGCATTTTTGTAAGATGTTTAATAAATGTAGACATGTCGCAACAAGTTTAATTAATTTCGTCACTTGCTGAAGAGTGTCGAGATATATCATTTCCATACTTGGTACCAGTAATCGGTCAAACTGGGAGATGGCTCAGTTCATTTTTAATAACAGAGTTATCTTCCCTAACACGGTAAACCCTTGTTAGCAGCTAAACTTGAAAACCGGAACAGATTCTCAAAATCTAAAGTGTACAAAATGTCGGTTGACCTATGTCCTAGCAACTTAAGACCACCACCATTGATCCTAAGTGACATATATTACATTTAATTAGAGGCTCCCAGGCCTGTAATCGCTCACCTGGAATCCAAATGACTTAAACTATATTTAAATTTTCTAAATTAACAGTTTCAGTCTAGTTATTATAGCTTTTAAGTTACTGTGCAAAAACTAAACATTTCTTCAAAAAATTTGTTAAATACAATAACTATTATAAGGTGCCAGCGACAATTACTGAAAATTAAATGGTTTTTAGGCATTGTCCTTAAAGGTACTTTAGAAACTTATAGTTTTACTCTACTAATAGGTGTGTTATACACTAATTTATAATTAAAAAAACTGTTCATTTGTCCAAATTCATAATGAAAGGCAATAACTCCTATAAAGAATCATCTTGCAATTTTTGGACTAGGGAACAGATTCTCAAAATCTAAAGTGTACAAAATGTCGGTTGACCTATGTCCTAGCGACTTGAGACCACCACCATTGATACTAAGTGACATATATTACATTTAACTAGAGGCTCCTAGGAGCCTGTAATCGCTCACCTGGAATCCAAATGACTTAAACTATATTAGAATTTTTTAAATTAACAGTTTCAGTATAGTTGTTATAGCTTTTAAGTTACTGTGCAAAAACTAGACATTTCTTCAAAAAATTTGTTAAATACAATAACTCCTATAAGGTGCCATCGATAATTTCTGAAAATTAAATGGTTTTTAGGCATTGTCCTTTAGGGTACTTTAGAAACTTATAGTTTTACTCTACTAATAGGTGTGTTATAGACTAATTTATAATTAAAAAACTGTTCATTTGTCCGAATTCATAATGAAAGGGCAATAACTCCAATAAAGAGTCATCTTGCAATTTTGGACTTAGCAATCATTTGTAGGTAACAGATTCTCAAAATCTAAAGTGTACAAAATGTCGGATGACCTATGTCCTAGCGACTTGAGACCACCACCATTGATAGTAAGTGACATATATTACATTTAATTATAGGCTCCCAGAAGCCTGTAATCGCACACTTGGAATCCAAATGACTTAAACTATATTAATTTTTTTTTAAATTAACAGTTTCAGTGTAGTTGTTATAGCTTTTAAGTTACTGTGCAAAAACTGAACATTTCTTCAAAAATTTGTTAAATACAATAACTCCTATTAGGTGCCATCGACAATTTCTGAAAATTAAATGGTTTTTAGGCATTGTCCTTTAGGGTACTTTAGAATCTTACAGTTTTACTCTACTAATAGGTGTGTTATAGACTAATTTATAATTAAAAAACTGTTCATTTGTCCAAATTCATAATGAAAGGGCAATAACTCCTATAAAGAGTCATCTTGCAATATTTGGACTATGCAATCATTTGTAGGGCTTCTATTGCTGATCATTTGTGCAATTTACAGTTTTAATCTAGCTACTACAGTGTTCAAGTTACAGGACAAAAATGGAAAATTTCATAACAAAATTGTCATTTAAGGGCAATAACCCCTATAAGGAGTCATCTGACAATTTCAGACCAATTAAATGAATTGTAGGGCTTTTTTGCTGATCATTTTTTGCAATTTATTATTTCACTCTAGCTGTTATGGTTTTTAAGTTACAGGACAAAAACCGAAAATTTCATAAAAAATTGCAATTTAAGGGCAATAACTCCTATAAGGAGTCATCTGACAATTTCAGACTTAAAAGTAATTTGTAGGGCTTGTATTGTTGATCATTTTTGCTATTTACAGTTTTACTCTAGCTGTTACAGTTTTTAAGTTACAGGACAAAAACGGAAAAATTCATAAAAAATTGCAATGTAAGTGCAATAACTTATTTAAGGAGTTGTCTGACAATTTCAGACCAATCAAGTGAATTGTAGGGTCTTTATTGCTGATCATTTGTGCAATTTACAGTTTCAATCTAGCTGCTATAGTTTTCAAGTTACAGGACAAAAACCGAAAATTTCATAAAAAATGCCATTTAAGGGCAATAACTCCTATAAGTAGTCATCTGACAATTTCAGACTAATACATTGATTGTAGGGCTTGTATTGTTGATCAATTTTGCTATTTACAGTTTTACTCTAGCTGTTATAGTTTTTAAGTTACAGGACAAAAACGGAAAATTTCATAAAAAATTACCATTTAAGGGCAATAACTCATATAAGGAGTCATCTGACAATTTCAGACCAATCAAGTGAATTGTAGGGCTTTTATTGCTGATCATATTTGCCATTTACAGTTTCACTCTTCATCGTATTTTCAGGTGATATTGTAAATACCAAAAATTTTGTCAAAAATCGTCAAAAAAGGGCAATAACTCCTACAAAAAGCCAATGCACAACCTCGCACTAACAGCAATTATTGTAGACCTTAATGTTTTCTCTATAGCTATTATAGTTTTTTAGATAATGATCAAAAACCTGTGTTGACCCCCATTTTCTCTTTTTAGTAAGCGGCCATATTTGTCTGTTGATCAACACCCTGGGTACAAACTTGAAACTAGGAACCCTAAGGATGATTGTAGCCAAGTTTGAAAAAAATTGGACCAATGGTTTCAGAGGAGAAGATTTTAGTAAAAGTTTACGACGGACGACGACGGACGCCAAGTGATAGCAAAAGCTCACATGGACCTTCGGTCCAGGTGAGCTAAAAATTTAAGGTCAAAGGTCAAAAGTCGAGGTCACTGTTCACGCGTTTTTGACTCGAAACTTGTCGCAACTCGTAAATTTTTTTCTCGAAAACTAGAGACTTGGGACCACCACCATTGATCCTAACTAACATATATTACATTTAAAGGTCAAAGGTCAACATAGGTCTTGTTAGCACTATATCTCATACTATAAAATATAGAAGCAGACAATGAATGGAAAAAATACTTCTCTTATCGAGATCTTCATTTAGTACTTTGACCCGGAGCTGTGCTTTGAACCATTTTCGAGTTTCAGCCCTTGACGCATTTCGGTTAATCGGTTTTTGGTTAAAACTTAAAAACGGATAGAGATAAGATTGTAAACATATAGGTTAAACATAATCAGTAGGAAAACAGGTTCAATTTGAGTCAAAGGTAAAAGGTCACAGGTCAATGTCATACCATAGCAACACGTTAACTGTAACAAAAAGTCATTGGCAACCATATTTGTTTTAGAATCAGAATGATGTACTTTACTCACAAAAGTCATTTTGTGCTTTTCAAGACACAAAATCCCATAGCATCACATATATTTTCTGACTTAAGAGGAACAGTTGGAAAGACCATTTAATTGTTTTTCTTCCGCGGAAGTTTGCCAATAAGTGTCTACATATTATTTCGATACTTGGTACAAATAATCGGTCATATTCGCAAATGACATTGCTCATGCTTTTTGACTGATCTATAAACCATAAAAGATAGGAGCAGACAATAAACGGGAAAATACTCCTCTTATCGAGACCTTCACTTGATGTAAATATTAACAATGACCAAAAACTTCTTCATTTAATCGCTAGTTTGAATTGCGTTTACAGCCCTAAAACAAAACACACGTTTACTTTATCTCAGTATAAAATATGAAAGTTTTAACAGGTAGGATATTAATGGTATATAATAATCAATGAATGGTAAATTACATGATTGCACACTACACGGTAAACATTTACTGAATATTTAAAACCAAAATTTTATTTACATTATATACGATTATCAAATTATCAAGAATAGTGTAAAGGAATGTCATTTGTCATCACCAAAGCCTAACTATACACAACAAATCTAAATAATCACAAATGTGTCTCTAAAATGTTTAAATATGTACACTTTAATTGACGTTATTAACACTGCGGTTTAAAAAACACACCTTTTTCAGAATCCACATGTACTAAGCAACCACACTAGAAATGTTGGGGAAAATAACCTTTTAAATGCAACAAGCTGTATTAACCGACCACCCTGAGCACAACACACTATCTGCAGCACCTGCAACCACATACATTAAAAACACTTTGTGCTTGTGTGTGTTCGATGGAGTGAGATTAAATTCTCCAGTTATTTCCAATTAAGTACACAAAAAAAGACTAAAAACTATATTTATGCCCCAAATCGAACTGGTAGCATATTTACCAACCCATTCCCGATGTATATTTATGAGGTCTCTACATTTGCTTTTGCAATTTTTAAGAGTAAACAGCGTCAACAGAAAACTGAAAACCAGTTTTTGTTTATTTTATGAATACAGTTTTGTAGTGCGGTTTAGTATTTGAAATATATAAATGAAGAAAACATCAACATATTTTTTTAATAAATACATATCAAACGCGTTGATATAAATAGTCTGACATCATTTGACTTTGATGGGTATTTTTTTGCAGCGGAGATATCGTACTACAGTATATGTACACACGTTTAATAAACACCTGAGCCATGCACATACATACGTCATAAAGGTCGCATTTCACGACGTCAATCATGGCGTATTTTGATTGAATGATACTCTCAATCAAATTGTACGTACCAGACAAAACCTTGCCATTTCAAAAGAACCGAAACAGATATATATTTCAAGGATTTATCCATGCGCTAAAATGCAACAGATGAAATGCAGGGAACCCGAAGGAGCCAACGACCTGAAACCTGTTCTTGAGACCGATTTTCTCTGTAGCCTCATTTCGAATACATTTCCGCCTGATCGATTTGGCGTTCATTTTGTTTCACCCTTCTCTGAGGTCTAGTAGAAGATCTGCAAACAAAATTTGTATGGGGTCACTTAAAAAACGTCTTTGCAGGTTGACAGATAAGCAGGTTGAATGGTAAAAATACCATGTCTGCCCTATGCAGAGCACGTGATTACATTGCGACCTGTCGAAAATTATAAAACAAATTATATCTTATTTTTGATGTACTGAAACACAAGTGACATTTAAATTTGACCTTGTTTCCTTTTTCAATGTCAAGGTCAATGATGTCCAATATTGAAGATCTTATGTCAATATCTGTTATGATTATTGCGATATAGATATAAACCAATAAATCGCATTGACCTAGGTGAGATAACTGTATCAAAGGGTCAACACTAAAATATATTACCATTCAATAATATAACATTTTAATCAAGGTTTCAGTTTTTTCTTGGGTAAATGTATTTAGATGTTAAAAATAAGTAAACAATTTCTGATGTTTGTATTCTTGTAAGTTTGTACATTTTGTTATTTGTACACAATTTTATCCCTTTTTTCACAAGCCGGCTAAACTTAAACCACAGCATTTAAACGAGCTTCCCGATTATTCGACATTGACAGTGCATTTCAATTTTATATTTGTAAACAAAATATAAAGCCTACCTGCATATAAATACAAAACATGCAGTTAAAACCAACAAACCAAAAAAAAAATACAAAAAAAAAATTCTCTTTACTAAAAGGTTTGACCAGATTTGATCATATTTGCATTTACAAAAATTAACCTGACCTCCAGGCATACTGGATACAGTGAACCATGAATCATGCTTTAATATTGGTTTGAAAACGGCCTCTTTTAGCTATAATTTAGAAAAAGGGCTCAGTTTTTGGGGGATACATGAAAATAATATGGGAGAGAATTGGGGGAAAAAGAAATAATAATAGAATAAATCATTGTTACGAACTGATTTAGCTTTAATCGAAGCAGTGGAATTATATACTAGTAAAATAGATATGTTCTCGGTCGGAGGATTAATAATAATAATAATAATAATAATAATAATACTTTATTCATGTAAGCAATACAGCTCATAGGCAATACATTTACAATTAATACATAAATCTAATCAACATACACGTACATGTAAAAAGTAGTATAAATACAGAAGACATAATTAAGAGGATTATGGTAAACAATAGTAACAATTTACATATTTTTCAGCTACATATAATAGTTTTTCTAAGGCTATTTAATTCTTTATTATTTAGAACTGACATTAACTGAACAAACTTAAAAACTGCCATCTATTATGGTTTGATATATTTTCTTCTTAATATTTCTCATTGTAAAATAAAATGATACTCTTCTAAAATTTGTATACTACAGATTGTTATGAATAATTTAATAAACGGCTTTGATAAAACATCAGGTTTTACATTAGTGTATGTTCTATAAAGCACATTTTTTGTTACGTTTCAAAATAAGTATACACTTCATGATTAAGTTGTCAATAACTGTATGTTTAAATTCGTACAAAAGTAATTTTCAATTATTTACGACTTGAGACAACTATACATTACTGTAGCCGTAAGCGTATAACATATCACGAATTTTACATGCCCAATTCAACATGCCTTTTTTTTTACAAAACTTGCCTCATACATTTCTTAATAACGATACAATTGTCGGATTTTAACAATTTTAAGTCCTTATTATCAGTCCTTTAAAGCTAAGATAACTATGTAGACGGGCCGAGGGGTCTTCTGATACAGCAAGAGGTATCTTCTTATAACGTCCGAGTTGTCTTAAGTACAAGTTGTCATTAAACTAAGTAGATGTAATTATACGAAAAAAGTATGCGCATATATAGAAAAGGTAAAGATTAAAACTCTGTTAAATATAGAAAAACTAACAGAAAGTATGTGCATATATAGAAAAAATAGATAAGAGAGGCCATTGTTTTGAAGCGGAAAGCTGTCAAGCTTTATTGTGGACCGTAATGAGGAACGAATTTAGAAAATTGCTCGGTCTAATTCGCTACATATGGATTTAAAGCGCTTGACATATTGCATGCGAATGGGTCCCGCTGAAGGTAAGCAAAATTTTAACAGTATTAAAATTTAATTTTGACAGTGTTTGGCTTCATTTTTAGATGTATATAAATATTTGATGTTAGGCCTGTATTTCTGATGCTTCAGAAATCTGCTCGGAATAGATATATTATACGATTGTCACAATATCTAATACTATAATATATTAACAAAGTATTTTAATTAAGAATCTTCAAAATCGTGGTTGTCAATATGTTACGTCGCTGATGTATGTTCAATTATTATTTGACTCACTTTTTGACTGACTCCCTTTATTTGAATTGAGGTCTTCATTGTGAAATTGATAAAACCTCAGAGGTATGAATATTGATATAGTTGAGAAGAGATCCACCTTTAAAATATTCCAAATGGTCTATTTTGGCCTTTTGATATCGGTGTTTCCTTATACTAGCGGACCTTACGATCGTCAAAGAAATATGTGTCAAATAAAAATATCCCTTAAATTTTCAAACTTCGCAACAATATATACAGTATTATGTATTTGTCTTCGACTTGTTTTTGCCGAGACTTGCACAAACCGAAAAGAGTATTTCCCTCACACTATGCGTAGCTGGGTTAGGCTTAAAATGCAATTTTGCAAATTACTTTGTGAGCTATAGAATGTCTAATGAGGGTTAGTCGTAATGAGTATAGAACATTTGAAAACAAACTGAAATTAATAAAAAAAACGTAATGTTTTCTGTACAATTGATATCAGACTCAACAAAGGTCAAGTTTTTCTGTAACCAGTTCTGCAACAACTTACATAACTAATATATCCTGTAAATATATTCGTTTTCTAAAATGTATAAAAATAAATTTGTCTAAAGAAAAACAAATATTATAAACCGTAAATATAGATTGCGTAAACAAAATTACAGTTCATTTATAGTTTTTGCAATATGTGTTGTAGTTGCGTCTCTCCTATACAACCACAACCAGCATCTGACCATTTTGTTTTAAATAAACAGATGGTTTTTTTAATAGTTTTTCAAATACCCTTAAGCATTGTTGTTGGTTGTTTGAATTTCGGCTCGTTCCTAGGCTTTGTCATGGTTGATATGAATGTTCATTGACATGGACAGAAATGAATTTTCATATCGCTGACCACTTTTGAGATATGTTTCACTGTTGCTAGACAACGATTCCTCTTCGGAACATCTCTCAGTGCAATCATAATCATTTATGTCCTCCTCCTTGATATTGGGTACAATGCAAGAAGCACTCGGCACTAAGTATGAGTCATCACTTTCTTGTGATATTGTTGCAATTGAAATGTGATCAATATTATTGGCCGACATTTGAATAATTTCTGCGTTTTCATTAGACGTCATAGGAATCACAGAAGGAAGTGATCTTGCGAGGATAGGATTTGCGGGATGACATATTGTAACAGTGCTATCATCTATTTCGTCATAAAGTGACTCCTGAATCACACCGAATATATGCTGTGGAGTTGGTTCGCATCTTAAAATATAAATAATGAGTCCATGTAATTGCGATAATTTATAAAATAATCAAAATGTAAGGTATGTGTAATAATTGTATTAGTTATGTCGATTACATTCTGTATATTATCTACGAAAATACATTGTAGTGGATATTATTAAAAGGTGTTAATGAATACAAAATATATATTCCGTATGTATACTCAATTTTAGTTTTCACATTGCTACTGTTGATAAATATTGAAAATCAGTTCTTGGTCTGTTTCTCACCACTCAGAAAAACAACTCTTGATAATATGTCTAACGTATTTGCAACAAAATAGAAAAAAACTAGTACTAATTTAAATTCTGATCTGTTCAAAATGTATTTATTACCCGTGCTGGTGTCTGCAGATTCGTAGCTTCTTTATCACATCTAATAATAAAGAAATACACATGTCATTTCACAAAGCATCCTTAATCAATATTAAACGACAAGAAATAATACATTGATCCAAATTCCGTATATTTTCGTGTATATCAACTGGTAAAATGTATATTGGCTTTATAGCGCATAATGAATAACTTTAGTAAATAACGCACTTGTCAAAATAAACTTTTAGTAATTTAATAATATTTACGGAGGGGCGCTAAGAATGACGGGTCTCCATCTTCTGAAAATGAAATTTGAGGTCAAAATTTTTAATGCTACTAATAATGCATGAGCCGAAACCAGTTGTGTTATCACTATAATGGTTTGTATGTAGATTATAAAATAACAAGTGTAGTTATTTCAAATACTGTTATATGCTTCTCATCAAATAGGTTTGTATTTACCTTTAATGACGTACCAACAAACGACTAAACTAAGCAATATGCAAACCACGATCAACACTATCAGTGTTAAGGGCATTCCCGCAAATTTTTCATTTTTGTCTGCAAACAAGAAGACTGTATAAAATCCATCTAAAATAACATCGAATTGTAACCTGATAAGACCTATTCTATATTGTGGTTTGCATTTTATACCGAAGCTTGAATATATTTTTAAAGATAAAACGGGTATAAAAAAGGTAGATTTTAAAAAAATTGATATTTAATGTCTGAAGCAAAAAAAGATATTCATCGTTTGGGATTGTTAACAAATTACTCTAACCTTCTGTATAAAATTCGTGAAATAACATTTGTATATTTTATAAAGAACAAGTATGAAATAGACGCAAGGTTTATTTGTTGAAGAAAATTTAAAAAATATCTTTATAAACAAATAATACAGTTTGCGATTTATGCCTTTGTTCTTCCATGTACGCAAACGATGTCAAAATTAAGGTTTGAAATCAAATGAAAATTTGAATTCAAATTATTTGTTTTAAAAAATTGTAATTTATAGGTTATATGAATGGATGCAAACATATTTAATAATGTATTTTTTATTTTTTAGGACGGTATCAAAATCATTGATTAAATATGTAATTATTTTCCTACTAAACTAACTCGGAACTTTTTAAGGTTTCAATGTATAACAAGAAAATGTTAATGTTTAAATAACTTACATCGAGATTTAAGTTGAAGAGTAAAACTATTATTGCCAAAGCTATTTGAAATGGTGATGGTATAAAACTGAAAATCAGATTCCTGTATATTCATAATTGCTAGGGAACATCTATATCCAGCCACGTCTACTAAAGTGTCATGGAATGATGTTTTAAGTTTCAATTGGTTACAGCTGTGTTTGCATCGAGTACAGTTTATCAAGTTGTTATAAACATTCCAATAACTGTGTAGCCGTGATATCTTGGTATCACTAAAAACGAACGCTTCCAAGAAAAAGTTGTCCCCCAATTCTCCATATTGAACCATACCGGGTGTTGAGATGAATACAGGCTTCCCTATTACAAAGAGACGCATTTTCAAAAATATTTTTAATTAGCTTGTAGATTAATAGATCAAAAGTCATCATAAACATGTTTGTCAGTGTATCAGTGTATACAACATGAAACATAACTTTTGGCGATTCATATACAAATAATTTGTGTGGTATTTTTCATAAATCCAATGTTTATTTATATTTGTTTTTTTTTAAATCTGGAATGACAAATGCTACTAAAGTATGCTCGAATGCTTTACCGAAAAAATGTGATTTTAGGTATTTCTTTGCAGAAAAGCGAAACTTACAGTTCGGCATGTATGTTACAAAACATTGAATATACGAATATTTTATTATTCGATTCTGGTATATTCAGGACAAACACATATTTTATAAATAAACAATTATTATCATGAGAAAATGATAATTCCGATTGAATATCTAATCTAAAATGTTCCAATTTAAATTCAGACAATTTAAATGAGAACAAGGCTTATTCAAATGTCGTATCAAAAATAAAGTCATTACCTGAATAAGGAATTATAATGGAATCATTCTGTAATAGTTGCCCATTGGCGTCAGGTATTGTATTTGACACTCTACACACATAAATACCACTATCCTGGTAATTTCCACTTTCAGCTGATTGTCTCAACAAAACTGTACTCGTGGATCTGTTGTTTAATCCGGTATAATAACGGATGTGCTGTCTAGACTCCGTAAGATGTTCCCATGGCTCAAAAGTATAGGTTGACGGAATTCCGCTGGCTTCACACATCAAAATCGTCGTCTCTTTTGTAAGGTTTATCTTTCTGATAACAACAGTTGGGGTATCTGTTAAAAAAGTTTTGAAATAAATATAAATAAATGAATATTATGGTTATCAAAAAGATGTGTCATAACTTCTTGCTTTTTTATTTGGACGTATACGTTAAAAACCGATCCTAAAGTAAAACTGACAATCCTTGACATCTATGGTTTGAATATAGCACAAATTCGAATTCATGCTTTAACTTACAAACTTACATGAATTAATACCGATATAAATGTATTCATATAGTTAGTTGTTGCAAATGTGTAATTGTTGATTGAAATAGTCCTGACGTTGGACACAAAATCATTGTTGTATACCATCGCGATCACAACGGCGTCAAAGTCAAATATAAATGTAAAGATGTTAAGAGGTATTTTAATTCTATTACAAATTAATCTACTGTTTAAATCTCCATAATTTACTGTTTGTATCTCATTTGAAATATATATAAATCAGAAGTTACATAAATCTTACATTGCACAACGATCACTACATGTGCTGTATTTATTCCTGCAGTGTTATTGGCAATGCACTGGTAATAACCAGCGTCACCTCGTTGTAAGTTCTTGAATAGAACCTTTTCTGAATAACCATTTTTGATGTCTGTTTCTCTAGTTACTGATACGTCTGAAACCATTTTATTGTTATGGAACCATGTAATAGTTGCTCGAGTATATAGTGGTTCTAACACGCAAATTATTTCCAATGATTGTCCTTCGATCATTATTTGTGAAGGTAAGACCTGAATCGAAACTCTAGGAATAACTGAAAAGGACAAATTAACGATGCAAAAAAATGATTAATTGAAGCAATCTAAATTCAAAACACTTGTCACCTAGAAATATTGTCTTAGCTTAAAATATTTCCCCCAGGTTAGCTACTCTTCAAATATTAAGCAACTACACTCTGCGTTGGTTTTATATGCCTTTCAGTTAATCACGATTTAGCAGTAATCCTTTTACCTATGACGTAAGTTATTGTTTGATTGTTTCTGTTAATTCTTTAATGTCACTTTCAGCAACTTTTCAGCTACAGCAACAATTATTTAGTGAGGTAGCCGGGACCAAGTAATGTCTACAGACCTATAGTAGACAACTCCTGATTTAGAGCCGAGACCACTTTACATAAAGTAAGCACCAACACATTTTGAGACAACTTTGTATAATTGTATTTGTTTGTCTCTTTTTATTTGTTCATACAGAATAAGATAGTTTATAGGTTATATATATATATATTTTATGACAAATACTGACTGCCAATCAAAACGCAACACTTAAATGTATAAAAATAATATTCTGTATAGAAACAACATCAATATTAACAACTTGTATATTTTAAAGTTCTGAAAAATAGCAAAAAAATCGACGTAAGTGTTTGAAATTAATATTTATTCTTTTTCTGTTCATCGAATCACTTAAACACTCAAGGTGAGTTCTGAATTTCTCATAGTCAATAACAAATGTGTCCACCATTTGCTGCAACGCATGGGCCACATCTTCATGACATAAGACAACGAATTCGTTCTTGTGGAATATTGTTCCATCCCCCTTACAGTGCAATCTCAAGCTGACGTAGCATGATCGGCGGTGGATGGCGTCTTTGTAAAGCTTGTCCAAGTTAATCCCATAGGTGTTATACCAGATTCAGGTCAGGAAAAAACGGAGGTCATGGAATAATGTGCACATTGTTTGCGTTTAGGAAGGCACCCATGACCTGAGTGGAAAGAGCGCTAGCACTGTCTTGTTGAAAAACCTCAATATCCTCATGTCCACAAAGAAACTGGATAACAGAAGGCCGTAACACCTCATCAATGTAACGTTGTGACGTCTAGTTTCCATTAATCACATTGAGATTTTTCCGGTGATTTGAGGAAATTCCTCCCCAAAACAATAAGGCTTCCACTACCCACAACGATCTGTCTCTCGACCACATGGTTCATCGTATCGTTCACCTCGACGTTCCAAACAGGTGTTCGTCCGTGTCTAAAGCGATTCATAGGATAACAACACTGATGCCCATTGTCTTTGTGCCCATAGTTGGCGCGCTCGTTTCCTTGCAAGTCAGTGGGACAAGTTGTGAGTTATTTATGAGCGTCTGCATGCCAAAACGAAACATTTCGTGCTTTTGGACAGGGTTAATGTCGGAGAACAATTTTAAAAAAAATCATTGGACCATTTATATATCGATTGGTTACTTGTTGATATTTAAACACAGCTACCTTTTCCCATTTATTACACTTTTACACGCATAAAAAATATACAAAAATATAAAGTGTTTCGTTTTTATTAGCACTCAGTATATGACACAAAAGTGAAAACAAGTCTTGTCTTTTTAATATTTACATGTGAGCTTCAGTTGTATTGAATACGTCAAAGGATGGAGGACACCATTATATGCTTTGCATGTATATTCATTTGAGTTGTCTGAAATCTTGGGTACAAATGTAAATGACAGTTCTTTAGGTCCACCAACACTCAAAACACTTCTGTTGTGTATCCATTCAATAGTTTCGTTATCTGGATTACCACTAGTTACCATGCATGTAAGGGTAATATTTTGTCCTTCTACTCCACTAATGGTGTAGGTTCCATTGTCCTGTAGTACTCTGATGTTTGTCGGAGATTCTTAATTAACATAATTTTATAAGAAACAGAATAAAACTTAAAATAGCTGTATTATAAAAAAAGAAATTGTAAGTACAAAGCAGACTCTAATACAACACAACTAACGACGACAAATACTATCAGCACAATGTTCTTATCTTTAATGCACCAAAACGGTTATTTTATAGAAAATGGTAATGCATTCCATTTAAATGGAAACTAAGCACGGAACTCATGCATTTAAATGCAGTTTTTATTTTCAGTTGTTTTCTTATCTTTAATGCTCCAAAACCTTTACTATATAGACAATTGTAATGCATTCCATTTAAATGGAAAGTAAGCGCTAAACTTAAGCATTTAATGCAGTTTTTTTATTTTCAATTGTTTTCTTTGAATACATTGCGATTTGTCTAGATACAAATAGTAATCGAAGAACGCTTATACTAGAGCACATTTTGATAACTGACTAAACAATAACACATCGAGTACAAATTATATTATTTAATAAACACAAATTTACTAACCTGCAGTTTGTAAAATGATATCTGTTACATTCCCTTGTGCATTGCAGCGATAAATTCCTACGTCATTTTCGCTGACATTACGTATTTCCAAGAACGTCCAATCTCGTATCTTAATTCTGTATCTCATAGCTAATGTCAAATTTGGGTTTATACCCATATCAGTAGCATATATTACATTCGTATCCAATCGAATCCATGAAAATGAATACTGGGATTTTATTGAGTGACATTTTAGTAGAGCAGTTTCTGTCCTCTTAACATACTGTATTTCAATCGCTATATTTATCCCTGAAAAGTTCATTTTTTTCTGCAGAATTATACCTCTAAGATGTACCTTATCTAATTTTTTTACAGTAATGGTATATTTTAAAAGTTAACTGCCAATTAAGTAGAAGGTATGAAACAAATATTCAGTTAAATGCAACAAAACTATCATAACGCTTTATGAATATATTACTAATATATCTTTCTTTACATTTATTTATAAAATATAGCTTTTGATGAAACCAATGCAGAAAATGTAAACCATTATGGTCAGTGTTTACATATGGTCACATGTAGCTTTTATTTGAAAAATTTGAAATATGGACTGCATTGTGTTGATAACATTTGTTTGCAATCTAAATGTCCATTCATTTGTTTGGAGTATATTTTTATTAAACTTGTGATTACTATTCTGCCATAACTATTCCAGGAATAAGCTAAAAAAGATGATTGATTGATTGGATGTCTGCTTTACGTCCAGCGAGCAGTATTTCAGCTATATTCAGGACGGGAACAAGTTAACAAACAATAAATCAACGAAAAAGAAGGTGGAATGGGTCACAGGGAATACAATTTTGACTGCCACTGGAAAAGTATGGAGTTTTGGGTAGGGGCGGAACATTAAGCCTGTTGTAGCGGCTACAATGAGCCTTTTTCGAAATCTACAAAAGGGGTCTTTATCGTGCAAGAAGCGTGGCACTCTCTAAACACGTTACCCACTATGGTCCGCGGTCAGGCTTTTCGTATAATGACCTGACAACCCCCGCAATGAGAGGGTCTCCCCTATCCGCCACCCGGGGACTCGCTGGGCTGCTCTGTGGGTCGAGCACTGGGAACCCTCCCAGTATGGTCCCAGTAAAAAAGATGAAGACAAAATTTAATCAAGAAAAAAGGAACTTTAGATGTTACAATTGATAGTTCTGGGACCTTAGTGGAAACGTTCCCAGTGCTCGACGTAGACACTTCCTAAATGCTGATAGGGCAGGTTTGTTTGCAGTATTTTACTAGGTTATAATACCGACAGTTTTATCGCATTTGGTGTGTGTCACGATACTTGAACGATAAGGACGTTTTTTTCGAGATTATGAAAAAAATAGTAGGCTCTTTTGAGGTGCAATAAAACAGGAAAACATTAAGAGAACTATAAAACAAAACTGAGAGACAGAAGTCTATAACAATAAGAATTTCATTATGTTGTGTGTAAAATAATAGTTTACTGACACTATAATTGTTTAAAACCAATAATTTATGCTTAGGAGATGCCAAAAAGTTAAAACTTAAAGAAGTTATAACAGAACGGTACAAGTGCAGTTTTAGGTTAATGTAGAGATAACTCGCATTTAAACTGGAACAACACAGATCATACAAATGCTAGATTGTGTATTCAACAAAATATGTAGTGCATAATGATTGTGTATGTCAATTCTTCTTTACTCGCAGAATTGTTTCTGTATTCATGTACTATTTTATTTTAATTAATTTAGGACCCCTTAAGAGAAACGCACGAGGAAAATCATGTTTTGATGAATTTTCAAACCACTTTTATTCCAATGAGCTTAATATTTTAACGACCAAACAATAATGATTGTGTATGTCAATTCTTCTTTAATCGCGGAATTGTTTCTGTATTCATGTACTATTTTATTTTATTTAATTTAGGACCCCTTAAGAGAAACGCATGAGGAAAATCATGTTTTGATGATTTTCAAACCACTTTTATTCCAATGAGCTTAATATTTTAACGACCAAACAATCCTTTTAAGTATGCATCGTATTTAGATCGATATCTTGAAATAGACAACTATTAAGCTCTACATTATACGATAAGCGACATGACGGTTTCTAGTGATACATTATTTCTGTTTGATAATGTTATTGTAGCACCCTTTATAACGCATGAGATATTATCTGGAATTTAATTTCTGCAAAGATTTCCTTGAACAAAGATAGCTGCTCACAAATGTGTACAAAACAGTAACTTTTAACAGAAAATGTTATGCTCGTCTTGAATAAGTGATCATATCTGTAACACAGATGTAACATTCTCCAACATAGATGTAGATCAAATGGAATTGGATGAATTCGAAAACAGATGTTTAAATCCCAATTTAGAAATAGATGTCAGTGGACAGAATGTCCTGGATATACTGTCTAAACTTTGTGTAAATAAGGCGTGGGACCAGATATAATGAACAAAAAATGTTACCTGCTGTAAGTAATGAAATTTCATTATGTTTGCTTTTCAAAAAACCTTTAAAAGAAAATAAGTCCAGTGAAAAATTTCTCTTGTTATTCCCATATTCAAATCAGGTTAAAAGTAATTGCCATCAAATTAAAGACCCGTTTCCTTGTTAAAATGTGTCGGACAGTTTATAGAATACATAGTTTATAAAAATATGCTTAATCATTTACATAATAGCATATTGATATACAAGTCAATCTGGCTTCATTCCTGGTTACTCAACAACACATCAAGTAATTGAATTGTACTAGCAGTGAATGATAAACAATTTACTATTGTCACCTTTGCGGATATCAGTAAAGATTTTGATTCGGTTTGGATTAAAGCACTTTTTTACATTAGACAAATATGGAATAACAAGTAATTTAATATGCTGGTTAAATAGTTATCTTTGTAGATGTACTCAGAAAGTAGTATTAAACGATTCTATGTCAAATGGTATTATATTAAGAGCCGGTGTGCCTCATTGGTCAGTACGGGTACCTCTTTTATTTTTGATTTTTATAAATGATATTTCAGATGAAACGGTTGGACTTCGAAGACTTTTTGCTGATGACACCTCTATTGGTCATATTGTTACTGACCATCAAAACCGTAAGGATATGATTTGTAAAGGTCTCGAATATCTAGATCAGTGGTCTAAAAAATGGTCGGTCAAGTTTAACCCTAACAAAACTGACATCAAGAGAAATGCACAGATTCATGTGTCTTTTGCTTTTGGAACAACTTCTTTAGACCCTGTTGTCCCACATAAATATTAAGGTGTTAATTTAGTAGTGATTGCAAATGACTAAACATATCGATAACCAGGTACAGAAAGCATCTAAACAACAGACCGTCTTACGAAAACTAAAACTTAAACTAAAATGTGGCAAAGGTTTACAATGTTATGCTAGAATTACATATACATGTATTTATAATGAAACGGGATGGGAAAAGTTAAGTGTAAGAAGGGAATTATGATTTAGTCCCACATGCTACTTTTGAAACAAGTAATTACAATCTGCGAAGTAATTGAATATAAGTATATCATTTAATCGCTTATTGATATTTTAAGAGTCATTTTTTCCATCGTCGATTAAAGAACTCCTTTGACTTAAACGTCAGAGAACTTCCTACGTTTACTTCCTTTAAATCAAAACTACAACATTTATATTTCAGACATAAAAACCTCCAATATATTTTGTTTACGGTGATATATTGTATAATGTATTACATGCGAGATTGCGCAAAAACTGCACTGCACTTATAACTATGCTGACTTGAATTGAGAAAATTTAGTACCAATTGTAGAATGTTTGTGTTGTTTCTATAATTAGAACGCTGAACACTATCTATTACAATGTCATAGATTTCATACTAAGAGAACTCGTATGTATAATGAAATAAAAAAGATAACTATGGAAGTTAAACCGATTTTCTGTTGCATGTTTATGATACGGAAGTTAAGCTACAACTATTGATCAAAACTGTGCAATATTTTTATCAGTTCAATAATATATCAAAAATAGTGAACGGTTCATTTTTCGACAACATCCGTAATGTCTAAAATTAGTCGTATCTACTTGAAAAGATATATTGTTTGGTGGTACAACGCTTCGACAAAAAGTGTTAGAAAAACGCGAATATATAACGGGTCTAAAGAGAGCTTCCAACCAGTACACTTATTTAGTATCGGATCGACAAACAACGACGATACAGCATAAACAAAATTAATATTAGTCCAGAACATTATGCAACGATACAAATGACCGTGTTCTTGTCAAAATTATTGACACAGACTGACCCACGAATGACCTAAGTCCTTGGTATTTGAGTGTCAATATAAATAATTAACGTCAACAAGTCATAAATTATTGATCTTTAATTTTTCACTTTAATTGAACTTAAAACTTCTATATATTGCCTTTACCCTCCGCTACCAGAGGATGAACTTTCACTTGGCTTTATTCAAATATGCCAATAAAATGTTATCAAAATTACCAAGACGCGCGTTCCGTCTATTAAGACTCATCAGTGGCGTTTAACTTTGATCGAGTGATACACAATACAGGTAGTTCAAAATATTATATAAAGGATCTAAATAAAGCAACCAGCCAGTACACGTATTAAGTATTGGATCGACAAACATGACAATACAGCATAAACAAAAAATAATATACAAGTATAGAAAATTATGCAACGATACAAATGACAGTGTTTTTGTCAAAATTATAGACGCAGACTGACCAACGCATGGCCTTAGTCCTTGAGTGTCAATATAAATATTTTAATTTCATTTAAATACTCAATACATGAGCAACATTGTCCACTTCATATTACCTAACTTGGCATTTCATCACGTGACTGATTGTTGACGTCATAATTATAAGTATTGATGACGTTGACTATACACCGATTCTTCCGCAAACAACATGTATATGTGGCGACACTAATAATTTTGAATTGCAAATATTATTTGACTACTTGTAAAATATTGCTTTTGTTATTTCTTTTTATAGTATTGAATTTAAAATATAAGAATTGTTTTCAATTTTTGGTTAGATTATTGCATATAGACGACTTCGGATTTGTTTACGCTGAATATAAACCGACCCAAAGTCGTCTATATCTAATAACCTAACCATCAATTGAAAACAATCTTTAATCTTTTCTCTGCCACAAGGTAAAAAAGTGGCCCTATTATTTTGCTTTCAAATTGCCACAGGGCCAATAAATTGCCCATATAATACAATGAAGTCTAAATGAAAATTATGCAAACAAGCCGTGTCACTCAAAACTATAACAATACTTTATACTATGTTTACGTTATTTATGGTTTTTATAAGTTGTATCATGAAAGGTAAAATAACAAAACTGTCACAAGTGACAAATGTATATTGTGACGTCATGTTACGGTGACGTCAATCTACATGACGTCGCGTCGATTTAGTTTTCGTGTACGCATAACGTTCGTTATGTCGGTCATCTGGATTAGAGTTTATCCACCAGAGAAGAGGGATGTCAGACCGTTCAAAAATAATCCTTGACCACACAATATGCCTCCATGCGTTGGTAAACCCATAGTCTACTTCATGTTTATGTTCACACATAATCTGATGAAAAAATCCGTTGTTGAAACAAACAGATGAGTGAACATTATTTACAAAATCATGTAACGGTATAAACTTCTTTATCTAACTTAATCTTCCATCGCTTTCACCGTTTACTGCATCTATCAATTTGTTTAAAGTATACTATACATGCACCAAAGTGTTGTGTGTCCATTCTCGTCCATCGCTTGTTGAAAAAGGAAACGAACAACATTCACTTCATTTTATCGTCGGGGAGCCGCAACTGAATCTACGTAAAACTGCATATTCTGACATAATTCAAGACTCATCAGACTACCTTATATATCCGAGGGATGTCTTTAAAAAAATAATCATATAGTGATAAAATATAATTTAAACCCATGTAATGTGTCTCGTAAAAGCAGACACTTACGATTCTGAGTCAGGTAGGCCCGGTGTTTTAGTTGTCTTCCTGAGTGTGTCGCGTAAAAACAGAAACTAGAAATTAAATATATATCAATCTTATGTCGATTTCTCCGTTTGTTGTCTGTGCATTCGGCCGTCACATCCACGTTTACTTTTAATTGTCTATTAAGTAAAGTCGGATTATAATAAAACCTGGAACTTGCACATCTTGGTTAGATCTACTTTACTTCTGGAAAATCTGTGGCTGTGAGCTATATTTCATATGAACCATCTTTACATGAAAGCTAGATATAATTTTCTGTGAAGTTGAATTTAGATCGGAATGAGACTTGGTACACATATGTCAGAGGTAGTTAATGCCACAAACTTGAAAGGTTTCGACAAATGTGCACCGAGCGGATATAAGTATATTCCAGTCACATTAGCTTGCTATAGTAGAAATTATAACATTCTATCACGGGACGGAAATCACTTCAAAAGTATTCCCCACACCTAAATTAAAACATTACAGTTTAGGATATAATATTGACCGATACATAGAGTTAGAAAATTCATATTCAAGTGCCTAAAATTTCAATTATTTAAAGATGATCCATAATTTCATCTTATAAGTCCTAACTAAGATACAAACAGTCCTATTTTTAACACTGACTGAAATTTCGAGGTCGCATGTTTATTACAATACCGAAAACTAGTGGTTATGCGTTTAAAAAAGAGAAAGTTTTGCACCGAAACCATAAAACATCGCCCGGGACAAAATTTACATTCTAGATTGCCTTAATTTGTAATCTGGTCTACATTTATATATATACATGTACAAAATAAGACAGGCACATAACAAAAAAGCTAAAAATACAGAATGTAGCAACAATTTTTATGTAGATAAAAAGTTATTGATGCTTTAAAATATTTTCCACATATTTTTTGTTGCCATTTGAAACTGCACCGTTCCACTTTTAGTTCAAGTATTCTAATGTGTAAATTGGCAAAAAAAAAAAAAGAAAAAAAAAAAAAAAACAGCGAGAAATTTGGAAAAGCTCTATGCATAGAAAAAGTTATTTAAGTTTAAAAACTTTTGCTCACAGTTTCAATAGGAAACAGGACAATGTTAGAAATTTTCCAAAGTTCCCATGTGAAAAATGAAATTTCCCTCGTTTTCTGGCACATTTTGCAGTTTTTGTTCTATCTGTTGTCTATTTTTTAAACATAAATTTGATTAATGTACCTTTAATGTAATATTAGGACATGTCGGATTTGTCAAATCTAAATTAGTAAATGTTTCAAAAGATGTATTAACCAAATAATTGAGGGTAATACACATTGCAGTTTGCTCCGCTGAATTTGTACTGAATCTCTGATTTTATTTATAAGTTTTTGTCAACAATTATCCCACCATAATATTTCTAAATTTTCGTAGTATTAAATATTCAATATGAAATTCATTATGTTCTGGTAACGAAAGTGAGGAACACTGATTTTCGGTTCGCCTGATTTGACTGAACTTGCGAAAAAGAGAGGGGTTTACCAATAGGTGCCAATTATGCAGGACATCCGTGTAGCTGAAACACATTTTCTTACAACCCATTGTAGACCAGCTTGACATGCGATCTCAGTATACTTATGTTCCTGAACAGAAATTGACAGTTGATGAATCACTGGATCAGTTATGAGACAATACATTTCGTCAAATTATTCCAAGTTTAGGATTAAGCTGTGGACGCTTGCTTTTTAAGCAGTGTCGACGTTTATCATCCGTGTTATAGTATACAGAGAAAATATGATCCGGTACGTGCAGGGCGACAACAGGGTACTGAGGTTGCATAGATTACTATCCGAGTCTTCATTGTTGAATAAAAATACCATGTTTATTGTGCCTGCTTCGTTTCGTCTGTTCCACTGGCAAAACATCATGTTAACTTTCGAATGAACTTAACAATACTGTCGAATGCGTGATGAGCAGAAATGAACCCTTCTTCAAACCTGGTGGATACAATCCATGCAATTGCAGGAATTGCAAATGTTGTACAGCAGCAAACGTCGCTAGCACCTTTCGAAGCACAACAACCAACGAAAGCTTTACAATATACCCCAATTGTTCCTGTAAATACAGCTATTGTATTTACATACTGACCTGTGAAATTTGTAACATCCAATATATTGGAGAAACAGAGACAGCTTTCAATATGCGACTATCGCTCCTTTTTCACGAAAAACAGAAATTGTCCACTAACTTGCCACCTTAAAAGTACAGGCCACTTTTTTGATACAGTAAAATGCCAAATTATTGATCAAAACCCAAAGTGGAATACATCAACCAGAAGATCCATATATATATATATATATATCTTTCCTATTTGCCGTCCTCTTTAAGTACTGGGAAGGGATCACAGGGCTCGATTAGTGAAGATTCCCATCTTATTGCAGATGAGGAATGTCCTCAATATGGGATGGTGAATCAAATTATAATACCGAAAGCCTAAAGCGTATTTAGTTGGTATAATTAAATGTCAAATATTTAAAATAATTTGCTCTCTGGTCCATATCTTCTGAAAAGAATAATTGTTTGGTATTTTTTTTACCGGAATAAAGTTCAAATACTGCTTGTTGAAGTAAAAAAGACATTCAATCAATCAGAATATACTCTAATTGGAAACTACAAACTAAATTCTACAACTTTTCCAATTATCAAATTTATGTTTCCTGATACAAATATTTCATCAACTTCCGTGTATGCCGTCTACATTACAAAACTTATATACGCTATGCTATATCAGATATTTTTATACAGGGAGCTGTTGTTGACCATTAGGCTATTCAAATAGGATTTGGACGTTATACCTTCAATAAGACTTAGCAGTTCGTTATGGTGAGGTAGGTTTTCTTATTCCTGGATGCACGTTTTTCACCGACATGACCATAAGAAACTTCAGAGTGGTCTCCAGTAGAGGCACTGATTTCTCGCCAGGAGCAACTGAGTGCACCCATGTCTTTAATTATGTCCATGTTTCTCATTTTGTTTTTTTTTTTTGGTATGCTGTATTTGTAGTGTTTCATTTTCTGGATTTTACCACTATTTTATGTTTTTTGATACTTCTAACGTTCGGTTTCTTATATCTTACTTAATAACCTTGTATTAATCCCGCAGTCATTAGATTTTATAAACATTTATTGCCTGATAGAATTTTGCGATTTTTTTATTGATCTAAACAACTTTTGGTTCATAATAAATTGCAAACGTACTAAAATTAAATAAAAACAGGCGTAAACAGACCAAAACCAGCGGCTCGGTGAATATTACATTTTTTTTCCGGCAGATAAATCCTAATACCGATCTATATCAAAGTCATTAAATGTATAATATTATAATATTGTATATGATATTGTGTTGATTTTGTCATCTATGTTTAAGGTCGATTTCTTCATTGTCAATGGAAAAAGAAGGCGAAGAATTCTGCATTTATTAGATCAATCCACGAAATAACGTTTTTACAAATGCATTTGTCCGTTAATATATGTTAAATATCATGTATATGAGTACTTCACCATTAATTATTTTGATAATATCAATGATGCTGATCTAATATCTATATAATTTTGTTTTTCCTGTCGTTAACAGGAGTATAAAATACAATTGCTTCGTTCAAATCAACCAATAGTAAATATCGTAAAATACTCACGTGGAAAGAACACAAAAAGGATAGCAAACCAATTCATCGTATTTTGCGTCTTTAATATGGTCCAAGATAGAGTGTTGTCTGATTAACAATGTAATAACGTGTGGAACAAATTCATCCACGTATATATTCAGGTAGAGATTGTAAGTATGTCATAAAAATCCGTCCAGTTAATCTTGTCTTTTATAAACTGTACTAACGAGTGTTTTCGATTGATTTGTCGAACAAAACTGACCAAATGCAATGTTTTACTACTTTTTTTTATAGTTTAAATAGTTTTATTGTCTTTTTCCTGTATGGAAACACATTTCCCGGAAACTAAAATTTTTGCAACAAATGTTTTATTTTTTAATGTTTTGTTAATTACGTCTCGGTATATATAAAATCTGAATAGTAGAACACTGTTATATTTATTATCTTACAAGCCCAAAAACATATTTATATACAAAGAATTATCTGCATTTTATTCTAATACAGACATTTAAAAAATATAGAGAATTGGAAAGGTAAACAATAATCGTTAATATAGGTCATTGAAAAACTTCCAAATTTGAATAATGAAACGTGACACAAATACAAAACAAATTGGTACAGTCAGATAATCTGGATCGGTACTCAGCGCCTGCTCTAGTTAGATACCATATGACCAAGGAGAAACTACATTGTTGGAGAGACAAGTATATAATAAGGCCTAGAAATTTTGATCCATTGACGCTAGAAACCAATTCATAAGTTTCGAAAAACTGTTAAAAATGTGTCGAACCGAAAATGTGTCGCTCTATTGCCCTAATCCACTTGCAATGTGGATAATGTTCTTCTGGGTTCGATGAAAGTATCAAGCACAATTACACAACTAGAGCTGTACAAATTATTATGTTAAAAATTATAACATACATATTTCTGTTGTTTGCTTTTAATGCGTTATTTTTACTTTTTTACCTCCCGACAAGTGGCTGATTTATGCATTAAGAAAAAAAACCCGTTATACTTTCTTGTTCTGTTACGTGTTATCTACAATCATAACATCAATAATAATTTCATAATTGGGTGCTGCAGAAATACTACTATAGAGAAATGAAAATCTGTATAATTAGGACAATGAAAGTGTCTCACTTGTCATGTCGATCAGAGTTTGACCTGCTTTCATAGTCAATTTCAAAATATTTGTCGATGCAGACTTACTTCTACTTGTGCATTCTATCCATTTGGCTTTATGAGTGTGTAGTAGCTATTAAAATAATATAACTGAAGAGTATGTCTTAAAATTAATGACAATCTAGACAGCTGGATGATATGAAACAAATAATAGATTCATTTTTTTAATTCGTGATCACGGATTTCAAATTTGTTATAACGAATTTTGGAGTTCGTAATCACGGATTTTTAATTCGTTATTATAACGAATTCCAAAAATCTTGATCAAGTATTTTAATTTGTTAAGAAAGACTGACATGACTTTAATTACAAAAGACAGTCGTAACATGCTTACGTTCGATAGAGCTGTCTGTATCCAGACATTTTAGCTGTGCTAAAACCAACAAAAAGAAAGTAATTTTCATAGAATAAATTGGAGCGAAAACAAATTGAAATCTTTTATCACAACTTCTAGTATTCGTCATTACGAATTAAATCCGTGTTCACGAATTCAAAATGTCGTAGTTATGAATTATCATCCATGACCACAAACTATGGAATCCGTTATAACGAAATTAAATTCGTGATCGATGATTCATGAAGTCGTCAAAACGAATTAATATTATATTTAGCGAGGTCCTAAAGAAGCTTTTGTGAATTATTGTTATCGATATATTAAACAAAATAGTATATTGTTTCTATTTTAGCTTACGGATTAGAAATAACTTACCCAAGATTACAAATATTCGGATGAAGTTAGAAAATATTAACTTCCATATATTTATTAACTTGAAAAATGTTGCTTTGTATTCTAGCAATAACATTTTAGAGAACCTGCAACATTCAGTTGCATCTTATTCGCACATGATAGCTAATTACTGGAATAACAAATTCGATATTTTAAATGAAACGATAAAATTGCCTAAAATATAGTGTGGGAGTAAAATAAACAATGGAATGCAATGACGAAATATTGTCAAGCACAATTCTAAAACTTAAAATTGGGCACCAGCTTTATTGTAAATAAAACCATATTTGATCAAGAAACAACATATAATCAATGAAAAAATACTGTTCGTTTTGTGACGTGCTAATTCTACTTCTTTTATTCAAAATCTTAACACGTATACAACCATAAATATAGTGTAACAATAAACAAACCGTACACATTGAAAAATTAAAGTCACCGATATAACAAACACAACCTCTCTTACAAATGCATTTAATACAAATTAAATTTATTGATTATTTTAGCTATTGTAACTATGTGGTCTTAATCAAAATATTTGAACATTAAGTTATGAATCTCTTTAAAATAATGTTCACAATTTTATGCATAAGCGAACAAACACACAAATCTCGCTTATATCATAAAGTTAATCAAAACAATTTTTTTTTCAATTATGGAACATTATAAGGCTGATGTGCTTTTTCACAACGCCAACATAAATCTATACCCATTCTCATCCACATTGGAAATACAATATGTTGTGTAGACATTTTTGCTGTGGAAGTTCATCAATTGTTAATCTAACATCCGCATGTCAAAATTGTTATGTTTACATATATGTCAGTCTCCATTAACAACAAATCAATTTTGGTATTTTCCGATTTTATTTAAATGTTGTATGTTTATAAAATAGCAAGCAAAACGAATGAGAAAAAAAGCACAAATTCAAGGAACAATGACAAATCAGGATATAGACAAACATATACAACGGAAAAGAAAAAAAAATAATAACATAAAGTACCCGTAGGTAGTGCCTGCCTCTAGACACCTGTTGAATAGCTCATATTCATATGATCATTGTCATGTGTAGAAAGAGTCAAATACAGGAATAGGAACGATTTCAATAACGATCAATTAAGTCATGGTGACGAGCATAGAACTGCAAAAGAATACCATCAACCGACATACAACAAACACTTGTTTGAATTGCTAAGAGGTAACGGAAGTGAAAATTGGAAAACCGACCCCAGCATATCAAATAGCGTTAAATGTACAAACCATCCGCTGGAGCGCTGAAAGGTGGCTTTCGATGAAGTTGACATTGGGAATTGGGAAAGTCATCAAGTTTGTCGTACAGTATAGTTTGTAATTTTCCGAGTTTATTTTCAGAAGTAGGTCAAAGTAAGTATAAATTGTCTACATTTTTTTTAGAACACCATACATTGCTTTGTACCTTGTTCATCAATATGTTTTCGGGTTTGTAAAAATGAACCACTTTTGCTAAAATTCCTAGCTGACTATTCTGGATAAAAATGTCTAATATTTCGGGTTGTATCTATTTACAGAATATAAGAATGTTTGTTTTACTAACATGTCTTTGGAGTTGCCATTCTTTCGCAAATAATCACTTATTCATTTAGGTTTTTTGCAAGTCACTAACTATTCTCAGAAAAAAGCACAGTGTCGTCCACGTAAAATAAAACAACAGTTTTAAAAATACTATCAACTAATGTTCAAGGTCACCACGTATACGTATAGATTTTAGACCAAGTTTATTCGTTCTTTCAAAATATGAATGTAATTCATGTAGATCATTCGAAAATATTGCAAAACTCGGGAAGAGATTTACTTCCTGTCTGCCACCAATTTCACAAGCAAATAGTATGATTTCTTGCCATTATATGCTATGCGCGATTTTACTTTCTGGTGCATATTTGTAATCATACGCAAAAATGTACTATATTATTGGTTTAAACTTTGAACAGTAGAAACTTTCTTTAAATAAAATCAGAGACCTTTTCGAAGTCGATAAAGACGCATTACAGTTTTTGTGTCCTTTTTGGCTTAAGTTTTCAAATAATGCATACAAAGAAAATAATTGATCGATCGTGGAATATCGATGTCTTCAACCGACTTGATAAATGAGTATCCTAAGAGCCACCACACTCCGGGATTGTATTAGTAATAGAGGTGAAAATTTGAGGAGCGTCTACTACCTGGAGATTGAAACACAAGTGAAAGAAACAGGGTGGGGCGGTGGGAAAATAGCAAATTTCTCCAGCCTAAACTTCTTCCTAACCATAACCATAGCCATAGCTGACTGATGCCGAGTCGAGAGTAAATAATCACTTTCAACCCAATACCTAACTGCGTTTTGAAGAATGATTAAAATTGGTAGATCTCGTGACATCTCGTATGATGACGCTTAGGATAAATGATTATCCTAAAAGCCACCACACTCTAAGTACCTGGATTGTATTAGTATTGGAGGTAAAAATTTGACACGCAATAACACCTTTTATTATTTGAAATTAGTAAAACTGTCGCACCTACCACAATAAACCCAAACACTCAAAACTTATCAAAACTTATTTTAAAGCTGTGTTTAAGGCACAACCAATATTATTCGAATCCCATAAAATAAAATAAACGTGCATTGTAGGCACAACCAATATTATTCGAATCCCATAAAATGAAATAAACGTGCATTGTGAAACGTTTAAAATTCTCAACTTTCAGTTACAGCGTTACTAATAAGTGTTTTACAATATAACAATATGATGAAATGTAAACCATCATTTGACTTATGTTACCGAATCATCCAAAACTACTTCTAAAAGAACTTGACACCTCACCTGGAATTAAGATCTATTTATCAAAAGTTACAAATGATGTCCAATAAAACGGATAGCTACGCCATCAATTCACCGCCATGTAAGAAAATTGCAATCCCAAAACTCTACAAATAAGGTACCTATTCAGTATATTTATTCCACAGTCATGCAAATTTTTTTAATGTACCAGCGGACAGACGCCAAGTGATAACAATGATGTTGAAACGCTTATCTCTATATCTAAAATAAAACTAAAAATAATGCACAAACGTTAATTTACAAAGATAAAATACAATGGAAATTACGAACTTCAACATTTCAAGTCCTGTTTACAACACTGAAAATAAATCTAGATCACTGAAACCCTGATGGCAGTATACTTGTATCCTCCAACCCTTCATAAATGTGTCTTGCATTTGGGGGGTTTCGAACAACCTCTTTAAACAATGACCCAACTTGTTCACCCTCGAGTATCTCTCTTAGCTTTTACGAAAAACCAACCTACATGACTCATAATCTCTTCACTTGCCCCAAAGCCTGATACAATTAAAGTGATTGCGCATTCACACTTACGTGAATGGATGGTTTCACCTTTATCAATATTTAATGTTGTAAGATTTAACTTGAGCCTTCCATACATGGTAGGTAGAGTGATAAACAGCGATTCAAAAACACGTTTCTTATTCCTGTCCAAAAATCTAAAGAGATACCCAACTGAGAGATCCAGTCCATTTCTTTTGCACTAGATGCCTATTTATTCATTCACTTTACCGTTTGCCAAGGTTTTTCAAACAGTGTGCGTAACAACTAAACCAGAGTTATTCTGCAAACGTTTATACTCCTGCGACAAAAACTGACCTAGATCCGAAGCCCTATCACCGCCAAAAAATGAAGTTTCAACTACACTATCAGCTTTCACAATCTGAGGAGTATCAATGTGGAGTGCACTTTTATACAATTTATCATAAAACAAAGGCTTAGTCTGTTTAACAACTCTGTGAAATGAAGCCTGTTTCCGTTTAACTGCACTAACGTATGTTGCAACTTTGGGACAACCAGCTGGATTTCCGAAAGAAAGGTTATCATTTCATTTATCCCCTACCTTAACTTTGAAAAATTGATTTAGTTGACTACTCATTGTCTGCACGGTTCTTGATTACAAACGTAACGGACATTCGTAGTTCTGCAAGCTTAGCGCAGCCAAATTTGGACAGTTTCTTTCTTTCGTGGACCGAAGTCTTGCCGATACTATCTTTAAAAACGAGAAATTTTCTTACATCGTCTGGACAAGTTGTACAAATTGATTTAGAATAATAAAAAAGAAACTTAGAAAAATCCTTTTCTAATGCAAATTTTTTATTGCAGAAAGGGGTTTCTTAAACCAATTTATTCAAATATCTTAATCGTTTATCTATCACATAATCAAACATTCCTAAAGACTGTGTAGGAGCTAAACTAACTTATATCCACAAGACTGACAAAAATTCGAACGTTCGTCATTTGGATATGAACAAGATTGACAGGAAACTGCTGGTTTCAAAAATCGAGGGCTTCCATCAGCAACCTAAAATTAGAAATTTTACCGAGCTGCAAAAAGGTTTAAGTTCAACTTATATGAGTGAAAACCCTTTTTAGAAGGATATTCAACAACCCCAATATCCCAATATTCCCAACATTCCCAAGGACTTCGAAATCTATTACAAATGACCACATCTTGGGCAACCACGGGGGCAAAACACTGAATTCAGGGAACACAAACGTGCACATCTAAGGTTTATGTTCAAACAACATCTGCAAATCTGGAGATATGAGACAGAAAGGAGGGTATCAAAGGAATTACCCTCAGAAGAAAAATCTTGTCCAAACAAGTTAACTGGAGTCAAAGATGGACAGGGGTAAGATGTAAAATGGTTTAAAGGAGACCCCTTTATGTCACGGATCAGATTGGAATTTTCCAAAACTTAACAGATAACCTACAATCTTGAAGACTCAAAAGCCTACAACCAGAATCTGCTGGAATAATAATCATTAGGTAGGTACGCGGGTATGTTAAGACGTATTTAAGAAATATGCAAGAAATACGAGCATTAAATTCATCAATCTTTCGTGGCAGAAAACAGTCAAATAACAAATATATTCTCAATTTTGACTATAACATGTTAAATTGGGATACTTCTAATAGCATTATCTCTACTTTCACTTTCAACGAATTGCCTATTGATGATCACGTGACCATTTTTATTTATAACTACGAATTTTATATTCCGCGTTGGCCCTACCTTTCAATGTCATTTTTGTAGAATGAAATTTCACCAATACATTCGTAATTGTATCTTATTGTATGCATTAACTGGCGATAGTCATGCAGGTTGCTGGAAAATAATTAAATCCATGAAAAACTATCGACGATTCAACCAGCGCATGCATTTCTGACATTCTGCAAATAGCACTGTATAGATACATGCGAGGATCTATCGCCCTTCAAAGAACGATTCTTGCTGGTTTTCCAAAAAGAATGATACATAAGAAGTGTTAATTAGTACGATAAAAAAGGTAGGGCTGACAAAAGTAAGTTGACGTCTACAATGAGAAAAATGATGGTCATTGCTTACAAACGTTTGCATGATTAACTACCGGGGGAGGCGACTATTAACAAGTGTAAACAGCACGAACATACAAGTAAAACAATGTAACGTGTCGTGCGTTTATGTCTATTTTTATAAATAAAGTAAATTAAACCGCTTTTGTATGTAAAGTAAATTAAACCGCTTTATAAGGTGTTCACAATACAATCATTGAAATGAACACAATTCAATGCATAATGACCTATAAAAAGGGGGGGGGGGGATAAACCACGTTCGTTTGTTCGCTGCGACCTTTGTCGAATTCATACAGCAAAACATGTCTAAATGGGAGAAATTGCAAATTATCGTGGCAAAATAGAATGTTCCTTTATTTGCACGAATAACGAATACTAAAAGTAAAACGATCAACATTATTTTATGGATCAGAACGGCTACCAAGCCTAAAAGTTAAATGAAAGATATTGAAGATCTCAATTAAGAACGAGGTAATACTATACTGTAACAGTAGACCGTGAAATGTTGCCTCAGCTGGGGATGGAAGGTTCAATCAATGATGGAGACCCTAGCGATATTTCATGCTCTTAATATATTTTTAAATGTAAAACATACATGAATAGATATATTTTTATTCAGAAAAATATGTGCCATGCATTGAACAGTTCACACATCCAGTGCACCCTTGGTTTTTATTGGCTTCCAGTTAATCAAGTTTTTGTTGTTTTTTGTTTTATGTTTTACAAGTTTGTCTGAATGGAGATTAATAATCATCCCTTGATTTTTGCTCTCATTTTTTAAGGGCCTCGGTGGCCGAGTGGTTAAGGTAGTTCGTCTTCTATTGATCACGTGGTCTGTCAACACTGAGGTTCGGGTTCGAGTCTCATTGCGGGTAGTTTGTACTCGACTCCAATCTCAATTGACAAGGATTGCCAGTTTTCCTACCGAAGGTTGGACTTCTCTCCGGCTTCCTCTGCCAATAAAAACTGGACGCAATGACATACATGTAGCTGAAAAATTGCTGAAAGTGGCATTAAACATCATACAAACAAAAACATTTTTTGGTTAGTTTCCATGCGATTTTTCTGTATGGATGTTCATTTCTTTTTGTGTTGATTACAATTGAGTATGTTGTTCATCTGCACCAAAAAAAAAGATTGTAACCAAAGAATATTTTGTTTCTGATACTTTGTACCAATATTAACCTAATAGAAAAGTTAAAGTTCTGTAAAAAAAATAGCCCACGCCCTCGTCTTCCTTGTAAGTTGTGGTGGGCTGTATTGTGCTTGCTTGCTGAATACTCATTTGGACACTTTATCCTAATTTGAAGATTGCGCTTCCAGTATTTGACATACTGTTATATAAACTCAGATGGGTACTAAACAGCACAGCAGTTATGTAAGCTAGTTGTCTGATATATTGATCATGTGCCTTTCAATTACTAAGGTTATAGTTTTAATCCAGACAGGGTGCTCAACTCGCAACTTGAAGTAACAAGGATTGCCAGTTTCCTTGCTGTAAGGTGGGGGTTTTCATCAGATACTCTTAAAATAAAAACTGGCAGCGTGTTCTAGCTGGAAAATTGCTGAAAGTGTGATGTTAAACAAAACCCAGATGACAGAAGTTCTTAAATACCAAGGAAGCAATTATCTGTATTATGGCAAGAACAAAAATAATGCACTGCATACTTAAATGTATCTTATTTCATGCCTTCCTGTAATCAATATAGTCTCTTCTGGTCTTCACATAAAAAGCACTCACATAACCTGCCTTCAATTGGATACATCCATTCCACACTGACCAGATACCACTTCTCTTCTCTCTCACCATGTGCTTTTAGCTATCAACCAAATGTTCCGTGTCTGTGACAATTTAAATTAAAATTCAGAGAAAGATCCACCTTATTACAGGTACAACTAATATTTTGTTCCATATACTCACAACTTTTTGATGAAATGTTATTTGGCAGGAGAAAATATGAAATATAGAACTTAATCAGTAGGTTTTTATTTAACTACAAGTCTAGTTAAAAAAAAGCCGATCTTTTGAGTCTTGCAGGACTGATTTAAACAGATTATGTTCTATAGGTCGAAACTGTTGTTTACATAGTAGTATTAATATAGGTTTCTAACTGCTATTAAGATTGCGCCAATCAGTGTAATCTTAATTATGCACAATATCCAGGATGAGAATAAGCTACTTCAAGTACAAAAATGTGCCAATGGTTCTTTTCTCAAATACACACATGTACAATTCAGCAGTGATTATTAACATTAGTGAAAAACTTTACAGCTAATTTTCACCACATTAGTTAAATGTTTTTAAACATAGTTGACAGCTGTCCTCTCTGTTCAAGCCTGTGTATTTTTACCAAAGGTTTGAAACATCGTCCCTGACAAATAACCAAAAAAATAATAAGTGATACATACTTTTAATTTATATGAATCTTAAAACAATATGTATATTACAGAGATGTTTAAATGTGAAATTGAATAGCATAACTATACAAATTTTTAACCATATTTTAACCTGAGCGATACGGAGGTGCTATACGTACAGCAATAATTGCTTACCCGTCAGAGTACCTGGCCTCGCCCCAGGTTCTTGGTGGGGTTTGTGTTACTTTAAATTTTTGTGCTGTGTGTCTGTTAGTTTTGTCGCTCTCTACTCTTGTTTAAAAAATGTTTTGTATTTCCCAGACTTATCGTTTCCTGAATACTAATTGGTATCTTTTATTCCTTTTTTCTAATTTTCATTTAAATATTCAAATAAAAAATTTCAGAAATGCTCTATTTTGTAACGGCAAGATATTGTTTTTAAAAAACAGTAATTTATCCACGAATGAGAGTATACCATAATATTCCTTTAATTTTTATATTTACAGAATCGCATCTATCTCCAAATAAACAGATTGATATAATTCAATTATCGATTCCGGATCAAACTGATTAGGACAAGATTATGAAAGCAATGCCAGATCGATGATTGTAGCCAAATGAACTAGTATTTGTAACAGATCACTCATGGTCATTAATCCTCTTTCAATCAGTCAGTGTTGTGTTTAACACTGGTTATACTGATATAATGCTTATAGCATGTGTTCAAAGCTACAAACAACATGTAGCAACACTGACAAAGGTTTCAAAGTTTTTAATACAAGGAGGTACCTTCCAATATGTCATAGGTACCAAAAGGTTTCGGACTTGATATTTTTATGATTTTTTTTTGCTGGTTCACTAAATTCAGATGCTGGTACTCTTAATGACTTTGTGCGGGTAAAAGTACCTGTCCACTCTGAAATCCCTGCACACAACTATTCTTTTTTTTTGGAGAGGGAAGAATAAAAGCACTTTATAGTTCGCTTTACAACTGTAAATGCCCCAAGCATGAGTCAAGCAAACAGACAATAAATGCCATTTTTGTGAATTGCCACACCATTATTAAGATAAATAAGAAAAAGAAATGTGTGAATAAAACAAGTATGATTAACATGATAAAACTAGTAAAGTAGAATGGGTCTAAAACAAACTTCTGTCAACTGAATGGAAAGTTCAATACACAGTATGTCTTACGAATCCTCAATTAAACACATAATGTGTATATGTACTTGATTTTTTAAATTTACAATAAAATGCAATTTTTTCATACCAAGAATAAGATAGTGGAAAAGTAAGGTTAATATGAAAGAATTACTTTGACCTTTAAAACATAATTTTTCCTTACCTCTATTATTGGCTTTTAACTTTTATGCATTTGGACAAGGCAGAAGGGAAAATTACTTTATTCACTATATTATTTAGTAACAACAACTGGTCCTCCATATTATATTCCTGTAATACAGCTAAAGCCTTAACTTGCACTTAAAGTATGTTGTGGTGGTAGTGAACATGGTAGACCTGCAAAAAAATAAATATAACGTGTACGCGTATGGCTTTAATACATAAGTATAAAGTTTTATTGTTTTCAGAATCAAACTGCATCAAACTTTCATATTGAAAAATATAATTTTTTTTTGCACAAGCCTAAGAGACTAGAGAGTTTAACATGCACGTCTTTATAAGAATGTACAGTTTTTTGTGAGGGAATGCAATATAAAGTATATTGTTGAAAAATTGTATGTGATCCTGAATTCACAGAAATTATCACATGGTATGAAAATGTTGATTTAAATAACACAATCCAGAAGCATTTGTCTTTTTTGTAAAATTGTAATAGAAATAAAAACATAGTGTCATAAAGGTTTCTAGTTTATAAAATTTGTCAGTAGTGTCAACTAAGTTTAGGGTACCAGCAAATATATTCTGAAAAATTTGTAGACCTAAATGTAAACATAACGTAAGTTTACGACATTTTTTTTACCATCGGTTAGTTATTACATTATTATAACACGAAACTGCTCGTTTATTGTAACACTGAAGGAACATAACTTTAAAAAGGGTCTTGTTCCACATTGGGGAATATAGGAACCCCGTTGTATCGATCTACTTAATTTTAACATGGCCGAAAAAAATTGAATTTTAAAAACATGATAAAATATGATAACAATCAGAATTGGCCAGATAGAGAGACTAGTAATATCAGTGGATGTAACAAAGAAGGAAACCATGATAAGTGTGTTTATTTATGTTGTTTATGGTTGACAAAAATAAGTTATTAATAAATAGATCGATAAAATGAATAGATTGATACCGTGGGGTCCTACTATACATTGACAACTTTACTTTTTAAAACACCTGTTCAAAATAACCTTTACAATGTACATCCTAACCATATGCAGACTATTTTAACAAAGTAAAGATCAATCTAGGACATTCCAGTATTTAAATATCAATATATTAACTGAACCCAACATCCTTCAAATTATGGAAAAATATTATGTTACTCTTAAATGAAAACAAAATTGGTTTGTTGGTTACTTTGTTAACTTAATTTTCTTGTAATGTGGTGTTTACCGGTTGTGGAGAAACATGTGTTGGAAATTTGGAAAGGGGAGGTCAATTATCACTAAGCCATGTAAGTCTTTGGAATTATGATGCTGATCAGTTATAATTTCAATATTAATATTTATGAATATAAAACATAGGCAGTACAAGGGTTTGCCAATTTGAGGGGTGGGGGGGTACATTATAATGTCACAAGCATTGTCTTAGTTAAGTAGAATAAAGTAAAGTATTTTTTTTCATTTGCATTTAAAAGACACATGTACACAGGTACATATATGCATATACACAATTATAAAAAACGAATACATAATTTGTCGACAACGTCAACGACATCGTCCACAGCCGCAAGTCTAAATTAAGCTATAACTTATATAAAACTATCGCGACATTTGAAACTGACCACCCCATATATGGCAAGAAATTAGTCCAGATAATTTAAAGGGGATTTTGTTTTGTAAAAAAAAATTGTCTGGACTGTTTTCTTGCCATATCTAGACCACCCCTAAGTATCAAATTAAGGCATAACAGTAAACTTACCACTATACAGCATCTGCTTTCCTGTCGTATTTAATGGTAGCATGTGCTCGTGTATTATTCTAAAGCTTCTCCGCGATTGAGATCTTCCAAATATTGGCAATCAAGAACGGATCGAAAATAATCAGTATCATTAATAATACTCCCAATATTACTACAAATTAAATGTGTTTTACGCTTTCTGTCATTGTTAGACATTGTACTACACAGATACGTATTCGACTTAATGTTGCATATACGCGTAGTAAACCAAAATTATTATCGACGCAGCAATACGTTGCCATGGAAGCGACGCTATTGACGTTGCTTTCAAAACATTAACCGTGCCTTAACATACCCGCGTATTGCAAATGCAAATCTATATTCTGTTTTTGGCAAACAACACAAATATGCTTCAAAATATCATTTAATTCACTGCATCTTTCACCTTCCCTTTCCAACGACGCAACAACAGCCTGATTGTCGACCAATGCATTTATCCTATGATGAGCAATTCTATCGACTAGACAGAAGGGTTTTATACAATGATTCCGCTTCTTTCAAATGGATAGGGCGAGTATCATTTCGATCAAATAATTTGCCAAGCTTACCCTACTGACTAACGACTGCAGCCCAACGAAAAACAGAAGCATCAGTAGCTATTAAAATCTGCATATGTTTTTCATTTCGCCAGGGGATAAAACCATCCCAACTATCAAGGAACTCCCAATGCGCAATTTCGTCTCTTGATTTCCCTTCAACCCGTATCATTCTACTATTTTTGTCGCCCTTCCAATTGCTAAATTTGCTTCACGAGTGTACAACGTAGCTACCCGCACAGCTAACATAAATGAGATGCATTTGCCTGTAAAACGTTGAAGACATTTTGAAGAAATTGATTTCCTAGCCAATTGCAAGATAGTATTCCTAATTTCTGCAAAGGATTTCTTCTTTTTATCCGGTAGGACAAAAGCCTGACGAATTGAATCTATTAGCATACTAAGAAAGATAAGGACTTGACAATGTAAAAATACAGATTTTTCGAGACCAATAAAATAGCCAAATCTAACAAGTATCTCACATACTATGTAAAGATATCTGTATGCCCTTGCAATGGAAGATTCATAACATGTTTGAGTTTTAATAAACTGAAGAATATGCCTATCATCTATATAGTGTAGACAAGGAACTCCAAGTTTCCTACAATAGTCCATATGCATCCTGCCCCGTAGTGTGATAAATATAGGCACTTGCCTTGAACCCAAAAAGAAGTGTATTCCATACAAAATATCACGCCCAAACTGAACACCAAAATATGTCCTAGAATTTTCACTCAAAAATATTTGATCGTAACCAGATTTGTTATCAACAGACGTCATGAATGAATCCATTTCAACTAACCTTGGTACCTCTTTTAAATTATCAAATATAAAAGGCTTATCTACAATCAAAAGGTTCAAAAATCTCTTGTCATGACATAAACGGGTTTAGATTCTTCTATTGTAAGGGGCATAACAAGGTGAGGAGGATCGACTTCACCTACTCTTCCCTAGACAGACAAAGAGCCATTATTTACTCTATCAATTAAAGTGTTTTTAATAAACTCGACATGGTCTTGACAAATAAAAGTATTTCGGAAATGCATAAAGAGAGGTTTGTCAAAATCAAAAGACTGCCCTTTAAAGTTACCTCGAAAATGTCTTAAAAAGTTATCAACATTCACCCCATTTTCTAACCAATCTGAAACTTCTTTATTAGCGCCTAAAGCTTTCCACATATCAACATCCTTATGTAAATTACCTGCTCTAAAAACTGCGGGTTCTAAATGGTAATTGTTCCAAATCAAAATCAATATCTTTAGAAACATTCTCTGCATTGGGAAACCGAAATGGAGGTTGAAGAACTCTGTAGTTAACAAAGCTTTCATCACTTGCGTTCGATTTATGGTCGGCAAAAGTAGGATCAAAAGAAATATTAAACTTACATTGACGAATATTCGTTTAACATGCAATTTTTTTTACAAGGAAGTAAATTATCCCACAAAGAAAACAAACCGGGAAAAGTTCTCCAACCCCAATTCCGCGTGACAAAGGATTAGATTTCCTGAAATGGAAATTAGAAAACTATTTTACCTCAATTGTTTTCAAAAATAGCGTCGCAATTTTAAAATATACTAATACTGAACATAAAACAGGACTAGAAATATAAGAACACATGTCTAGAAAAATCTACATACTTATTCTTTTTTTAACTTCGGGCAGGCATTTACATGATGTCCGTTTTCTTAAAAAAAACACCCCTACCAACAGATTTTCTAGAAAACCTAGGCCGATACCCATGCAGCTGAAAAGACTGACCATTAAATGGGTACCCTTGAAATAAACTAGGTTGCACAGTCGGACCATTGAAATGAGGCAAACCAACAGGAGCACTAAACGGATAAAGACGATAAGGGTATGGAAAACATTGCTATCCTAACACCCCCCACCCCAGGATTGTAAACAGGTTTCAAATCTTTCTTTCACGTTTACATGAGGATTTTTGCCAATCAGCAATAGTCGCCGAAATTTTTGTATTCTCCGACGACCCCAAAAGCTTCAAACATAACCCACATATATCATCATGCGTTTCAACTTGTTTACACGTCTGTAAGGCTTTACTATAAAAGTCAGTTTCAGGATGATTAGCTTCAAGTGCACTCTCAACTAATACCTCCACGACAGCAATAAGGACACTATCAGGCGTCAACATGGGTCTTCCTGCTATTGCTCGGACGTTTTTTAATGCCTCTGCTACTTTTTCAATATTTTTATGGACTTTCAAACTATCAAAATTACTTTCCAATTTTTTACGTCTCTCTTTGAGATCTAAACTACTAGGATTACTTGCAGACGTTATGCTACTAACCAAAGCTGGGGTTACTGCTAGAGTAACTGCTTCAGCCGAGACTGGTCCTGATCTTCCCGAGTTAGATGCCGAAGGGTCTACAAAATGACATAATATAAACTACTAAATTTCTCAGTAAACCTATACACAACACATAAACATTCACAACATACGCGAGACGAACAACATAATCGTGCATACAAAACAAATATATTAGTCGGGCCGAGAGATATTCTGAACTACCAAAGTAAAACAGAAGCGTAATAGGTCTCACGGTGATCTTTTATTTAACAAAATTGGCGAGCTTAATATATGCCACACTAAAAACATTTCATTGATCCTGATACCTAACATTATACTGTCAAAATTTCATAACAAAACATCTCCAAAAGAGGGTAACAAAATTATCGAACGGTCAGAAATATAAAATTAGTCCTGGCTTGACACAAGCATCTTAAAGCGTCTATCAAAAGAACGATAAATTAAACCCATACAAAAGACATTCTTACACTTATGACTAAAATGTATATTATAAACGTGAATAGCGTTTTAACTTTACACAACATTATAAACTAACCTTGCTCTGCAGCACCCAAAGCCGATCATTTTAGTCCTCCTACTAAATTAGCCATCAAAATGCTTTTGTGCATCAGCTGTTGAGCATTTTCCAGTGTTATTAGTTTCTCGCAAGAGCTATCGCGTCCTCTGATGCCTCTCCCGTCAGCTTCTTAAAATTCCACTGTTAGTTCTTCTAACCAAAAATTTTCCAAGGCATGATCCTTCTTTAATCTTGCGAGGTTTCCCGTGGCGACATTAGTTTCCAGAGACTTAAAGTCTATAATCAAAGGTAATAAACCTTTTCCCACTAAAGTATGTTTGGGTTTCAAGATTAAGTGAGCGTCTGCCATCTAAAAAATCAAAATGACATCTAAGCAAGATTTATTCACATACACACAATAGCAAATTATAATACTTTTAACGAGTCATTTAAATCAATAACTATATACGAGAAAGTCCCAGTTAAACCGGCTTTCTAAAATAATTTATAAGGTCAATTACACATGTACATGTGACCATATATGAACGAAAACTGTCGACAGACATGAAATAAAAGGACATATAGAATATACAAAACTGACACTAATAAAATTGACGTCCATTCCAACCACTAGTATTTGAAATAAGTGGTCATAAGTTGCACCAAGTAAACGCTATCGCATTAAACAGCGGACATCCAGCTCTGTAATTCGAAAATTAAAAATAAATAACGAACGACTCCATCCGTACTACAATTTTTCTTTAAAAACAAATTTAAATTACTTCCACGAACGGACGACACAATCCGCAAAACCAAAATAAAACATTTTTACCAAAGAACCACCATCCGTAATTCAATATTCAAGAAATTGCCAACAAACGACGCTTTACGTTATTCAAAATTTAAAAAATGTACCAAACGGATACCATGCCTGTACTAAAAATTTTCAAATTACCTACGGACGACACATCCGTACTTCAAAAAAAAACTAACCAAACGGACTAAAAGTTTATCCAAAAAGACGACAATGTCCTTACAAACATGAAAATAAGAAATAAAATATATACTATCATTAAAAGGAATGGCTAATTACAGTCGTTTAATAGAAAGCAACGAGTTCCACGTCGGCAAAAAGTGCGGCGAAATGGAGAGGACAAGAGAGCGTCTGTCTTCGCCGACTGGGTTTCGAAGAATGATTTAAATTTGTAGATCTCGTAAATTCTCGTGTGAGGTCGATTAGGATATCAAATTTAAAATGCTCAAAGTAATCACACAATCAAGTATTCAAAATAGATGTTTTGTTTTTGTTTGTTTGAATGGTATTTTAACGCCACTTTCAGCAATTTTTCAGCTATTTCATGGCGTCCAGTTTTTATTGGGGGAGGAAGCCGGAGTACCCGGAGAGAACCCCCGACCTGCGGTAGGAAAACTGGCAATCCTTGTCAATTAAGATTGGAGTCGAGTATACCCTGCCTGCAGTGACAAAATACAAGTAAGAATCTTTCTAATACAGAATAAAAGAGTTAGATGGTAATTTTGTGGTTGTGCATTACTACCTTTGATTTTTAATATTGGTTTGTTTTGTTTGTTTGAATGGGAATTAACGCCACCTGAATTAAGTGCACACTGCCTGCAGTGAGACTCGAACCCGGCAATCTAAGTGTTGGCAAACCACTTGATCAATAGTAGACGAAATAACTAAAACACTTGGCCAACGAGACCCATATTGGTGTCCCATTTCCTATAAAATAGTTTAAACATTTTCCAAAATTCCTTTGGGTTTCTGACTGTCGTAGCCGTTTTTTTAAATAAATTCGTTCCGTAATGTACTTATTAAGTCTTTTTCGATATTGTTGTTTTGCCTTTGTGCAGTATTTAGTAAACCGTCTATGTTTAGAAAACATTCTTTTCGTTATATAGCTAGTTTTTTAAAATTTTCTGGTAAATGACTTAAATGTATCGTATGCAGTGCTAATCATTAACATTTAATATCACTCGCAGTAATGTTTAGACATACAATTTTTTAAAAATCGTAAAGTTTATCACCATCAATGTTTTTTATTAATTTATTTTTTCATGTTTCTACTCAACATTATAATTCATTATATATTCATTTACATTAAACGTAAAAAAGTTCCGATATCATTTACTTTAAATAAAGACAGTTAAATATTTACTTGATTTCTGTTAAAAGAATGATAGTCATGTTCATTGGATGCGCATAAGTTAATGAAATTATGACAACGGATTAATATTGCTTGTCATAAAGTCTATCAATATATCTCCAGTTTTCTCTGATATATCATTATCTCAAATGTGTGGTATGCTCGGGAAAACAAGAATCTTTCTCTTAGTCCTAGTATTTATGCCACATGTCTTAGAATATTAGCCTTCATGTAATTGAAACCTTTTATCATACCTGATTTCCTTGATTGTTGTTTTGATGTGTTTATTCTCTGATTTAATAGCTTCAAAATTTTGCTCATAAAGTATGTCTTTTTCTCTACTTAAACTAAACGTTTTAAGCTGTTGCTACAGTTTGTGTCACAATTTTAATGCTACTTTCAAAATTTCATATCTATTTGGATACTTAATAAATGAAAGACAGTTGATGAAATATTTCATCAACTAATCGTACCAAAAGTCACCAGATTCGCTGTTTTGGTTTAGAGTTAATTGCGTGGTTTGTGGCGAAATTGGGTGACTGGGGCTCTAGGTGGAGACAGGACATTTTCATGACATAAGAGATATCTGAAGGGAAATTTTGTTGAGGCTGCATATTTGTATTTGGTTTCCTTGTTTTCCTTGAATAATTAAAAGGGATCATATTAGGTTGCCGGGTCAGTTAAATTCTGTATTGTTTACATGTTTGACGTCGTGAGTACCTCTCTTGACGTAGAATCGTATTTGTAGAATCAAATATAATATGATTATATTTAAATAATGATTATTTTTGTACATTTATTTTGACGTTTACATAGTCACAAATACTAAATTCTGGCTTCCCTTGGCTGAGCCTCAATTTTGATGGTCAGGTTTTGGCGGGAAATTCCTCTATAGTTCTGATTGGGTGAGTTTAGGGTCATGGGTTATTCTTTGTCTGTTTGTAAAATTGTGGTCAGATTTTGTCGACTTTAATACTGAAGAAGACATATTGTCTTGGTTGACATTTTTCCAGGATTTATTTGCCTGCCTTGTTTTATATTCAATTGATACATGCGTTTAGGAAAATAACATTATTTTTTCTAAGTTGTACACACATATTGATAATTCTTAAAAATGAACTTATAAGTGGTAATTTTTTTTTTACAGAATAATATTTAAGAGCTTATTGAGGTTCTGAGGAGACACAAATACCTTTGTACCACATACAGGGTAAGATTTGTGTATATTTATGTACATGTTTTAATATGTTTACATGTGTTCTATCGTAGTTGTACTGTTTACCTCTTTTAAAATATAAATGTTTGAATGTTCAGTGCTATATATGTTTTATAATGTTTAAACTAATATAAAGACGTGCTTGATAAGTTTCGCCGATAGTGACATTGAGTTCTTTTGAGTTATTTCCCTTTCTACTCTGTGAAGTACTATGTATATACAAACGTCTAAGTATTGTGACAACCATATAATATATTTATCCAGCGGATTTCTGAAACATCAGAAATACAGGGTTAATATCAAATATTTATTAGTTATTATACGGTTGTAGACGTATATATATAGTCTAGAAGATTATGCAACGATACAAATGACGGTGTTTCTTGTCAAAAATTTAGACAAAGACTGACCTACGAATGGCCTTAGTCGTTGAATGTCAATTTAAATAAATGAAGTAAACAAGTCAAAACATATTGATCTTAAACTTTCTCATCTTAACCCAAAATAGTTGCTTCACAGTCCGCCACCCGGGGACGTGCCGTGCTGTAACTTGGCTTTGGTAACATTGAATACATCTTTTTGGAATATTTGACCAAAGCCAAGAAACAGCAAAAACGATTAACCGAAATGCGTCAAGAGCTGTTACTCGAATACGGTTGATCGTACAGCTTCGAGCCAAATGTACCAAATGAAGGTCTTAATAAGGGGAGTTTTTTCCCATTTATTGTCTGCTTCTATCTTTTATGGTTTATGAGATATAGTGCTAACAAGATCTATGGTGACCTTTCACCTTGACTTTGACATTTTTAAATGTAACATATGTCACTTCACTTAGGATCAATGGTGTGGTCCCAAGTCTCTAGGACTTACGGTTTTTGGAGAAAAAAATTTTGACGCGTTGCGACATTTTTCAGGTCAAAAATGCGCAATCAGGAAGTTGATTGGAAGAAAAAAATGTGCATGTTAAATCATCGCCATAGAGCACTCCACATTTTGTACACTACAGATTTTGAGAATCTGTTACGGTTTCCGAGTTTATCTGCTAACAAGGGTTTTGGTGTTGGGGCAGATAACTCTGTTACTAAAAATAGATCGGTCTAAAAGCATGAGTCTTGTTATTTCCGGATATGACCAATTAATGGTACCAAGAATCGGGGTGATATGTCGAGGCACTTTTTGGCAAACCTCCGCGGAAGAAGAAAAAAAATAATAATCGTAAGAAAGACAAGAAGGTCTTTCCACTGTATTGGAAAAGACCTTAATAATAACGGAGATAGTCTGTGCATTCAAATTAATTACCAGAGGTGTGTTATCTTCCCGAGGCTATATCAAGGGTAAACTATTTTATAATAATAATCGTTGTGATGTAAATTTCGAACCACTAATTGGTATGACGTAAATTGGAACTTTTGGACGTTCGAATGTGTAAAGGGATATTGTACATCATAAGCTGTTTGTGTGGATTACGTGTTCCGTATTAATAAGTATGCTTCTGGTGGGGTCTAGCTTGGCTACGAGAGGTACGGCTATAAATGAAAATAATATAGCACTAGAAAGGATTAATCCACAAACAGCTGAAAATCTTAATTAATAATAATGTTCCATACAATAAATTTTCACAAAATATAACAATATTTGTATCCGAAATATAAATCTTTAAATAACTACTTTTGATTTTTCCATCAATTTTAATTCCCTTTAATTTCTTTGGTTTATTCTTTTTAAATTTATATAGATTTTATATTTGCAAAATACGATTGAAATATTTAGACTATTAAATATATTTTTATTACGTTAAATTTTTTGTTTAAACCCAATTATTTTATAAATTATATTTTAGATCAATAATTAAATTGGAGTAGGAAATAAAATAATTTAATATATATTATGTTTAAAATAAAATAACATGTACTCACCTATCAATGAAAATAATATATCACTTGTAAGGAATTATTCACAAAAGAATCAACAGTCGAAAATCAGCTTACTTTGTCGGACCGTTTTGTTTTATAATCCCAACTGATTCGCTATGGCTTTCAAACTATTGACCGTCTTTTTGGATCCATTCTTTGAAGGTGAGGTTCTGATAGGTTGACTGTATACCCGGCGAAACTATATTTTACCTTTTTCCCAAATTATTCTTGTTATTAATTTTGATTTTTTGCGATTTATTTATTATTTTGTTAAACATTAGAATGTCCAAAATTTTATTTTATTTGCAACATAATTTTAGCAATTATTACATTTTTCAAAATAAATCAGCTACTGTTTATGTAATATATCTTTTAATAAATTATGTATTTAATGCGTTGTACCTACGCAACATTTTTGTTTACTTTATAATCTGGGTGTTTGGAGGTGTTGCATTTTGGCTCATGTTCTAACGTGTCGTAAAAGTACCTTCTGAGAAGTCTGTTCTATTTTCGAGACTGCAATGTTAAGTTAAACTGGTGCTAATGACTTTCTTTGTTTTAATCATTGATTAATTATAGATGTTACTCGTTGTTTTTCTCAAAATGTATGATGATTCATCTTTTTTTTCTGAAATTTAGTCAATAGCTTTGTATGATCATGCCGTATTGTGGGATTTATTATACTTCCGTTTCCCATAGGAGGGATAAGTGGTATACTGCTTTGGTCTCTCTCTCTGTGCGTATAAATAAAGTTATACGACGTTGGTTCCATTAAGGGACATTAGCTTACTAAAATACTTGTTAAAAAGATATTTTGTCAGTTCAGTTTCTCATGGAACAAAACATTATTTTTGATGATGGATAGAAGCAAGCTTATTGTCAGCTGGCAAATGGTGGAAAAACATCACAACACATACATTTTGATTATTTTTCTTCTTCATGTCAACACAGAAATACATCACTTAATATTGACAAATGTCATGTACACAGGATAATCACGAATCATATTTAAAACCAATTACATATTTATTCAACATCAGGTCCCAATGGGCGTTCAATAATAATAATACTGATACTTGAAATGTAAGTATGACACTTAAACTTTAGTGGTTTGATATTGTCAGTCTAAAACAATATTTCCGGAGTGTTGTAAATGCTCTGTCAATGTTCAACGTTCGCCAGAAAATGTGTATAAAGCAAATATAACAGAATTCAAACTCACATCACAAAGACACGTATAGAATTATGACAGTTTTGAAGGGATGCAGAACACTTTCACTGAAAATGATTGTCAATAATTTTCTTAAAATTCACCATATAGTATGTTTTTTATACCCCGCCACACAACGTGTCGGGGTATTATGTGATGCCCTCCGTATGGATATGAGTGTCCGTCCGTTTGTCCGTGCCTTAGTGGTTTTCAAATGATAACTTGAAAGCCAGCAGATTTTGTTTAAACTTTGCAAGCTATTAAATACCATAAAAGGAATATCAAGCTCGATTTTCAGCATAACCTAATTTGTAGTTTTCAACTTAGGCCAAATCAAGTTTTTTTTTGGTCAACACTATGTGGTTTCCAGATGATGACTTGAAAACGCGTCAACAGATTTTTTTAAACTTTGCACAGCTGTTAACTACTATAAAATGAAGATCAGGTAGAATTTTCAGCACAATCCCATATGTAGATTTAAGTAATTTGGATAGGTCCCAGATCAAGGTAAAAATTGTCTTCTGGATTAGACTGTTATCATGCTCAGCTGTTTTTGTAGGCTGATATGTAATTCAGAAAAATGTGTTCATGAATATTACAACAGTGCAACGCGGCGGGTATCATTTAATGTCCCATTAAATGGACTATTTTTATCTTATTAAAAAATCTTTAAGTGTTGAAAAACAATTTTTTTGTCAAAATTACCTCCCTTGCTAAACTTTTATTTTCATTATTTTTGCCAATACTAAACTCATTTATGCGAAAACTTTTTATTTCAACCATTAATAAATTGACGAAATTATATAGAAATAAGGTTTTCATTATTAGTTTAAATGTTATGGAAATAAGATCGTCTCCATAAAGAAAACAAAATATTATACCACGGACTAAATAAAGACTCACATCTAAGGGACAAACACATACAGTAAGAATGGAAACGATTAAAATTATTGTCAGACTTGTTTTCATCTCATCTGCGATGAAAAAGTAATATACATGTAATACGCTTCTCATTGCAGAAAAATGTTTTAACATCTTAGCAGATTGTTGTAGAGCATGTAAATACTCGACAATGTGTTTCATCCTTCATTCGAATAGGTCCGTTATTCTGCAGTTTTTATTTACTCTCATATTTGAATTAACTCAAACTGAATATAATTAGTTGAATTAACTCAAACTGAATATAATTAGTTGTGACTATTATTTTCACTGTCAGATTGTTCCGACTCACTTTCTGGTATTGGTTCGGCCTTGATGGTTAAATCAATATCGGCATATTGGTTCTTATTCTCAATACCGCGAACACACAACTTTCGTTTCTTTGGCGCAGGTTTAAACTCTACTTGGATGTACTTAAGTTGGTGATTAAACCACATTGATTGTTATACACAAAAAAACGACATTTTGTAAATTGCAAAAACATGTTAAATAACACATTTGTATTTAGTTAGGCTTAATTTGTATAAAAAACCTTCAGATTCCATGTTAATACAATTAGTTCAGAACCATAATTATTATACCAAAGAAATAATTTGTGAAATGTGTCAAAATGAAAATATCAAAAATGTTAATTAATTGCATGCAAAGTTGATGTGCGTTTAATTGACGGGTCATTTTATATTTTATTTTTACAAAACAAAAATATTTAACATAAATCATACAGCTGGGGAAGTATTCTGCAACTGTGCTACAGGTGATCTTAGGTTTTCTTCATCAAGAACATTTTGACCATCACTGTTACTTGTTCTTGCTAAAAACATGCAAAACATACAAAATAATGTGAACATGTAAGATTTTATATTTTAACTCGCAATCCTAAAGGGATATTTTTGTTATTTTGATCAAAATATGGCATGTTGACGATACAAATAGTAACTGATAATGAATTCGGTATTTTACTATTCCAACAACAGTTAAAGCGCTATTTTTCATTTTGGCCAAATCAATAGACAAAAAACTGATTGTAAATACATGAAGTACTCGCTGATTTCATACGTATTCAATATCATGGTAGCTACATGTAAACCACTACATCTAATAGCTTAAATTATTAAACAAAGTCTAGTTATATGCCTGTCATTTGTATAAACGATATCCGATACACGACGCAAGATACCTGTCTTTCCATTTCATTAAACTGTATACTTGCATAGCTTTTTAGGAAAAATGAATCCGTAAGTAATTGCTTGAAACGATTCCTTCTAACACACCTGGTTTCACAACAAGGTTTTATTGGATTTGCAAATTATTGTGAGTTGTTGTCTAATACACATGATAATTTGTTATCTGTCATGATGTCGATAACCTAAATCAATTGACAGTGCTATGTAAACGTTTTCAACAACTTTTGCTACCTTTATATGCAAACGCCCAATAACAAGCTGTAACTGATAAGAATACAAATATAGCTGCGCCAAGGAAACAGGCCAACACCGCTTTTGATATGCCATTTTCTAGAAAGAGAAACAAGATACACGAAACGTGTCATTTCTAGCAAAATCACTATTAAGTTTACTGTAATGAGTCGTTACAGCATAACTCCGAATTTGTTAACTTTAATTATTTATATAGTTAGAGACAAAAGTTATTTGACGTCTAATTATGTAGTCGGCGACTTAAAATGTACCATTATAATTATTTATCCAAATATAATATGCGAAAAATTACGTGTTTATTCTTTTAATGATAAGAATTACAATAATACGTTATGTTTACAAGAAGAATTAGCACAAAATGAATACTCACACCCAGGAGTTTTATGCTTATAATCTACAAATAAACTGTTTCCCTGAATTGCTACATACTTTTTAATGTCTTTGAGGTTTAAATGATATTTCTACAACACCATATTCGTTCAAGAACTGTAGTTGTAAAATTCATTCTAAATCATTGCATTGTTTCGGAAATGCATAATTTCTTAATCGATTTGGTAAAAAATGTTCACTCGGATCAGGTTTTCCGGATTTATTGCATTAGCTGGGATAAACTTTTTACTGATACGATTCTACAATTATACACTCCACGATTTCAATTTTGTCAACAATGGCATCATTACGTAAAAAGTGTTAATATTATTGTAGAAATGTCAGCTGAACGGCGGAGAAAGGAAAAAAAATATTTAAACAAAAGATAGCAGTTTAATTGCGGAAAGATGTATAAAGCCCAAGAGTGTTCTTGCTCCAATACAAGTAATAGGACCTCTTTGTAGCTCCGTCCATAAAGAAGGAGCTACATTATTGTATCTATTCAACTAAGTAATCAACAATTACTGAACCAGTAACTAAAACCTAAACATATGCGATTAATTCAATTCTCTTATAGGCCATTTACTTTACACGGAGAATAAAACGAAATCAATAGCAGACACTGTACCTTTGGTAAATATGCATGTTGCATTGGTATACAGAGACCTATTCACAAATCGTAATCGAATGCAATATCTGGTGTTAGCTTTAAGACCACCGAGCGCAACATTACATTGTTCCTGGGACGTTGCATTTACAATCGTTTCATGTTTGTGCCAGATGTATTCACTTTCACGTTGGAACTCGACATAAAATAATTGTGGATATACATCATCAAAGTTACAATGCCATGATACATGTATGGCTTCTTCTGTTGACAACGCTTCATATTTGTGTGTCAAAAGTGGGTACTCTGCAAAACAGTATCCGACACATTTTAAGTAAACCAGGACTTATTCATAGTGTTATAGATATTAAGGACGAAAACATATTTTAAATTAAATCTATGAAAATTAACATGCTAAATAAATTATGACTACTCAAAAAGTAATATTCATTTCATCTTACATTTACTTTACGCCTTCAGAAAAGTCTAGCGGAAGAAATCAGTATCAGAATTACAAATTATGGTGTGATATTAAAACAGACACGAATAAAAAAATACAAGCACAACAGGCAACATTAAAATATTGCAATATGCAAATAAGAAAGAGCACGAACCCATTTAGCTTCTTTAACAACAAATACCCGAGAAGCTAAGTTGATATTCCTGTTGTATCCACAGCTTTCCTTCTTTATCAGGTATGCCATTAGTAAGGTTACATACATAATATCCACTAGATGTGGAGGAATGCACTGGCACAATAATTGTAGATGTGCTTGAAAGGTAGAATAAATGAGTTCCAAGTTTGCTTGTATGTTCCCACGCAGAAAAAGTATATGTATCTGGTACACCATTGGGAACACATTCCAGTTCAACTTCAACAGAATTCAAAACTGTGTAGCGAATGGAAATATCGGGTGCATCTATGAAATACAAGTCATTTATTGATTATGTAGACCTTTTATTTAACATTTGCAAATACTTTTGTATATCTACTATTTCTAATTAAGATTATCTTGAAACAAAATGTACCTGAGATAAGAACCTTTGTAATTTGTAAGGTAGTGCTACTACGAACAATATCAGATCCACTTGCTACCTCACAAGTATATACTGTGGCACTGGTGCGATTAACTTGATCAATAACGCAAGTAGATGAATTGCCCACGATTGTGGTGTAGCATTCGGGTTTCCAGCTAATTGTAGCTTGTGGGTCAGTACTGTCATGTTTACAAGTCAATGCTATTTCGTCACCCTCCATTATATTATAAGGGTAGACGTCAATAGTTACATGTAGAATATCTGAAAGAAGAAATACATACATGCATTATTTCTCTTCATTATAAGTAGAGTAATATTAATTGATTATATTCTTGGTTCACGTCCAGCGAGCAGTATTTCAGCTATATTCATGACAAGAACAAGTTAACAAACAATTACCACTTTGGGAAAGATTGAACAAACGGCAAACACTTTGAATGACACTGTAAAAATATTGGGTATGAGTAGGTGAGGAAATTTAGTCTTTTGAAGCTTCAACTAGTTTATTTTTATCGGCAAAATAAAAAAGGAGTCTTCGTCATGCAGGAATCCTACCATTTTCCAAACATTTTTCCCACCGTGGTCCGACGTCAGGCTTCCCGTATTATGACCTGACAATCCCCTAACGAAAGGGCACCACTATTCGCCACCTTGGGCAGTATGGTCGCAGTATATACACAAAAAGGAATAGACATTTAATATTAAATTTCAAAATTTAACACGTTCACGTGTAGTCACATACTAGGTTTAGAGGGTCCATATATGTTATTCGTATATGCATGTTCTTCCATATTATGCACAGAAAGGAAGCAGAGGATAACTAACTGTGGTAAAAAAATCATCCAAAAGCCATATGAAAACCAACATGTCAGTAAATAATGTCCCGAAGCAACTATCAAAAACAAACACAGAATATCAAAGTCAAAACATGGGAGTGAATAAAAATTATCAAATGGTGAACTGCAAAATGACTGCGAAAAAAAAGGGATAAACTAAATACAAACAATTCAGAAATTCGCTATAGAACAATGCAACAAACCACCCAAGTTGTTTAATTTGTTATTATCATTTGTTGACTTTGAACTTCGCCTACATGTAAATATTTTTTTATATCAAGATACATAGGTCGGTGTAAAGCATCAGACCTATTGCTATTATAAGAAGAGAAAGCAGATGTTTTCAAGTAATACTCGTGAGATATCAAACAATTAATCAACGCGGAGAAGGGATGATGCAACTGGACCAAAACAAAAATGACTAACAGTGAAAAATTATTTAACAGTATTTAAAGTATTTATGGTCCCCAGTTTGGCCTTACAAACTTTAACGAGAGTACGGCGTGACTGTTTTCCCACAATTACCCAAATATAACTTAACACACATTAAAATAACAGTTGAGGCAGTTTAATTTTTTGAATTTTAAACGTTTTATATACTTTTTTTCCCACAATTACCCAAATATACATAAACACACATTAAAATAACATTTGAGGCAGTTTAATTTTTCAATTTTAAACGTTTTATATACTTATTTTCCCACAATTACCCAAATATACCTAAACACACATTAAAATAACATTTGAGGCGGTTTAATTTTTCAATTTTAAACGTTTTATATACTTATTTTTGTTGAAAAGTGTTTTAAAATGGAATTAACTGTTATTAACCCCATTTTCATCGTGAAAATTGCATATCTATGATGTACCCAAACACTCATACAATGACATTTTTTGTAGCACGCTTGTGACGAGTGATTTTGTTGATTAAGAAATATAATTGCATTACTAGGATGATTGCATATGTGAATTATTTCAATATTTTTATAGCATATATCACTTTGCGTCCGTCGTATGTTTCCAAAATGAGTTTCAGTGTTACAATTTGAGTGTTTGGGTAATACATTTTTACTATCATAACGGGTTTCATAAAATCGACGTTTACCGGGTAACTTGTAATGTTAATTTCACTTTTATAACATTTTAAACAAAAAAGAGAGTATATAAAACGTTTCAACATCATAAACTGCCATACAATATTATTTAAATGTTTGCGTATAGTTTTGGTAAGATTGGGTAAAATGTCACACCCACGGGAATGCCTACCCAACCCACCTTAAGACGCGCTGGGCCGCTCTCTTTTCTAAACAGAAATAGGAAATTTAGGAGTCGTCATGCGTGTCATATAATAAAAAATGTTACATGTGTAACTAACCATGAATGACAATTTCGTAGTCAAAATCCGTTTGTTTAGTTTGACATCTATAAGAACCTTCATTTAATCTGGAAAGGTTTTGTATCTGTAAGATACTATTTTCTGGATTTTCAGTTCGTTGTTGCATCTCCAACTACGTATGTGGTCAGCTTTGGTGGAACGAGCCAAGTCACTTCAATTGTAGAATGGACGTTACACGTTAAGTTTACTGTATCTCCTTCCTTGACATATATACGTTGTTTGCAGATAGCTGTTATATAATAATGTGAATACATTTTAACAAGATAACATAACAATAGTATGAAGTTTTTCTAACATATTAAGTTTAGTGTAAAATCCAACTCGGTGCGTTAATAAACACAGCCAGGTTGCCGCCTTATCAGAGCAGACGTAATGCTTAAACAGGTAATAAACCAAAAAAGCAATTTTATGGATTATTTATAGAAATCTATATTTCGCGTTTACATAGGACAGGTTTAATTTGGTTGTTCCGATTTCCGAGATCCTACCTTGTTACAAAATTATATTATTTTTCTCGTGTAAAATTTGGTAGAAAAAAAAAGAAAGAAATATAATTTCAAAATGAAGTAACATAATTATTACCATATAATTTAACAACAAGAAGAAAGAACCACAAAATTGAATGCTTCTTTTCATCAGTCACCGTGTCTGTGACTTCGTGTTGCTGCGCGACAAATGAAAACTGCTTACCGCATTTGGTGGAGCTTATGCTCCTATTGTCACGTAAGATCCAATGGTGCAATTTTATTTTTTTACATTTCATCGGCATTTTGAAATTCGGCTGTGCATACAAAAAACAATTGTTTGCGGTAGAGGCGGAAAAAACTCGCGGTTTGTCTGATTATCATTGAACGTCACGAAAATAATTTTTAAGTCCCTTGAAAACAAAACGTCGTTATGTTGGAAACATTATTTTGGATTTTCGTCATATAAATGTACCATATGGATAACTGAAAAAAGACAATAAAAAAATTGCATGAACACACGGGGTGTGATTTTTGAAATGGCTGGAACAGGTGTTTGTTTCCAAAGCGTTTAAAAGACGTCATATTAGAATCAAATTTGAAATAAAATCTTTTCAATTATTTTAAATAAAGTCATTAATTTAAAACCTATAGTGTGGATATCTGTTAATGGAATATTATTTGCAGCGACCATCTGCTGATGAGACATGTTCAGGGGTGGAAATAGCTTTTTTTCAATTTAAATGTATTATTGTTTATTTGTGTTTAAATGTAATTATTATTTATTTTATTTTTTTTAAATGTAACACTTTGTAGTAATTCTATATTTAATTTCTAGAACCTTCTCTAACTACTGTTTTTGCAGTTACGATATTTCACAAACTGAATTACAGAAAATGCGTTATTATATAGATAGAGATGAATTATCGAATTTTCCGAGTGGCAGAAATCACGGTAAATCACATGTGAAAATTATAGTTTATTTTCACTCTCGGGTTTTTCCCGCCAAAATTTTGTTCTATACAGATATTCATCTGCCGTTCATAAAATTTAGGATTAAGCATTACAATTTTACGAAAACAATTTCGATCACTCGTTTAATCAGATGCGTTATGCGGAACTCGTGATCATATTTTGGATATTCACTCCGCCCAATTAATTATCCTATAAATCTTATGCAAAATCTTAATCTCAACTATAAACATTGCTGAAATATATTATTTACAGAAATAAACAAATAGATGTTTCGTTCTAACATTTAACAGTACAGTATGTATTCTCTATTTCATTTAAAATATTGTTAGAAGTCGATTTTTGCAGTCAAGATAATTTATATATTAAATCTTTAAAATACGAAATTTTTGGTGTTTATGTAAGCTTTATGCTTAAATGTCAACATTGTTGAAAGAAGTTTTTGACATAAGTATATTATGAGATGTTTTTATTGCATTTAAAGTTAAAAACTACAACATTATGGCCGTCATTTCTGGTTTAAAAAATGTGCATTACCGATTTTTCCATTCACGAAATTATTCATTTGGAAGTACAAAAATACTTAACCTTTTATTTTTAAAATCCTTATGTTCTAACTTAAACCTTGTACTGCCAATTGGCCGATTTACGTTACCTTTCACTGCCAGAAAGCCGATTTGGCCGATTGACGTTGCCTTTCACTGCCTATCGGCCCGATTTCGGCCGATATTCTTTTAAATATTTTTCAGAGTAGTATTTATAGTTTATCACTTTAATTTAGATTAATTTGTTTTTAGATTGTATGTACCATATTTAAATTATCGGTATTTGTTTAACGAAGTTGTATTTTCAGTCACACCATTTCAAGGTACATGTAATGCACCGTGCCCTATTTAGAACAAATCTATTTAACATGACCTTGGGGCAGGTACTGAGGGAATCGAAGAGCTAAGCCTATAAGTGGCACAAAAAATGTCAAGAAATGAGTTTCAGGATAATCTGAAATTTCTCAACGTTTCATACCATACATGACAGGTTTGAATGTAATTCAACTACACTTAAATAAAAACCGTTATCATGATCTTACCGTTAAATGAAATTATAATTTACTTTCTGACGAATGTTTTTCTTCCAAAAATATTAATCGATAATGTAGAAGCGTTTAAATGAAAAATGTTTGCGTATTTTAAGTAGGACTATTTCTGCAGCAAGAAAATTAAGTTTGTTTTCATTGGATTTGCATCTTTTTAGCACCCTGACTATGAATCTTGCTTTGAGATTTTGAGGGGCCTCGGTAGTCGAGTTGTTAAGGTAGATCGTGTACAATTAATCACGTGGTCTGTCAACATTGAAATTGCGGGTTGGAGTCTTACTGTGGACAGTGTGCGCTCGACTCCAATCTAAATTGACCAGGATTGTTTTTCCTACCGAGAGTCGGGAGTTTTCTCCAGTCACTCCGACTTCCTAAAAAAACCTCACAATGTGGCAACGCTTTAGTTGCTGAGCGAGTCAGCCTTCCCAATGTCCTTTTGTAAAGGACACAAGTCGTTTCCCTATCATTGCAAAAAATCTTCCGAGCAGAGAATATCGCATCTTCTGTGATATTTGTTTTTGTTCCTTGAATTTTGCAACACGTCTTTGGATATATACGTATCTATGGTTAAATTTATATTATAAAGATTCTTTACAAAATAGTGCTTTTAATATAAACATAATTTACTACCTTATAAAATACAATGATTAGACGGTCGCAAACATTTAACAGGGGATTTGATCAGGGCAATCTTGAATTCCACATTCATCTAGAAGAATTCTAGATATCCCCAATCGCTCTAATGACAATCTTGAATAGTCATCAGAAAATATAACTTGATTCAAATAATATTGTGAAAAATAAACAGATAAAACAATATCATTTCAATAACTAAAAATAGTTAAAGAATACCGTATTGACATTCTATATTAAAGTTTATATTTAAATAACATTCTGTAGTTCTGCTTCTTGACAAACAATAGCATTAGTTTGTAAAAATGTTCATTCAGATTCCAAATCCCCATACAAAAGTTAGCTCGGTTCTAAATTATTTCATGTATTTTTATATGTAGTTCTCTATGTGTTTTGGAGTTTATTTAAGTACCGGTAAGCATTTTTGTTTAGGTTCCAACTGCTGCTGGCATAAAGGTGCCAGGTCTCCTCGTCGTTTTTTAAAGACCACGGGTGGTCTGGTGGTGACTTTTTCCTCTCTGGTCTGATTAATTGTTTTCTTTGTTGTATTTTAGTTTGTATTATTTTGTGTTTTGTTTTTTTGTTGGACTTATCCCGTATTTTCACTTACTTTTCATATACAATTCGCGTCGCGGTTTCGAAAGTGTTTGTACCAAATTTTAAGTCTATTTCAGATGAATTGAAGTTCAACTAATTAATTTTATTCTGACTATTTCTTAAACTAATCTGATAGGTAATATTTGCATCTGAGTTGTATATAAAAATGCCTGTATTATCAACCTAAACTGAGACTTTCAGTTAAGAATTCGTAAAGAAAAAAATCACATTTTTGAGATCTAAATTCACGAAGCCAGAAAAAATATTTTGTTCTCTCTGCGCTTCTAGAGAATCCTTTTTAAAACTGAAGATATTCTTCAATTAAATAGACATCTACAAAAGGTAATTTATTCTATTTTGTTGATATTGCTTAAATGAAGACATAAATTCTAGCTTTACAATAAAGCTCAATATATATGCTGTGGACTAGCTTATCAGATTTTATATGAAGTATAATGAAGGACGCTCAAATATCAATAAATACACAAAATATCAACAAAATAGACCTACATGTAGCCGTTTAAGAGATACTGGGTGCACAAATAACCACGTTCTAAATGAGTCGCCAAAAAGGTAATATAAGCTGCAGCTAACTGTTATAGGTGTTATAGGTCAAATGTAATTTTGGGTTCTCAACCGTAATATTGTTTAACCACTTTCCGTAAACATGTCCTTTTTAATTGCACGGAGACAAATGCAGATTATGCAATCTATGCTGGTGTCTAGTGTCGATGCAGCTTAGCACTAATACTCAAAATATATTTTAAGATTAAGAATGTTTCACTCTTACCTGAAACCATACTTGTAATTATTATCAAAACTATCCATTCTGCATTCATCTTTTAATTTAATATGAAGGTAATAAGTAAACACCAAGAAAACTGCCAAAAACGACATTTGGAAGAAATACTAATGACCTAAAGAAAAGAACACATTAACTCTTTATCATGATTCATTGTTTACGTCTAATAACTTCCCTCACGAAACAATACTTGATGTGACATACACGGATTTATGCTATTAATTTTAATCAGAGGGTACTTTAAAAACAATATTCATTTTTAGGTTACGCATGTGAGATCGGAATCATTTGAATTGACAGTTTTCACAATTTTAGCTTATATCGAAGGAATTGTGAAATTTTGGTGCATGAAACAACAAACTATCAAAACAGTACACAAATCAACCAATTCATTGAACTAAATTTCTGAACAATATATACAGATGTGCATAAAAATCGCTTAATAAATTGTTTATGACACTGATGGTTATATAGACCTGGCAGCTACCCCCTAAAACATGTGTGGAGTCGTATGGTATAATTCATGAATAAGAGTCTTTATATATATCACATATGTAAAGCCATGTCATTGTCGCACTGATGTTACCTTATGTTTTATATCCTGTCTTTATTTCAAGCTTTCGCATGTTTTGTCTTTGTGTTCTCGCGGATATTTATTTCCTGTTTTCATTACACTCAAAACAAAAAAAAAATTAATAAGGTTGTTACTAGTAAACGGAACAGTGATGGAAAAAAAATATGGCTGAGCCGATTTATTTGATTTTGGAGAAGCGATATTTTATTTGCTATATTCTGTACAATTGGTTTTGGATCAACTACAATGTCTACATACACAGATTTCCATTTTCGAGTGGAAGATAACACAGACTTTCTCAAAAGCCGACAAGAGTACATATTTCTTCCGCAACTTTCCTGTCGATATGCAGTAGACATATTTGTGTGAGACATTTAAAGTGTTTCCTTCGTTTCGCTGACATCCACTATGGACAAGAAGAATTTTCTCATACTAGTGGAAGAAATCCCAGATCTTCAATAAACACTCGGACAAGAACCTATAATGTTAATTGACATAGAATACAAGTGCGCAAGTGCACAAAAGGATTATTAGGGTCCTCAGTGTGAAAGCTGATAAGCTTGAGCAAAATATCTTTAGTGATTGGTTCGTTTTCATTCAAGTCCGAGCTAGTGCGCTTTCTACCTTACACAATCTATGAAATTAAATTATCAAATTACCAAAGCAAAGGTTATAAGCAGAGATTAAGTGAGATAACAGTTAATACTGAAAAAGCAAGCTTCCAAGACAGAAATCAAAACTATTTGGTGAATAAGATTGATAGATAGATTGATTGATTGATTGATTGATTGATTGATTGGATGTTTGCTCTAAGTCCAGCGAGCAGTATTTCAACTATATTCAGGACGATAATAAATAAGAATATTACCAGTGTAAATAAAAAGAATACAATCGTGCAACATATAAAAATATATTTTTAAGAGGGAACAGGTATTTGAAATTTTTTCGTTTAATAAACACTTAGGAATTACTTTTTACGCGGATGTAAAGTTTTCAACACATATCGAAAACATTATGCAATCCGTTGGCCATAAAATATCAGTACTACGATAACTAAATTATGTTCTTTGTTTGTTTTTTTTTAATGATGTTTAACGCCATTTTCAGCAATTTTTCAGCTATATCATGGCATCCAGTTTTTTATGGGGAGGAAGCCAGAATACCCAATGAAATCCCCGGACCTGCGGCAGGAAAACTGGCAGTCCTTGCCAATTAAGATTGGAGTCGAGTACACCCTGCCCGCAGTGAGAATCGAACCCGCAATCTCAGTGTTGACAGACCACGTGATCAATAGTAGACTCGGCCACAGATGACCCCATGCTCTTATTAGAAAGTATTAATCTGTCTTTTATCCGTCCTGTAATGGAATATGCCTCCAAGGTTTGTCACAGACCAACTAACTATATAACTATAGTGTTACTCAAGGTCACCTCATAACAAAATATTACCATAGGGTTACATTTAGCCACCCATAACAAAATATTACAGAGTATAAATTGTGGTCTCCCAAAAACAATATATTACAACAGAGTTAATTATGGTCACCAAAAATAATATATTACCATAGGGTTAACTATGGTCAGCCAAAAACAATATTACCATAGAGTTAATTATGGTCAGCTAAAACAATATATTACCATAGGACCAATAAGGCATACCAATAACAATATATTACCAAAGGGTAAATTATGATCAGCCAATAACAATATATTACCATAGGGCTAATTTTGGTCACTCTATAACAATACATTACCACAGAGTTAATTATGGTCACTCTATAACAATATATTACCACAGAGTTAATTATGGTCACTCTATAACAATATCTTACAACAGGATTTATTATGGTCACTCTATAACAATATATTACCACAGGGTTAATTATGGTCACTCTATAACAATATATTACCACAGTTAATTATGGTCACTCTATAACAATATATTACCACAGGGTTAATTATGGCCAACCAATAACAATATATTACCATAGGGCTAATTATGGTCAACCAATAACAATATATTACCATAGGATTAATTATGGTCAACCAATAACAATTAATTACCATAGGGTTAAATATGGTCAACCAATAACAATTCATTAGCATAGGGTTATTATGCCAACCAATAACAATATATTACCATAGGGCTAATTATGGCCAACCAATAACAATTAATTGCCATAGGGTTAATTATGGCCAACCAATAACAATATATTACCATAGGGCTAATTATGGTCAACCAATAACAATATATTACCATAGGATTAATTATGGTCAACCAATAACAATTAATTACCATAGGGTTAAATATGGTCAACCAATAACAATTCATTAGCATAGGGTTATTATGCCAACCAATAACAATATATTACCATAGGGCTAATTATGGCCAACCAATAACAATTAATTGCCATAGGGTTAATTATGGCCAACCAATAACAATATATTACCATAGGGTTAATAATGGCAAACTAATAACAATTAATTACCATATGGTTAATTATGGCCAATCCAAAACAATATATTACCATAGGGGTAATTATGGTCAACCAATAACAATATATTACCACAGGGTTAATTATGGTCAACCAATAATAATATATTACCATAGGGATAATTACAATTATTGTCAACCAATAACAATACATTACCATAGGGTTAATTATAATTATTGTCAACCAAAAACAATATATATAGCATAGGGATGATTATGGCCAACCAATAACAATATATTACCATAGGGTTAATTATGGCAAACCAATAACACTATATTACCACAGGGTTAATTATGGTCAACCAATAACAATATATTACCATAGGGTTAATTATGGCAAACCAATAACACTATATTACCACAGGGTTAATTATGGTCAACCAATAACAATATATTACCACAGGGTTAATTAGAATTATTGTCAACCATTAACAATATATTACCATAGGGTTAATTATGATAATTGTCAACCAATAACAATATATTACCATAGGGTTAATTATGGCCAACAAAAAACACAATATATTACCACAGGGTTAATTATGGCCAACCAATAACAATATATTACCACAGGGTTAATTAGAATTATTGTCAGCCATTAACAATATATTACCACAGGGTTAATCATTGTCAACCACTACCAATATATTACCATAGGGTTAATAATGGCCAACCATTAACATAATATCTTAACACAAGGTTGATTTGGCCAAACCCCCCCCCCCAAAAAAAAACCCAGCATATTACCACAGGGTTAATTATGGTAAACCAATAACAATATATTATCACGTGGTCAATTAGAATTATTGTCAAACATTAACAATATATTACCATTGGGTTAATTAGAATTATTGTCAACCATTAACAATATATTATCATAGGGTTAATTAGAATTATTGTCAACCAATAACAATATATTACCATAGGGTTAATTATGGCCAACCAATAACAATATATTACCACATGGTTAATTATGGTCAACCAATATCAATATATTACCACATGGTTAATTAGAATTAGTGTCAACCAATAACAATATATTACCATAGGGTTTACTATGGCCAACCAATAACAATATATTACCACAGGGTTAATTATGGTCAACCAATAACAATATATTACCATAGGGTTAATTATGGCCAACCAATAACAATATATTACCATATTGTTAGTTATGGTCAACCATTAACAATATATTACAATAGGGTTAATTATGGTCAACCAATAGCAATATATTACCACAGGGTTAATTAGAATTATTGTCAACCATTAAGAATATATTACCATAGCATTAAATATGGCCAACCAAAAACACAATATATAACCACAGGGTTAATTATGGTCAACCAATAACAATATATTACCATAGGGTTAATTATGGCCAACCAATAACAATATATTACCATAAGGTTAATTAGAAGTATTGTCAACCATTAACAATATATTATCATAGCATTAAATACGGCCATCCAAAAACACAATATATTACCACATGGTTAATTATTGTCAACCATTAACAATATATTACCATAGCATTAAATATGGTCAACCAATAACAATATATTACCATAGGGTTAATTATGGCCAACCAATATCAATATATTACCACATGGTTAATTATGGCCAACCAATAACAATATATTACCATAGGGTTAGTTATGATCAACCATTATTAATATATTACCATAGGGTTAATTATGGCCAACCAATAACAATATATTACCTTAGGGTTAATTATGGTCAACCAATAACAATATATTACCATAGGGTTAATTATGGCCAACCAATAACAATATATTACCACAGGGGGTATTATGGTCAACCAATAACAATATATTACCATAAAAATAATTATGGCAAACCAATAACAATATACATGTATTACAACAGGGTTAATTATGGTCAACCAATAACAATATATTACCATAGGGTCACTCTTGGTCACCCAATTACAAAATAGGTCAACTATAGCACTATATCACAACAGAGATAATAAACAGATTCAATAAACGGGTAAATGAATGGTACACAAATGAACCATTTAATTGTGTATGACTTCGTTTATTTTGACAAATATGCATTTTTTCCAGTTTATCGTCAGCGTCAATATTATTTCTTGATTAAAATAAGCCGCAGTACTGATACAAAATAAATTTCTCGATTAGCGAGATACATAAACTGAGTACGTTATATTAATAAAAAAAATAGAATTTTAGAATTTACAAGAACACACTTCATACATGAATTCATATGGACTTTGACAAATATAGATCTTGTTTATTTTTATTAAAATATCCATTCTGTTTCAGCATCATATGCATTAGTTAAATAATTATATGATAATCTCTGTTTTGTCTATTATAGTCAGACTGAAAACAATTTCTTGGTTTTATACCTAGATGTTGTTGTTCTTATTCATAACAACATATATATGAACGAGTTGTGCTTTGAGCGGTTCAGTATAAAAAATAGGTATAAGCTTTCAATAATAAGGGTATGACACAACCCCCAAAAATTCCCGATCATTTAATTAGGAATCCGGCTTGATAACAATGTCCGAGATGTAGAGGCTGCTTTCAAAAGCAACCAACAACACATAAGAATAATACCATTCCACTGAGGGGCTCTATTCTGTCCAAACACATGCAAGAAATGCTACAGTGTATATAAAAACATTTGCAATTTAAACAATACAAATATATAACATTACTAAATGATGAACTATGTGTTTTACTTCGTATTTTAATAAACACAGAGGAGTAATGCTTTATATATTATATAAACTTATGTAGGTATGAAAACGTTCACGTGTGAAGACGAATACATTCATAAAAAAATAGTCAGACATGTAAATAATAAGGGCATGAAATATATATATTTATATGTATTTGTATTTTCGCATTATTCTAAACTAAAAGATAATGTTTCATGACACACACATTTTAAATACACAAAATATGTGCAAAAGAAGGAACTTGAAAAAAATGATGGACTTCGTGGCTTTACAGCCATTGACCAGGTATAAACAAATATGATATAAAGGATGACCAGGTGTAAAGAAATATGATATAAAGGATGGCCAGGTGTAAAGAAATATGATATAAAGGATGACCAGGTGAAAAGAAATATAATATATAGATAAAGGGTCACCAGGGGTAACCAAATGATATATGGATATAGGGTGACCAGGAGTAACCAAATACGATAACCAAGGAGTAACCATGCACAATTACCAAAGATGACAGTTATATACTGTAGGATTTCAGGGATAAATCACGGGCACTTTCTCTAACAGTATATTATATTTTAATATATTTACATTGTTGATGACAGTGTTATTAAACCGAAATACCTCATTTAAAAATTACAGTAAAAGAATTCAATCGTATAACCGAAGTATTTGCATTTTTAAAAACGCCTTGTTAAAAAAAACTATGTACAATAAAGCTGTCTGTGCAAATTAAGTATTCAGATTAAATAATTTTTAAAACAAATTTATTTAACGCTTGTATCATTGACATGTTAATACAGAAGTACGTGTTTATGTTCTATTTCGTCCAACTCAGCCGAACATTAAGTATTTATCCATTAACAACAAACACATGTATAGGAACAGCTCGCCTATGCGTACAGCACATTTATTTCAAAAATTGCAAAATAACAAATCCAAATCCATTCATGATGTACATGACAGTCTAAAGAGAAAAAAGAATGAGAATTAAAAACATAAACATATTTTATAAATTATTAATTTATTTTTCTGCACTAAAATCCGAGCTTCTAATGACCAGCTATGGTCTCAACATCAACACGACAACTTTTCCCGCCTATACCCGTCATAATCTGTCCGTGCTATCGCAATATGCTCACTATTAACTAGCCATACCCGTATAAACATTCAAACACACCGCGACCCAAAACCATAACACAAACTTGTAAACAAATACACGTGTTCGTCGAACCTTAATAAATACATTTACGTTCTATTTCGTCCAACTCAACCGAACATAAGTATTTATCCATTAACAACAAACACATGTATAGGAACAGCTCGCCTATGCGTGCAGCACATTTCGAAAAACAAAGAAAGGCGTTGTTTACAAAAAGTCTAAGATAACATCCCACTTCTTAATTTGTACGAGTTCGAAGATTTACAAAAACACAATGGTCGAAAAATATTATCCAAGCTATCTGGATTTATCCCAGCCATTGACAAATATTTGTCTAACATTATTACTGGACAAGTAAAATTGCCAGTTCTAGAAATAACGACATTTGTACCTTCCGTGTAGACATCGGTTTTGCTCATTTCTAAAAACAGCTTCACATAATAATATTTCGTGCCTTTTCAGATTGGCACATACAAGCTATTCGCACATGCTTTAAATTAGATGTATTAGTATCATAAACTTGTACCAATCGAGTCAAAATTTCTGGTGTTATAGGTTCTTTCTTTACTACACGATGCCCAACGGATCTCAGATCCCTCCTTAACTGAAAAAACTAAATCCGATACACACGGATTCTTAACACCTGCAAGCTTATGAGCTCAACTTATGGCGTAATAAGCTTCATTGATAGTACTGTTAGATTTATCAGAATTAGACAAATGAATAAGATATGTAGATACAACTACTAGTACTTCTGAGGCTGGTAAGTATAAACAATATTATTAAATAAACACCACTTACAAAGTGTTAAAGGCATATCTATACTGTCTTTGTATTTTCTGCTCTAGAAGCCAAACAGTAGGGATCTGTTCCACCAATGGACGAAGGGATAGGTACAGGAAAAAAAGTCGAGCATCTGACCAGCGCCCGGATTTGATTGATTTATTGATTGTTGTTTTACGTCCAGCAAGCAATATTTCAGCTATATTCAGGACGTGAAAATTATAACTTTAATTAATTTCATTATTTAAAAATATCAATTCTTTGTAAAACGTGTTCTCATACAATAATATGAGCATATATACAGATAAAAAGAAAACAAAAACAATAAAAAGTATTCAATATCACAATTTAAAATCCAATTAAATTTTTCTGTATAAGTCAATTTCCTTAAAAAAACTGTAAAATTGTGTCGCCAGCGACAGTTGTAAAAAATGTTGTAAGAATTAACAGAATAAAAACGTTCCCGAATGTGTGCCACGTCAACACAGTACATCAAGACATGCTTGATGGTATGGTACATGGCACACCTTCGGGTCTTGGTTCATTATTTAAAATATAACTATGTGTCGTCCTGGTATGTCCAAGACGACAACTAGTTAAAACCACTTGGTCTCTACGACCTCTACAAGATTTTAAATTATGTATGTGCAGAAGTGGTTGGATCTCACGAAGTTTATTATGAACTTCGAGATCCCAACCACGCTGCCATAGATTAGAAATGTATTTAAAAATATATAATCTAAAATCAGTAAAAGGAAGTTTACAGTTAATAATGTCATTTTCTAAGGCAGCCGTAGCCTCCCTGTCCACGACTGTGTTTCCATAGATTCCCACATGGCTGGGAATCCAGAAAAATACAACCTTTTTACCCAATGTTGTCAAGGATTTGTAAATTTGAATGATTTTTTAAAATAAATGGATTCTTAATTTTACAATTTTCAATTGCAAGAAGACATGATAAAGAATTAGAGCAGATAACAAATTTATTTTCAACTGACGCTGCAACAATTGTGAGTGCCAACAGAATAGCTTGTGCCTCTGCACTGAATATTGAGGATACGGATGGAAGACGACGAGTTTAAACACGCTCTGCGAAGCCAGCGGCTGGAGTAACTTTATCACCGTCTTTCGATTTATCTGTATATATTTTGCTATTGTCAGAATATTTAGATTTTATTTCTGCAAAGTGTTGCTGAATAATTTAAGGGTTTGTTTCGGATTTTTTATGCATTCTCAAATCATAAATAAATACGGGTTTGTGGTTCAACCAAGGAGGATTATGTGGAATTTCGACAGTAGCCATTTCATTTAAATTTATGTCAGAATTTTCCAAATTTAATTCGTAGTCCAAAAGGTTGAATTTTATTTGGATATTTTTCAAAAATGTTCTAGTAAAGAGGTTTAAAAACACAGTCGTGAGCAGGATTACCAGTGTATGCCTTTAACTTGGTTGCGTATTGCAAACCGAGCTTAACTCTTCTCTGATATAAAGAAGGGTCGTTTGCTTCAACATATAAACTGTCGACAGGTGTGGTTATAAAAGCTCCAAGACATAGTCGCAATCCTTGATGATGAACCGTATCAAAGATTTTGACATATGACTTGCGAGCCGAATCATATATAAAACAACCATAATCTAATTTAGATCGAAACAGCGATCTATATAAATTTAATAAAACGTCGCACTCAGCATCCCAGTCGGTGTTGGCTACGACTTTTAAAATATCTAACGCCTTTAGGCATTTATTTTTTAACATTTTGATATCGGAAAGAAAGGTGAGCTTTGTATCGAATATTAAACTAGTAGTTTCTTTCACAATTTTATAGGATTGTTATATAATGTAAGTTCGTGGTCTGGATGCATTTTCCTTTTGTAACAAAAATGCATGCCAACAGTTTTGGTAGCGGAAAACTTAAAGCCATTCTTTATTGCCCATTTCTCTATTCTGTTTAAACATAATTGTAGTTGACGTTCAATATTATTCATGTTTTTTCCTCGATAACATATGAGGAAGTCGTCAACATAAAGAGAACCATCAATATTATCTTTCAAGACTTGAGCGAGACTATTAATTTTAATACTGAATAAAGTAACAGAAAGGATGCTACCTTAGGGAACACCCATTTCTTGTTCAAAAGGGTCAGACTGAGTTGAATTTACACGAACTTTAAATTCCCTATCAGACAAAAAATTTGAAATGAAGGTAGAAAGTCACTTGTCAACCCCATATCAAAAAGATCCTTTAAAATGATCGAAAAAGATCGACACAACATGTTCATTTTTGGCAAATGCGTTTCTTATGTGGGTTTCAAAACGCACCAGATGATCTAGGGTACTTCGCCCTTGTCTGAATCCACATTGGATATTGAATAGAAGGTTGTTTGATTCTAAAAACCAGACAAGACGATCGTTGATCATCCTTTCCATGGTTTTACAAAGACAGCTTGTGAGGGCTATAGGCCGATAGTTGAACGCTTCCGAGTGATCTTTTCCTGGCTTTGGAATAGGCACAACAGTTGCTATTTTCCAAATAGATGGTAAGTCACCCGTTTCCCAAATGTTGTTAAGAAGATTCAGAAGGCATTGGAGAGAAGATTGTGGCAGATGTTTGAGAAGTTGATAATGGATGCCATCTGAACCACATGCTGTATCGTGAGATTTGTTCAAAGAAGCCTTTAGCTCTTCCAAAGAAAAAGGTGTATTGTAATCTTCTACATTTTTTGACTGGAAAATTAGTTTGGGTTTTTCTTTTTGAGTTTTGATACGCAGAAAATTGGGATGATAATTTTCAGCTGATGAGTGTTTTGCAAATGTTTTGGTCAATTTGTTAAATATATCTGACTCTGATGTTAACAAGTCTTGTCCATCCTTTATATGATGGACATTTGCTTTACTGTTTTTACCTTTAATTTTGCGAATCGTGTTCCAAATTTTATTCATAGGGGTATGGTTATATAGTTTAGAAACAAAGTTACGCCAAGATATGCGTCGTCTTTGTTTCGTACCCTGCGAGCTTTCGCTCGAAAGATTCGGAATTGGTTAAGATTTTTTTGAGTTGGGTGTTTATTAAAGCGTCGTTCGGCTTTTTTCCGGTCGTTAATAGCGTCCTCACAACTGTCATCGAACCATGGTTTGCTAGGATGTTTTGGATTTGTCGAGGTCTTAGGAATTGTTTCATCAGCAATTGAAATAAGTGTTTAATTGAATTTTAAAATTGGATTAGAAATAGCTTCAAAAGCATCCGAGTTAAGTCGCTCTATACAGAGTTGTTCAAATAGAGGCCAATTGGCCTTGCCAAATTTATACCGAGCGACTGGTTATGTGTTTGACGAGTGTAAAGATTGCAAGATAATGGGAAAGTGATCACTGCCACAGAGATTGTCATGGACTTTCCATGAGAAATCGGGCAACAGAGAAGGATCTGCTATTGTTAAATCAATTAAAACACACAGATCTTCCTGATTCATTTAACCTTCAAAAATTTTACCTTAATCGTTTATTTTGTTACTGCCCCATAAAGGGTTGTGTCCGTTGAAGTCCCCAAGTAATAAATAAGGGACCAGAAGCTGATAAGTAAGATGTTGTAACTGATTTAAATTTAATGAAGAATTCGGAGGGACATACACATAGCATAAAGTAATTGGTTTGTCTAAAGATATTCTGAAAGCAATCGCCTGAAGATCAGTGTTGAGATCTACAGGGCTATGTAGATCTTTTACCAGAATGGTAGAGCCGCCAGCAGCTCTATCATTCTCGTCTACATATCTGATGTATATAGAGTAATTTTTTAACTTATCACTTCGTTTTAGGTGGGATTCTTAGAGGCAAAATACAACAGGAAGAAAGTCTTGAACTAATAATGTAATCTCAAGAAAATTAATCTCGACCTCGACCTCGACAATTCCATTGTATTATTTTACCCATTATGGTCTGCGAATAAGGAAATTGTTGACAGTTTTTTTGGGACCATTCCGCCGGTTTCTGCTGGGGGATCTTCTTTTAGATCCAGTATCTGGGGGTAATGGGATCGCCCCAGATAGTAGTGTCTAGATTATCTAGTTGTGGACCTTGATGGGATCCCGCAGCAGTTTTGGAGGAGGATTTGATTTGAGTTTTTATTTGATTTAGAAGAATTTAAATTGGAGTTGGGAATTTTAAATTTTTTTTTGGCTGCTTGAAGATTTGGTTGAGGATTGAGAGGGTACTGAAGACGTAGCAGTTTGAGAGGGCGCTGAAGACGTAGCAGTTTGAGAAGATGAAGATTTTCGTGAAGATTTAATAATTTTGTCTGTTATTGTAACTGTTAATTTTGAAGGTTCCTGTTTGTCAGCAGGCCAGGTGATGATTGTCTGCGTTTCAATTGAAGTGAGAACGCGTTTCGCCACACTGGCGTATGACGTGATGTAGGAGACGAGGGACTATTCATGGTATTATACAGACGACGAGCCTTAGGGTATGAGATGGTCTTTTCATTTTTTAATTTTTGTATTTCTTTTTCTATTTTAGTGTTGACAATCCTTGGATGAGGATATGTGGGCTTCACCGCAATTGGCACACTTTGGAGTTTTAGTGCAGGTAAAACCCTCATGTCCTTCTTCTGCACATTTAAAACAAACCAGGTGACCTCTGCACTGTCCCTTTCCGTGACCGAACTTTTGACACTTAAATCAGCGCACCGGGTTGGATATGTATGCGCTGACTTTAATTTTGTAGAGACCAATCTTGATGGACCCAGGGACAGTGGGTGAATTGAAATTCATAAAAAGGTGTTCAGTTTTCCCTGAACACCCTGTCTGTTAAATCTTTTCACTCTGGTTACACCCTGAGGCTCTAGTTCAAAACAGATTTCATCATCTGATAATTCCGAGAGATCTTCACCTCGATAGCGAATAATTCCTTGACTTGAGTTTAACGTTCTGTGGGGTGAGCTAGTTATATCTAAATCTACAATTTTGGAAAGTTTGAGTAAATTCAGCGATTGGTGTTATCTACTGCATTCTATTAGCAGGGAACCGGACTTCATTTTAGTGACGTTTTTAACGTCTCCTGCACAACCCTTGTAAATTTTTCAATGATGAATGGAGATACTTTTGCCAAAGGTTTAGTTGGCTCTTTAATAGATAATACAATAAATTTAGGCCAACTGTCTTCTACAACCGAATCTTCAAGAGGAAAATCTTTTTTTTTCTTTTTTTGGACCTTTTTGTGTCAAAGGGGGTGTTTCGGAAGCCATGCGGTTCACCACCCTTGTCACCCACCCGCCACGGAGTGCCAACATGGGCGATGCCTAGAGTGTGCGGATCTCCAGCAGAAAACATCAGGTGTTCCAAGGGTGGTAAACTCAAACAGACGAATTTCTCAATGAACGCAAGCCTCGTGCCCGGGGTTACCTGGCGATTCAACCGTTCGAAACTCTGTCTACTTGATTGACCCATGAGCCACCGCCTTCTTAACAGCCTGTAACTGAACAACTTTGTAGTAAGATACACAAGATAAAATCAAGTGACAAGAAGAATGACGACAAGCTTGGGCTCGACGTGACCAGCCGATTGACCGAACCGGGTCCATCCATCCTCCCGTCTAGTTGAAGTTAGGACCAAAGTGGTGTATTGAAAATCGAAACCCGCTGACCCGCACTAATGGATGCAGCAGTGAGTGATCTCAACCACCAGGATCCCTTCCTCCACCATCACGGGTTGCAATACACGGCAAACATGTCGCCTCTATAAAGCTGAGGAAGCTTTGCCCTTCAGCCACCGCCTTCTTTGTAAATCCTTAAAGGAAGCTGTCTATGAACTGGTTAATACATTTCATGAAATAGTTTGAAAAGAAATAAATGTAATATAAAAGCTAAAATGAGAAGGATTTATAAAGAGCAAGACGTGACATGCCGATTCCTCGAAGTTGGGGCTAACTCGATTTCCCGTCTAGAAAATGTAAGGGTTCAGTAGGTTATCGGGACCGTTTACCCGGCCTACTGAAATCCCGTCCTGTAATCGACAAGGGTCGCAACACACAGCAAGTGTTGCCTTTGTTAGCAGACTCTTACTGCAGACTGAGGAAGCCGTGGGCCTATTCTCCTGTGCCCAGGGTCCCACACGGGGTCGCCCGGATTTGAAATCATCTGAAAAATGTATAATTAAATTGGCAATTATTTACACAATAATTCACAAAATATAAATAAGACTGTAACCATGTCAACTACAATATCATACATACTGTGCATGATACTAGGACCTTGTCACTACAAAAAACAGTCTGCCATAACAGTAACAATTATCTATTTTCGTACTAATTCGTTCACCATGTCTCTGCAATATTAACAATACCAGGACCCCGTGGAAAACATCAAACTGACCGCCAAAACAGTTGAATGAAATTTCTGTGCGAAAAATGCACCCAGGACTGCTTCCTTTGACATAAATTCTATCATGTTCAGTTAACTCTAGAGCATCTTTAACGTAATCTTTGTACATTATATGACTGTCAAAAATATATGGCCAGAAGGTAGCAGAAACCAATCTGGGAACGATTAACGTACCTCGCGCTCTGTGAACAATCAAATGTTTGATCGTACGAACTACTTAATAAATTGGCGGTACGAACCAATTATTGTCATTTGTCCAATTTTGAGTAAAAGCATCAATAGCTTCGGAAGCAGGGTACCAGAGTAATGAGTTGAATCTAACTGTTTTTCTATTCAAAATACTAGCAAATCGATCGAAAGAACGTGGTCCCCATAAAAAGCTCAAAAAATAAAAAAATTCAAAAGTAATTTGCCTATCCTCGTGGTCAATCATTCTACTGATATAATCCGTCTTTGCGTTTTCAGTTCGAGGGATCCATTGAACTTCCATGGTAATATTCGAAGTGTTACAAATAGAAAAAATTGAAAAGGCCAAATCATTTTTCATACTGCCAGCCTAAATAATTCTAACAGTTTCGGTTATCTGTAAACTATTTAAAACTAATTCCTGTAAAAGCTGTACTGTAAGAAGTCAGGGCTTGTTCTATGGCCTTCAAATCTCTTCAAGTAGAGCTTTTGTCTTTTAAAGAATCATTCCACGTCTAATCGAACACCTTATTAACCTCCATAGTGTACGCACCACATGCTTGATTACTAGCATCAGAATATACCCAAATCAGTCTGATTTGTGGTGACATCGAATTATCTCCCTTCAAAATATTCATGAGATGCAGTCACTTGGAAAGACCGCCATTTTCGTATTGACGCGAAGTTTTTGACTGGACTTAAAACATGTACACAGCTAATACAGTTCAACTCATGAATACACATTACTATGATATTCTAAGACGCAAATGCTTCCTCCGTCGAGCAATTACAGCAGAAAATTACAGTCTATCTAAAAAAAGTAGCTATAGACATTTTTCCATCGTCAAGGAACAACTTTAGAAAATGTTGGCAAACCTTTGAAAATGTTTAAAACACTGTTCCGGATGTAGTCACAAATCGGATCTTCTATGGGACAAAGGTAGTTATATATAGATTTGATTTAAGTTTGAAGTAATTTTAACGTGGTGCAAAAAATCGCAGCACTTAAATGTGTCCGTTGTCAAGTAATTAAGGGAGACAAGTCTAAAAGTATTGTAACGGTCAAGTGATTCACGTCCGGTAATTGATTGTGGTATGGCAGGCCGTGTAGGCTAAAAATGTTTTGTAAAAAAATTCCTATTTAGGCTATTACTGATAACTTTAAAATAATTTGCATTCCGAAATTATATTCATATAAATATTTAGAAAAAAATTCATTGTCAGGTAACATTTTTTTATTTTCAGATTCTTAAATTGTCCTTTACTGTTTGTTTCCTAATTGTAAATCTAATTTTTTGTAGAGATGCTCTGTATGTAGGTAACCTGCAATTGTACTATCAAGGTCTGGAGATGGTTTATACTAGAAGGCGTCATCATGCACAAGCCTAACTAGCCATATGGTTGTAAGGAAACCACTTGTACCACCTCTTCCAATCATCTTTAATACTTTACTGACGTATTGAATGTGCTCGAGAATGCTTATTCATGAGACGGTCTTATGCAAGGAAAAGATTACGATTTCCAAAATAAAAAATTTGAACAGTTTTACAAAGTTCTTAATAAACTTTCTTCTTAAATATGTGTTAGTTAAATTATTTCTCTAACCTGACTTTAATGTGCCATTGTCTTAGAGTATTGTTCATTGGCCCGGTCATTTTATGGTTCGATAATAAACCCATAGGTTTTCAGAACCCCCATTTTATAAGGGTGTATTTAATTTTTGAATCAATTAACTATGTTTAAAATTCACTTCCTGTGCTTTTGTTTAAAAATCTACTCGGAAAACCTTTTTTGCCAACTTTAAGCAAAGTTGATCTGAATTATCCTTATCTTATGGTGTCTAGTATAAAGTCAGATAATTTTTTGTAGCCACCAAAGAACCAAATGTCAATGACTGAAAATAGAAAATAAAATATAAAATGCAAGTAATTGTTTCATTTTTTACAATCTTGATTGATAAAATCTGAAAAAGTGCATGCACAAAAAAAATCTGGTCAAAATTTGTTCATGTAGAGCATAATTGTTGGATGACTTCTAAAATGTGTTGCTGGCATTTATGACAGTGTGTGGTTTTTTTTTGGTGTATTTGGCTATAATGAATAGGGAGAAACCAATCTACAGACAACAGTTTTAGAGTACTTACATAGTGGGAAAGTTTTGATAATACTACACAGACATATACTTGTGGAAGGAGCAGCATATTTTGCAATGCTATTTTGGATATTCTTCATTTCATTCTCATTTTTATCATCACCCCCCCCCCCCACGCCATAACCATGCACATTCGGAATTTCAGCAATGTTAAATGTCGCGATTTAAAAAACCCATCGCATTTAAAACATTAAAAGTTGATTTGAACAATTATTTTATGCACAAATTACATTTATATATTTTTGCTGGACGTTTATTTTCTGGTTTGTTTTACGGGCAGGGGGCGTTCATATTTATTTATGAAATATACAGCAAGGAAAGCAAATCACTTACGTCAAGGTGAATGAATTTCTTTCTTTAAATTTAGATCATTTTGAAAGGTTTTGTCTTGCGAACTTGCGACTTTTAAATTCCGTGCCACGTTTTGCACATAAGATGAAGGTCTTCTGGTGTGAATTTTTCTGCCTTGGTGTCCCCACGTGAACGTAAAAATGTAGCATTTGCATTAAAATAAGTAGTCCGAGAACCCTCTATCCAACGCTTTCTTTTTGCCCATGCAAAAAAGCGTTAGACGGCAGAGGATTCTCGGACTAAAAATAAGTATAAGTCATACAGGGATCGCTGTTCTGTGCCATTTATGCGAACAATTATTTTATCGTACTATTTGAAGAATTTAAAAACAAAAAAAAAAATACACTTTTTACCAACATATTACCTATATACACAAGAAATTGTTTATAATAAGTCTTACTTTGACGCATTTAAGATACGTACAAGACACGGCAGATTAAAAATGTTACAAAAACGTTCATTGAAATGTTCGGTTGTATAGAAATAAACTGCAAAAATATTTTCAACACAATCATCGTGTAATAGAATCCAGTTTAGATCGAAAAAGAGGGAACGATCCGTGGCTTGTCAATAAATTTTTGTGATAGAGAACTAGAGCGATTAATCGTACCCTCATGACGAATGTTACTGTGTTTTGCGAAAAACGCTTATTTTTATGTGTGACTTCATTTAAAAAAATAGATATTATTGTCATCATTTTTACTCTATATATTTTATAAATTTAAACACCTTTAAAATAAAATGTACCGCACTAAAACGAGCCTTAAAAGTTTTGTACACGATGGCAAATCACACACACCTTGGTCATCTGTTACATATACGAACACCGAAAATTATCACACACGAATGAACAGCAACAGAAATAATGGTCGACTTTGAAATTTTTTTCTCAAAAACGAAAGATCGTCACAAGTCAAAAATGCACATGTGAAAGATGAATATTTCAGAAATCTATATTTTTTTTTCTTTGAAATTAAAATAGGTGCATTTTTGCAGCACTTAAGAATATACCCCTTGTTTTTCATGTTTTCTTATCAAAACAGGGGTATTAAATATCCGTTGTTCTTGTAACTTTGCAAAGTTTTCTTTAGTTTGAAAACGAATAGATAGTAAACGAAAACTTTTGTCAGTCAATGCGCTAAATAACTTTTAATTTGCATGGCAACCGAATAAACATGGGTACATAACTTTTGTACCTCGTATAATAGAGAGCTCTGATTCTATTGTTATAGTTTCACTCACCGGAAATCTGACTGAAATTTTTGGTGGTGTGTAAGGACTTTACATTCTCGTGTTCGAAATCAAGACTTTACTCTTCCAAAATACAAATTCTCTCATAACCACGCTCATAACTTCGGCTAAATCGTTTCCAGATGTTAACAAACATTTTCGTCTAGTTAAACTATGTATAATACACTTCTTTAGATATTTTTCTCTATGAATATAATAATCATACCTTAAATCAAGATGATTTAAGTCCATTTTTAAGCTAATTTCCATCGATACCCTTACATCCAGACATTTCACTTTCATTTTGAACAAAAAGTCACGTGACAACAATGTGAATTAAGTCCAGGGCTTAATTTAGCTTGATTGAAGGTATGATGATTATATTCATAGAGAAAAATATCCAAAGAAGCGATTGATATATACATGTAGTTTAACTGGATGAAAATGTTTGTTAACATATGGAAACGATGAGATTTGCCCAGACCGGTGTCGCAAAATCCGTTGTTTGCTCATGGAGAGCTCTCTGACTTCCCACGCAAAAAAAGGCGTTGGACGGCAGAGGATTCTCTGACTATAACAACGTCCTATTAATCACACACAAACCTAAATATTTTCTGTTTATAGACAATCGATTCTTAATTTGCATATCACAAAAAAAAAAAAAAAAAACAAACTTATTTTTAGATACCGGAATTCCAGTATTTATAACACAAGTATAGTCGCTGGACGATTGCATGTGTTCCTCACAACTGATATTTGTAAGTCTACTTTTTTTATTTATAGTAATCTTTGTTGTTTACTATTACTTAGCGGAAGTGACAGTGGTTTCTAATAATAATTTATTACTGATTAAAATTTTACACTTGTTAAATTTGTGTTATTCCAGAAATAGTCTATGCGCGTCACCACCCCTGTTTAAGAAGGCAATGATTGCTATGAAAAATCATTGACCCAAATATGAATAGCACAATGGTGGGGGAAACTAAGAATACTTTAAGGAACAGGTCGCGAATGGAGATTTGAAAATCCTATTTATATATTCTCGATATTTTCGGACGTTATAAAATGGGACCTTATCATATATTGAATTTTTAAACCAGATCTATTTATATATTTTATGATTTTACATCCACATTGACAATCCAATCCATTCACCGCCAAAATGATTATAAAACAAAAGAAATACATAAAAATTAAAGCGACATCTTAAGATATTAAAAATGTATTTGTTTTTTTTGTATTTTAGAAATTATTCTCTCTTGGCATGCAAATACAGAAAATCGCACCTTATTCTAACACCTGATTTACTACCCAATGATATATTTTTTCATACAAAGGGACCCTTGTGCGTGGCAAAAAAAAGTATAAATAATATTGATTATTGTTTTGTCTAACAACAGCTTACATATAGAGGTCTTAAAATAGAAATTGAAAACCTTAGGTAAAAAATGAGCTATATTTAGATCGGAAAACCATTTTGCTATATTAAGATATACATTATGGTAAACCATTCTGGCCAAATTATTTATGCATTGTAATTTTTAATTCTTAACTCTTTTCATCGTGCTTCTGTCTAATTTGTTTATCCTCGATCTGTATATCTTCGATCTAAATTTTAATTCCCTGCATATATATACGATTTCAAAAAATATATATAATTACCCTGTTACGATTTTAATAATCCTCTAACTTTATTCTAATTTGTTAATTATTTCTGCTGAAATTTCGGTCAACAATCTTTTTCTTTTACTATTAGAATTGCCCCCACACTGATCACCAATTAAATAATGCCGGCAAACATGAGGAATACTACTGGTGTATGAAAATACAACAAGACAAATTTGATGCACAGCATCAATTCGCCGCCAAATTTTTCAGCATTCTGCATGTGTTTATAATATGTAATGATGTTTGTCTTCAGCTTGAGTTATTAGCATGTTCTTTGTTTCTCTTGTTTTATTCAATTTTGTTTTATGTAATGCTGTTGGAAATGTTTAAAATATTTTTGTCATACATGTAGAGCAATATTTATGCCTCGTTTTAGACATAAAAGTGTAATTTGTTGCAAGTTTTCATTGTTTTCTTGCAATGTGGCGTTCTGAATAAAGAACAGGCTTTTGTATTAACTTTAAAGAAAAAATGTGATGTAACGGGAAAATAAAGACACCCGGGTATAGTGTCAACAGTAAACAAAAACAAATAACTAACCTAAGTCTAAAACTGCAAATTGGATTGTGCTGAAAATTGAACTTGATCTTCAATTTATAGTTGTTAACAGCTGTGCAAAATGTAAACAAAATCCATTGAAACATTTTGAACTGTTCTTACCATTTTCTCTTTTGTTGTGACGCTACTTAATTAGGTCACTTCTTAATCGGGTCACCTCGGCTATTTCAGCATACAAATAATAGTTAAAAGTTATATTGAAAATAATAATTATAAAATTTATTCCATTGATCGTTGATTTATCAGTAGTAACAATGCATTAATAATATTGTTTTATAAAATTAAATCCACTTTTACTTTGGTATTACAACTGTACATTATTTCCAACCAATCGAATCATCTCGGTTATTTCCGCCGTTGGTCGGAAAGTAATCTCGGTGTTTAGTGTATGGATATGGACCAACAATCGGTCCAAATGTGATACGGTTAGTCTGTTTACACAACAACATTATTTTAGTGAGATAAAATAGATTATCCTTTAATTATTCAACTATACAGATCTTTATCGAAGCAGAACTAAAAATCGAATAGAAGATTGTATTTTTTTAAAACTTAAATTCGCTAACACTGCCAAAAAAATTCCCTCTCCGACAATGTTTAAATGGATAAGTATTTGTTTACAATCTGACGTCATTAGTAACAATCAACTAAACTCCAATGACAATCAAATGAATGAACAGAAACGTCACAAATTCGTTGAAATCACTAAAAATAGTTCAAAATGGAGATCACTTACCTCCGAGGTCATTTTCCCGACCCTTGACGGAAATGGCCGAGAGACGTTTCGATTGTATTTCCAACAAAGACTTATACAGTGCCAGGATAAAAATCGTCTCCTTCAATTATTTACTACCAGTAGAAAGGAACGTACACTAACTTACTATTGCACGAGAAAAAAACATAAATTAGACAAATATGTTTGTATATAATGTACACATTATGTCTTCGTTGCTTACACAATTTCAACAATTGATTAACATTCTCTTCTGTTCATTTAGTGGTAACTAAGTGAATCAGATAATGTTTTCTCCTTCACCCATTCTTAGCAACGAAAGTGAATACAAATATATCGCCACCTGGGCGGCGATAATAAAGGTTTTAATATATTGACTCGTCTACATTTAACAATGAGGACAGTGGGATATTTATTTCAAACAATGTACATGTATGTGCAAAGATGTCTATAAGTATAAACTATTTCAGCGAAATATCTGTTCTAGAGGTGGAAAGGTTCCAATTTTTAATTTGCTTTTAAGACAAACACTCTTTGAAATAGATAATCAGCAATATAAAAGAAAATTATCAATAATATAGGAGGAATGTTAATTTCCATATTTAACAATATTGAAAAACAATGTCATCCAAGATAACAAGGTTAAAATTTACTGTCATGACTGTTACATGTTAATATCTACAACCTTCGATATAACGTTAATTATTTGATTCAAAGCTATAGCATGAGAAAATTAGCTGACTCATTTGAACCATCATCTGTAACAATTTGGAACTATTAAAAAACTGTTCGTAATTTACGAACATTTCTCTTTTCAAAGAAAGAGTTATTGGTGATGCACGTTCCCAGTTTATTATGGCGAAGGTAATATAATTTTTAATATAATGCACAATCGACTAATGCATCAGTGTAGCTCATTAAGCGCAGGGGGCCTCGGTGGCCGAGTGGTCAAGGTAGTTCGTTTACTATTGATCACGTGGTCTGTCAACACTGAGATTGCGGGTTCGATTCTCACTGCAGGCAGGGTGTACTCGACTCCAATCTTAATTGACAAGGATTGCCAGTTTTCCTACCGCAGGTCGGGGGTTCTCTCCGGGTACTCCGGCTTCCTCCCCCAATAAAAACTGGACGCCATGAAATAGCTGAAAAATTGCTGAAAATGGCGTTAAAACACCATTCAAACAAACAAGCAAACATTAAGCGCAGACTTGACTAGAATAAATGTTAGGCAGGCAACAATGTCCTCGTCCATTTTAGTCTGTCTAGTCCATACCATTATCATTAAGCAGAAAACATTTCTCGTTATTGCCCTCAGTATCATTACTTATTATATAGTAATATTTTTCCCCATTGTATTTTATATAGCAATAAAGTGCAGTATATTTTCATATTTTACACTGAATCTCGGCATTTTATGTAATTTCCGAGAAAAGTAAAGATTTGTCCGAACATCGACTTTTATATTTTACTGTTGTTTGGTAAACAAACATGGCCGAAAGTGACATGCATGATCTGCTGTCGAGGGGAAAATTAGCAGAACCGCTTGAAACTGAACAAATGGAAGTGAATTCGATTGTAGATAAAAGTAAATTTCATAGACAAACAAAGGAAAAAATCAAGTGTAAACTGTACAAAACGTGATTTAAATATGGTGCACAATTGGCTCGTTTCAAAGCAGGCATTTATGCTACTAGTAGTACACTCGAATTTCGGCGATTAAAGTGTGTCGCTTTAACGTACTTTAATTTCGCTGAAACGCATTGTATTTAATTTTTAGGAATCATTTGGTTTAAGCAATTAATGCAAGATATTTTAAAAGTAATTTATCTTTGCGATCATTGTTTACATTGCCGAATGAAGGGTAATCGCCAAATTTCGAGTATGGACGAAATTCGAGTGTGTGGCCATATATTCACAACAATAAGGAGCAACAAATAAAAACACAAAATTGAAAAAAAAAATCAGTTTTTATTATATGTAAATCTACATCAAAATATATACCTGTAATATTGACCAAGTGAAAATATGATAATATTGGACCTAGTAAAATATTACAAAATAGCAAAGATAATTAATAGTCACTTAAAAGCACACAAAATTTCTATATAATAAAAGGGTTATTGCATGAATATTGGAAAATATTGTCCCTCGCAAGATGCTATATTGCACTCGCAAGCTCGTGCAATATAACACTTGCTTGGGACAATATTTCCCAACATTCATGCAATAACCCTATTATATACTGTAATATACACCATACTGATATTGGGAGTTATTATTTTACAAATATGATTTTCTCGTTGTTTTGCAGGAATACACATCGTGACGAGAATGTCAACGAGGATTTGTCAAGTAACCAATATAGGTAATGTTCTGTTACACATTTTGTTACAAAGTAGATTTCTTCATCCATTTATCTATGAATATTGCGTTTTGCTTCCGTTTAACTGTATGGCCTCTTTAAAAAAAGACGCAAAACCCCGAAAAGGTGAAAGTAGAAAAAAAAAGTTACCTTTACGTCTAACGTGAACCTCTGGTCATATTTACCAAAGCTAATACGATAAGACGCTTAGTCATTTACCATATTTTATTGTTTTTATTTTAAGGGTTGTCAGCAGTTAAGTCAAAATAATCCTTTTCTCTAAATAGACATCTCCGTAACGAACAATTTATTTCGGTCTTAAAGAGCCAACTCGCAATGTAGGAGAGAGTGGTTCTTTACATAACATTCAGTCAATGTAGTCATGAAATCTATTCAATAAGATAGAACGTAGAGACTGGATGTCTTATGGATGTTAACGCGACCTTTTTTCGCTATATTACACATTACCATGGAAACGGTGATCAGATGATTTAAAATGTTTTTGCTCAGTCTTGTTGTCTTATGTGTCACGTTATATTTGATCATCACTCTTAGTTTATGAGTCTGTCGTTTTTGTTGGTAACATTACATTTCGGTCTAAAACTGTCGTATAATATGGAAACAAATATTGCAGAATGTATTTGTTATGTACTCTTCAAAGACGCTTCATTTTTTCCGCTTTGCATTAATTTCTTGTTTCTGAATCACTTGACTGAATCAATGTTTAGTCATCTCTTACCAGGCTAAACGGATTGTAAATTATTGACGGCAAACGGCAATCGGTGTTTTAGTTTGATTCAAAACAACAGAAACAACAAGGTCAAAATAGGCAGAATTGAGGTAAAAACATGTATAAAGTTTTGATAATATGATTAGGACACAACGTAAAAGACACATGTGGTTGTCTAGCCGATAAACTCTCCCAAAGTACAACATTTGTCTGCTCGTTTTCCTTTTTATAGTAATAAGTCTTTGGCATTTCTTACTCGAATGCAAAGTCATAGGCTCCGAACTAAAACTATGTCAGGATTACAATATTTATAACATCTTGACTATTCGCCAACATACATTTTGCTTACTTGTTATAGGTTGTACGAATCCGGTATGTTTGGCTATAAACACGTCGAAGAATGATATACCTATGGTAATTAAGTACCAGGAGAGTCTGGCTGTAAAAACGTCAAAAAAAAGATACACTTTTGGCTATAATAGTTAAAGATGTTCAGGTAACAATAAACAAGTTATAAAGTTACATTGATTCTTGCTTCAACTTTTCATTCGTAGAAACAAAACGTGGATATGTACTCTTTCATTTATTATTTAAATTGGTAAATTAGAAAGATGATTGATTGTTTAACGCCAATCTCAGCAATTTTCAGCTATGTCATGGCGTCAAGTGTATATTTCGAGAGGAAACCGGAGTACCCGGAGTAAACCCTGGCCTTTGGTAGAAAAAATGGCAATCATTTAAAATTAAGATTGGAGTCAAGTACACCCTGCCCTCAGAGAGACTCAAACCCGCAACCTAGTGTTGACAGACCACGTGAGTATAGTAGACAAACTACCTTAACCATTCGGCCACCGAGGCCTCCTAAAATAGTTTAGAAGAGATATTAAAATACTCAATACAGCGTTCGCGTTAACGACGATGCATTTTCGTTCTGCATGCGCCGTCTGTATTTTGTAACACTTACTGCATTAACACAATATTTTACAATAGACTGATCTCCCATTTCGTAGTAGAATGAATGTAAAAAGACAGTAGTTCCGAATTAAATGTTACAAATACCTACTATACTTTTAACGTTACAAATATAAAGGGTTTTCGATTTTCGAAATTATAATATGCGTTTATTGAATTTGCATATTAGATATTAGCAGCTTGAAGTTACGAAATCAATGCCAACTGATAGCATGCATCATGGACATTTTTATACACATTTCTATTACTTAAATTTAGTAGCATTTATGTTGATTACATACTTACTGTTTTTAATTAAGAGATAATCCATGAAGGGCATGATGTTGTACTATCTTACACACAGCCTAGGGGCCTCGGTGGCCGAGGCGTTAATGTAGTTCGTCTACTATTAACAACACTGAGATTCCGCGTTCGAGTCTCCCTGCGGGCAGGATGTACTCGACTCCAATCTTAATTGACAAGGATTGCCAGTTTTACTACCGCAGGTCGGGGATTTTCTCTGGGTATTCAAGCTTCCTCCACCAATAAAAACTGGACGCCATTTGTAGCTGAAAAATTGCATTGGCGTTAAACAATATACAAACAAAACACACAGCCCATGTATAAATGATTACAGCATCATACCCTGAATGAATTATCATAATTCTAATATGACAAAATCCTGTTTTGTGTTATTCAACTGGGCACTAGATGGTGTGTGTATATCGAAAATTATATTGTTAGACGTTACAGTGACGTACTATTTGAATGCGTCGTAAAACATGTGTATTTTTCATCACATTTTATATGGAAGAAATCCATCTTTTTGCAGACCTGCGTTACCGGTTCATGTAAAGTAGTAAGTCAGATGCTATGCGGGTTTGGTGATTTACCAAAGAAAAGAATTGAAAATGTATCAAAGCAAGTGAGAAACGCAGATTCGGATGTTAAAAGATTTAGAGTTCTAAATACTGAACGACGTAACACACAAGGGACCACGAGAATCGGCCGAAATAATAGGTAAACACATATTTAGAACCTTCCGACCAAGGGCATTAAGTTGTCGGTGTAGGACGTAAAAAAACTCCCTAAGTAAGTATTTAGAACCTGTAATATTAACATGCATCAATTGGGTTTAATATACATTTGTTGTGACAGATTAAAATAAATATTGGACATAATAGAGTTTTAGTCAGTGCGAATGCACGTAAAAATGAGTTTTTTGGATGTAACTTTTATAGTATTTTAAATTGCATTCTTCATAGTATTAGACCTAGAGTATACTCGAGGTCTTATATGAATTCAGTCCATATACATGGGACGATATCGATATCTAACATGCAATGTCATAATCTATTTATCATATATTTCAACCAAAAAACAATATACAATTTTTGTGTTTTTTTTCAATTAATTTATAAACAAAAAAATTTCTGGAAACATCATTTTCTTTGACCAGTGACATAACGTTGACGACATGCTGATATCGATGTCGTTATCATTTGTTTTAAATTATAAATTTTGACTTTTAACGTTAAAACAGCAAAGACGTCCTGGGTGCCGTTTCATAAAGCGATCGCTAATTAACGTGCTCGTTATCCCATGAAATTTAAATAGGATAACGTGCACTTTAAGCTAACGATTGCTTTATTAAACGGCACCCTGGAACTAGTTAAACTTTAACGGCGTAAGAATAAGGCGCGTGACCAACGCAAGTTATATGGTATAATATAGGTTTCTACATTTGAATTGGCCAATCGGATTTCAGGTTACAAAGCAAATTAAATTATCTACAAATAGACGCATGCTATGTGCGATTAAATTTTAGTTGTACAATTAACGCAATATTTAGCTATTTGACAGTCGATTAGAAGTTCCCTTTCGTTTTGTCTTGAGTATGGCATTTACATTGAAATTAAATTTTATGATATTCTTTTATAATTATTCCAGCGTTTCATTTTGATATGTCATTTTGTTACGAAACTAACAAAGGAAGAAACGTTTGAATGTTAATAAGCACAAAACAACATGCTTTTGTATTTTATTCTTTTAGGCAAAATTGTGTATCCTCAATTAACAAAGGACGCAGAATATTTTTGCAATCAAGTTTAATAGCATGTGCTTTGTTTACTGTTACAGATTGCAATGGTAAGTTCCTAGATAAGGACAATCGTATAAAAGTCTAATCTAAACGATAGACATCATTTAATTAGGTTCAAATGTATAGTAGTTTGTCTTATTACCTCATGACAACCATTATATTGTTCAAATATTGCTGTCTCATAAACCTCATTTGATCAAATATATAAAGTCCACAATACCATTAGTAACCAAAATGTATTACCTAGTAGTTTCCACAATTAATATTTTGTATCGCTTTATTGCTTAATAAAAATATGACGCTGTATCTCCTTTCGAAACCACAATACTCAATAATTTCTACCTGTTTCATGTAAACTCACCAGGGCGAAAAATGAACTTTATCAATCCGTAGTTGAGTTTATTCAATCTAAAGGAAAGACTACTTAAAAAAATGAACATTCTTGTATTTAATTTACATTGAAATATTTCGCCACAATAAATATAAGACATAATCCATTAAAACGTAGAATAATTACACAAGATAACTAAAGTTCATTAATGCTAACTTTCTAAATTTTTAGTGGATGTTGAATGGAATCTAGCACGAACGCCAGCATTGTTTGGAGAAAACTTAACTTTAGAATGCAATATTTCTGACGCACAAAATAACTGTGGTCGGTATACTAGACAGTGGTATGGAGGCAAAAACTATGGACTTTTATGCCAGAACGGAATGTGTAGGAACGAGGCTAAATATGATGAATTGACAAAAGATGAGTGCACATTTATACTTGTCATTCAGAATTTTGCAGTGGAAGATCTAGATCAAGAATACTCTTGTTCGTATGGCATTTCAAATGATCGAAAGAATCTACAACTAAATGAGATTGACTTTGTAGGTAAATATCATTCAATTGTGTATGTTCTATTTATCATTGATGATAAAGAATCCTCCTAATGGGATAGTTATTACTTTCTACAACACTAGAAAATGTATATATTTTTTCTAGGTGCCGGATGAGGAGGGCCTTTAGCCTTACTAAGGTTAAAATAATGAACGAACTAGGCAGTGTATGCTGGGTAATGTACTTAGAAAGTAGCACATTCCTTGCACGATAAATACCTTATGCAGCTTCGAATCGGCTACAGAAAAAGCAATATTCAGTCTATATCATACTCTAGATACATTTCTTAAGTTTAGTTAGAAGTGATCGCATTTAATTTTATTGTAGTACCTACCTTCTGGCGTCTTTCGAACCATTATATCAATGCTATCTAGAAGTTATTCATAGAGGCTGTCGAGGAGTTAACAGAGGATACGATGATAGAAATTTGTTGTTAATCCGATGCAGTGGATAGATTTAACCGCTTTCTGCTGACAATTATCACAAAGAGGGTTATTATTTTCCTCCGTATTGCATTTTGAAAACTTTTAATATCGTATTGCGCTGTCCACAATGTAAAAATCTATCAACAAAATTATATATATATATTTTTCATTTTCAGCAAAGCCTGTAATTGACGATTCGTCAAAAATCATAACGTATCACAACGACACTATACGTTTGGAATTTGAAATGAGAAACGTGTATCCAAAACCAAGATGTTTTATGTTATTGACCTTTATAAACCACTCAGTAAGGATATCATTTATACTTTTGAAAGAATTAGTTTAACAAAGACTACAAATTCAAGTTTTAATATGAATTAAAGAAATTCGTATATAATGCATAATATGCAAATCTATATTCTATTTAAGAATATACACGAATAACGCACAATTCAACATAAATGTAGTTAATTCAAACTTAGTTTCGTTGACATTATTTATTTATAAACATTGTAAATACAAATACTTTCAGAACATAATGGTGTTTTTCAACAAATTTTAAAGCTATTTTTATTATTTCCAGATAGCGAATATGCATTTGTCAGAACTGACCCGTTTTATGCCGGAAATATTACCTTCCATCACAAACTTCGACAAACAGGTTGCATGGACGTGAACGTTTCCTGTTTATTTAGTTCAACTGAATTTAGCATTTTACAGACTACTCTTGGAACATGTCCAGGTATATCAAACAATTATTACATATGTAATTATAAACCAATTACGCTCTCTAACAATAACACTTTTTACATACATTTACTCACATGTGACAAACAATTGATATAAATATATGCATTTTCATAATTAAATAGTCGTAATTAATCTTGAATGTAATAAGTTTTGTAAAAATGACTGGTTTTGTCATATTTTAGTGGTTTTAATTTGTTTATCAAATACAATAACATAAATTAAATTTTAATGGTTCTTTTTCAGATGCCTTGCACAACAAGAATAATTTAGACAACCGCTTTGTAGTTTATACAGTACTTGGGGTAGTGTTTGGCGTGGTATTAATTGTTGCTTCAGTACCTGTAATAAGGAAACGAACTAGGTCAAAATGCGGATGTATGTATATTTGAAATATTAAAATAATTATACTTTGATCAGGATTTCACCTTAAAGATAATACAAAATCTAATTTATAAAAAGAACGAAAGCATTTATATTGCGTACGCACGTTGCTTGTATTGCAATAATTATGCAGCGTTAATTTCAATATGCAAATGTATGTGCTTACGTCAATACAAAAGATATTTGTAATTACCGTAATTGTACTACTGGCAGAGCACACGTCTGTATTTAGTATATTTTTCGTTTATAATTTGGACTATCCGTAATACAAAATTTAATGAATGTTGCAGGTGGCTTTAGGAAAGTTTCATCATCAGAAGAAAATGAATTGGATTTGTAAATGTGAATAGTCTTCTTGGACCATTACATCTTTTTAGTGAATACAGTGAATCAAAACAGCTTTTATAAATGAATGTAGTAAAGAATTTAGATTTAAATGTAATTACGATAAATGAGAATTAAGATTGCTTCGACTATCTTTAATGATACATTTCAAATTAATGTTAAAATAAAGAAACACACACCTCTTAATCAAAATTACATGTATTCAGTTAAATACAGAAACGACAAAGTCATAGCAGTAATGCCGCCCTTTAACGACGACGTAAAGAACCGTAAATTTTAATTTTAACGAGAAGCGTATATATAAGTTAATACTTTCTATATTATTATATAGTTTGTAAATGACTTTCACCTAACAAACTTGGTATATGCAAAATAAAGAATGTGTAAAACCTGGAATAGTTTTGTCAAAAATAAAAAATCCTACTTAGAAAATGCATTATACATTGAAATGGATAAAAAAGGATTGGCAACACGTTTATTTATTTTGTCACATTTGTGAAGTCGAACATGGAAAAAAATATCGAATGACGACAATAGCAAAATGGCAAATATAATGTCAACACATCGTACTTTTAAAAAAAATATAACAGTGATTTATCTTAAATATGATAAGCTTACGTACCCGCGTTTAGATAATTGAATATTACTCACATTATTAATTTCATTTGTTCGGATAGAAATTAGACTTGTATTTTTGCTTTTACTTTTAAAGTGAATAGTGTAGATTCATTCAGATGTAAATTGCGCTGTGTTTATTTATTCCAAGTAGATACACGTTCAATTAGCTATATCAGTCTAAACATTATTACTTTTAGTTTCAGTTTGTATTGTAATAGTTTTATTGATTGAATGAGCTATTTTGTATTTACATTGGTATATATGCATAATACACATCATTAAATTGCATGCAAATGATATCTGACTATTTGAACGAAATAAAGGTTATACATTTTAAATGGAATGTTCTATTTAGATTACATTGACATTATTTATTTGATCCATGACCCATTTTACAACCGGTTAACAGATGCAATATAAGCATACTCAACTGAATCATAATTTAAAGGATAACATTTGTTTCTTCCTCATCGTGGGTCAATAAAATTATTGTGTCAAGTACCTATATCCTCTTCCAGGTATTAAATGACCCCTTTTAGCTGTACCAAATGTATATACACTCCACGTTTTAATATTACCATTCTCTTACCCAACTGCAAACAATTTATCAATAGTAGGGATACGTTGTAATGTCTTTTCGTATCGAATACTTTTTTCTACAAATGCTAATTTTTGACACTTTTGAAATAACTGTTTTTCACACGGTATTCCAAACCGTACAAATAGTTCATCAAGACGCTGTGTTTGCACTATCATAAATATAATGGTATCCTAGTAACGTTATATAAATTTTTGTTTACCATTCTTGTCGACATCAAAGATATAAATGCTGCTGCAAAATTTTAGTATTCACAGCATACATGTATTACAACAAAGCAACTTTATACATTAACCCATTGTACAGTACTAAATTTGAACCTGAATCGTGAATTTACTCAACACGAATACAATGTTTGAAGTATCACTAACAGAGAAATTCCCAGACACTTGCATATCTATGATTTGTTTAAACGAGACACTACCTGCAACACAATTTGTGCCCTTTAAGGTATTTGTTTAACCTTTTTCCTTTTTAATAACGTAAGTACAAACATAAAACAATAACGGCACAATCATATATACTCGAAATACTTGAACCTTTTGACATGAAATATTTATTACTAAACAGGTTAAACTATAATAAATTATCTTCAATGCAAACCTATTTTAACACCAAGAATAGAGAAGAAATTAGGCTATAGGAAGACAATGTCATCGCCCGGAAGCCCCTATATCAACCTTGTTAGGGATTTGACTAAAATTTGACACATGACAATCATTAAGAAAATAGTTTGTTTGCTTCGATGACCTTTTACGGCAATTTCAGCAAATTTTCAGCTATAACGTGGTTTACAGTTTTTATTTTAGTAGAAAATCAAATTACTGAGAAAAAAGCCTTTAAAATTAAGATTGGAGTCGGGCACACTACCCATAGACCAAAGACTCAAACCCGTAACGTCATTGACAGGAACGTGATCTACTAGATGATCTGCCTAAACCATTCCGATACCAAGGTCATTCTCGATATTTTGATTAATAAGATGTTTGCTTTACGTCCAATGAGCAGTCTTTCATATCTATTTAGAACGAGAAAAGAAAACGTTAATAAACAACATGTTTGATCAGGAAAGATGGGCCAAAGGCCAAATATTTTGAGTGCCTTCGGAAAAGTATGGAATATTAGAAGTGATAGATAATTTAGCATTTCATCGCGACAACGGACCTACTCTTATCTTTCCTGTTGAAAGAGCGCAGTACTCTCTAACCACATTACCCACTATGATAAATCGTTCCATATTGTGACCTTACTATCCCCACTAAGCGAGCATCACCTATTTGGCATTTGTTTTTTGCGCTGGGCTATTACTTTAAAAACGTACCTATATTTAATTATCAGAACACTATGTCTAAGGTTGAAGAAAACACGATAAAAACTAATTTTAAGTCTTTACAAGTAAGTTACAGTTTCCCCGGTATTGTAATTTTGTACTTGTATTTTTGTATTAAGCTTTTTCATCTTTATCCCCTTTCGCAATTTTGTTTTACTAAGAATGACTTAACGGTATATGTTTGAGCTTTTATAATTTTTTTGATCAGACTACTATAGCACATTTAAAATCCATAATATAATATATTATAGATATTATGTAATGTTTAATGCACATATCATTTTTGCTCGTTTCGATGATTCATTTATTGATTAAATTGTTGCTAATCGTTCAGTAAGACATATTCTAGCAATTATTAGCACGACAACAATTTTACAGTCTAACGCAAAATTAATGCCAGAAAAAATGAAACACAATTTTGACTGCCATTTAAGAATTGCCAATGTTTGGTTGCAAAACACAAAGCCTTTTGAAGGGTCTATAATGCGCAATCCTTTTAGAAATCTACAAAAGAATCTTATCGTGCAAGGTGACTGGCAATACATAAATACGTTAACAACTGGTGTACGCGTTATAAACAAACGTTGTTCATCTTGTATAACTTGCGCAAAAGACAGTTAAAACCTACCCATAATGCATTTCTTCTTCCGCTGATGCCTTTACTGTAAATAAGAAATATTTGTAAAAATGTCTTCAAAGATTAGTTGGTCTAAGTGTCGAACAAGATCCATATTTTCATAATACTATTTATACATATTTGCTTATGCATGGATAATCTTTGCATTGTTTCACAAATTGATAACTGCCAAATATATAGTATAGTTTTGTTTGTTTTTTATGCCATAACTACAAGTATAATTGCGTTTGATATATGTAATGTTCTTCATTCAATAACTATGTTTAAGATATAATTAAGTTTAAATGCTTACCGTTTCTGGTAAACAAACATTTAACAATGATCGCTACACTAATTACAAACATTATGACAGCTAGTATGGGATAAATATACATTTTAAGAACTGAAGATTTAGATTGCATTTCTAAAAAAGTACGTTACTACATGTATCGTTATAAATATATATGTTGTTTAAATCATTTTCTTTTGCTTTTAGCTACTTACGAAATTCATTTAACATTAAAGCATGCAACCTAAAAAAGAAGCACACGATTGCATATTTGTAAATTAATGTATGTTTCTTGTTAAGTGATATTGTACCTTAAATATGTATAAATGAACAAAACCGTTTTTTAATAAACAGTTGTGCATTGTATATTAAACTACATGTCAAATAATGAAAATGAGAAAAGACGAACTGTATGAATTATTAATTGAAAACCAACTAATGCTAACCTTTTGTTTTGACTGTAAACACTTAACTACAATTACTTGTTCCTATTTCATTCTCAGCATAAAATCTTACTTCATATTCTGTATTAGAATCAAGACCATCAATAAATACATCATCTTCTGTTTGAAGGCGTGCTTTAGATCTATAGTCTCGTTGCCAGGTTTTCGATACTCAGCTACTAAAAACTGTTAGTAGCCTGACACTGAAACCTAATAGCAATCATACATCCAGACTTGTTGTCCACATAGACCCATAGTCCACCCAAACTTGTAGTCCACACAGATCTCTAGTCCATACGACCCATAGTCCACACAGATCAATGGTCCATACAGACATAGATTTATAATCCACTTACATTTCTAGTACACCAACACCCGTAGTCCACACAGACCTAAATGTTCAGAAAATAATATAGTATATTCATAACTACAATTAGTCGTTTTATTATGGTCTCTTGTTAACTGTCTCGGTGTAGCTTGAATAAGAAACACGTTAGAAAGTATTTAACAATAGAAAAATCTTGTATTTTTAAACTTTTAAAAAACTGTGTTCACTATCATTAAGGATTAACATTAAATTACACTTTAATTTACATGCATTATTTAATAGTTTTACAGAGGCCTCGGTGGCCGAGTGGTCAAGGTAGTTCGTCTACTATTGATCACGTGGTATGTCAACACTGAGATTGCGGTTCGATTCTCACTGCAGGCAGGGTGTAGTCGACTCCAATCTTAATTGACAAGGGTTGCCAGTTTTCCTGCCGCAGGTCGGGGGTTTTCTCCGGGTACTCCAACTTCCTACCCCCAAAACTGGACGCCATGATATAGTTGAAAAATTGCTGAACGTGGCGTTAAACACCATCAAACAAACAATAGTTTTACATTTAGAGTAAAATTGGTAATTAGTTAAAAATTAATTTATGATTAGGTCTAGATTTCTCAAATCTCAAAACTCAAATCAATTCTCAGACTTTTGAGATATATCTTAACTACCACAGCAACATAAAAATTCTCAAGTTCTGATCGACTTAAAAGGGAATTTGAAAAAAAATGGTGCTTATAAATATAATGAAAACGGGATAATTTGCTGCTGTAACATAAATTTCCTGATTATTTGTGCTATTTACAGTTTTACTTTTGCTGCAATAGTTGTTGTTATTTAAAAGGAGAAAACGGATATTTTATAAATTGTCATTTAGGGAAATAACTCCAAAAAAGAAGTCATTTTTGACAATCTTGGACCAAACTAATTATTAGGAGCCCTTGTCCAGTCTAATTAAAATTAAATCTTTCACTTGCTCCCCACTTTTTGTTATTGGTCGCTTCGTTGTAACACGCAGCGACCATAGCAAAAAGGGCGGGAGAGCAAGTGAAATATTTATTTTTAATTAGAGTGGCCCTTGCCTTACAGATCATTTTTGCAATTTAGAGTATCACTCTGATTTTGGGCTATATTATGGTTTAGTAAGGCGGGCAGAGGAAATGGGATATCTTTTTTATCAATTCCTACAGTTTTCAACCCATATCTCTGAAATTTCACATAACGATTGCACCTGTATTGAATTTGTTGCACCTGCTATTATGCAAGTGTTCCAGCATGTTTCCTAATTTTCCAGACATTGGAACTTGGTCCTTTTTGAGCATATTTACAAAAGACAGTACATATTTTATGTAATCAACTTCCACAGTTTTCAGTCTAGAACTCTAAATTTCACAGAAAGATTGCAAATGTATTTAAGTTGTACACCTGTTATTATTATTCAAGGATTTTTTTCCCTTTTTTCAGACTTGGCGATTTGGTAACAGTTGAATTGTTTAATTATGTACTCCTTTATAAAAAAAACTCAATGGTAAATATGAGGATAATTCATTGAGCAATTTATAAGTTTTAAGTTACAAAGCAAACACTGAAAATTTCAAGAACAATTATGAGTAAATTACATATAATATTACAAGGAGTAACTGGACAAATTTTTGACAATTAAATTGTTTGTAGGCCATGTCCTTCTGTTTATTTTTGCAATTGACAGTTTTACTCTAGCTTTAAATTTATAAGGCAAATACTTATATTTTCATAACAAAATTGTTATTAAAGGCAAAAACACCTGTAAGGATTCGTATGACAATTTTGGACCAAATGCGTTATTTAAAGGCATTGTCTTGCTGATTATATTTGCAATTTACAGTTTCACTCTAGTCATTATTAAAGGACAAAAACTCCTTTAATAAGTTATCGGACAATTTAGACCAACATTGTTATTTGCATTGTCTTGCTGATCATTTTTGCAATCTACTATATCAATCTGCTGTTTTATTTTTCAAGTTATACTGTCAAAACTGACAATTTTCTAAAACAAATCGTAACTTAATGTCCATAACTCCTACAGGCAGTTAAACACAACTTCTGAAATTAAAAAAAAGATTGAATGTGCTGATCGTTTTTTTTCTGTAGCTATATAACATTGTGAGATATTTGCCAAAACATGTGTTGACACATGTTCTTCAACTTGCACTTGTGAAAAATAGTTCAGATTAGGGCAGCTCTCAGATACTTAAACCAGTGTACTGTATTACTTTTCTATAAATCGCGAGTCTTTGGTACTGATCCTAAAACGAAGATGGCCACAACACTGGAACATAGAACTCCAGAGGCACTAAAAATAGCTGGTTTCAGAAACTATTTCACTTATTGAAATCAAATTATGCAAACTGATATCAGGGTAATTTTCTGCCATCGTAAAATGCATTGGGCTACTACAGCCATTGATGTTCTGACTGGCGAAATTAAATTGAATCTTGCTCTCAAAAATCTGAGTAAGCAAATATAATTGTGATACTGTATAAATTTTAAGATTTTGGCGCAGATCCTAAATTTTGTGTAATGTTCATGTCGATTAAACTCAAGTTTTTGTAATGAGTAATGCGAGCATTACTGGCTTTCCATGTGTAGAAATAATTTTTTTACAAGTGTAATTATGAATATAACATAACTTAGACTTACTGCAGGTTGTTGGGTCTTTTTTAAGTTTTCGATACTAGTAAATATTTTTGGTTTGGAGACCTTTAATGGATGACGAAAGTGTCAATACACTTGTATTTTTAGGTGTGGATCAAAATAATTAGAAACTTATTTAACCAAGATTGCTATAATAAATCGTGTTGTAAATTGTAACAAGAAAAGCTAAACCAGGTCATTTGGACATTCAGAGCTTTTAGTCCCTTATTTTCCTGAAATTTGCCATGAGTGTTAGGTACCCAAAATCTAGTATGGTGACGTAATCAGTACTCTGAATTACTGTGAATAACGGGATATACCTACAAAAGACGCCGTATTTTAATGTTTTTATTTGTATAAAACTGTTAAATTGAAAAAATAAACACTTTTCCAAGAATGCGTTTTCCTTAAATTTTGCCCCTTTTCAATTTGTTTTCATGTATTGTGAAAGCGCTATACATTCAACCATGTCTAGTAACGTTTGTTACGAACACATTTGGGCAATCTTTTACCAATTAATTACGACTTTCGACGTTTTGGCCGCACTTTAAATTCACACACTGAAAAATATAATATCATTTTAGATATGCGTTTTTTTTCTCAATAATTTTTCCATGGATTTTTAGAGAACAACATATATTTTTGTCAGATTTACACGAGTTTATCAATTTATATAGTCGTTCCGTTAGCGCGACATTTTTTAAACGATGTTATTATAAACAAAGTTGCATGAACATTTTATAAATATATTCGACAAGGAAAATATTAATGCGCAAAAAGTATGTGTGCGAAATTTAAATACAATTTGAGCAATAAATGGTTATTTATTGTGGACACTACGTCTTATTGAAATTGTTATAATTTTAAATGTAAAAGAATTAACAAAACTTCATTTGCTTTAAAATCTAGCGGTATTACGTACTACATGCAATAAAACACTACCAGTGGAAACTGCGCTTTGATTAATATTTGTTTTACATACATGGATCAAACTCATGGATACAAAGCTGAAACTAGGTACTCTAATTGGTGTCAGAGAAGAAGATTGTTTAAAAGTTAACAACGGACAGATAACAGATGACAGACACCTAGTCAATAAGTGATCACAATATAGAAAAGGAACAGACATACGCTTTAGGAAAAACCTTACTGCATACTAGCATAGTAAACATTCTGATCATTTGGATGCAATTTATCTCTTTACTTGAGTTTTATGAAAATAATTGAAGTCTTTTTCAATTAAATCAATGAATTGGCATTTATTAAATGATTTTCATGTACGAATGCAAGAATATATTTGTACTAGTACTGCCTCCCTCTTTTTTCCTTTCTCCCTCCCCCTTTCTCCTTTTTCTCTCCCCTCAGCTCCTTTCTCCCTCCAGTCAGCTCCTTTCTCCCTCGCTCCACTCCTTTCCCCCCTCTCTCCCTGTCTCCCACTACCGTGTCCGCCATCTCAAATATGATAACATAACAGCGGCACATATATCTAGTCATATACAAGAAATTTAATGTATTGGCACAAAATAATGCAAGTTAAATGGGATTTAGCACCACGCTTTAATCTTTTCATCTATAAGTCTTTTTAGAGGAAGAACCGGAATACTTGATGAAAACCCCCTCAATTCAGCAGGATAACTGCAATCCTTGTCACTGAATGTTGGAATCGAACACACTCTGTCCACAGTAAGGTTCGAACCTTCATCATCAGTGTAGACAGCCATGGGATCAACAGTATAATACCTTGAACACTAAGCTACCAAGGTTATTAATACATACAAAATCTTTGAAGTCATAAGAAAGCATTTTGTTAAATCTATGTATACGTGTGCCTAAATGCACTACAAGTAACAATATATCTGTACTACGTATACCTTACTCTGACTTTGAAGATGCAGGAGAATGCATGTGGACTCTTACCACATTAGACTTTGAATTGACTGCTTCCGCATACGTCAGAATAAATGGTATTGTAAAATCTTAAATGACATCTACATTTATTTAAATATTTATTTACCAGATATGAGTCATAATAAGCTTTCACCAAACCCCTACTTCGTGTTCTTAATTAAAGACCCAGAACATGTATGATATAATCCTTAAGCACTGCTGAGCAGTTTAGGTCGCTTGCTTAGTTTCCTGTTTGTTTGAATGGTTTCATGCCACGTTCATCGACAGGTATAATGGGGGTTAAAACCAGAGTTGCCAAAACCGTCGGACCATTGGTCCCGACTTGCAAATTATTCTAAGAACCGGCTGATTTGATTATCGTGTCGGACCCACTGTCCGATCCAAAAATTTCATAGCAAGGTCCGGCAAAAAACATTTCTTGTTTGCCTTCCGCCGTGAGTCAAAAATATTGTCTTCAACTAAAAATAAAGATCCCGGAATTCCTCCAATAATACGTAACATCGCCCATGCACGGTGGCATGGCTGCTCCCATTGATGGGGGACAATTTGGCTTATCAATTACATCATAAGGTTCTCTTCAATATCAAAGCTTGGTATTAAACAAAATGCATCAAAATATACATGTACTGCAACGGCAACTACACTGGGCGTCAAAGCTGTCTTACTCGAAGTCGCACCTCGATAAAGCAGTTCAATGTCGCCTCGATGTTCATGTCAAACTTATTTGCTCTGACTTCCAAATCTTGATCAAATATGTAATACCAATTAAAATAGCAAAGAGTTTGCGAATTTAACAATTTTCAAAACTTTTCTACGTCATCCAAATAAATTATGCGCCATTTGTTTATACGCGTGATACGTATAAAGACCGAAATTGAACAACAAGAAAAAAACCAAGTACAATGGCCCTTAATGAAAAATCGTAAACCGATTGGTAAACAAACACATTTAAATTAGTTTTAAAATTAAAGTTCTTTAAAAATATATTTGATTAAATCATTGTCTTCTATTAATATACCGTAAATCGGGTTATTTTGGTTGTAGTTTAATTTTGGCTAATTTGGCGCTTTCGGTGAAAGAGCCAAAAAAAAAAAACACACCAAAATAAAGCATGCACCAATATTTGACACGCCAAAATAGCTGACCGGTTAGACAATATCGTAAAGTCTATGGCTTAAAATACCGGTAATACACAAGTGTGTATAAAGGAAACTTACCAGTATACATTTGTATGCATATTTCCTTATTTTCTTATAAAATTGTTAAAAAACACAATGTGTGAATTTCTATTCATACATAATTACGTCAGGCTTATCATTCACTAATTAGACTCTATTAATAAAAAATAACACCTTTATCGTCATTCAATCAAGATATACTGCTGAAATACGAAAGGATTACAATTTAAATCTGTGATTGTTAATTACTGCCAAAAGGACAATAATTAACATTTGGTCTTAAATGATATGTGTGGTAATTAATTAATGTTATAAAATTTAATGAACACAGTTTAGTCGTAATGGTTGGATCTCAAAGTGGATAGACACCGTCCCTGCAAATTATATACTTTACCAATATATATTATACAAATCATATATATTAACCTTGCTCACTTCTGCAATTTAAAGAGCAATTATCGAAGGTGCCAAAATTTAACACATCAGTTCGATGAAACACCAAAATTAAACACACCAAAATAAAACACACGGCTTTTGAGAGAAAACCGCCAAAATATCCCGACGCCAAAATAACCCGATTTACGGTATATAAGCTGCAGTTGAAAGAATAAAGTTAACTGTCTCATAAAGCAGTTTGTTTCAGCATTATTGACATGAGGGTTTAATAAAATGTCATTTAATTTATATTCTTTGGATATTTTGGCCAGATAAACATGGCATGTACATGACAACTGATTGAAAATAAATTACCATGAATAATAATGAAAAAACTGAATCTATTTGTGTTATGGTTTAAAAAAGCAAGAAAAATCATCCAGAAATACCACAATTATAAACAATTTGATAGAAATAAAAGAAAAAAATGTAATGACTGCGAAGTTAAGTATGGTCTCCCTTGTTTCTATAAAAATGATAAAAAAATATGGGTCTGACAAATACAATGTACTTGGTAGGACTGACAAAAAATTGAGGTCTATCAGTCCTATTGTCTGGCAGACCTCGGAGCATTTTCGGCAACTCAGGTTTGACCTGAGTATTTATTATCACCAGAATTTACTTTTTATATTTGATATATAGTACCCAACAAATTACTGTATACAAATTTACTATTCTTAAAGCTAGTTTTAGGGGTAAAAATATTGTGCAATGTTTAACAGAACGGGTAAAAATATTGTGCAATGTTTAACAGAACGGGTAAACGTTTGATCCCTGTTTTTGCTTTAAGAATAATTTCATTCTTCGCAGTAATAAATCATCAACTAAACAATTTAGATTGATACTTTTTTTAAAATCCATTCAAAAAGTTTGGCATAGATCAATAGCAAAAACAGGTGCTTTATAAATGCTTGAATTGTTTGAAAAGAATTTAAAGATTAACAATGAAGAATATTTAACACAAATTATTACTTAAAACTATTTATGATGGATTGTAAGGTCAAATGCACATTACTTATCTTAAATTGTGTTGTAGAAGCATTTTCAACGTCAGAATTACATTCCTATATAAGCACTAGCATTGTGATTGTTCTGATGTTGTGTTCGACATGCATTGCCTTTGGATTTGATTGAAAACGGACAGGATAAACGCAATAGGTAATATCTAAAACTGAAGGAACTTTTGTTTTAGTAGATTCGAAGTACTTATTCGGTTGGTATTGTACTTGCTATAGGAACAGAACGACAGTTTTCGAACTTTCAGTTATACGATTGATAAAGTGCTTAAGAATACGTTAGCAATTAAACAAACAAAAATTTGGCAAAGAATATGGATCGGCAGACACAAACTGCGATCTTTATCAGAAAAAAGAGAATGTTTTATTTCGTAGGTCCATACTAAATGGGCAGCTAATGTGCAACAAGTGTGGCATTCTTCAAAAAGGTTACTCACTATTCTCCACGCCAATAATTCGGTATTTTCATTTGACAACTACGTCAACACACTTGCAAATTGTTAAAGTTTTTTTACATTAAAGTTGGTGTTTAAGATTTTGATAATAACATCGAACAATAAAGACACTGTTAAAAAGACAAGCCAGAAATCAAAGTCTAAAACCGACAACATCGAGAACCAGCAACCATAAATGAAGCAACTGCATCAATTGTCCTTACTTGGTACACACATTTTAACGAACTGTTGGGTTAAGCCAGGTTTAACATAAATCGTCATTATATATTGATTAATAACTAAACTGAGAGGATGCTCTTCCGTAACTTACTAGTAGTTCATATCGTTTGAAACATCTTTTGAATTTGCACAAGAATAACAATAGTAGCAATTATACACAAACAAATTTGCTGTTGCCTTAACCATTTGTTCTTATGAAGACATCAACGCTAACAAAAGATAGCAGAGCAGTTCACTCTTTTTGTCTGAAAATTTGGTATATATATATCTTAAACCAGATGTCCAGCAAGCTTTAATACTTTTGCGTGGTTGGATAAACAAGAATACCAATGTTGATATATATGTATAAAATATTACATCGTTAATACTGGCAAAAACTGTAAAAAATAAAATGAAATAAAAATACAATGTGGAAAAGAACAAATAATTACACAAAAATAACAAACTGCAGTAAAATAGTGAAACATAATAGAAAATAGAAAATATGTATAACTTTACAAAATAACTAAATACAAGTACAGATGCGGTCAAACATAATTAGTTTCAATTACTATGATATACAGTGTATGCACATATTTTATTAATTTCTTTGACAAATGTACAGGTCTGATTATACTTCTAATGGCTCAATTTTTTGTTCAATACCTTTAAAACTCTTCATAGATATCCAGTGTCGATCAAAACTTTCATAATGTCTGACATTAAAGAACTAACCCATCAAATAATATATCCGGTGAACTTCTAATAACTCGAGTTTCAAAACGGTTTATCAAATGTCATTATTATTCCGACAGAGCAGCCATTTTTATTCAACAAAACTAATAATGTCAATAAAAAGGAATGAAATTTCGGTAAGAGAAGACTATTTAAAGTTTTGTAGCCACATCTATTTGATAATTTGTGATATGTTGGCTGGGGTTAGAACATCTAGTTCTAGTTGTTGAAACAATTGATAAAATCATTATTACATGTATTATTTATGCATCACGCCTTCAATAAAAGCCGTGTCATTTCCCATTTTCTCTGACATTCCATAAGTGCACGGGAATTGAATAACAGCAAAAGTTTCATAAATATAAACATATAGAACAAAGTTGTACAGGTACAAAAACTCTAATACAAATTTGTTGAGAATCCTGTTTGGTTTTGCAAGATTTTCTGTTCATGTTATAATGTTTTGTATACATGATTTAAATATTTGAATGACACATTTGACACTTCTTGATATTTTTTAATAATTTTACTGAAAGAACTTAATGTTAATGTTAACAATAAACTTCGGTAATCTTTGGCAGTGATTAAAATTAAGCACTGCACTCACATGTGCAGTTTCCTTTTAAAAACGAATTTCTAAGAAAAGTGTTTAGTACATACTGTTTTTACTACATCTCTACATAAACACTTGTCATGCGATAAGAAAAATAAATGACTTCAATGAAAAGGTTAGTTAGTTTAACTACTTGTTTTCTTCACCTGAAGAATGTAGTAATAAAACAATAATGACAACAAAAGCACCGATTGTTTAAGCATATTCTGAAATGGCCTTCCTAATTTTGAAGCTTTATCGTTAACACAATGCTTTTTTGAACTCTTGTGGAAAAAAAATGTGTGTGTTTGTATAGTAATTTTGCACTATATTTGTTTAAAAAGATGCAGCAGACGTGCTTAGGCTTAAATGTTATACCATACACATATACGCTTTTCAAAAATTATTATTATTTTATGTATTCATATCATTACAACTAAAATAAACGTTAAACAAATGAATTTAATATAATATTCATGGTTACGCTTTATCCACATTAATAAGTCTGGGAACGTAGCGGGTCCGACACTAGCGCTTAATAAGGGGGCGAATAGAAGAGGTCATTTTGTTGGGGATGTAACTTACAATACGACAATCCTTACCGCTGATCATTTTAACAAACGTGTTTGGGAAATACCTCGTGCCATGCACGATACATATTCGACAAATAATTTGCATTTGAGCCTTCTTAATTTTATTTCCCTACCTTAATGTCGATCCCATTTTCGATGTTAAATTAAATCGTTGTCGGTTAACTAGATTTTGTTCTGAAAATAGCTGAAATACTTCTCTACGGTCGTTTATCAGTCAATTACTCAACTGTTATTAAAAAACAACGAATGACAAAAATATTTTTAACATTATTAATAATTAATGAGGAAATGAATTGTCATTTGACTATTGATGTAATAAAACTATAAGAAACAGGGTAACAATAATATTCTTAGTATATCAAATTCTATATACAAAAATAAAGTTCCTTTGAAAATTGTTTACATATGTGGACCGACGACTGGGAAAATGTTTCTTGGTTTTAAATATGCACATATTATCCGCTATTGAATTATTTGGTTTTTTAAATTAATTGCCTTTATTAGATTTTATTTTAAAAAGCCTACACGATCAAAATCAACACATTCGTAATTATACCTTCGTTGACAAAAATCAATTAGCGATTTAAGTACATAATTGTATTTAATTGGATTGATTCGGTAAAAAATCGTATTCCATATTGTTTAAGTTCCTTCCTTTCCAGAATTGATCCAACACAATATTATTACATATTTGTTTTTGTCAACAATGGTTTGATTATTAAGAAGTGTTTGTCGTTTTATGAGTAATGGTACCTCTCTGTACAGGTCATGGAATTTCACCATATAACAACACTTGAAAAGAACGTATAGCACTTACACCTTAATTGTTCTGATATTGTCAAATTAACAAAATATTTCCGGATCAGTATATTAAATAATCTGTAATTTGTTTAGGTTCCCTGGAATATTCTAATAAGAACAATTTGAGGTCATAGAACACAGTTTTTTATGTTAATTACAGCAGAAATCATATATATGTAATTAAGCTACATGGCTTCACAATAGTATAAATTATGCAATAAACCTTATATTAGACACGCATGTGGTGTCGAAAACAACCGACCTGTAATTTTTGAATAAATACATACCGTATAAGTGGTTTTTTCGCGGTGATTTAATTTTCGCTATATTCGCAGTAAAAGTTGGAACGCGAAAATAACAACGCGCGAAATATTAGGACAAAAAGATAGAGATATTCATTTTGAATACGGACCGCGAAAATTACATTACGCCAAAATAAATTCACACAGTTTTTTAACAAAAACGCTAAATTTTCCACACGCGTAAAAAACCACTTATACGGTATTTGTTTTACAATGTAGCCACGCCCAAAATATGAATTATAGTTGATCAATATTGATAACAACATGACTTCACAATCAACTAAAAGTAGTCTTGAAAAATAATGAGCAATCAGAAATTGTGATTGTGAATTTACAGACTTGGGCAAGTTTGGGGTTCAAATATTTAAATAAACCACAATTATGTTATAGAAAGGATCTGCAAACATTTGTAATCGCAAGATCACAACATTAGTATGTTGTCGAAAAATTAAACACTTTGTGTTTGTATTCAGCGTTGGGCAGGGGAAATGTTTGGAACAACCTCTCATTTCCTTTCGTCCCTATGCCACCCACAAATACAAATAATATTTTTGACCATATACTAATACATGTATTGAATATACATACATATCCTCTCTGGGCCCTTATGGACCCAATATTGAATATATCTGTGTAAAATTATGTGTCCCGCACTTATGACTTTCTTCGGAATTAAGAATTCTTATGCAAATCCCCAACAATGATTTCAGATTATAAAAGAGCTACAAATAGTCAGATATTACCAAATCATACCACAAAATGTCCCAAAGTAAAAATTAATATAAACTAAATAAAATGTAAAACTTGACCTTTGACGATCACTCGAAAATAACAATAAATATAAATTGGTTCGCAACTCTCATCAAAATTTCTTTTATAAATTTATCATAATTTCATGCGTCACTCAAACATATCCATTGTTGTGAATGTTTTTCTCTCAAGTAACTCGTTCATTCTGTATACATTTCGTTGTTACTATCATTTCCACTATCTGACACCTCTGACTCTGTTTCTGGTAATGATTCTGCCTTAAGGGTTAAATCTATATCGGCATATTGCGTCTTTTTCATAACAGATACAATTTAAATTGAAATGTCAATAGCCTAACCAAGATTCAACAAGAAGGAGGCAGCAAATTATTCTACTGTAACATGTCCATCGTGTAGTCGCTGTTTCAGTTACCCAGTCTCTGTGCGATTTGTACGTACTTTCTCTTTGTAGATAGTAAACAGTGGGACTGGAGTAGTATCTTCTCAGCATTTGCGAATAGTCTGTATAACTTTATGCACATTTAGCTGAACTCTGTCATTGTCATGGTTATGAATATAATATAAATATTCGTTTAATTGCAAGTTCCGTTTTTTTATTTTTTTTATTCTGTTTTAAATGTGAAATATCTTTTAATCGTCCCTCATAATTCTTTTTAGAATGGTATCAATATATTTTATGATTTTTTTTATGATATTTGTGTACTTTATTGTACATATATTGATGGTGAGACGTAAATAAACTATATCTATCTACAATAATTTTGCATGTGATTTACCTATAATTAATAGTTTTATTACTATCTAAACTATTCTGCATGTTGGCATTCCTTGAATAGAAAGTTTTAAAATGTGTGGCATATTTTGAAGACACCATTAAAGATGTAAAATAAATAAATAAATAATTAAATAAATAAAAGTTAATTATAAAATTAAATGAAATATATATATATATTAAAAAAAATACAAAAATAAACAACTAAACATTTTAAAATAAATAATTGTGTTTTCCCACAAATTATGTTTTATTTTTAAGATATCAGAAAGAAAAGCTGCTTCTTCCACTACATCAAGTGCATATGGAGAAATAAACACAGGAGTTTGGACTTCGAGTATCATACAGCATCAATGAAGATATCTATATACTTGTAATGTGCGACGTGTTGCAATACTTCTGATGATACCGACGGATAAAATTGAAGACAAATGTTTGTCAGCACTAAGTCTTGAAGTCATGAATGACGCATACACATACCTCATCAAAAAGAGAGATTCACCGAGAAAATCACAGAGTACTTGATAGAAAGAAACCGGAATATTTGGAACCATTACTACATCGTAGGACCAAAAACCACCAATAACTTAGAACGGTGGCGCTCCAAGATAAAGAAAGTTGCTACAGTTGCCCACCGTAATATCTACCGTCTGATTGAGCTGTTACGGCGTCAAGAAGTCGTCTCGATATGCTAGATGTTCCAGTACGGTTCAAATGGAGAAGGTACAGAGAAATTGAAGAGAGACTTAGAAACCTTCAACTCAGCCACGCCAAAACCGCATCCTACATTTTGCATCTCTGTGTGTATGTTTTATGTTGCTTGGTTGTGCGTTTGAATTAGAATCAATAAAACAACCCCATTCGACTGGTCATATCGCAACAATTTTATTGTATTTAAAAATAGGAATTAAGTGACGGATATATACAATATTTATACAATGCCAGAATCTCAACTATACAGGTTATTCATTCTAGCCATTGAAACAAGTAACAGTACATTGTTTTTATCCTTATTGGTACAATGCATTTTATAGAAAAAGTATAAACGGGCATTTTAGCTTATTTCTCTTTTTTTAGTGATAGCATGACGTAACAAATAAATATCGTAATATCGTACTCTACAACATGTTGTTAACCCGAAACAAAATATTAATACGATGGAAATGAGTAAAAGAGTAATATAAGACCGTTTTTGATATTATCTGAAAAGAGCAAACATCAAATGTTTATGATGAAAGATAAATGCGCTCTATGCTGGAAAGAAAAGCCATAAGTACAGTGTACTATATTCTGTCACAACTCTAGCGAAAATGATTAAATATGTGGTTTTTATTTGTTATCCTGCGTTAACATCTTCCCCGTATCGCTAAAACACATTCTATATTTTTCCCGTTTATATGTTAATTGTAGAAAAGTAGAACTGTCTTCTACGGCAAAGAAAATGTAATCCATTATATATGGACGCCATTAAATATAGCTGAAAAATTGCTGAAAGTGGCGTTTAAGGTATCCGACCCATAATTGAAGTCACCGTTTAATTTTATTTTTCGACCAAGAAACACAGCTTTATTGAAATCAAACTATGCTAATTAATGATACAAATTACATATATAATGCTAATTTGAGTCAATGTTAACAGTTTTGAGCAAAGAAGTTGGTTACTCAGATAGTATTTCCGATGTTTGCCGAAGATTACCGAGGTCTGCTCCATTGAAATACAATTGACATCCGGGACTCCAAATATGATCACGTGGTCAATTGTGGTCCGGATACCTTAACATCACTCAAACAAAAACATTATATATATCCAGCTGACAATTATAATGTGAAATGATATTTTAGTATATATTGATTAAAGCAATAAACTTTGACTTTTTTTTATAAAATTGTTTTTAGCACAAAGTCTGTTTTCATTTAAAAAAATGTCTCTGGCACATTCTTTAATTTAACATTACTGTTGGTCCTCTCATTGAGCATTTGCCTTAAACTGTGGACACGGCATGTATGGATGTTCAGTCACATAGACACAGTTTAAGTTTTCATACCGCCGATCGTTTTTAAGAATAGTTTCGCTATTGTCACTTGAGACTGATGATCCGTCAACACTTTCTGCTTGGTTATTACTGTCTTCCGCTGATTGTTCAGTTCGTGAAATACATGGCACCAGGTATGAGTCATCACTATCCGTTGACTGTGCTTCATTTGAAATACGGTGACTATCGCCTGGCATGTTTATACTTTCATTTAATCCAGCTAATATTGTTGATCGAGTTGGATTGTTGTTATTCTCTGGTTGAGCTGCTCTTGTATTGATGGCTCCTTGAGTTTGAACAGGACCATAGTAAACACTGTCAATTTCGTCGTAATGGTATTGGGTATTTATTTCTGATGCATGCTGTGGGCTTAGTTGTATACTGCAACAATTTAAAACAAAATAAAGAAATCATCATATATAAACATTCGTGTATGTATTATACAAAAGGGACTGTGAGAGGTTTTTCGGACGTTCATTTAAAAGTTTTTGTTTCAAAAATGTGTACGTCACAGTATATATAAACACTTCAATCATCACACACTAGTAAAATGTGTGATGTCTATTTCTACACTCGCGTGGGGTAACAAGTAAATTTTTTTTAAACAGCAGTTTCGGCTGAGTTTTCTAGAACACTGGATACAGTGCACGCGAATAGGTGCCATCGTGTCTAAACGGTGTGCGTTCGAATCCCGTTGAGGGTAAGCACAACATATGACAATATTAAAATGTAAATCAAACAGTGTTGGGTTTAATTCTAGACTAAACCTAAGGTACATTGATTGATTGATTGGGAATTTGCTTTACGTCCAACGAGTATTTCAGCTGTATTACTAGAACTAGTAATCAAACAATAATCAACTCGAGAAGTTGGACCAAAGGGCACACATTTTTTTAATGCCACTGGAGTATGGGATATTGGTAGGGGCGGAAAGTTTAGTCTTTTGTAGCGGCTACAACGATTCTACTCTTACTAACTTCTACAAAAGGGTCTTTAGTGTGAAAGGAGCGTGGCACTCTCCACGTTACCCACTGTGGTTCGCGGTCACTACGTATTATAACCATAAAACGCCCCAACGACAGAGTCATCTCTATCCGCCACCCGGGGATGCACTGAACGACTCTATTGGTCGAGCAGAGTGAGCCTTCACAGAATGGTCCCAGAGCTTAATATGTTAAACGTCACATTAAAAAATGTTCAGCTTTATCACGCCACACAGTTTTATTTAGAGAGGAAGCTAGAGTACTTGATAAATCTTCAGACCTTCGACAAGTCAACTGGATATCTTGTCAATTAAGGTTGAAGACGAACAAACCCAGCACGCAGTAAATCTCGAACCCAAACCTCAGTGTTGACAGGCAAGTGAAACTACGTTAACAACGTAACTACCTTGGCTAATGGCTTCCAAATTGCTTTCTTTCTTTATTCAATACAAATAACAAAAGAATTAAAAAACCTTCTTTCTATAGTTAAATACTAAGTATGTTTGTTGAGAAACTCAGAACTACAGCAAGAGGCATAGAACTTAAGCATAGGTTAAATTGCAGCTTATTAAAATTGGGAATATCTCCGCGATTTCAATTCATCAGAAAAACGTTCACAAAGCTGGACAACATTAACATGGATCAGCACGGGTGACGCGGAAATAGTTTTGCAGATATCGATGCAAAAAGAATTGGATTTCATATTTGCTAGGAATTTTTTTGACAAATAGTAAATGGGAAACCCCTGAAGCCGATTTAGGGTACTAACGCTTAGCCATTTATATTAATTAAATTTGTCGTTACCTGTTTTGGCGTCTTGTTTTGCATATCTTTCCTTTCAGACCTGAAGACAATAATGAGAATTCTTGGCACCGACGAAAATATAACGATGGACAGACAGACAGAAATCAGAAACACACTACTGTACCATATCATATTTTAATTCTACATAGAGCAAAAAAAAAATAAACGTAAAGCAACACAATATGACAAGAACATAACTTTGAATTTAGTTTAGGTTTAACTAACAAAGAGGTTTAGATACGCGAGGTCTTCTCTGAGATTTGTTAGGTCTTGACCGAACATTTTCTCAAGCGTCTAACTCATTCTATTTTCCGACAGTAAAGATTAGTTTTTGTATTTTTAGATTTATAGTTGATGAAAAAAGTTAACAAAACATTTGAATAAATAGTTGTCTCCCTTCAATAAAAAGGATAACATAAAGGAAAAGTCACATTATCCCCTACATATAACTGGGCTGTTACATACATTGTATACATTTTGTTTTACTGAATTGAAAAGAATGAAACAACAGATGCTAAAATAAAGAAAATGTTATACGATCAAACTCAAATTTCTTAATGTAGAAGATTGGTTACACACTAAATTAATGCAAAGCATGACGACTTCATTTTCCTAATCCATTTATTATATAAAACGAAATAACAAACAAAATGTCTTCCATTTCTATATACCATTATAATTTACAGTGTCGTTGCCACATATGTTAACTGCTCCCACGTCATATCACTTTGCCCAAATACGGTATATATTTGTTTGTTTGCTTGAAAGAATGCAAGGCATCCACAGGCTTTTTTGTCTTTTTTGAGAGGGGTTCAAATTATGATTATTATAATGTTATTTTCACCAAAATGACAAAAATCTCTTTTTTTAAATTTCTCGCATTAATTAGAATATTGCAAACAAATATCCCACAATTTATTATCTGACTAAACCCATGCTAACCTACTATGTGCATTTAAAATCGCAAGAACGCCTTTTTCCAGGTTTGACGTATTTTAATGTTGAATTACCTTTTAAGATTGTGATGCCGATTTGAAAGCTAAATACTATGCCAAGCATTATCATGACTAAAGTAATAATTGAATATTGCGTCATCTGCGTTCGAGTTTCTTTTTCTGTAAAATACGATATGCATACAACATTAAACAGCATAAAGCATAAATGTAACAAAGCACGTGAACGTTTCCACGGATATACAGCGATAAATTCATTGAAAATTCTATATGAAATTCCACATACCAAGATCAGTTTTTACAGGGTCAGTACATTTGATTTCACTACTGTTCATTTCATTATATGCAAAAATGCAAACAATGTACTGCTGGTCAAACTCCAGTCCTTCAATAGCTACACTGTAAGTTTCTTGTCTTGCATCGTTTATTTCCCCAAACCGCGTCCATTCATTTTGTAAAGAGACTCCAAGTTTTTTATACTGTAATACAAACGTCTGTGAATAGCCACCATCAAATCCACCATTCCAAAAGACTCGAATAATATTTGTATCCGGTTTTGCGGAAACATTAAACGGCGGCTCCGGTCGGTCTGCAACAATTTAACCATATCTACTGAATTGTCTATAGCATTAGTAAAATATATATTAATATCATTTTGTATTTGATGTAATGTGAAGTATCCTGAAAAATATTGTATATCAAACATGACACGAAGATTGCTTTACCCAAAAAATTTTATCAGCATTAACTGAATGGTTGGCTGACGTTTGGCAAGTGGTATTTCATTAATTTTCATCACGTGACAAGATATGTATTGGATATGAGATAAAGATATGGACAAAAAATTGTGACCGATAATAGCAAATATATGCAGAGTTTGGTAGAGACAAACAATAGTGCCTTCGATGACTACCGCCCCGTGCGGGATCCGGGTGGCTAAAAGAATAGACCGCAGTCGCGCTAGTTTGTCGTAAAAGGCGACTAAATAGCGCCCAGTACCCTGACCGACGTGTCAGGTCGGTTTGCCTTAAGACCGACTGGGATGTGTGCCCCGGGTGGTTGAATGGGGTACCCCTGGCCATAATTCGGAAAACCTGACCGCAAACCATATTAGTGCACCGTGGTAGGAAAAATGCCACGTTCCTCGCACGTTAAAGAACGCTGCTGTAGTATTCGCTATGAGTAGGGATTTTGATCCCGCTACAGGAGGCTAAATTGCACGACCCTATCCATCCTCCCATTTGCCAGTGGCAATCTAAAATCCGTTACCCCTATTTTTTCTTGTGTCCCATCCCATTTTCATTCATCATCATTTCATGTTCATTTTATCATCCATTTCATGTTCATCGCCTGAATATAGCTGAAATATTGCTGCTCAGCTTCAATCAATCGATGACTACCATACTGCTATTGACATCTACAAAAAGTATCATCAAGCGATTGAAGCGTGGAAATCTCTTAACACGACACCAACAATATTACGCAGTAAAACTTACAACTTATGATTGGAGAACACCGCAAGGAGAGGTCATTTGCTTTGCGCTGCCCAAGTTTTGTTTGTTTGAATGTTTTAACGCCAAATTTCAACAATTCTTAGCTATAGCCGGAGAAAACCCCCAGACTTCGGTAGGAAAACTTGCAATCCTTAGATTAAGATGGAGTCGAGTACACCCTGCTCGCAGTGAGACTCGAACTACAATCTCAGTGTTGACAGACCACGTGATCAATAGTAGAAGAACTAAATTAACCACTGGCCACCGAGGTCCCAACGCCGCCATAAAACGTGCTGGAAGCTCTGTTGGTCGACCCATGGAAACAATGCCAGTACTAAGTACATGTATTTATCAATAAGTCTTGACTGTAAACTTACGTGCAGATATCAGTCTGACAGTAAAGGCTGCAGTTCCCCATGAGTTTGTAGCATTTATTGTATGATTTCCAAAATCAGATTCTCTTATTTGGTTTATCCTAACGGAAATTTTGTATGCACTAACATTTACTAAACTGCCATATATTTTATCTAATGTAGGGCCTTCGTTTTCTGCAAGATAGTATTTCTCCCTTGTGTTGTCAGACTGAAGCCGAAAGGATTGTTTTCCGCAAAACATAGTAAGACTTTCGTATTTTGGATTACTGTATAAAAATAGCTGTATCACTCCCTCTCTGCCATATATTGCATATTGTTTCTGTTTATTTCCAGAAAGAAAAAATGGTCTGCCTGTGAAATTATAACAATTGTTTCAGTATTACATTTATTGGTGTATAATATTGCAAAATATATACAACATTTAAGAATTAATACTTATTATAATTACTAACTAATTACTTGGTTATTATTTTTTTCATGTGATGCACAATAATATATTCATATTATTTTAAAACGGCAAAATGAAAAGCAATTTTATACTTTCAGATACAAATATTCTTTTTATTTGAGGTACTTTTTCTCTTGAGCTATTGAAATTTAAAATGTCCAGTAGTTTCAAGCAAATCTGTCATGTCTGTGAACTCTGTTTATTACACACATGGTATTTGATTGGTTATTTTATTATTAAGAATGTTATTAATTCTTTCATCACAAAAAGAGTCATGCACTGAATAAATTTATGCAAAATAGTACATAAAATACCTTTTAACCTTAAATCAATTGCTGCCGACTGGTGTATGGATCCGCTCAAGTCGGAAATATTGTTCGAAACATTGCAAACATAAATCCCACTGTTTTGATAAGATCCATTTTCTTTCGAAGGATCGTTTTGTATCGTGATATAGCCATTGTTTGATCCTTCAATAAAGCGAACGTGGTCAAACCACTCGGTCTTGTGCTCCCATTTGGAAAAGAAATATTTATTCGGAACACCATTGGCAATGCATTCCAATATAGACGTGTTATTGTCGGGTTGTCTTTTCTTGATGGTGACATTAGGTGGATCTAGTAACAAATTAAAAACAATTATTGTCTTATATTTACATCGTAGTGAACTGATGGTGCTTTTTGCGTTTGGGAAATTTTTTTTTAAATATTCTCATATCACGAAAGTTTGGGTTTTTAACGAACATACGAACTGTAGAGATGCAACTTAGTCAAGAAAGCAGCTCAAGAATTTTACGCGTTTCACGCACGCAATTTTTTAGTTACTAAGTACCAAATAAATTTTTGTTATTAGTTGTTTAAAATTGTACGGCATATACAAATTAAGTAAATTGTTTGATCTCTCAATATAACATAAACGAAGGCATCCCCAAAGTCGAGGTAACTAACATATAAAACAATCATAACTAAAGAATAAAGGTTTCTACATTAACCATTATAAATTTTGATAAATGGGTCTTCATGATTTTTTCTTATGGAGAACAAAATCAAATATAACATATTTTATTATAAAAGTTAACATACCTAGAATGGCAGTCTTAAAAAAATATATAAAATTTTCACACAAATCCTTCTTACACTGAATTTCAATAAAAATGCTGCTATCTCCATGCCATCCTTTCGTATGAACTTCACAAGTATATTCTCCAGCTTCCTGTCGTTTTACCCCTTTAAATTTTAAAGTATTGCCGTTTAGGGGTCTTTTCGTCCCATTCTTTGTCCATTCTATCCTGGCATCTGGATCATTTCCGTCATGTCGACAATTTAGTGTTAAATCTTGACCCTCCCGAAGTACTCGAGATGGTTGTGGAGAAATAGTAACCTCCGGTTTATCTAAAATAAAATAAACGAAAACATGCGACAGCAAACATCTACATCTTGTAATTAAACAAAATACCAATAACATTTTCTTGAATACTTTGCAATACAAACGTTTACACTGATCCATAATTTTATCGGGGATATTTTACTTTTCAATATTACTTCGGAAAAAGTAGACTTCGATCTTCCGTTGATTAAAACTCACCGTAAATGCAAGTTACATTTTTTTCAGCCAATATAGATACCCCAATGCATAGATAATTATCTTTCAAAAGTTGAACTTTTAATTCGACGTATTAAGCACAGTTTTTTTTAATTATCCAAACATAGTTGGCGAAATTTGAACACAACGGACCGTGAGTGAGGACACTGTGGACCGCGGGTGTGTACTCCTTAGAGAGCACAACGAACCGGGTGAAAATATTATAATTTTTTCATTTAAACTGTTTCGTCTCCTTTCTAATTTTGTAATAAGCTAGAATAATCATTTATAGTTTTATTCCAGCATGTTTCTATAGAGAAGGAACAATGTATAAAAACTTTTATTGTGGCGTAAAAAAACTTACTTAGAAACATTTATATACCATTGTTCATCTGATCATGACACCGAAACGCTAAAATACAGACAACTAGTTTTAGACAAAACAACGGGAAAACAAAGATATCAAACTAAAAAACGTAACTGTTCAGGACGGTCTTACTTACACTCTGTTCTGTGTGTCCAACACCCGCGTTTTTTGTGTTCGATTGAAATGTTGCCTGAATAATACTGTTGTTTATGAAACAGTCAAAAATAATATATAAAGCAGCACTGTACTTCACGAATTTGACAAGGCACTTGTTTTAATTACAACATACAACACATGTAGAAATTAAATCACATAGATTTAGAATTTAAATATCGGTAATTAGTGTATGTTTTTCCATGTTATGTAAAACGGAAGATAATCATAGTAAAAGTCAGGTGTGCTGGTGAAGGTTTTTAACATGACAAATAAAAACTAACTGCTTTCCGCATATGATCGAACTTGCACTCTTTTTATTTGTTACTTAAACATTTACAAATAAGATTTGAAAATTAACAATTATTTCCGCGAAATATTCAGCGTTTTGAGTTTTTTCATTCCGATATTAAATGTATACCTAAATTATACCTAAATTATAACGGTTATTGTAAGTATAATCTAGGTGTAGTCGATTTTGTTTGTTAAAAACATATCGGGCTTTGTCGGTTGCGTCTTACGAAGGAAAATTCTCGCGGTTTGTCCGAATACCACTGTACGTTACGAAAACGTTAGCAAAAATAAATGTAACAATGGCTAATTTGTGACATGTAAAAACAGAGGCATATGATTAAATATGGACAGATTATCGTGTATAAATGCTACTGTATTTTCGCAGTAAAAATCTGGTATTATAAAAAGTGCAGTAGGGTGTGAATTTCAGTTTAGCTGTCGTAAAAAAATATCGGAAAGACATATGGAGGAAAAAAACTTGCAGACAAAACAGCTAATGCACAGAGTTGTCCACGCCAACCATTGACAACAACCACGGAACTACAAAATCAAAACGCTCTTTAATGTGGGAGTACAAGAAATAAGGGGTAAACAAAATATAAACAATTTAACTATTCGCGAAAGAACAAAAGAACAAATGACCACTGTTATTTATTTTTTTGAATTATCATATTATTGACTTCGTCTACATGTACATTTTTTAAGTCGGCGACATAAGTGTTGATACGGTATAGCGAGCACAGAGAAGATTATGATTGATTGAATGTTAGTCTTACATCCAGGGTATCTACTTAGACTATATTCATATAGAGATCAATTTATAATACATGTAACGTAAGATTGTCTAACATCGTCAATACATGTAAATGAAACAAACAAATCTTTACAAATTAACACTCTATTTGCTAAAATAATACAAGCACGAAATGGAAACCACCGAACCGTTATCAAAACACAATCCAACACGAAACTTTGTAGCCATGACTAAAAAAAACGCAAAAACCGTTTAAAACATCAAAAAAGCGAAATGACCAGTAAGTTGCCCAGTAACATCCGTAGCCTTTATTGTAACGGATAAGAAAAAGACTGTCAGAGCAACAGTCCTGTGTGAATAGTATCACTCGTGGTGTCCTGAGAATATCTTTATAAGCACTCTATATGTAAGTGTTGAATAAATTAAGTTATAAACAGAAATTAAAAGTTTATTATTGCACAATTGAAGTAGCTTACTTGTCGTATAATGAAAAATGTGACATGTGTAACTAACCATAAATGATAATTTCGTAGTTAAAATCCTTTAGTTTAGTTTGACATCTATAACGACCTTCATTCATTCTGGAAAAGTTTTGTATCTGTAAGATATTATTCCCTGCATTTTCAGTTCGATGTAGCTTAAAATTTGGATACTTCTGTGTGTGTATCGCACCTCCGATTACATATATGGTCAGTCTTGGGGGAACTAGCCAGGTGGCTTCAAGTGTACCATTGACCATACACGTCAAGTTAACTGTATCTCCTTCGTTTGCATATATACGTATTCCTTCCTCCGCTAAAAATACAACGTACAGCACTTTTTGCATGTAGCGTTTATATTATTATGAATAAACTTTAACAAATTAACAAGAGTATGAGAAGTATACTAAGGTATTGAGTATCATTCTAAAATCCTAATCGGCGCTGCGCATTTTATAACCATTAGAAAAATCGCAGTTCGGTGCCAATTAACGAAAGAATACATTTTAACAAAATTGGTGATATATTATTTATATCAAATAAGAAAACACTAAATTTGCCATATTGACCAAAGAAAAATTAATTTAGCTGCGGGTATTGCTGTCAATAATGTATGTGTTTTACAGATTACGTCAAATTTATCGTGTTCTAAACCTACATATTGTTTTCATTCTAAAAAATATTTTCTGTTATTATAAAAAAATCACTGTGAACATTTCTGTTCATGCATGGAGACATATGCATATTAAGAAAAATTATAATGGTTTCTAGTATCGATGTAACCTAGCACTAATACTAAAAAATATATTAAACGCTTAAGATTGTTTTACTCTTACCTGAAACCATACTTGTAATTATTATCAAAACTATCCATTCTGCATTCATCTTTTAATTTAATACAAATGGTAATAACAACGTGCGAACAAGGAAACTGTGAAAAACGACATATGGCAGAAATACTTATGACCTCTAGAAAAAAAACCACATAACCTCTTTATCGTGATGCATTGTTTCCGTCTAATAACTTCCCTTACGAAAAAATACTTGATGTGACAAACACAGATTGATGCTATTAATTCGATCAGAGGGTCCTTAAAACAACATTATTTTAGATATTTAAAAAACAAACTGTTCTCCAATTAAATATTACATTTACACTCCTAATTTTCCTGTCGTCTATTTAAGCCTCATCTGTGCGCTTAAAGCCCTAAATATGTAAATTCCGAAATAATTAAGATGTTGTAGTGCTGTTATCATTCAAATTTTAACATTTAACACTAAAACTGACTGTCCGTCTTAACCTCGAGATGAATAAACTTAGAATTGAAATCAATCAGGGCAGCAAATTTAGACAGAAATAACTTTTAAAAAGAACTTTGAAATGAACTTACTTATAAAAATACTAATACCATTTGGCTGACTTAAAAAATTTAACTGATTTAAATGTAAACAAATAAAATTTGAAAAATTTGTTATATACTCAGAATTACAACGGATTGTTTTACTCCATATCATATCAATCCAAATAGTATTTATGATATCTGATTATTACTACGCACAGCAATTTTTCCATACATTTGATTTGTGTCATGATTTATTACCAGAGATTCTTTGAAAAGGCTAATAGAAAGTGATGCTGCGCGGTTCAATAAAGAGTAAAACCTGATATTGCAAAGCCATTTTGAAATTTCTTCAAAAAATTTCAAAATGTGGTATTCAGGCCACGCCGAATTAATTACTTGTTCGTCGGACCGCCCGCACGTAAAATTATTTCAGAAAAAAGAACCAAATTTCTTCCGCCCACATTAACCGGAAACCCGCCCGCGTCCAGAACCAGAAGTCGTCTTTAAAAAAAATAATCTCCGCGTTCTACAAATTCATCCAACTGCTCCGATAGCTGAAGATTCAGTCAGAACTTAGAAGGTTAAAATACCGTTTCAGTCGTCCCCTATAAAATCAAAACCGAAAGTAAAATGTAGAAAACAATGACAGAAAACAAGAGTGTGGTTGTGGCAGCAGTTGCCACCCAGTTTAAAGTACTGCTACCAAATACAGCATTAGAATGTCGAATGGACGACACCTTTATCGACCTATTTACATGCATACAAGGGAAGCCTTCAACGCACGCTAATGTTTCTAACCTTAGTTATGACAACATTATGAGAATCAAAATTAAGAACAATCCCAAGCTTATGGGCAGGGAAAATGATGGCATAATAGTTAGACGGGTAGTCTTTAATTATTTCTTTTTAATCAAATACAATTATACCTTGCCAAAAAGATTTGGAGACAACTGAATAGTGGTATGGGCTGTCTGTTGGTCATTCTGTACCTATTGATAGAAAGACCAGGCAGCATCTTTTTAGAAGTTCTTTTCTGCTATATAATTTACTAATTAATTAAGTCATTTTTTTAATGTCAGTTATTTTTTTCAAAATTAAAAAAAATCGCTCGCTCGCATCAGTTTAACCATGAAAACCTGGAACAAATCTTTTTAATAAAACTAAAAACATGTCGCTCGCCTTAAAAAAAATTATTCCCTCCACAAAATCAGAATTTCAAAAAAAACAAATTAATAAAAAAATTTTCGCTCGCTCGCTCCTTATTTTCAAAGTTAAAGTCCGACCAACAAGAAATTAATTCTGTGTGGCCTCACCTTAAAACATGGTCAATTAGGATTCCCTTCTGTCGTATGCGGTCAGGTAAAAAGAAAGAGATTTTTTATCATTTCGATAAGTTCAATTTGTCGTAATATATTTAGTATTATTTCATGACACTGAGGGTCATATGGCAGTATATGGACCGAGCCATCACACTCAAAAACATATATGGACTCGTATAATATACTTCATCAATCAGGACCTTTATATATAGTACATATATACAGCTGTGTCATTACTGATAATATTACTCCATGTTTTATTTCCTGTATTATTTTAAGATTTCGCAAGTTTTGTTTTTGTTTTCTCATTGATATATATTTTATGTTTTCATTCTCTTATGATGTTTATTGATCCAATTTTCAAAGATTTAATTTGAAAAAAAAACCATTTAATTAAACAACAACTTTAATAAATAGGAAAATATCATTTTACTAAACTAACTCAAAACAAAAAAAATAAATTTTAATAAGTGTGTTACTAGTAACCGTTTACGGAACAGCCGTGAAAAACAAAAGATGGCTGAGCAATATATTAGATTTCTGAGAAGCGCCATTTTATTAGCTATATTCTGTACAATCGATCTTGGGTCAACGATACTGTCTACATGCACAAATTTCTATTTTCGTGGGGAAGATAACACAGTCTCAAAAGCCGACGAGAGTACATATTTCTTCCGTAAAACATCAACTGTCCGGTAGATATCCAATAGACATATTTATATACCATCAAGTTTGACCACGTACACTAAATGATCCATCAACTCCACTAGGTTTGTTGCAAAGGAGCAGAGACAAAAGTTCCAATTATATGTCATTTTATTAATAACGCAAATAAAAACAAGTTAAAACATATAAAATATATACATTCAACAGTAGTACATAATATCATGACAATATTTACTTAAAATGACCTATTAATAATAGAGCTCCACACAACAAAAAGGGATGACCTTTAAAATGAGCCACAACCATATATATATACATGGCAGCTGCCATATATTTGTGAGAAATTTATCGCCTTTTCCCTGGTGCCGATAAACTACACTCGGGAAAATACGGAATTTCTCACACTCAAAGAAGAAATCCCAGATCTTTAATAAACACTCGTGCAAGAACATATTAATCTATCTTAATAGACATATAACACACTTGCGCAAGTGCAAAAAATTTTTTATGGTCGTTAGTGTAAACGCTAATAAGCTTGAGCAAATTAAGTGGCGTACCAGTTAATACTGAAAAATCAAGCTTCAAAGTCAGAAATCGAAACTATTTGTTGAATAAGATTGATTGATTGGAAGTTTGATCTATGTCAGGCGAGCAGTATTTCAACTATATTCAGAACGATGTTGAGTAAGAATAATACAAGTGAAAATAAAAAGAATACAATATCGCGAAACCTATAATACATATGTATATTTTTAAAAGGGAACATCTCTTTGAAATTGTTTCTTCTCATAAACACTTATGAATTACGTTTTACTCGGATGTTAAGTTTTCAACACATATCGAAAATATTATGTAATCCGTTGGCCATAAAATATCAGTACTGCGATAATTAAATTATGTTCTTAGTAAAAAGTATTTATCCCCCCCCCCCGTGTGGTTTCGGTGTTATAAACAACACTGAAAAACGATAAATTTAAACATCATGTCACTAAAACCGAATAATATTGGGTCCGTTACAGAGTGACCAGAATTCACGATCGTTTCAGGTGTAGGGCTACCATTGTTTTTAACTTTTTGGCTATATTAAATTCGATTATTTTGACTTATCCGTGAAAATTTACCTTAGTTTCAAATTAAGTGACACTTCTATCACATACCAATATGCCACGGGTCAACATTCTGTCAAAATTCAACAATATGTTTCCTTGCATAAAAGAACGACGTTCAAACGTCAAGTCCACATGGTCTAAAAATTTATTTCCACTTTCTATGTAAGTCCAAAAATAGTGCATTTCCCTAAGTGACTTTTAACATTTTTATGTTCATTTAAAACCAATAAAACTTTATCTTCAAATTTTTTAAAGATTTAGCTTTCCAAAAATACCTAATTTCTTCTTGTATCATGTGCGGTTCAAATTCTGTATGAGGCTACATTGAACCGGTCTGTTGAATAGTACTACTTTAACAACCTGGACTGTTCCCTGTATTAGGTGTTCCTGTACCTTCATATGTTAATATGTTGATGCGCGAAACAAAATAGTTCACAATTCTATTTTTGAAAGTGAAAGTGATTACAATTAGATTACTCCTCGTCACCAAATATTAATTAATTATTACAGGGTTAATTATGGTCAGCAATAACAATATATTACCATAGAATTAATCCTTGTCACCCCATAACAATATATTACCATACGGGTACTCTTGGTCACCCGATAACAATATATTACCATACGTTTACTCTTGTTCACCCCATAACAATATATTACCATAGGGTTGCTCTTGTTCACCCCATAACAATATAAAGTTACTCTTGGTCACCGCATGCCAATATATTACCATACGTTTACTCTTGTTCACCCCATAACAATATATATTACCACACAGTTGGTCTTGTTCACCCCATAACAATATAAGGTTACTCTTGGTCACCGCATACCAATATATTACCATACCTTTACTCTTGTTCACCCCATATTAATATATTACCATAGGGTTACTCTTAGTATCCGGAAATCAATATATTATTATAGGGTTACTCTTGGTCACATCATAATAATATACATGTATTACCATACGTTTACTCTTGTTCACCCGATAAAAATATTATACCATACGTTTACTCTTGTTCATCCCATAATAATATATTACCATACGTTTACTCTTGTTCACCCCATAATAATATATTACCATACGTTTACTCTTGTTCACCCCATAACAATATATTACCATAGGGTTACTCTTGGTCACCCCATAATAATATACATGTATTACCATACGTTTACTCTTGTTCACCCCATACCAATAATAATATACCATACGTTTACTCTTATTCACCCACCCCATATTAATATATTACCATACGTTTCCTCGTGTTCACCCCATAACAATATATTACCATAGGGTTACTCTTGGTCACCCCATAAATATATACATGTATCACCATACGTTTACTCTTGTTCACCCCATACCAGTAATAATATACCATACGTTTACTCTTGTTCACCCCATACCAGTAATAATATACCATACGTTTACTCTGGTTCACCCCATAATAATATATTACCATATGTTTACTCTTGTTCACCACATAATAATATATTATCATACGTTTACTCTTGTTCACCCCATAATAATATATTACCATCAATTACTCTTGTTCACCCCATAATTATATTAAACCATACCAATATATTACCAAAAAAGTCGCAGTACCGCTAAAAGTTGATTTCTCCTAATACGGGTTAAACTGAGGACGTTATATTCCCTATTTTCGGAATACAAGAGTTACTTCCCATTTGCAAGAGTTGTCTTTCATAACAGCAGGTATCTAGTATTGAACAGGGAAAATTCAAGTTTTTATTTTTTTTAAATAATGTCTGCGGACTGACTTTTCCAGTACGACTAAAAACACCAGCAGAATTAGTTTGCATATCATAATAAATTTTACCGGATGCTTTGGTATTTGTGAATAAAAAAATATTGTAGAAAAACTACTTTTTACCCACAGTAGGTACTATAAAGTACCTGCTCTAAAGAACAGATAACTCTGGAATGGGCGATAAATCTTGTTTACCGCAAGTAGGGAATTTATTTGTTTGTTTGATTGATGGTGTTTAACGCCACTTTCAGCAATTTTTCAGCTATATCATGGCGTCCAGTTTTTATTGAGGGAGGAAGCAGTAGGGAATTTAAAAAAAACAATAAACTTTACACGAAAACATTACATACATGAATTCATATGGATCTGGACAAATATAGATCTTGTATATTTTGGTAGAATATCCCTTATGTTTAAGTATCATATGTATTAGTTAAATAATTATTTCATAATAATGTAGATCTCTGTTTTGTTTATTAGTAAGATTGAAACCATTTGTGGTTTTATACCTAGATGATATTGTTCTTATTCATAACAACATATATAAGAATGAGTTGTGATTATAGTGGTTCAGTATAACAAATGAGTATAAGCTTTTAATAATAAGGATATGAAACAACCCCAAAAATACATGATCCTTTAATTCGTAATCCAGCTTCAGGGACATAATGTCTGAGATGTAGAGGTTGCTTTTCAAAGCAACCCCCAACACTTCAGAGTCATTGATTCAAGAAAAGCTACAATGTATATAGAAAATCATTTGCAATCTAAACAACATAAACATATATAACAACACTAAATGAACTTCATGTTTTACTTTGTATTTTAATAAACACAGATGTATTATGCTATATATGTATATATATTATATGGTTGTCACAATACTTAGACGTTTGTATGTAATTAACTTACTGTGACTGTATGGCAAGTAACTTTGTCATCCTGTATAATATATATACAAAATTGCTGAATTAGATTACTGTCAGATGAAGTTATATTTTTATATAGCGGATTTGGCCCAGGGGTATAGACCGCTGGACATAGTGCAGGCGATGTGATGCCACAGTGTCACAATGGTATGAGTTCGAATCCCGCTGAGGAAAAGCAAAAATTTGACAATGTAAAAATCTAATTATAACAGTGTTGGGCTTAATTTGTAGACGTATCTATACGTATATTTACATGTATTTTTATTTTCAAAAAAATTACCATGTCTAGTTTCTACAATGATGGACATCGTGGCTTTACAACAATCCCACTACAAAAAGTATCCAATAGATGATATTATATAGAGATAGGATGGGAAGAAGCAACCAGTTGTAAACAAATATGATATCTAGATAACAGGTGACACTTCTCTAACAGTAGATTAGATTTTTATATATTCATTTTGGTGAAGAGAAAGTGTTAAACCATAATATCGCATTGCCAAACTACATTAAAAGAATTTAATCGTATAACCGAAGTATTTGCATGTTTAAAAACGCCCTGTTAAAAACAATTAAAAATAAAGATGTGTTTGTAAATTAAGTACTCAGATTAAATAAATTTTAAAACGCTTGTATCACGGACATGTTAAAACCAATGTCCGTGTTTGTTATTACAGCTATACCCTTGTCATTCATGCACGTTCCCCCTTATTCGCGATTTTGAGTTCCTTGATTTTGACCCACTTATCTCAGATATTCACTGTCGATTACGTGTTTATATCGATTACATATCTAATTTACATGATAATCAACAATTGACGAATCGGATTGTTAAACCGGTTCGTTGGATAGGTGAAAAATCACAACAGTTTATTGACAACATACGTGAGTGAATTATTTAATGAATTTGAATCGATCAATACAAATAATTTAGAATCAAGAACAAAACTAAATGAATTCGTTGGCAGCTTAAATCATGTTTTCATTGACACTGCTGATTGTACGTTTGGAAAGAAAACAGTCACGAAGGGTCCCCAATAAATGACCAACCTTGGTTTACTAAGTCCTGCAGAGAAAAAAAGAAATGTATTTCATACTGCCAAGAAAAAAGACTCTTCAAATAAGTCAGACGCTAACAAAAGAAATCTAAAAAATGCCTGTAAAACTAACAAGGCACAAAATGAATCGCAGTTACCAAAATTATCAATAAAATTTGGAAAACAAAATTCGAAAGCAATCAAAAAATGATCTCCGTGAATTATGTAAAATATTGAGCAACTTTTATAAGTCTAAGTATTGTGATCATGCAAAGTTGACTATTGAAAATTTGTACGATTACTAGTATTTTAAGAAATTAAACACTTCTTAGGATATTCACGACTCAGATATGCCTCCACTGGATGATAAATTGTCAAATTCTGTTTTAAATAGCGAGATTACTGAAAATAAATAATTTCTGTTGTAAAAGGTTAATAGAATGGAAAAGCACCAGGTTATGATAAGGTATTAAATGAATACATTAAAACTACAATTATTCTTATGCCTTTATATTTGCTACTGTTCAGTAAAATTTTAGATAGTGGTATAATGTACCATTAAGCTTATTTTACATGCAAAGCTCGTCATCGAAAGTTTTGTAGACCTGTGGTACAAGTCAAGATTTGCAACAGAGTTGATTTCCTGTATACTCGTATTTGTGGATGTATCATCATGAGAGGATGTATGGTGTTCTAAAGTCATTGTAAGTCATGTAAGCTACTACATTGTATACTGGCATATAACAATTTATCATTTTTAGTAATTTTGGCAAATTTGGGAAGGGGAGACAAATTTTTATGTGGAAAACAAGAGAAAAAAATGTGATCAAGCTTTCGACATGTTCAAAGGGATTACATGCTTGAAATTTAAACTTTTTTAAAAATGTTTAAGATTTGTAACCCTTCAATCAACCCTCATTCCTCCATATGAGCAAAGTTATACCAAATTTCCTCTAGAGGTTTACATGTAGAGGAGAATTTCAAGAAAAGGTGTCATATGGGCATTCAAATGACAAGAATCAGAATAGCCCGAGACAAAAATTAGTAGACATTAAAATGAAACACAGAAACCAACAGACCACAAAAATGTTTAAAAAAACCAGGTGCTCTGGAATGGTAAAGTAAAGCAGCTCCTGCTTGCTACATGTATAGGAGTTACACTCACAAGATGCACAGGGAAGGAGGCAGAGACCGACATAGACAATCCCGCAACTGTTAATGCAATCACTGAACCATGAAATTGATGCCAGGAGTATAATGGTATACCCCGACAGCAATGAGAATTCTTGATAAACAAATGAACAATTATATTTTAAAACACAAAAAAAAGAAAGTGGCCATGGGACACGGATGCCCCCAATAGGCCCCAAACAGGTAGAAGAAGTCTAATAGGTCTGAAAGTTGCTAAGTACGCTTAGTTCGTCGCACTGAACCACCTTGCCAAGTTTCAAATCATTCCCTTGTAAGAGTTCTGAGAAAATGTTGATAGAAATTTTCATGTAAAAGTTCATATCGACCCAATCCCAAACAGGAAGTAGAAGTCCGACATGTCTAAACTCGCTTAGGACATACAGTTTGTCACACTGAACCACTTTGCCAAATTTCGTACGTACGGACTGACATGAAATGGATACAATAAATTACATATATCTTGAACATGTTGAAAAAGGGAAACAATCGTGGACATGTATACATACCCTGTACATGTCAAGGTCAATTTTTAATATTTATTACATATATATATAAACATGTTATATGTGTCATTCAGGACACAATTTATTGAGTTGCTCAATATGGTTAAATATAAGCTTACTTTAAATAGGTATAAAATGTAAAGGAATGTCTCTGTAGGACACAGATGCCCCGTAAAACAGAAAGTGATGGTTCGACAGATCAGAAAGTCACTTAGGATGTACAGTTCAACATACTGACCCATTATGTCAACTTTCAACTAGTTCTCATAATGAGTTTCTGAAAAAACTTGACTTGAAGATTACATGGTATATTTATTTCGTTATTGTACCTTAGAAACATAGAGGTGTTCTAAGATCTTTTGTGCTACTCCAGCAGCCACCCGATAGTTAAGACTAGCTGAACCACTCAAATAAAGTCTTTTCGGAGCTTTTGCAGCAATTGTGTTGCTTAGGTTTTCATTAGATTGAGTTGATCCTGATTCAGATAACTTTTCACAATGAGGCTGGTAACTTTCAAGAAGTTGACAAAGGGAATGTTGCAAGTTTTTGTCATTTAAGCACTTTCCATTTGGTAGACCAGAGAACTTTTAGGATGGATTTTTTAAATACTCGCACAATTCTCCACGTAATATGAATAGTCATCAAAAGTATGTTTAGAAAGAGCTCTTCGTCCAACAGAAATACCGTAAAGATCATTCTTATTTTGGGCTATCATATCGTACCAACGCTTCTCCATATACTTGATGGTATTTGTTGACATTTTAGGGTGCGACGTTTGCACTGCAAACAAACGGTTAGAGAATAATTTTTTGATATGATTTCTTTTAGACTTCTTTTTGATGTTTGTGTTGATTTCTTTGTGGATTTTTGAAAGGATTGAAGTTTCATCATTCCTTATCATGGTTCTGATATATGTTCCTCCACATTTGCATTTTTAATCATATCTACAACCATAATCGGCTCCATTGCTTTTGCACTACCTATAAATAAAAACCAAAGAGGTGTCAGTATATTGTAACCATTGAATTTGGAGTTACAGTTGTGTTAGTTTTATACAGCACATGCATTCTATGACTGATATTGTGTTATTGTTTCGTTCAATATTTTAAGTTTTATTTTTTATTGATTTTAATTACAATGTATACGTACCTTATATATAGAATAAAGGACTTTTGATTCTTGAGATTGAGTTTATCTCTGGTGTATGGTGAACCAGAAGACTTAAACATAGATAATCAATTGATTACGAAGCTCACCTCGTTATGCATTATTGTCACTAAGTGGGAATCGACTTTAACTTTTCAAAATTGTTAGTGTTCATAAATGCGGAAAATATAGGTCACAGCCAGCATCCAAAGCATGCATAAAAAAAGTTGCTTTTTTGGCCCCTTTAGGGCCCCTAATTTCTAATCGAAATTAGAAAATGACTCCAAATTAAAAGGGGAGGTGCACATCACTGTGTAAAATTTCAGAAAGATCTAGTGTTTGGTTTTTGAGATTCAGATTGCACAAGACAGGTACCCGTATAGCGCGACGGACGGATGAACGGACGGCAGACGATCGGACGGACGGATTGACCCGACTACTTGACCTGCTTTCACCTTCGGCAACGCAGTTCAACACTTACCATGCCAATTTTTCCTGCAATCATGAGGTGGTGGGAGAGTTTTGTTTTGTTCTGAGCTATCGCATATTCGACAAATCTTATTTCTTAATCTGTATCCAACAACCTTTCCAAACCACTTAGTCTTTGTTTTCTCAAATTACATGCTCTATTTCTTTAAAGATTCAGCTTTTTAAATTTTAAAACTTCTATTTGTGTTAAATTCTACATTTTTTAGCTTGAAACACTTTACTTTGTTATGACAGTCATTATTTTACAAATGATTAAGATAACACAATCAAAAGATTTTTCTATCTTTTGAAGCCATGTTTGACCTTCACTGGACAAAAATATCAGTTTGTTGTTAGTGCTGATTAAAGATGTATATCTAATGATCTAAATAAGTGTGCAGGGCTTGTTTATGTGTTGCTTTAGTGCTTAAATGGCTTTTATGTAAATTAGATCAATATTTAGAATAAGCATTATGATATGTAATGGAAATGTAATTTGGCATTACAGACAAAATATGCAAAGTATTGCATTACTTTCAATTACAAGTAATTCAGATCTGCCTCAATTACATATTACATTCAATTACATGGAAAACATGTAATTAACTACAGCTAATTACAATTACATTTTTAATTACCACAGGTCTGCAATGTGGACATGTACCAATAACACGAAAAAGACAAGAACAACCATGTTGCAGTAGAATCCTTACTTAGGACAGGCACATACAAATGTGGCAGGGTTAAACAAGTTTATTGGAGTCTAACATTCCCCCCTAATGGATATTTTTGATCTCCATTAAACTACAAAATAACACAAAAGGAAAATCAAATAGACAAAGTTCATGTCAACCAGAGAGATCCTTTTTGTTGAATGAGTACATGTGCGTGTGCTAGTGTAGAATTTATGTGTGTTTATGTTTTTATTTATTTGTATACATGTATCTGTCTATCAATGTGTTTGTATGTATAAATCATTACTCAGATGGACTTATTGATATCAGTTATTATTATTTCTTGATTCCCCATCTGTAAATCCTTTCCAAGTCGGCATGGTAAAATGAAAGAAGTAAATGATTTAATTTTAGCTTTTGTTTTAGTTTATTTTACAAAATAGTGTTTAATTAATAATTGCTCTTTATCATGTTTATCTAAAACAATACACTGTTGGAATATTGTGTAGCACACAAAGTTCTTCATATTACATGCCAATGTTCATGTATGAGAATATAAAATATTGAAATTACTTTAAATTGAGGAAGGTCACCATACATGTACACTTGGAAGTCTACATGTACTGTACATGTGTTTCCATATTTTTCTTTTTGAATAATGAATTATTTCGTGGTCATCTTGGAACATTTTTTGGCACATCATTTTTTCTTTGAATAGTTTTAAATTATATATATATATATACTTACTCTTTCTATAGAAGATATGAATACCTTTAAGATGGCTGCCAATCCATAACTCAGAAAGGAAGTTGCATGGCTTAAATTCAGTGGCACTCCACATTCTTTACACGATGATAAAGCATGTGAAAAACCTTCAATTCTACAACTCTCCTTCCTTCTTTCCAGTCATTGTCACTTTCAACTACCTCTTCATACGCGACGTAACTAATATCTGGTACTTGTGGTTTTCTCAGCTTCGACGGTGACGATGGTGCCGAAGGCGAAGGCCAAGAATAGTCATGGTCATTTACAATTCTCTTTACACACCATTTTGGGGAAGCGGATTTAGATACTGTGGTTTCACATTTATTTTCGTGGGTATCAATTTTCGTGGTTGGAGGAAAAAAGACATTTCGTGGGATTCTTAAATTCGTGGTTCGCGGGGATAAAAAAAATTCCAAAAATGAGAAATGATGGAATTGCTTACAAATTTTCGTTATTCATACTGTGTTAAATACTTATGACCTCTAGAAAAAAAACCACATAACCTCTTTATCGTGATGCATTGTTTCCGTCTAATAACTTCCCTTACGAAAAAATACTTGATGTGACAAACACAGATTGATGCTATTATTCGATCAGAGGGTCCTTAAAAACAACATTCTTTTAGATATTTAAAAAACAAACTGTTCTCCAATTAAATATTACATTTACACTCTTAATTTTCCTGTCGTCTATTTAAGCCTCATCTGTGCGCTTAAAGCCCTAAATATGTAAATTCCGAAATAATTAAGATGTTGTAGTGCTGTTATCATTCAAATTTTAACATTTAACACTAAAACTGACTGTCCGTCTAAACCTCGAGATGAATAAACTTAGAATTGAAATCAATCAGGGCAGCAAATTTAGACTGAAATAACTTTTAAAAAGAACTTTGAATTTACTTATAAAAATACTAGTACCATTTGGCTGACTTAAAAAAAGAAAATGTGAAAAAATTTAACTGATTTAAATGTAAAAAAATAAAATTTGAAAAATTTATTATATACTCAGAATTACAACGGATTGTTTTACTCCATATCATATCAATCCAAATAGTATTTATGATATCTGATTTTTACTACGCACAGCAATTTTTCCATACATTTGATTTGTGTCATGATTTATTACCAGAGATTCTTTGAAAAGGCTAATAGAAAGTGATGCTGCGCGGTTCAATAAAGAGTAAAACCTGATATTGCAAAGCCATTTTGAAATTTCTTCAAACAATGTGGTATTCAGGCCACACCGAATTAATTACTTGTTCGTCGGACCGCCCGCACGTAAAATTATTTCAGAAAAAAAAAACCAAATTTCTTCCGCCCACATTAACCGGAAACCCGCCCGCGTCCAAAACCAGAAGTCGTCTTTTAAAAAAAATAATCTCCGCGTTCTACAAATTCATCCAACTGCTCCAATAGCTGAAGATTCAGTCAGAACTTAGAAGGTTAAAATACCGTTTCAGTCGTCCCCTATAAAATCAAAACCGAAAGTAAAATGTAGAAAACAATGACAGAAAACAAGAGTGTGGTTGTGGCAGCGGTTGCCACCCAGTTTAAAGTACTGCTACCAAATACAGCATTAGAATGTCGAATGGACGACACCTTTATCGACCTATTTACATGCATACAAGGGAAGCCTTCAACGCACGCTAATGTTTCTAACCTTAGTTATGACAACATTATGAGAATCAAAATTAAGAACAATCCCAAGCTTATGGGCAGGGAAAATGATGGCATAATAGTTAGACGAGTAGTCTTTAATTATTTCTTTTTAATCAAATACAATTATACCTTGCCAAAAAGATTTGGAGACAACTGAATAGTGGTATGGGCTGTCTGTTGGTCAGTCTGTACCTATTGATAGAAAGACCAGGCAGCATCTTTTTAGAAGTTCTTTTCTGCTATATAATTTACTAATTAATTAAGTCATTTTTTTAATGTCAGTTATTTTTTTCAAAATTAAAAAAAATCGCTCGCTCGCATCAGTTTAACCATGAAAACCTGGAACAAATCTTTTTAAAAAAACTAAAAACATGTCGCTCGCCTTAAAAAAAATTATTCCCTCCACAAAATCAGAATTTCAAAAAAAACAAATTAATAAAAAAAATTTCGCTCGCTCGCTCCTTATTTTCAAAGTTAAAGTCCGAAGAACAAGAAATTAATTCTGTGTGGCCTCACCTTAAAACATGGTCAATTAGGATTCCCTTCTGTCGTATGCGGTCAGGTAAAAAGAAAGAGATTTTTTATCATTTCGATAAGTTCAATTTGTCGTAATATATTTAGTATTATTTCATGACACTGAGGGTCATATGGCAGTATATGGACCGAGCCATCACCCTCAAAAACATATATGGACTCGTATAATATACTTCATCAATCAGGACCTTTATATATAGTACATATATACAGCTATGTCATTGTCGCACTGATAATATTACTCCATGTTTTATTTCCTGTATTATTTTAAGATTTCGCAAGTTTTGTTTTTGTTTTCTCATTGATATATATTTTATGTTTTCATTCTCTTATGATGTTTATTGATCCAATTTTCAAAGATTTAATTTGAAAAAAAAACCATTTAATCAAACAACAACTTTAATAAATAGGAAAATATCATTTTACTAAACTAACTCAAAACAAAAAAAATAAAGTTTAATAAGTGTGTTACTAGTAACCGTTTACGGAACAGCCGTGAAAAACAAAAGATGGCTGAGCAATATATTAGATTTCTGAGAAGCGCCATTTTATTAGCTATATTCTGTACAATCGATCTTGGGTCAACGATACTGTCGACATGCACAAATTTCTATTTTCGTGGGGAAGATAACACAGTCTCAAAAGCCGACGAGAGTACATATTTCTTCCGTAAAACATCAACTGTCCGGTAGATATCCAATAGACATATTTATATACCATCAAGTTTGACCACGTACACTAAATGATCCATCAACTCCACTAGGTTTGTTGCAAAGGAGCAGAGACAAAAGTTCCAATTATATGTCATTTTATAAATAACGCAAATAAAAACAAGTTAAAACATATAAAATATATACATTCAACAGTAGTACATAATATCATGACAATATTTACTTAAAATGACCTATTAATAATAAAGCTCCACACAACAAAAAGGGATGACCTTTAAAATGAGCCACAACCATATATATATATATACATGGCAGCTGCCATATATTTGTGAGAAATTTATCGTCTTTTCCCTGGTGCCGATAAACTACACTCCGGAAAGTACGGAATTTCTCACACTCAAAGAAGAAATCCCAGATCTTTAATAAACACTCGTGCAAGAACATATTAATCTATCTTAATAGACATAATGCAAATGCAAAAAAATTTTTTATGGTCCTTAGTGTAAAAGCTAATAAGCTTGAGCAAATTAAGTGGCGTACCAGTTAATACTGAAAAATCAAGCTTCAAAGTCAGAAATCGAAACTATTTGTTGAATAAGATTGATTGATTGGAAGTTTGATCTATGTCAGGCGAGCAGTATTTCAGCTATATTCAGAACGATGTTGAGTAAGAATAATACAAGTGAAAATAAAAAGAATACAATATCGCGAAACCTATAATACATATGTATATTTTTAAAAGGGAACATCTCTTTGAAATTGTTTCTTCTCATAAACACTTATGAATTACGTTTTACTCGGATGTTAAGTTTTCAACACATATCGAAAATATTATGTAATCCGTTGGCCATGAAATATCAGTACTGCGATAATTAAATTATGTTCTTAGTAAAAAGTATTTATCCTAATTAATCTTTATCCGTCTTTTAATGGAATATTCCTCCAAGGTTTGTGACGGGTGTGGTCTCGGTGTTATAAACAACACTGAAAAACGATAAATTTAAACATCATGTCACTAAAACCGAATAATATTGGGTCCGTTACAGAGTGACCAGAATTCACGATCGTTTCAGGTGTAGGGCTACCATTGTTTTTAACTTTTTGGCTATATTAAATTTGATTATTTTGACTTATCCGTGAAAATTTACATTAGTTTCAAATTAAGTGACACTTCTATCACATACCAATATGGCCCGGGTCAACATTCTATCAAAATTCAACAATATGTTTCCTTGCATAAAAGAACGACGTTCAACCGTCAAGTCCACGTGGTCTAAAAATTTATTTCCACTTTCTATGTAAGTCCAAAAATAGTGCATGTCCCTAAGTGACTTTTAACATTTTTATGTTCATTTAAAACCAATAAAACTTTATCTTCAAATTATTTAAATATTTAGCTTTCCAAAAATACCTAATGTCTTCTGGTATCATGTGCGGTTCAAATTCTGTATGAGGCTACATTGAACCGGTCTGTTGAATAGTACTCCTTTAACAACCTAGACTGTTCCCTGTATTAGGTGTTCCTGTACCTTCATATGTTAATATGTTGATGCGCGAAACAAAATAGTTCACAATTCTATTTTTGAAAGTGAAAGTGAAAGTGATTACCATTAGAACCAAATATTAATTAATTATTACAGGGTTAATTATGGTCAGCAATAACAATATATTACCATAGAATTACTCCTTGTCACCCCATAACAATATATTACCATACGGGTACTCTTGGTCACCCGATAACAATATATTACCATACGTTTACTCTTGTTCACCCCATAACAATATATTACAATAGGGTTGCTCTTGTTCACCCCATAACAATATATTACCATAGGGTTGCTCTTGTTCACCCCATAACAATATAAAGTTACTCTTGGTCACCGCATGCCAATATATTACCATACGTTTACTCTTGTTCACCCCATAACAATATATATTACCACACAGTTGCTCTTGTTCACACCATAACAATATAAGGTTACTCTTGGTCACCGCATACCAATATATTACCATACCTTTACTCTTGTTCACCCCATATTAATATATTACCATAGGGTTACTCTTAGTATCCGCAAACCAATATATTACCATAGGGTTACTCTTGGTCACATCATAATAATATACATGTATTACCATACGTCTACTCTTGTTCACCCGATAAAAATATTATACCATACGTTTACTCTTGTTCATCCCATAATAATATATTACCATACGTTTACTCTTGTTCACCCCATAATAATATATTACCATGCGTTTACTCTTGTTCACCCCATAACAATATATTACCATAGGGTTACTCTTGGTCACCCCATAATAATATACATGTATTACCATACGTTTACTCTTGTTCACCCCATACCAATAATAATATACCATACGTTTACTCCTGTTCACCCCATACCAGTATTAATATATTACCATACGTTTACTCGTGTTCACCCCATAACAATATATTACCATAGGGTTACTCTTGGTCACCCCATAAATATATACATGTATTACCATACGTTTACTCTTGTTCACCCCATACCAGTAATAATATACCATACGTTTACTCTTGTTCACCCCATACCAGTAATAATATACCATACGTTTACTCTGGTTCACCCCACAATAATATATTACCATACGTTTACTCTTGTTCACCACATAATAATATATTACCATACGTTTACTCTTGTTCACCCCATAATAATATATTACCATCAATTACTCTTGTTCACCCCATAATTATATTAAACCATACCAATATATTACCAAAAAAGTCGCAGTACCGCTAAAAGTTGATTTCTCCTAATACGGGTTAAACCGAGGACGTTATATTCCCTATTTTCGGAATACAAGAGTTACTTCCCATTTGCAAGAGTTGTCTTTCATAACAGCAGGTATCTAGTATTGAACAGATAGGGAAAAATCAAGTTTTTATTTTTTTTTAAATAATGTCTGCGGACTGACTTTTCCAGTACAACTAAAAACACCAGCAGAATTAGTTTGCATATCATAATAAATTTTACCGAATGCTTTGGTATGTGTGAATAAAAAAATATTGTAGAAAAACTACTTTTTACCCACAGTAGGTACTATAAAGTACCTGCTTTAAAGAACAGATAACTCTAGAATGGGCGATAAATCTTGTTTACCGCAAGTAGGGAATTTATTTGTTTGTTTGATTGATGGTGTTTAACGCCACTTTCAGCAATTTTTCAGCTATATCATGGCGTCCAGTTTTTATTGAGGGAGGAAGCAGTAGGGAATTTAAAAAACAATAAACTTTACACGAAAACATTACATACATGAATTCATATGGATCTGGACAAATATAGATCTTGTATATTTTGGTAGATTATGCCTTATTTTTAAGTATCATATGTATTAGTTAAATAATTATTTCATAATTAAGTACATCTCTGTTTTGTTTATTAGTAAGATTGAAACCATTTCTTGGTTTTATACCTAAATGATGTTGTTCTTATTCATAACAACATATATATGAATAAGTTGTGATTTTAGTGGTTCAGTATAACAAATGAGCATAAGCTTTTAAACAGATATATCATGTTTGGGAGGGGTATTTGTGAAAAATACCAGTCAAGAAATGAAATATTTTCCGAGCCGTTAGGCGAGCGAAATTTGATTCTCGAGACTGGTATTTTTCACAAATACACCTCCCGGACATGATTTATCTGTTTAATTACACCGAATATCATGATTTCAAAGAACGGTGAATACTAGAACACTTGCGTGCTGTTTGTTGACTCTGTACTATCGGAACGTTTCTGGTTTTCAAAATTGATTACTCATGTTACGTTTACTTTGAGGTAAAAGTCAAAACTTCCGAATGAATATTTCCAGCATAATAATATGCGAGGGTTATTTTTAAGCAAATACCACGGCACAGAGGGTTATTTTTTTCTGAATACCCCGGTGATGACGAAATCGATGCAAAATGAGGAAATTTGCGAAAAATACACTGTCTATTGACCAATCAAAAGCCAGCATTTTTATATGAGGTGTAATTATAATAATAAGGATATGAAACAACCCCAAAAATACCCGATCCTTTCATTCGGAATCCAGCTTCAGGGACATAATGTCTTAGATGTAGAGGTTGCTTTTCAAAGCAACCCCAACACCACAGTCTTTTGATTCAAGAAAAGCTACAATGTATCATTTGCTATCTAAACAACATAAAGATATAACAACACTAAATGAACGTCATGTTTTACTTTGTATTATAATAAACACAGATGTATTATGTTATATATATATATATAAATGGTTGTCACAATACTTAGACTTTTGTATTTAATTATCTTACTGTGACTGTATGACAAGTAACTTTGTCATCCTGTATAATATATACAAAATTGCTGAATTAGATTACTGTCAGATTAATACGTATTGGTTACGAAAATTCCATCGTCACACGCCAGTACACATGTACAATGTCTATGTCTACTATTCAGCCCCGGTTAATGAAGTTATATTTTTCTATAGCGGATTAGGCTCAGTGGTCTAGACATCTGGACATAGTGCAGGCGATTTGGTGCCACAGTGTCACAACGGTGTGAGTCCCGCTGAGGGAAAGCAAAAATTTGACAATGTAAAAATCTAATTATAACAGTGTTGGGCTTAATTTGTAGACGTATATATAAATATTTGATATTAACCCTGTATTTCTAATGATTCAGAAATCCGCTGGATAGATATATTATATGGTTGTCACAATACCAGTACTTAGACATTTGTATATAATAAACTTACTGTGACTGTATCACAAGTAACTTTGTCATCCTGTATAAAATATACAAAATTGCTGAATTAGATTACTGTCAGATTAATACGTATTGGTTACGAAAATTCCATCGTCACACGCTAGTACACATGTACTATGTCTATGTCTACGATAAATCATGGTTAATGAAGCTATATTTTTCATATAGCGGATTTGGCCCAGGGGTCTAGACCGCAATTTACTATGGAAATGTCTATGAATTTATTCAATGTATTTGTTGATGTCGTCCACGGTTTTGGGTAAAACTGGTAGGGTCTTCCTTTGTTTGTTAGTAGTCCATGGCTGCCACCATGGTGGTTCTGTCGAAGCCCATCCGTCAGGATACCTGGTCGAAGAACTCGGCAGCTTATGTTCTACAAGCGGCCGGGCTGCTCCGATGTAACGTTGGACTACTCCAGTACCCCACATGGGTAAGGCGTTTCCGCACTCTGACATATGGTCGAGGTCTTACATATCTGCAAAGGGGAGCCATGGTGGCCGAGTGGTTAAGGTAGTTCGTCTACTATTGATCACGTTTTCTGTCAACACTGAGGTTGCGAGTCCCACTGTATTCTGTTGACCCACTATTTATGCCAACTGACTTGTTAGCAGGCAAATCATGTTTTAGCTTGGAAAAAGCTAGTAAAAATTAATTCTTTCAACTTGCTTGTTGTACATTCATAAGCTCTATTTACGGCAAATAAACATCTTTCACTCATTAGATTGAAGCTTGCAGTACTCATCTGTAAATATCTAAAAAATATCATTTATTTTATCTTAATTTATAACAAAATTAAAAAATACAGGTAAATCTCAGGTAAAATGTAATTAATCCTAACTTCTATGAAAACAATTTAGCTATCAAAACATCTATTGTTATTTGCATGTGGAAATAGGAGGAATGGTAATTTTTAAAAAGTGGGAGTAGGTAGAAGGCACCATCCAAATAGCCCGGATTCATACAGGGGAATCACCTTAGTGTCTTTAATGGGGAAATTATTTACTTCAGTCCTCAACAACATACTCTCGAAATATGCTGATTTATGTAATATTATACCAGAAGCTCAAGCTGGGTTTCGTAAGTGTTATTCTACTGTCGATAATAATTTTTGTCGCCATGTTTTGATTGAAATATACTTGGCTATGGGGAAAAAAATGTACTATACTTTCATTGACTTTAAAAAAAAACGTTTGACACTGTTTGGAGGGTGGGTCTTTGGCAAAAACTGATAAAAAAATAATATGTCTGGGAAGAACTTGAAAGTAATTTATAACATGTATGATAATATCAAATCATGCGTTAAACAAGGTAATGAAATCTCTGGATTTTTCTCGTGTAATATTGGTGTTAGATAAGGAGAAAACTTATCCCCTTTTTTGTTTTCTATATTTCTATCAGATCTGGAGAACTATTTTAATGCAAACAATATTATTGGTTTATCAAATAGAACTTCATTAATGAATGACGATTTGAGAATATATGTATTAATATTTTTACTGTATTTGTACTTTATGCAGATTACACTATTATTTTAGATAAGAGTGCAAAAGACTTACAGGATTCGTTAATTGTTTTTGAAAACTATTTGATACAATGGAAACTATCTGTAAATGTTGATAAAACCAAATCTGTTATTTTTTCTAACGAAAAATGTAGAAAAGGCATGAATTTAAATCATGTAGACAAATTGTAGAAATTGTTGATAATTTCTCATATCTAGGAACTATTTTTAACTATAATGGAAAATTGTCTTTAGCGAAAAAGAAACTGTGTGATCAAGCTCAAAAAGCTGTTTATGCTCTGTAAGAGAAAATTAGGAATATTAATATACCGATCGATCTTCAATTGAAACTTGAATCTCTTATAGAGTCTATTTTATTATACTCTTATGAAGTCTGGGGATTTTGAAAATTCTCATTGTATAGAAAAGATCCAACTTAAATTTCTTAAAACTATTCTATCAGTTCGACTGAGCACGCCAAATTATATGGTTTATGGAGAGACCGGTACATCTCCTATAGAAATTAAAATTCAGACACGAATGTTAAATTTTTGGAGCAAAGTTTTGATTAACACGGATTAGCTGTCAGGTAAAATATCAGTTTCTATTACACCTGCATAACACGGGGGTATGCAATTCCCGTTGGATCTCACACATAAAATCTATACTCGATCAAACGGAATTTAGCTTTGTTTGGGCCATTCAAAGTGCACTCTGTAAGAATGATACTAAATGATGTATTAAACACATTTTTCTGGACCAGTTCATCCAGAAGTTGTATAGTGAAATGGAAAACTCTGCAAGAGGTCAGTTTTATTCCAGATAAAATATCTTGACAGCCTTGCAGAAATAGTAGAATATATATATATATATATCACCATAATTCAACGTTCTAACGAAAAGATTCGCATAGAAACTGAGCGTTGGAACACAACTCCTTAAAACGAACCTCTTTGTACCCTATGCAATTTAAGATCGTTTGGGGAATGAATCTCACTATTTTTTTACTGCTTTATTTAATGAACAAATACAACATCTTCGGTTAAAGTATATTCCGGAGTATTACCGCAAATCACTCCGTGAAGACAAGATTAATGATATTCTTTCATTATGTAGTATACTAGTTTTGTACAATTTGGCCATTTGCATTCAAAAATTATCTAGGATCTTTTAAAATCAACAAATACTTACATACTTATGAACATTTATATTCCATTCACATTTATTAAATACTATCACACTTGGTTTTAATTCTAGTATTATAGTACGCGAAAATACTGTGTCAGTATTATGACCAAGGGACTTGAACTGATCAACCGAATCAGTTGTATGTGTATTAAGATCTGTTATTTGTTACCACCCTGTCTTTGATTTGCCATGTTGTATATATGTTATTTTCATGTTTTCCTCTTGTTACAGTGTATACTGCCAGAGTGTATCAGTAAAATCTTGACAATCTTGCAAACTGTTGTTTTATTTCAAGATTAAGTCGTTGGTACATTTTAAACATAGATTAAGATGCAAAATTAGCTTCTCTGTTTTTTTATCTACTTAGCCTTACAATCACCTTGAGTAAATTAGTAAGTTTGTTTGTTTGATGGTGTTTTACTCCACTTTCGGCAGTTTTTCAGCTATTTCATGGCGTCCAGTTTTTATTGGGGAGGAAGCCGGAGTACCCGAAAAAAAAAACCCGACCTGCGGTAGGAAATCTGGCAATCCTTGTCAATTAAGATTGGAGTGCAGTACATCCTGCCTGCAGTGAGAATCGAATCCGCAATCTCAGTGTTTGAATAAATTAGAAAATACCGCCAAAACGTGTGCAAATTGATCAACATGGAAATTCCCCTTTTATTATTAGTCACGAAACAAATTATTTATAGCGTTAATAGATAATTTTAGAAACAAACCAAATTATTTAATGCGCGAATTTATAATTTTCCTACATGGCAAACGAAACTATTTGCTGGTGAATTCTGGTCACCCTGTAGAATACAAAGAACCATTGGTCTTTTAATGTTATTTTCCATATGGGGTATCCCTATTCGATTGTTTTGTTCATTGAAAAAAAGTTAATTAAATTTTAAATTGGGACAGAATACTTTTGTTAAATAATAGGTTATCAAGGTTGCTTTTCTGAGTGAAAAATGAGGGTAAAAAAGGGGAGTCTTATTATTTTTCAAATTTCCCCGATGTGCCTTATTTCTTCCTCTTAAGTGCATTAAAAACGCCTTAATGGTGTATTTTCGTACAAAAGAATGCATATCTTTCAAAAATATATTTTTACAACAATAAATATTGACAAATCATGTTTAACCCGACCTTTTTTCACACTACATGTATACATTGTACTAGTAAAATTGTCGCGCCATAGAGTTTCGTATTAGTACATTCATAGAGGTCGAACATTTTGTTGACGAAATCAACCTCAATATTAAGGTCTCTTGGTCATGTCTTTATTTATTCCAGATGAATCTTGTATATTGAAGATACTAACGTATGTTTTTAGGGGTTATACTACTAACTTGTGCAAATGTGAGTCCAAAGATTTCTAAAAATCAGATTTCAAATTTTCCGGCAAATGTTTAACCTTTTTCGATAGCTTAAACTTTTCTTTCGCTATATATATATGCATCCACATGACGGAAGTCCAAAATTAGTCTAGTTTTTTTGTAGAATAGAAACTTACTGAGGATTTACCTAATGGATGTTAAAAAATTTCTATAACGAGATTTCATTTCAACAAGCTGTTTCAGTAAGTTTTTCAGAATCTGGTGTTAAATATGTTGTTTGTAATCAAAACCTTTTCTGCTCAAAAGAATGCTATTCATAATATGTAAAAGTATCAGTCGTAGCTTTTAATTCCTTTCTAAGTCTGTTTTTAACTGTGACGACATACAGTTTCTGGTGATTTTTCGTTTTTGAAATGTATAAATAAGAAATGCAAATACTCAATAAATACTTTTGTTTCCTGCATCTGCACAGCTTAATATGAAGGTTCTCTGCGTTTTAGTAAATCAGTAGAGGGAAAATTAATTGAGGAAAACGTTGATTTTGTGACAATTGTGTGTTTACTCCAAATTTCAGCAATATCATAACTTCCAGTTTGTATTGAGAGAGGAAAGCGGAGCACGAAGTGAAAATCCCCGAACTTTGTCAGGAAAACTTGCAATTCCTTTCAATTAAGTTTAAAGTCAAGCACATACTGCCTAATCAGGGATCGAACCCGCAACCTCAGTATTGACAGGTACGTGATCATAATTAGGTGACTTACTACCTTAACCACTCGGAAAGTCCAACGTTTTTTTTTGGCGGCTGCTCTAGATCTCAGTAATGCCCACTCTATTGTCAGTAGTATCAAAATCCGTATATTCCATTACGTATTCTCACCATGTTTGTCATCTATAGCTTTTGGGGAGCTTATTTCTGTTTTTTCAGAGCTTTATTTTTTGTTCAGATTCAATTCGGGAAAAGGGCTTCTTTAAACTCCATATATGTTTTACTGATAACTCTGAGATAACGCAGCCTTTTTTTTACAATAATGTATTTGTAGTTAGTAATCTTTGGTTTTTAATTTACTGTTTATCTTGAACGTTTTAACAAAAAAGTGAAATATTTAGCCAAAATCTAAATTCAAAAGAATATCGACTGAACCATAGCTGTCTGCAATTCTGTGCAACGGTGGTGCTAGGGTCTTTGACGGGATCCCCTCCGAAAATTGGAACAATTTTAGGCACTTCTGTCCTACGTTGATGAGTATTATATTTAGTAAATGACGGACACTACATTTTTAAAACTAACAAAATTGCGATTCTAGGTAATATATAAATTTAATTGTTTGTAACCTAAAAAGGGGGTTGCGATCGCACTCAACGCAATCTTCGTTTCGACGACCAACATAACAACTTCATTTGTGTAAAAAAGCTGGTAACAAACGTTTTATTAATCGCACACAAATAAAGATTTTATAGACAATCGATGCTTTATTTGCATATCACAACAAACTATTTTTAGAAATCGGAATTCCAGTATTTATAACACAAGTAAATCACTGACGATTGCAAGTGTTCCTAACAACAGATATTAGTAAGTCTCCTTTTTTATTTAACCTTTAGTAGTTTACAATGCATTACTTAGCGGAAGTGACAGTGGTATCTAATAATAATTAAAATTTTACACGTGTAAAATTTGGGTTATTCCAAAAATAGACAGGGGTGGTGACGCGCATAGACTTCTATAGATGCGCGTCACCACCCCTATTCAGGAAAACAATGATTGCTATGAAAAATCATTAAACCAAATATGAATAGCACTGGGGTGGGGGAAACTAAGGGTATTTAAGGAAACGGTCGTTGACGGAGATTTGAAAACCCACCCTATTTATATATTTTCATTATTTTCGGACGTGATAAAATTGTACCTAAATCATATATTGAATTTTTAAACAAGATCTATTTATATATTTTATTATTGTACATCCACATTGACAATCTAATCAATTAACCACAAAATGTTTAGAAATCAAAAACAATACATACAAATTAAAGCCACATCTTACGACATCAAATATATTTGTTCTCTTGTCTTTTAGAAATTATTCTCTCTTGGCGTGCCAAACACAACATTGCACCTAATTCTAACATTTTTTGCATTTCAATCAATACATTAACATTTATTTATTATCACTGCATGACACGTGTTATTTGTTTATTTAACAATATATGGACATTTCGTTTATAATCAATTGATGTTAATATAGCACTTAATAAGTATATAAAGGACATCGATATAATTACTACCCAATAATATATTGCTCAATGAAAATAGCTACCTTTCATAAAAAGAGACCCTTTCTTGCAGCACATATTTTAGACTATCAATAATTCTACCGCTATTTATAGAGTTCTAAAAATACAATTTAAAAATCCTTTTGATAAGGATGAGCTATATTTAGATGGAAAACCATTTTGCTATATTAAGATATACATTATGGTAAGCCAGAGGCAGTCAGGTTACTTTTTTATGGCATAAAAAGCCAATAAATGAGTTTACAGTGTGTATTCACTCGTTTGGTAACTAGTCTGGCATGTCTCATTGTGAAATATTGACTTCAGAAAATGTATATAGACTTATATAATAAGGAAAAAATTATGATTTTTTTGAGGTCAATATATCACAATGAGATATGTCAGAATATAGTTACCAAACGAGTGAATACACACTGTAAACTCATTTATCATGTTTATTGGCTTTTTATTCCATAAAAAAATTATCCTGACCCCAAGTGCCTGTGATTCTGTCCAAATATTTATGCATTGTACAGTCCGGACCATTACAGAAAATTGTAAAATTAAAAAAAATTGTAATATAACAAGAAACTGTAACTTTACAGTTTCTTGTAAAATTTATGCTGAGTAGCAGTTGCCTCCCGTGTAATACAGTCAAATTTTTCTGAGGGATGACAACTCTGTTTTTGATATGGTCACTGATAGTAAGAAAGATAACTCGGGAATGTTTTTATTTCACGACTCTTCCAACTATTTTATTTTTTTATAGGTTAATGTCTTGCCCTTTAAACATTGACAAATAAAACATTCGATTATTATCGTTGAGTAAATCGCACGAGGGGCAATCCCATGAAAACACATGGAATCTTAACAATTACAAAGTTATTTTGGTCGCTTATCGGACTTAACATTGTGTGCATTTGTCTGTTCTTTGAAATCCGCATGATCCTCCCGTTATCTATGCTTTTGCAAAATTCCGGGGTCTCACCCACCACACCCCGCATGAATCCTCCCTGACAAGGGTATGCAATGATTTAAAGTGTTCAATCAAAATAAGACTTGTAAATTTTAAATAGTTAAAGAATTTGATTTTGATTATTTGTGTAAATTATTAGTACTCGTACTACACTAATTGGAAGTGTGCGGTTTTGACAACTCAATATATTTTAATGCATTGTTAGGCAGGGGTGTAGCTACGTAATGCCAGAGTAGGCACGTGCCTACACTCAGATTCGGCTTTTTTCATCAATCGTATATTTAAAATGTTGTAAGTATAAAATTTCCTCTTCAAGAAAGACTTTAACATCACAATTTCATATTACAACACAATCAATGCCTTACTGCAGGAGCTTCCGGGGGTTTAGCCCCCTGGACTCTTCACTGGACGTGCTGGGGGCATTGGGCGGCCCCCAGACCCCTCTCCGAAAGGGTGTGTGCCTATACTCTTTAATTTTTCTAGCTAAGACCCTTTTAGGGTATAACAATAAAGGGTACCACGAATAACAGAAAACAACCGAAAACAGGAGGAAAAACCGAAAACAATAAAAAAAATGACCGAAAAACGAATTAAAGTTAATTTTGTTTGTTCAAAATTGTATGTTTAACGTAATGGAAACGCTATTCAAACAGTTTTATGAAAAAATATTAATGTATGACAAAGTTATATCACTTTTTTTCTTCATGCCATACAATGTTTGATAATATACATATAATCAATATGGCGACTGAATATCACGTGATTCGATCAAAGTACTGGAAATGCCGTGAACCGCTTTATGATTAGGCCGCATGGTGATAATTGATAATTATTTTCTCTGTACCAATGTACCTTTGGCTTGATGAGAATAACGACATAATAATAAAAGAATAAAACAAATTATGTATCATGCATATATTGTGTTTTATTTTGTGCTCATTTTGTTTGCACAAGAAAACTTGATTACCATATTCGAGTAGAACAAATACAAAGCAGTATATAATTTTATTTATAGAATAGTTACAACATTACATTGCGATGTAAAAATGTATTAACAGCGTGTAAAACATTAACAAATTATGACACAGAAAGTCTAAATTCTGTAGGTATAGCTAATGTGTTTATGAGACTTTTATTTAATTTTTATTTAATTAATTATAATTTGTATGACCGGCGTTGATATCGCACCTTTCACTGTAAAATAATGATACAGTCAATTGTCGTTAATTTTTAGAGCTTTTTACCAATTTTGATATGAGTACTGTTCACAGCGGAAGAAATAATATTTATAGCGAGTGGAAATTTATTGGAGCATTCATTCATTGAATATCAACAAATATGAACGTTTTAGTGCTCGGTGACAGCTTCATCGAACATCTTCGTAAACTACTGCAAGATCCAGAACAACCACACAAATGGGAAGATCCAACTAACTGTCGGGGCAAAGTCAACATCTTTTTTCATGGGTTCAGCGGGGCACATGTTCCCACTCTTACTCGTAACATCGAATCTGGACTCCTAGCTTATTTATTACAAACCGAGAATCATCATCATGCAGACTGTAGCGACAAAATATTCAGAAAAGAACAGTTTAAAAAAGATGTTGAAGAACTTGTTGCTGCATGCCATACCCGTGGGGCAGCAGTACTATTTATGGCTGTACTAAGACGATCAAAACCAAGGCATTGCACAGAAGACCAATACAATGAAAGAAGAGCTGCTGCAAATGACGTATTTAGAGACCTTTCGAGACAACACACAGCAGTCGGTTACTTCAGGCCTGTCAACATTTACCACGGCGGATGCGAAGGCGACGACAAAGTCCACTTCAGTGATGCCGGCTACATCGCTATGTTGCGAGCGATCCGCAAAGGTCTCAGTTGGTTTGTCAACTATTTGAACAGACTTTAAATAATGACACTTCTTCTCTAAAATGCATGTATTGTTATGCTGTCCATCTGTAATGCCATCCTGACTTATATACGTTGTATGAATGTACCTTAACATGTATGTTTAATTAAGGAACAAAAGTAAATGGACAAAATAAAACAAAATATATGTTTGATACATAATTTATTCTATTCTTTTATTATTATATCTTTATTCTCATAAAGCCAAAGTTACATTGGTACAGAGTAAATACTGATATCTGCAATCAAGTCAATAGTCATAATGTAAAATTTAAAGTCATAATTATCAATTATCACCATGCTGCCAATATTTCACGCATATTACAGCATTTGCAGTACTTTGATCGAATCACGTGATATTCCGTCGCCATATTGAATAAACGTATATTATCGTATTTGTAAGGCATGAAGGAAAAAGTGCTATAACTTTGTCATACATTAATATTTTTGCATAAAACTTTTTGCATAGCGTTTCTATTACGTTAAACATACAGTTTTGAACAAAACAAATTAATTTTAATGCGTTTTTCGGTCATTTTTTTATTGTTTTCGGTTATTCCTCTTGTTTTCGGTTCTTTTCTGTTATTCGAGCTACCGAACAATAAACGGTGAACCGTGGGATCGCGATAATTAACAGAAACAACCCTGCCACATAATTTGTTATGTGATTGTTCTAAGGGCTTTTCCAGAAAAAAAGGTACAGAGGGGTCGGAACGCAGGTCTTTTTTTTTCCTTGTAGGGGGGGTTGAGGGTATTTCTATTTTGGTGGGTGTAGGTATGTTCTTATTAAAGTAATCGCGATTGTCGGTGTTTTTCTGTTTCTACTTCGCCAAACGCGGTGCTTTCGTCGACGTCCGTGCGATTTTTGACTGACGATTTTGTCGGAATGAATGCAAGGGGAATATAACCGATCATCATAAACTTTGAATGGTTTACGCCCGAAAGTTCCGAATGGGACTGGTTGCCGAGTTTCTCTAGATTGCTCTGCTGTCTCATTAACCAGATGTTGTAAAAGCCCGAGTATACCGAAAATGCAACTAAAGGTCAACTTTTTGTCCGATTTTTGTAAGCGTGATAGCGTCTGTTTTCGTTATCGTACGTAGCACTGCCGTAACATACATCAATAAAATGAAATACAGCAGCAAAGCCCTAAGACAATTACCTGTCATTTATAGAAATTTCGTACTGTATAGTTTTAATTTACCATGTTAAAATGCCGTTTGAAGTGGTATGTTTTGATCTGAACTCGGCACTCGGCGGACAGAAAACTCTAAATTATAAATAGGAATGGTGACTAATCACGACCTATAAATTATTAAATCAATCATAATATAACGTCTTCGGTCCAATTTTTCAGCTTTTAAAATCACCGGGAACAAATTTGTGTCAGCTTTTTCGGTGACAAAATGCCGAAAAGTGGGGGTGGGGGGGAGTGTTGGAAGCAACTCGACGTACGCTTAGAAAAATATTTAGCATCTGCATGCCTGTCAAAGTAGAATAGATAACGCATCACTACTTATTAAATATATAATATATAATAGTATTGCGTCTTTTATATAATGTGTCGGTCTCAAAGCCGCTTTGATCACTGCAGGCAGGGTGTACTCGACTCCAATCTTAATTGACAAGGATTGCCAGTTTTCCTACCGCAGGTCGTGGGTTCTCTCCGGGTACTCCGGCTTCCTCCCCCAATAAAAACTGGACGCCATGAAATAGCTGAAAAATTGCTGAAAGTGGCGTTAAAACACCATTCAAACAAACAAACAATCAAAGCCGCTTTGAAGAAATTTGTGTCGGCTTTTTCTACAAAAAAGGGGGGAGGCTGAAATACATTTGCAATGTAATGGTAAATTTTTGGAGCTTTGTGTGCATTAGAGAAAAAAGTGTGGTATAATCATAACAATCATTAAAATATATTATAGACATCCAAAATCAACATAATTGTTCAATATATTTACATGTAAAATTTTTAAACTTTCAATTCAGGAATATTAAACCATGTAGACAAATATTCTTGTCTGCCTTTGGAAAACAATGTAAAAGTTAAGGACAAAGAATTTTTGTTGTTGTAGCATTAAAGACCCTATGCTTTTTACACTGACAGCAGCTTGTAGGGTTTGTACAGACAAGGAAAGTTGCACGCCTTGTCCTAGCTAAACAGATCAGTCGATATGCTACCCTTAAAATTCTCAATGTCGCAAATTTTCCTTGCAAGAGTTTCAAAGTCCACATAGTAGACACAATGCAAGATACAGTGACCATTAGTGACCCATAAGCAGAATGGAAACAATGTTTCTTTTTTCTTTTTTTGTAATTGATTGATTGACTAAACTACATGACACTTATTCCAGTCAGTATAAATAGTGAAGAAAACTATATAAAACTATTACTATAAAAGATTCAACTTTTTATGGGCCAGCTGAAAAAAATCTTAATTCAACTAGAAGTTGTGGAGGCCACAGTATATGAAATGGTTGGTTATAGAATTATAGGCATCATTAAACTGTGATTGTTGGAATTCAATATGAACATTATGACATTATAAATATATGAATTTTTCATTCCTTATAGGTTCACCCTCTTAAACGCGTTTGTGTGGGAGGGGGGGGGGGGTAAGGGGCTATGTCACTCTAGGTGTAATATGAGTTATTAAATGCCAAAAACATATATCAACATTAAATTATCAACAGACAGCACATTTGAAACTATTTTATGTCTTACGTACGCTATGTGTACAAATTCACTACAAACACGAAGGCACATGGAGCTTTCCTCAATTCCTGTCAAATTGCACCATGTCTTGGCACAAAAAAATTCTTGGAAATTCGTTATATACTAGACTTTTAACCAGTCATGCTTAATGTCAAATTTAAACAAACATTTGTTCTTGAAAACGACAGTTTCATGGATTAAACATGATTTGTGTTCATCAACATTTGGAAACTCGCACGTGTTTTGGTCATGTTGGTAAACAACCTCGTGGCTTTTTACGATAAATGGAGAAACATTTCAACTGGTATAAAGAGAAAAACTATTGATTAATTAAACAAATGGCCTGTGCCATGTTAATGTTTACATAAAAAAATGACGATTTTCTATTATCGATCTTACGCAATCAGTTGATTATATCTGCGTCACGTACATACAGTCATGCATCGAAATGTACCCTTGATCGATTCCTGTATTATGTATAAATTGTAACATTTAATTTAAGAAGAACTTAACCTCGGCAGTTTCTCCTGAACTAAACAATTTTTATAGATGGCGCTGTTAAGAAATGTTTGTTGCTGTCAAATTGGGGCCTTTGCTCTCCTACTGTTGAAGAATTGAGTGTTGACGTCGTTTGCCGTTGGTTAAATACCAACGGCCTATCACAATATTCAGATTAATTTAAGGGTAACTTTTGTATATTTAATCCTATCTGTGGTTTTAAGATTCGAATATAATCAAATAATCATATTGATATATCAATTTTATTTTATAGGTGGGGGTACTTTCCATAAAAACATTTTCAAGGTTGTGCCTCTAAAAAAATTAAAATTTCAGTGTTGGTACCCCTTTTATGAGCTGCGTTCCGACCCCCCTGTACCGTTTTTTTCTGGAAAAGCCCTAAGCCAGTGGTTTATGTCGTCGTTTTTTCTCCTTTGCTTTTTGTGAATTTATGAGATTTTAATATTTCCATGTGCAAAAGAAACTATAAAGCTCTTGTTATTTCTGACAATGTTATTTCTAGTATGAATATTGACAACCTTGCCTTAAAATAAATATATGTCCTCTGAAAACTGAAATTTATGTTATCAAATACTTACTTTACTATTATCACACCTGTCCTCGAATACACATTTAAAGGTTAGTATGGGTGCGTTGAACCAATCTAATTAAAATAAATCTTTCACAGGCTCCCCCTTTTTGTTATTGTCGCTATTGTCTAACAACATTCCAATACATGTCATCTCAGGTTAAACATTTGTATTGACCAATCAAAAACTGTTTTAATGTTAGGAATCCTCTGTTATTATTCGGAATCACTCTGGTATTGTAACTTTTTCATCAGTAACCCCTAAGTTTAAAAGCTTACATTTGATTGGTTAATATTTTGGGGATTCTCAAATTTTTCATTGGATAATATTTATATCATAAGTTCAATCTTAGATGACCTGTAATAGGATGTTGTCAGATCTTCACTGCGACAATAGCAGGGATCTTGTGAAGCATTTAATTTTAATTAGATTGGTGTTTAACTTGTGACTGTTCGCATAGTCCAGTCTATATTATTTGAACCATTACCACCTCATATATTTGATGCCGCAGTTGTTTTCTAAACTCCAAGAACACACAAATGAGGATTTAATATTGGGTCAACATCAGAGTGACTGTTTTTGGAGTAAATTAGGCTTCCAGGAGGAGGAAATTTTACAAAAGAAGCATATAGATTCCTACGTTACTTATCAAATAGTCTTTTTCAGACCCAAATTAATTAAAAGCAAATTAGTACAAACTAACGAAATTAAAATAACGATACTGTAAGCCATTTTTTTAATCAAATAAGCACTCTAAAATCCGTCTCTAAAGCACATGGAATTGATAGAACAGTCTGACACAATGATATTTTAATATTGTAAATAGACGCACTTGTTTGAACCAAACACCAATATTTAAACAAATGTTAATGTTGTTAAGGTTTTGTTATTATTATGACACACAACATGGACAAATTGATAAAAAATAGAAGTGTTTCTGTTGAAACTAAATCAATTAAAAAAAAACAAGATGGAATTTGACTTTCAAAATCCATTTATAAAGAAACCATATCAAATATAACGTAGGAATCTTGGTAACGTGGTGAAAACCATTTAATTCAGTAACATTCAAAGTTTTCGACCAAATCTTTTCCTTACTATATCTGGCCATCGTCGGTTATAATACATCGACAGCGTCTCATTAGCCTTTTCCGTGCCTTGTATCAAAGAACTGCCAGAGGATACATGAGTGGCAGAGCGTGAGGTTCAAGAATTACCGAACATACATGTATTTAACACTTTAAGAACAAAACAAGTTTTACAACAAAAAAAAACCCCTCAAAAACCCCAAAACCATCACTTGCAATAAAAGTACGTTTAACATATTACTAACAATAGAATGGTATGTAAAACTAATTAACAAACTTTCAACAGCTTCATAATAATCAAATTTATTTATTTAAAACGTGTCACATGCCACAGGTAACGTAAGAATCGTGATTATTACGTTACAAAAATAAACCTGTCCCCTTATTTTCATTTTCACTATACACCAGTAATAAACACTATTATACAATTAATGACTTTGATATAGGTCACTATCAGGATTTATCAGCCAGAGAAATGTAATATTCACCGAGCCGCTAGGCGAGGTGAATATACATTTTGAGGGCTGATAAATCCTGATGGGGACCTTATATCAAAGTCATTAATTGTTTTATTACATGAATAAAACCACCATCTCCCTTGATTAGAAAAACTGAGGATGTATATTCTATTCGGGAGCGCCTGCTTACATTTTGTAATTGTTGTAATGTTAGTTACCCTTAATATGTTTTATTTAATACTGCATTTTGATATCAATTAGCTGATAATCATGAAATTCCAGTTTCAAATATTGAGAAGAGTATAATTGAATGAATATATCGCAGAACCGACGTTTCTCCCATTTGTTGTTGACACGCACGATGTATGTATAGTTGACGTCATTGAATTGTGTACAATTAATACAATCGATTTGATTGGACGACTGAATTTATTAAGACGGCTATTCTGATTGGCTAAAACATAAAAACCAGGTCGATATCGGATTCCGCTTGACTACTATGCAGCGGAATCGTGCAGCGTACAAACATTTTATATAATTTTAGTACTGTTGCGATTTATCGTGACCTGAAAGTTGTTTTTTGACAAATCAAAACCACGCAAAATTCTATTCATGTAATAAACACCAGTAAATACAAGCTTTAAAACGATACACCATTATTATTGATTATATCATTGATATATATATGTAAAATACCTTAAAACGAGTTTAAAGAATCCTGCTAAAAGAAAACGGTAACGTAGAAATGATAACGTATGAATCCTAAAATAATTCGTCATCAAAATTACAGTATTGGACAACTTGTGTTACAGTTGGCTTTTATGACTACAAGTAAATATTGGTTTTATAATTTAAAAAAAAAACCCTATCAATCTCAGAGAAGTACTATTCTTTACATGTCTAGCAACGTAGGAATTCTTTTTTATTTCAAGTACTTAAAATGTAGGGGTAAATGTTTGTTTTATTTGTTTATTATACCCACTGCAAGTTTTGCTATGTATTTGTCTATATGTACGGAAAAATAATCAGAGAAAAGGATGAAACAAAAACTGAAATAACTCACTCTTATATTACAGTATATAGATTGTGGTACTTAGAAATTATGTAAATAAACGATATTGATTCCATCATATTTGTACCAGGAATTTTCTTTCAAATTGAAATTTTGATTCTTATCATTAAAGAACAGTATTAATTTAATTTACTTACAATTTTGTATTTTAAAGGCATTCTTACAAATAAAATATGCCCTAAAATCGAAATTTTAATTATTGACTGTTTTAATAATTAGATCTGGATTTCTCTTAAAAAATAAAACACGTCTGAAGCCAAGAGAAAGTGGTAAACAAGTTTATATATAGGAACTTAAACAATAACGTCTTAATTTATGTAACATGTAACAACGTTTTTTTTTTCAAAAGTACGAGACAGTCAAGGCATTAAAAATCTATGAGATTGACTATCACAGGTCTTCTAAAATTTGCAATAGAACAGCTTTTTACCTTCAAACCGGATGGGATACCATAGCCCTCAAACGTAATATGGCACAATTACGGGGTTGTTAAATAATGCATAGATGTAATGGGTTTGCCCAGAATATATTTAAGCAATTGTTATCTTACATCAGATCTTAATACCTGCAACCTTCGACATAAGGATAATTACGCGATTCAACGGTATAGGCGGAGAACAATTGCTAACTCATTTATACCAACAACTGTAACAATTTGGAACTATTTAGAGTGAACTGTTCGTCATTTACGACCATTTATATTTTTGAAGAAAGAGTTATGTGTGTGTGTGGGTGTGTGTGTGTGTGTGTGTGTGTGTGTGTGTGTGTGTGTGATGCAAGTCCTTAAAGTATTATAGCGAAGGTAACATAATTCTTAATAAACTGCATACTCTACTAATTCGCCTGTGTAGTTCATCAAACGACTTAACCAGAATAAATGTTATCAATATGCAAACATGTAAATGCTTTTTATTATTTTTTTCGAATGTTGAATGTGCCTAAACCGGAGTTACTTATTCTCATAAATAAATACAGCGATTAAACATTATGACACAGTTTCGCCATCCTTTTTCAGAAAAAACTTAGTTTACTCGCCTAAAAGTGCATATAAGATACGAAAATCCCATATAATCAAGAAACAATTAAGATGTTAAACGGATCCATTATTTAAGATACATTAATGTAATTAACTGACGTCAATACCAAGAAATTTTGACAGCCCGTATGTCATTGTTTATGAAAATTTATAAGACTATTATAATTATTTTCTTTGTCCATTTAAGTCTGTCTGGTTCATACCATCCTTGAGCAGTAAACATTTCTTGGTATTGCCCTCTGTATCATTGCATATTATACAATTAATTACTGCTTTAGTGGTCAACAGCAGGAAATACTGGACCCAAAGACCTGGACTTGAGGTGACCTGACCTGACCGAGGCCAACGGCCGAGGTCAGGTCAGGTCAGCGAGAGTCCAGGTCAAGGGTCCATTATTTCCTGCTGTTGACCAATAAAGCAGTAATCAATCGTTTTATTATACCGAAATAACTTCTCCAAAAGTCAACATATGTCATGTGACAAATATTGACAAGTCAACATTAGTCACATGGCAAATATTGACAAGTCAACATTAGTCACAGGACAAATGTTGACTAGTCAACATTAGTCACATGACAAATAATGACTTTTGGAGCAGAGTTGGTGGTCATGTAGTGGAAAATGAATTGAAACCACATGTTCAAATATAACCAATAGAAATTGTCTATATTGTAATTAATATTCATGAGGTATAATAAACTTAAATATTCACCATTCTGAAATTTGGAGTTATTATTTATCAATATCATTTTCTCATTTTTCTAGGCATGAACATTGCGACCAGAATGTCAAGGTTCGTTTGTCAAGAAACAAATTTAGGTAATTTCCTGCTATAAACTATATTACAACGTTAGCGGTGCTTCTCCATCAATGCATCTATGGATATTTCGTCTTTCTACCCTTAACCTGCAATCTAATTGAAATTAAATCGTTCACATGCTCCCCGTTATTGTCGCTTTGAAGATCTAACAACATCCCATTTCAGGTCATCTCAGATTGAACTTTTGATATAGATATTATCCAATAAAAATCTGGGTATCCCCCAAAAATTAACCAATCAAACGTAAGCTCTTATCTTAAGTTAGGGCTTACTGAAGAAAAATGAACAATAATACCAGATTCCGAATAATGGCAGAGGAATCTCCGACATTAAAGGTTGGTGAACACAGTTCTTTGATTGGTCAATACAGAAGTTAAACCTAAGATGACCTGTAAAGGGAGGTTGTTAGATCTTCCCAGCGACAATAACAAAAAGGTGGGGCTTGTGAAAGATTTAATTATAATTAGATTAGTTAACGATGAGGCCTCATTGACCGGTGTTTCAGTTTAAGTCAAAACAACAGAACCAACACAGGACAAATGGATTCCCAAATAGGCAGAATTTAGGTAAATACATGTATACAGTGTTGATAATATGATTAAGACGCAGCTTGAAAGACACGTGTCGTTGTCTAACCGATACCTCCAACAAAATACATCATCATGTGCTCGATTTTCTTTTCATGGTAATATGTCATTTTTTACTTATATGCAATCTCAAAGAGAAAACATCTACACAAACCCTTTCATAGGCTTCCGACTAAAACTACTTTAGTATTACAATAATTATAACATCTTAATTATATTCGCTAACATAACATTTTGTTACTTGTTGTAGGTTGTACGAACACGGCAAGTTTGGCTTTAAACACGTCCAGGAATGATATACCTATAGTAATTAAGTACCCAGAGAGTCCAGCTCTAAGCACTTCTAAAAAAGATACTCCTTTAGCTATAGTAATTAAAGATGTTTTTCAGGTAAAAATAGACAAGTTGTCTATGTAACATTGATTCTTGTTTCAACTTTACAATCGTAGAAACAAAACATGGATATGTACTCTTTCATTTATTATTTAAATTTCTAAAATAGAAAGATGTTTGTTTAACGCCAATTTCAGCAATTTTTCAACTACTAGTATATCTTAGCGTCCAGTTTGTATTGGGAGCCGGAGTACTAGGAGAAAACTCCGGACTTCGGCAGGAAAACTAGCAATCATTTTCAATTAAAATTTGAGTCTAGTACACCTTGTCCGCAGTGAGACTCTTGCCCGCAACCTCAGTGTTGACAAACCACATGGGTAAAGTAGTCGACCTACCTTAACCACTTGGCGTGAACGATGATGCATTCTCGTTTTAAATGTGCTGCCTTTATATGGTACACCTGAAGTATGAACACAATTTTCTACAATAGACTGATCTGTCTTTTCGTAGTAGAAGGAATGTAAAAATGCAGTAGTTCAGAATTAAATGTTACAAATGCCTTCTTTATTTCTTACGTTCCAAGTATAAAGTTGTTTTGATTTTCATTCAAATGTTTCATTCAGAAATCAAAATTTTAATCGGCCCACGTTTTATTTGGTTTTAATCAATGTCGTTTTCGTAAGTTTTGTTTGGCTTTTTGTGTTATATGTTGGTGGCTATTCTTATTCCGAAACAATTTTGACACAGATAGAATTATACCATAAGAGAATTAGACCGACTTGTGCATAAACTATTTTTTTATTGAATTTTTCATAGTAGAGCAGCTCGAAGTTATGAATTCAGTGCCAACAGATAGCAAATCATGCATCATGTGACATTTTTGTAGTATGCAGATTTGTATTACTTGTTTTTGTATCTCATAGTTTTGTAGCACATATGTTGAATACATACTTACTGTTTTTAATTAAGATATAATCCATGAAGGACATGATGTTGTACTCCTTTACACACGGACTTGGGCTTTATATTGGATTATGTTTTACTGAGCAATAGCGAGGTAGAAAATGAGAATATAAAGGCCCAGTCCATGTATAAATGAGTACAGCATCATGCCCTGAATGAATGATAACAATTCTAATATGACAAAATCCTTTTTGTTTTATTCAACCGGCACGATATAGTGTGGATATATTGAATATTATATTGCTAGACGATATAGTGAAGTCATATTTCAATGCTTCTTGATCACAATTTATAAGACTTCCATCTTTTTGCAGACCTGTGTTAAACGTTCATGTAAAGTAGTGTGTGGAATTTTTGGAATTCAGATGTTATGTGCATTGGGTGATTTACCAAGCAAAAGGAATGAAAATGTATCAAAGCAAGTGAGAAATGCCGATTCGGATGAGGCCTTCTTATCAACCAACTTTTACATGAAGAAGAGGAAACAACATTTTTCTGATATTAAAAGATTTAGAGTCATTAGTACTGAACACCGTAACACACAAGGACACACAAGACTCGTCAGAAATAATAGGTAAACACATATTTAGAACCTGTAATATTAACATGCATCAATGGGATTTGTTGTGATAGATTAAAATAAGTAATGGACATAATAGAGTTTTAGTCAGTGCGAATGCACATAACATGAGTTTTTAGGATATAATTTGTATAGATTATTAAATGGCATTCACCATAGTATTAGCCTTAGAGTACACTCGTGGTCTGATATGGATCAAGTTCTAAGACGATATCAATATGGAACATGCAATGTCATAATCTATCACACATTTTAACCAAAAGCAATATACAATTTTTTTGTTTGTTTCCATTTTAATTTAGTAATTAACAAAATAATGCATTTCTGGAAACATTATTTTTAATACCAGTGACATCACGTTCACGACATGCTGATATCGAATTCGTTACGATTGACGACATGTGGATATCGATGTTACGATTGAGGACAGGCTGATACAATAGCCAATACTCGTATATCAGCCCGTCGTCAATGTTAACGTCATCCATATCAGCCTGTCGTCTTTGTTAAACGCTGATACCGGGTTACACCTTCAGCAGTATTAAATGTACCAGAACGTTCATATCATTGCTTAATGTGTGCTAAAAGCCCACAATGTCTTTGAAAGTCTTCACAGATGCGATGAAGTATATTTCAACGATTATGTCAAGGTTTTAGACTGCTTGTACCTTAAAAATCAGTAACCATAACTTTTATTGTATTCATCAATCTAATTAAAAGTAAGGCTGCTCGTCGCCAGGAAAATGTACCAGCTAAAAAAACTTGTGCGTGTGCAACAATCTAATTAAAAGTAAATCTTTCACTTGCTCTGCCATTTTGTTATTGTCGCTGCTTATTTTTGTGGGGCTTATAAACACTTATACAGTGTATAAGAATGAATGGGACCAAGTTTGTGAAATTTGTACGCTCATGATAGTAACTCGGGCGCTCAAGTTTAATTTTAATTTTCCTTGCATTTTTTGTTGAAGTTTCGTAATAAAGTGCAATTAGTGATTCCATTTTAAAATAATTTTACAATTAGGTACTCCGTTTGCCATACAAGATAATAATCGTTTAAACATCAAGGACGTCCTGGAATTATTTGAACTTTAACGGCGTAAGAATAGTGCGCTTGACCAACACAAGTTATATGGTATAATATGGGTTTCTACATTTAAATTGGCCAATTGGATTTCAGGTTACAAAGCAAATTAAATTATCTACAAATAGATACATGCTATGTGCGATTAAATTTTAGTTATACAATGAACACAATATTTAGCTATTTGACAATCGATTAGAAGTTCCATTTCTTTTCGTCTTGTGTATTGATTGATTAATTGGTTGTTGGTTTTACGTCCAGCAAGCAATATTTCAGCAATATTCAGAACGTGTTTTGTCTTGTGTAAATCGAAATGTGTACTAGATGTTACGAAACTAACAAAGGAAGAATCGTTTGAATGTTAATAAGCACAACACAACAGACATTTGTGTTTTATTCTTTTAGGCCAAGTAGTGTATCCTCAATTAACAAAGGACGCAGAATATTTTTGCAATCAAGTTTAATAGCATGTGCTTTGTTTACTGTTACAGATTGCAATGGTAAGTTCCTAGATAAGTAAGGACAATCATATAAAAGTCTAATCTGAACGATAGACATCATTTAATTGAAGAAAACTTAATAGGTTCAAATGTATAGTAGTTTGTCTTATTCCCTCATGACAACCATTATATTGTTCAAATATTGCTGAAAGTCTCCTAAACCTCATTTTAACATATATATAAAGTCCACAATACCATTAGTGACCAAAATGTATTACATCGTAGTTTCCACAATTCATATTTTTTTATCGCTTTATTGCTTAATAAAAATATGACGCTGTATCTCCTTTCGAAACCACAATACTCAATAATTTCTAGCTGTTTCAGGTAAACTCGCCAGGGCGAAAAATGAACTATATCAATCCGTAGTTGAGTTTATCCAATCTAAAGGAAAGACTACTTAAAAAAATGAACATTGTTGTATTTAATTTACATTGAAATATTTCGCCACAATAAATATAAGACATGATCTATTAAAACGTAGAATCATTACACAAGATAACTAAAGTTCATTAATGCTAACTTTCTAAATTTTTAGTGGATGTTGAATGGAATCTAGCACGTACGCCAGCATTGTTTGGAGAAAACTTAACTTTAGAATGCAATATTTCTGACGCACAAAATAACTGTGGTCGGTATACTAGACAGTGGTATGGAGGCAAAAACTATGGACTTTTATGCCAGAACGGAATGTGTAGGAATGAGGCTAAATATGATGAATTGACAAAAGATGAGTGCACATTTATACTTGTCATTCAGAATTTTGCAGTTGAAGATCTAGATCAAGAATACTCTTGTTCGTATGGCATTTCAAATGATCGAAAGAGTCTACAACTAAATGACATTGACTTTGTAGGTAAATATCATTCAATTGTGTATGTTCTATTTATCATTGATGATAAAAAATCATCCTAATGGGATAGTTAATACTTTCTATAATCCTAGAAAATGTTAATATGAATGTAGGCGCAGCCTAAGTGCGAGCATCGCACATTGTTCATGTCGTTACTTCAGATCCCCTAACAGTGCCTCTACATTCCATTGATGACGTGACGACTTATTCTAATGTGTTGGTAACGTCTCAAAACTCAATTTCAAATACAGCGTTTCAGATTGAAAAAAAATGTGTTTGGCATTTGTGTAGTAATTTAAAAAATAAACATTTTAATTTTATCGATGTCAAAATTATTTTGTATACTTTTATATTCTATTTTTTTTTGTTCGTCTACAATATTTTCTTCGGATAGCTCAGTTACCATCAGAAATGGATTTGTTTATATGGCTCACGTGACTTTTTTACACACACGCTTGTAACTGTATAGCTCGCATCTGCGATGCTCGCTAATATTTTTCCTGTGGTTGAACGGGTGCAAGGCTCAGCCTAGGTGCCGGATGAGAAGGGTCTTTAGCCTTAGTTAGGTAAAATAATAGACGAACTAGGCAGTGCATGCTGGGTAATGTACTAAGAAAGTAGCACATTTCTTGCACGATAAATACCCATTTGCAGCTTCCGATCGGCTACAAAAATGCAATATTCAGTCTTTATTATATAGTAATATTTTGTCCCCATTGTATTTCATATAGAAATAAAGTGCAGTATATTTTCATATTTTACACTGAATCTCGGTCTTTTATGTAATTTCCGGGAAAAGTACAGATGTGTTCCGAACATCGGCTTTTATATTTTACTGTTGTTGGTAAACAAACATGGCCGAAAATGACGTACATGATCTGCTCTCGAGGGGAAAATTAGCAGAACCGTTTGAACTGAACAAATGGAAGTGAATTCGCTTGTAAATAAAAGTAAATTTCATAGACCAACAAAGGAAAAAAGCAAGTGTAAACTGTAAAAAATGGGATTAAAATATCGTGTACACAAGTGGCTCGTCAGTTTCAAAGCAGGAATTCATGCCAGTACACTCGAATTTTGGTGATGAAAGTGTGTCGCTTTAACGGACGTAAATTTCGCTGAAATGCATTTTATTTTATTATTTAGGAGTCATTTGGTTAGAGCAATAAATGCAAGATATTTTAAAAGTAATTTAGCCTTGGGATCATTGTTTACATTGCCGAATGAAGGGTAATCGCCGAATTTCGAGTATGTATGAAATTCGAGTGTGCGGCCATATATATTTACAACAATAAGGAGCAACAAATAAAAACACAAAATTGAAAAAAAATCTGTTTTTTCTTATATGTAAATCTACTTCAAAATATATGTAATATTGACCAAGTGAAAATATGATAATATTGGACCTAGTAAAATATTACAAAATAGCAAAGATAATGAATATCACTTAAAAGCACAAAAATAATTATTACTATATAATAAAAGGGTTATTGCATGAATATTGGGAAATATTGTCCCTCGCAAGATGCTATATTGCACTCGCAAGCTCGTGCAATATAACACTTGCTTGGGACAATATTTCCCAATATTCATGCAATAACCCTATATTATCATACTCTAGATACATTTCTTTAGTTCAGTTAGAAGTGATCGCATTTAATTTTACTATAGTACAATGTACCTTCTTTTATACATTTGGCGTCTTTCGAAAAATTATATCAATTCTATCTAGCAGTTATTAATAGCGGCTGTTGAGGAGGTAACAGAGGATAACGATTTTAGAAATTTGTTGTTAATCCGATGCATTGGATAGATTTAACCGCTTTCTGCTGACAAATATCACAAAGAGGGTTATTATTTTCCTCCGTATTGTATTCCGAAAACTAATAATTTAGTATTGCGCTGTCCACAATGAAATAATCTATCAACACAAAATTTTTATATATGTTTTTCATTTTCAGCAAAACCTGTAATTGATGATTCGTCCAAAAGCATCACGTATCAGAACGACACTATAAGTGTGGAATTTGAAATGAGAAACGTGTATCCCAAACCAAGATGTTTTATGCTATTGACCTTTATAAACCACTCAGTAAGGGTATCGTGTATACTTCTGAATTATTTAATTTAACAAAGACAGAAAAATCAAGTTTTAATATGAATTAAACAAATTTCATATGTAACACATAATTTGTTAATCGATATTCTATTTAGGAAATAGATTATTGCAAGCGGCTCTGTACGAATAAGAACATGGTCAGACCTTATATTTGTCAATATTTCATAACGAGCGATAGCGAGGTATAAAATGAGGAACACACATAAGGTCTGACCATGTTCTAATTCGCATAGAGCCCAATTGCAATAATCTATTTCGATTCCAATATGTCTAATAATTGTTTTAAAATTTCGAAGCGGCTCAAAGATGACGCTTTCAATCGTTATAGTGTTTTTTTGAAACTAATAAGATATATCCTAAAACAGAATGTTAAAGCAAGCAAAATTGACATAAACATATATTCTCGTCATTTTATTGAATATACGTACCCTTTAAACAAAAATATTGAGAAATCTTAACGAAATTGCCTATGTTCCAGATTGGAATTACAGATGAGCGTAATATGACGTCAGAATTCTAATTGTGACTTCGTGTTAATTGAAATGTAGAATTGTTAAAAAAATAATGTATCAGGAGTAGTTTAAATCATATTAATCTCAGAATTCAGACTTAAAATAACTGCATTATTAACAATAACGATAATTATGGATAACAAATAACAAACTGCATTTTAAGTCAGTTTTTACATTTACACAAATCAAACAGCTTACGCATGTGTGAACTAACCTTATGGGAATTTGACACCGCTTTATTTACATAGCTATACAGGACGTCATATTATAATATATAATATACACGAATAACGCACAATTCAACATATTTATTTCATAACTTATTTACCTTGATATTAACGATTTAAGCCTTGTTAATACAAATACTTTCATGACATAATGGCGTTTTTCAACAAAGTTGATAGCTATTTTTATTATTTGCAGATAGCGAGTATGTCAATCGAAACGAATTCTTCATTTGTCAGAACTGACCCGTTTTACTCCGGAAATATTACCTTCCATCACAAACTTCGACAAACAGATTGCATGGAAGTAAACGTTTCCTGTTTATTAAGTTCAACTGAATTTAACATTTTACAGACTACTTTTGGAACATGTCCAGGTATATAAACTAATTATTGCACGGAATTATAAGCCAATTACGCTTTCTAACAATTACACTTTTCATATACATTAACTCACCACGTGACAAAATATTAATATAAGTATTACATGTATTTTCATTAAATATTTGTAATTAATCTTATTACGTAATCAGTTCTGTAAAAAAATGCCTCATTTTGTCATATTTGATTGTTTTTAATTTGTTTATAAAATACAATCACATAAATTAAACTTTAAATGTTCTTTTTCAGATGACGTGTACGACAAGAATATTTCAGACAACAGTTTTGTAGTTTTTGTAGTACTTGGTGTAGTTTTTGGGGTGGTAATAATTGTTGCTTCAGTACCTGTAATAAGGAAACGAACTAGGTTACAGTTCACAGGTATGTATATTTGATATATTAAAATAAATATACACTGATCAGGATTTCACCTTGAAGATAATACAAAATCTAATTTATAAAAAGAACGAAAGCATTTTTATTAGGTCTCCTTAGTAATTGCACTACACCCGTTGCTTGTATTGCAATAATTATGCAGCGTTCATTTCAACATGTAAATGTATGTGCCCACAATACAAAAAATATTTGTAATTGCCGTAATTGTATTACTAGCAGAGCACACGTCTGTATTTAGTATATTTTTCGTTTTTAAGCTGGACTATCCGTAATACAAATTTTAATGAATGTTCCAGGTGTCCTCAGGAAAGTTCCATCAACGGAAGAAATTGAATTGGATTTGTATGCCCTTTAACGAGGACGTAAAGATCCGTAAAATTTAATTTTAATCAGAGGCGTATATATAAGTTAATACTGTCTATACTATTATATGTATATAGTTTGTAAATGACTTTCACTAAACAAACTTGGTATTTACAAAATAAAGAATGTATAAACTTGGGAATAGCTTTGTAAAAAAAAAAATTCTACTGACAAAATACATTATACTAGGACATATTTAAATTGATAAAAAAAGACTGGCAAAACATTTATTTATTTTGTCACATTTGTGAAGTCGAACATGGAGAAAAATATCTAATGACGCAATGGCAAAATGGCAAATATAATGTTGACACATCGAACTTTTCAAAAATATAATAATGGATTATCTTAAATATGATAACCTAACGTACCCGAGTTTAGAAAATTGATAAATTATACGCTGAATATTACTCACATTAACAATTTTCATTTGTTCGGATCGAAACTGGACTTGTATTTTTCCTTTTATTTTTAAAGTAAATAGTGTAAATACATTATGTAAATTGTGCTGTGTTTATTTATTCCAATGTGATACACATTCAATTAGCTATATCAGTCTAAACATTAATACTTTTAGCTTCAGTTTGTATTGTTTTATTTAAATTGGTTGAATGAGCTATTTTGTATTCAATTTGGTATATATGTATATTACACATCATTAAAAAGCATGCAAATGACATTTGCCTATCTTATAGAAATGAAAGTTGTACATTTTAAATGGAATGTTCTATTTAGGTTACAATGACATTATTTATTTGAACCATGACTCATTTTATAGCCCGTTAATAGATGAAAGTATAAGCATTCTCAATTGAAATATAATTTCAATGATAACATTTGTTTCTTCCTCATCGTGGATCAATATAATTATTGTGTCAAGTATTTATATCCTCTTCCAAGTATTAAATGACACTTTTCAGCTGTAGCAAATTTATATGCACTTCACGTTTTAATATTACCATTCTCTTACCCAACTGTAAACAATTTATTAATAGTAGAGATACGTTGTGTCTTTTCGTATCGAATAATTTTTTGTTCATAACAAATGCTAATTTTTTACACTTTAAAGAAATTTTTGTAACTGTTTTTCACACAGTATTCCAAACCGTACAAATAGTTCATAATGACGCTGTGTTTGCACTTTCATAAATATAATGATATCCTAGTAACGTTATATACATTTTTGTTTACCATTCTTGTCGACATCAAAGATACAAATGCTGCTGCAAGATTGTAGTATTTACCATATACACGTATTACAACAAAGCTCCTTTATACATTAACCCGTTGTAAAGTACTAAACTTGAACATGAATCTTAAAAGTTAACATCTTTTGGATTGAATTTACCCAGCACGAATACTATGTTTAAAGTATAACTAACAAAGCAATTCCCAGACACTTGCATATCTATGATTTGTTTAATCAAGACACTGCCTGCAACACAATGTGTGCCCTTTAAAGTATTTTTAGGCATTTTTCCTTTTTGATAACGTAAGTACAAACATAAAACAATAACATCACAATCATATATAATCTAAATTCTTGTACCTTTTGACATGAAATATTTATTACTAAACAGGATAAACCATAAGAAATTATCTTCAATGCACACCTATTTTAACAACAACAAGACGAACTTCGATTCTCACTGCAGGCAGGGTGTACTCGACTTCAATCTTAATTGACAAGGATTATCAGTTTTCCCACCGCAGGACGGGGTTCTCTCCGGGTACTCCGGATTCCTCCCCCAATAAAAACTGGACGCCATGAAATAGCCGAAAATTGCAGAAAGTGGCGTTATAACACCATTCAAACAAACAAACAAACAAGACGAACTTAGGCTATAGGAAGACAATGTCATCGCCCGGAAGCCCCAATCATCCTTGTTAGGGATTTGACTCAAAATTGACACACATGACAATCATTTAGAAAATAGTTTGTTTGCTTGGATGACTTTTAACGGCAATTTCAGCAAATTTTCAGCTATAACGTGGGTTACAGTTTTCATTTGAATATAAAATTGAATTACTCAGAAAATAGTTCGACCTAAAGAAGGATAATTAGCAATCCTTTTAAATTAAGATTGGAGTCGAGCACTCTGCCCATAGACCCAAGACTCAAACCCGTAACGTGATTGACAGGAACGTGATATACTAGATGATCTACCTAAACCACTCGGATATCAATGCCATTCTCGGTATTTTGATTAATTAGATGTTTGCTTTACGTCCAATTAACAGTTTCATATATATATTCAGGACGAGGAAAAGTTAATAAAGAACATGTATATTCGGGAAAGATGGGCCAAATGCCAAAATATTTTGAGTACCTCAGGAAAAGTATGGAATATTAGAAGTTATAGATAATTTAGCATTTCATCGCGGCAACAACGGACCTACTCTTATCGACAAAGGGGCTCTTTCATGTTCAAAGAGTACAGTACTCTCTAAACATATTACCCCCTTTGATGAATCTTTCCACGTTGTGACCTTACTATCCCCACTCAGCGAGCTTAACCTATTTAGCATATGTTTATGAGCTGGGCTTATTATTTTGAAAAACGTATCTATATTGAATTACCAGAACACTATGTCTAAGTTAGAAGAGTATACAATAAAAATAATTTTAAGTTTTTACAAGTAAGTTACAGTTTCCTCGACATTGTAATTTTGTACTTGTATTTCTCTTTTAAACTTTTTCATCTTTTTCCCGTTTCGCAATTTTGTTTTACTAAAAATGACCTAACGGTATAGGTTTGAGCTTGTATAACATTTTGTTCGGACTACTTTTAGCAAATTTAAAAATATAATACTAGTATATAATAAATATGATTTCTATAGTTTTTCAAACCTGGGGTGCTTTTTATTTGGTACTAAACATCAATTATATGTGGCTGTGCGTTTTAGTAAGTGATATTAAAGCATATTTTCAATGTTTATACCGAATTATTTAAAATGATTTATGCAAATGCCATGTTTAAAGGAAGCACGGGGATTGTTTGAAAATTCGTAACAAAAAATGAAAGAAATTGCAATTATTTTTATATACATTTGTGAATATTCACAGAATTAAAACAATATTTGCAGAGATATCTAGGTTCATTTGACTAAGGAAAAAACCCAAATAATAAAAATGGCTATTTAAAACGTTTCTCAATGTTCAAACAGTAATACAAGCGATGTTAGAATTATGTACATCTGAAGAATTATTTGGGATTCTTGTGTTAAATATGAATAACTATTAACACAATATTCTACAAAAATAAATCAATAACAAGAAATGAGCGCGACAAAGTGCATTTAAATAAAGGCTAAATAGTAACACTTCTATTATTGTATGTAGCCTGGTAATACACCTGTTGGCAGTTCCTTGTTTTCTATCTATTGACGAATAAACATATATATAAACTCACTGTCACAACGAGGTTCAGCAATATTGTCGTGTGGTATGTTTTGATCATTTTTAATGACAGCAGCTAAACAATAACAAGCAACCCAAGATTTGAATCATATTTGGGCTTTTTAATTTGCTTTAAGCTTGTTGTATTCACGTCTAGTAACATGTGTTAACCTACACATGTAATATTTTAGTGCACAATTTTTGCTCGTTTCGTTGATTTATTAATTGATTAAATTGTTGCTAATCGTTCAGTGAGACATATTCCAGCAATTATTAGCACGACAACAATTTTACCGTCTAACGCAAAATTAATGCGAGAAAAGAGAAATCTACAAAAGAATCTTATCGTGCAAGGTGACTGGCACTACCTAAACACGTTACTAACTGGAGTACGCGTTAATGAGCTTAAAGAGGTTCGCGGGTGACGATTTTGAAAACATTGCGAAACTCCAACTGTCGTAATTAACAAAAGACATCAAAATTGATAAATAGGTACAAAAACGCTATATTTGTCAAATTGATAACTCATATGTTGTCAAAACCTGAAAATGTGGTTGCAGAAGATTTCCGGTCAAAGGTAAACATTATCTTTAAACTGTTCAATCATTTTTTTTGTGACTGAATACTCTGAATGGTAGCCGTGAAAAGGCGTTTTACTACTAACAAGAAAATTTTGATGCAAAGCATCAGTTCGCCGCCGATGTATTTTGCATTCTGCACGATTTTGTCAAAAAGATTTGATAATAATTTTACGGGACGCATTGTAAAGCACGTCTATATCTATGTTGTTTTATTTTAACATAAAAGCTTGCGTAGTAGGCATCTCAGATTTTCAATCGAACTAAAACACACACTTTCTATGGACTATCTATTGAATATTCGCTTAGAAAGCATTGAAATTTCAAAAAGAAGGCATTTGAACTTTTTCCCTATAAAGTTCTATTTAAATCTAAGTCGTGAGGTTGTTGCTAGTTTGAATTGGTGATTTATAAACTTGCGCACATGTAATCTTTTGTCATATATTGAATCATAAATATAATTAAATTAAAACTAATATTCACGTGGTTCAATTAAATTATTGACATAACACTTATTTATTGATGTTACAAGTGTCAGAGTACTCCGGAATTGGATACACAAAATAGCCTTTTATTCTGGTTTCCGATTTTTCAAAGCTACGCTCGTCGATAGAGCTATCACTGAAAGACAAAGTACCAGGATAAAATGGGTCTCCCTGCATTATTAACTTCCGTAAATAGAATACCAACAAAACTTATTATTACATGAAACTTTGATATCACCCAAGCATTTTGCAGGCGATCCTAATATGTTATCTTGATTTTTCACTCAAGTTAAATGATTGACATTCTTGTAGCAAAATTCTGTTCATTTATGGTAACTAAGTGTACTTCGAAATATTTTCTCCTTTATCCATCGTTAGCAACGAAAGTGAATACAAATATATCGCCGCCCTCCTGGGCGGCGATAATAAAGAGCGAAATCGACGGAACCAAGTATCTAAAGCCGCTTCCAAAAAATGGTGTGTAAAGAGAATTGTAAATGACCATGACTATTCTTGGCCGTCGCCTTCGGCACCATCGTCACCGTCGAAGCTGAGAAAACCACAAGTACCAGATATCAGTTACGTCGCGTATGAAGACGTAGTTGAAAGTGACCATGACTGGAAAGAAGGAAGGAGAGTTGTAGAATTGAAGGTTTTTGCACATGCTTTATCATCGTGTAAAGAATGTGGAGTGCCACTGAATTTAAGCCATGCAACTTCCTTTCAGAGTTATGGATTGGCAGCCATCTTAAAGGTATTCATATCTTCTATAGAAAGAGCAAGTATATATATATAATTTAAAACTATTCAAAGAAAAAATGCTGTGCCAAAAAATGTTCCAAGATTACCAAGAAATAATTCATTATTAAAAAAGAAAAATATGGAAATACATGTACAGTACATATAGACTTCCAAATGTACATGTATGGTTGACCTTCCTCAATTTAAAGTAATTTCAATATTTTATATTATCATACATGTACATTGGCATGTCATATTTAGAACTTTGTGTGCTACACAATATTTCAAGGATGTATTCTTTTAGATAAACATGATAAAGAGCAATTATTAATTAAACACTATTTTGTAAAATAAACTAAAACAACAGCTAAAATTAATCATTTACTTCTTTCATTTTACCATGCCGACTTGGAAAGGATTTAAAGATGGGGAGTCAAGAAATAATAACTGATATCAATAAGTCCATCTGAGTAATTATTTATACATACAAACACATTGATAGACAGATACATGTATACAAATAAATAAAAACATAAACACACAATTCTACACTAGCACACGCACATGTACTCATTCAACAAAAAGGATCTCTCTGGTTGATATGAACATTTGTCTATTTGATTTTCATTTTGTGTTATTTTGTAGTTTAATGGAGATCAAAAATATCCATTAGGGGTGGGAAAGTTAGACTCCAATAAACTTGTTTAACCCTGCCACATTTTTATGTGCCTGTCCTAAGTAAGGAATCTACTGCAACATGGTTGTTCTTGTCTTTTTCGTGTTATTGGTACCTGTCCACATTGCAGACCTGGGGTAATTAAAAATGTAATTGTAATTAGCTGTAATTAATTAAATGTTTTTCATGTAATTGAATGTAATCTGTAATTGAGGCAGATCTAAATTACTTGTAATTGAAAATAATGCAATACTTTGCATATTTTGTCTGTAATGCCAAATTACATTTCCATTACATATCATAATGCTAATTCTAAATATTGATCTAATTTACACAAAAGCCATTTAAGCACTAAAGCAACACATAACCAAGCCCTGCACACTTATTTAGATCATTAGATATACATCTTTAATTAGCACTATTTAATCAGCACTAACAACAAACTGATATCTTTTGTCCAGTGAATGTCAAACATGGCTTCAAAAAGATAGAAAAATCTTGATTGTGTTGTCTTAATCATTTGTAAAAAAATGACTGTCATAACAAAGTAAAGTGTTTCAAGCTAAATAATGTAGAATTTAACACAAATAGAAGTTTTAAAATTTAAAAAGCTGAATTTTTAAAGAAATAGAGCATGAAATTTGAGAAAACAAAGACTAAGTGGTTTGGAAAGGTTGATGGATACAGATAAAGAAATAAGATTTGTCGAATATGCGATAGCTCAGAACAAAACAAAACTCTCCCACCACCTCATGATTGCAGGAAAAATTGGCATGGTAAGTGTTGACCTTAGTTGCCGAAGGTGAAAGCAGGTCTAGTAGTCGGGTCAATCCGTCCGTCCGATCGTCTGCCGTCCGTTCATCCGTCCGTTGCGCTATACGGGTACCTGTCTTGTGCAATCTGACTGTCAAAAACCAAACACTAGATCTTTCTGAAATTTTACACAGTGATGCGCACCTCACCTTTTGGAGTCCTTTTCTAATTTCGATCATAAATTAGGGGCCCTAAAGGGGACAAAAACGCAACTTTTTTATGCATGCTTCAGATGCTGGCTGTGACCTATAATTTCCGCATTTATGAACACTTACAATTTTGAAAAGTTAAAGTCGATTCCCACTTAGTGACAATAATGCATAACGAGGTGAGCTGCGTAATCAATAGATTATCTATGTTTAAGTCTTCTGGTTCACCATACACCAGAGATAAACTCGACCTCAAGAATCAAAAGTCCTTTATTCTATATGTAAAACTACATATACATTGTAATTAAAATCAATAAAAAATAAAACTCAAAATATTGAACGAAACAATAACACAATATCAGTCATAGAATGTATCTGCTGTATAAAACTAACACAACTGTAACTCCAAATTCAATGGTTACAATACATTGGCACCTCTTTGGTTTTTATTTATAGGTAGTGCAAAAGCAATTAAGCAGAATATGGTTGTAGATATGATTAAACAATGCAATTGTGGAGGAACATATATCAGAACTATCATAAGAAATGATAACACTTCAACCTTTTCAAAAATCCACAAAGAAATCAACCCAAACATCAAAAAGAAGTCTAAAAGAAATCATATCAAAAAATTATTCTCTAACCGTTTGTTTGCATTGCAAAAGTCTCACCCTAAAATGTCAACAAATACCATCAAGTATAGGGAGAAGCGTTGGTACTATATAATAGCCCAAAATAAGAATGATCTTTACGGTATTTCTGTTGGAGAAGAGCTCTTTCTAAACATCATTTTGATGACTATTCATATTATGTGGAGAATTGGGCGAGTATTTAAAAAATCCATCCTAAAAGTTCTCTGGTCTACCATATGGAAAGTGCTTAAATGACAAAAACTTGCAACAGTCCCTTTGTCAACTTCTTGAAAGTTACCAGCCTCATTGTGAAAAGTTATCTGAATCAGGATCAACTCAATCTAATGAAAGCCTGAGCAACACAATTGCTGCAAAAGCTCCGAAAAGACTTCATTTGAGTGATTCAGCTAGTCTTAACTATCGGGTGGCTGCTGGAGTAGCACAAAAGATCTTAGAACACCTCTATGTTTCTAAGGTACAATAACTAAACAAATATACCATGTAATCTTCAATTTAAATTTTTTTTAGAAAAAACTCATTATGAGAACTAGTTGAAAGTTGACATAATGGGTCAGTATGTTGAACTGTACATTCTAAGTGACTTTCTGATCTGTCGAACCACCACTTTCTGTTTGCAGGGGCATCTGTGTCCTACAGAGACATTCCTTTACATTTTATACCTATATCTAGTAAGCTTCTATTTAACCATATTGAGCAACTCAATAAATTGTGGTCTGAATGACACATACATGTTTAAAGATAAATGTATTAAATATTAAAAATTGACCTTGACATGTACATGGTGTGTATACATGTCCACGATAGTTTCCCTTTTTCAACATGTTCAACCGGTATAAGAACTTTTGGAGTGGAAAAGCCTTCCTGTTATTCGTCTGTTTATTAAGGCTTTCGACTTTTCAAGTGGAAAGACTTAATTTTTTTTTGTTTCTTATTCTTCTCCTGCCAAATTTTTTATTATCCCATTTAAAATTTTGTTTCGCGACATGTCGCAAAGACATTTTATACTATGGATGTATTAGACACACCGAACACTTTTAATATACGGAGTAATTTCCCCTGTCACAAAAAACCTTGTGTGCAGGTTAATTATGAAACCATAATAGATGTCACAATAAAAGTTGTTGCAAAATTGTCAGCTATGATTGCGACAAATTGTTACATATCGCGCAAAGGATTTTGATGACTCCTTATGTCTCCTTATTTATTGGGAGTAGTTTTTGTACCATTGTAACTCATCAACTAGAGGTGACAGGTACTTGGGATTTTACAGTTGGTCATCATTGATCTTGATCTTGAGAAAGGTCACAAGGTCAAAGGTCAAGGTCACAATCGAAATTTTGACATTGTGGTTTGGTAATTTTCTCCTCCTGAACCATAAGAGCTACAGAAATAAATCTTTTACCAAAATGTAGATCATATTAATAGTCTTGAAAGGTCAATATTAACGAGTTTACTTTTGAAAGAGTAATCTTCCCTGGATCAATTTAATAAAGTGTAAATAGTGTAATGGCAGTAACTATAACATATTTTGACCTCTGATTTTCTGTGTTGTTGATTGTTGACCTTCAGCAAGGCCAAGGTCACAAGTTAAGAGGTCAAGATCAAGTTAATTTTTTTTAATTTTGCATTTTCGATTTATGTGAAGTAGTTATTAATAATAAATGTTTACTTTGGATAAATAATATATGCAAAAAATCAAAAGGTCAAAGGTGAAGGTCAACTTGATACATGAATGTGCCAATTTATGACCTTTTTTATTTCAAAAGATATCCGAATGATCTTTTCTTTGATATATTTATTTTGCGAAACGGATTTTATTTAAATACGAACGGTGTTGAGGTCAAGGTCATAGTGTCCTAGAATTTGACCTTTTCTCTTTTAACATTTATTTAAATTTGTGTTAGTATAAATTTGTTAACTTCATCAAAGAACGAATAATGTTTATGGGTAACATTTACAGGTCTTTTAACTCTGGTACATGTTGGGTCTTTTTAATTTCCTTATGTGGAAAGCCAATTAATCGTTCCAGAGAACGATTGAACTTATATTTGTATTCGATGTTATGAATTTATTCCTTAGTTAATCTATACATCAATATTTTAGGAATAAACACTGGGTTTTAGGAAATTATCAATTATAATTGCAGTTCTGGCAGCCATGTTGAAATTTCCTATCGGATCGAAAAACTTTTAATAATAAGATTACTAATAAGATTCACTTTGACTTCACTTTCACAAAGATTATCTGTGATCAATTACCAAACTCCAGCGACTCCCTCACAAACTTGACATAAAGTCATTCGGACTTTATTTAGTTTGTGAGCGTTTAATCCTTATAATTCTGTGAAGTAATTGTTGCGATTTTTAAAACAGTAAAAACATTTACTGAAACCCATCTAGACCTTAAAACGTAACTAGTCCGGAAAGCGTGGAGATATGCTAAACATAGTATTTGATGAATCGCGGTTCTGTAGATATTAGTAGGAAAAGAAGCAAAATTAAACACTAAATTGTTTATATATTATATTTTATTAGAAATCTCAGTCGATTTAATTGGAAATCATTGCGGCAGAGAAAACACTTTCCCCTCTCCCTGACGATACGCTATGAGGACCCCATCTTGTTTACATTGGATACTGAATGTAATCTGCTCATAGGAAATATCGATGTATAAATTATCTGAGATGACGCCATTTAATTTTTTTATCCAATCAAAACACTTAATATAAATAAATTACATCATGAATATAATTATACATGTATAATATAATACAATACATTTTTGTTATGAGGATTTTTCATATTAATCTTTTATTACGTCCATGAGAAGCTAAATTGGAGCGAGTATAGCTATATTGGTCAATGATAAAATGGTACTTAAATGTCCTCAACTGCTTAATAAACGTGTCATTAATTGGGTGTTTTCATATTCTACATTTATTTTGTCCTCGGTAAGCGGTATTAGGCCTCGAATAACCGTTTAAGCCATCGGCGTTGCGTCGTTTCAATACAGCTAACCCTTACCCAATAGAGCTTCCTTTAGACATACATGTAATACAGGTCAAATATGAAAACACCCATTGAATAACACTATAATATAATATAATCGATTTTAAATTGTTCAAAGTCTACAACATGATAATTTGTATTTTGCGGATTAACATATTTTTTGCGAAATACTCGGTTACTACAGTAGAACTTAGATTCCAAAAATTGTGTGACCAATCAACCAATCATATTTTACATCCCATTATCAATCGTCTGCATAAACTTAACAACAAACAATGAACTGTTTCGAGAACAAAAGGTTTGCATAAATAAAGATTAGATAAACTTATAATTAAAAAATTTTGATGCAAAGAACACTAAACGGCAGACACTTGGCGCATGAAACACACATACCGGGTGAAAATGTTTAAGGAGTATCTTACTGAAAAGCGCCTTTCGCTTGATTTTGACAATTATCAATTAATAATATGCAAATACAGCCTTTCTTTTAGTCAATACAAGTTGGACTACGTCCTCGGTCGATATTCATCTCTCAGTAGATATAAACTTGTATTGACTAAAAGAAAGGCTGTTTTTGTACAATATATTTCACAGATATTATGGTGTTTCAGTTCATATAACTGCACAATATGATTTAAATAAAGATGACGTTGCTATAATTATCAAGATATAAGTAAATTTAATAAAGGAATACATAAATATATATCAACAAAAGGGAAATAATTGACAAATAATAAATTAAACAGTTATAAGTAAACGCACTAAATGAAATTTTGAAAAATCGCAGATAAATGAATAAATCTAAACGAAAAAATAGCATATGACAGAATACCTTTAATCATGACTGAAATATGAATCTATCCATACAATAAGTATTTGAAAATATACAGTTCAAAGTTATTGCCTAGCTAGGTAAACGTAAATAAGCGTGAAATGTCTAACTTAAAAAAATGCAAGTTCTGGCAAACTCACGATTTACTTCGTCTACCACAAGATAGCAACGTTTGTGTGAATACATCTGCACACATATTGTCTATATATACACTAAACGGGATCGGATTAATACTAATCAAATCCCGACAGAGACAACAATAATCGAATATAAATGAAACACACATGTTCTCTCGAAGTTCATGTATCATTGTCGTGAATAACACGCTGTTCTACTAATAACAACGAAAGCATAATAAATCGCCATATTACATCGCGACTTTTAGTGCAGTTTTAAAAGATACATAACACATTTTCACGACATATCCACAATTCTTATTTTGGCATTATCATGGATAAATATTATTTCTTCATCTTTTCAGGCACAAACATCATGACAAGAATGGCACGTCAAATTTATTAGGAAACACACGCAGGTAACTTCTTGGAACTTGTAAATAATTTAGAAGACACAATCACAGCCTTTTGACGCAAAAACTTGATGTATAATAATTTTCATTCGGATGATAAAGCAAAAATTGGGTTAATTAGTAATAACCTGGCCTGGGACATTTTAGAAGAATTGACGCCCAATAATGAGTAGCAATTTTGTTTTAATTTTAAATACGATTTTGTTACCTTAAACACTGTTTTGTGTAAAAGTCATAAAAATTTCTCTGCTATTTCAATGGTCAAAAATGGCAAAAAGGTTGAACTTAATTTTGACACTTTTCAGCTCCCCTGACCCATAGGGTCAGTGTGAGCTATTCTCATCACTTTGCGTCCGTCGTTGTCGTCGGCGTCTTCGTCGTCGTCCGCCGTAAAATTTTCACATTTCAATCTTCTTCTCCAAAACCCCTTGGTCAATTGGCAGGAATGTTTATTGGGTGATTCTTTACAAAGTTTGAGTTTTTGGTGCTGATCAAATACTAAACATGGCTGCAAGAGCCATTATTGCGTTCTGAATTTCAAAAATGTTCTCATACACCGCTTGTCAGATTTATTTTAAATTTTGCAGGAATGCACCTTAGATGGTCCTATACAAAGTTTGAGTTTTTTGTGAAGATCCAAAATCCAAGATGGCCGCCATCGCAGGACATAGTTTAACATAGGACCCTATGTTAAAAACATACAAACAACTTCCTCTTGGAAACTATTCCACACAATGAAGCCAAATTAATAAGAAAATGAAGTTTGGATAATTATCTTATTATTTTGAGTTTTTCGAGCGAATTGCAAATTCAACATAGCTTCCAGAGCTATAAATGCGCTCCGATTGGCTGAATTTTAAAATTCTTCTTCTCATAAACCGCATGGCAGATTGATTTGAAATATTGCATAAATGTACCTTATATGGTCCTCTGCAAAGCTTGAGTTATTTGTGCTGATCTAAATTCCGAGATGGCCGCCATCACAGGACTTAGTTTAACATAAGACCCTACGGGAAAAACATACAAACAACTACTTCTCGGAAACTGTTCACACAATGAAGCAAAATTATGAAGAAATGATGGATGGATATTTATCTTATTATTTTTAGTTTTAGTTTTTCCATGGCTTCCAGGGCCACTAATGGATTTTGATTGGCTAAAATTTCAAAAATCATCTTTGTACACACAGCATGGCAGATTGATTTGAAATATTGCAATTATGTACCTTAGATGTTCCTCTACAAAGTTTGAGTTCTTTGTGGTGATCCAAAATCTAAGATGGCCGACACCGTGGAACACAGCTTAACATAGGATCCTATGGGAAAGCTATACAAACAGCTTCTTCTCTGAGACTGTTCCTCACCATTAAACCAAATGATGAAGAAGTGAATCTTAGATAGTAATCTTATTATTTAAAGTTTTCGAGCCGACATGAAATTCAACATGGCTGCCAGAACTGCAAATGCCTTCTGATTGGCTGAAATGTTAAAATTAGTCTTCTCACAAACCACTTTGCATAAGGATATGTGATATTATATTGTCCTTTACTAATTTTGAGTTTTTTGTTTATATCCAAAATACAAGATTGCTGCCACCATGAAACATCACTTAACATACTAAGCTATGAAAAAACTGATTCTTCACAGAAACTGTCCTACAAATTGCTGCTGATTTGGAAATTCAAAAGTGTTTTTCAAGTCAGGTGAGTGATATTGGCTCTTCAGAGAGTCTAGTTTTTTTTAAAATTTTCTCCATATTTGTAATAATAATAAATGCACATTACAAAGTCTTGTAGCTGTTGCAATAACAGTCATTAATGGGATAATTTATTTATACGTTTGCAGTTTGTTAACAATTATTATTTCTTTTAAGTTGCGTTTAATATTTGTATATGTGTATATATTTTCCTTTTTAACCTAATTTGACGTCAAATCAATATATAAATAATCTTCTATAGTCGACTCTCAATTTTAGAGAGTGTGTTTCATTATAGACCATATAGTTGATCCATGCTCGATGATCATGAAATATATTCTATAAATAGTGTTGAGGTAGTATATTCACAGCACTTTATTATCATCTTTCCATACTCTAGTATGTGAGTTTTTATAAGATTGATTTCCTTGTTTTGGTCCACATCCATAGCGATATCCATGGCATCGCTTTGGTACGTGTGTAATATTATAACTACGTGTATTGTTGGCAATTCATTATTTAGTACTTCTAGCGGTTTGCAAACAATAACATACATGTATGTTTCATTTTCATAAATGCACACGATAGATTGGAAATAACCGTGTTGTCATTACATATTACACTTATGATACATGGTACATATCAATGGATTAATTCACTTAGCTTGATTTTATCCCATGTTCATATCGCCAGTGGTATTATCAAAACATGTAATCGCCAGGAGAGAAAAAAGACATAGTTTTCCAGTCCCCGGGATCATCTGCTAAGAACTTTTTTCAACACTAAATTTATGTAACAATATCATTGATAACAAATATTTATAAGATAAAGGCCCATTAATCGATCCATGTGGAACCCTTGAGTTTATAGCACACCCGTTTTCTAAGACTACACGCTATTAAGATTTTGTTTTTTATGCAATGGATGCTAGCAAAAAAACCACGTATCATAATGTTTCTAGTTCATGAATTCAGCCGATATGCCAGACATGGTCGAAAATACAAATTGGATTTATTTGCCATCATTATCATTTGTAGCTTTTTTAATTCGTTTATAACAGAAGTTGGTTGTTGACACACCTTGTCATTACTTTACATATAACATTATGAAGGAAAATGGGTCTTTTAGTTTTTTACGTAAATATAAAACGTTACGTTTCTAAACAACTGCAGTTAAGTTTGACTGTTTCCAATGCATGAAAACACCGGGCCGGACACTGCTAAGCCATGTTTCACAATAGTTTAACAGTTTAATGTTTTGCATAGATAGATTTGCCTTACTTTTTACATGTTGTATAAAACCAGCAAGTTTGACTACTAACACATCAAAGAATGATATACCTATCGAATTAAATACCAGGACAGTTCGCTTTTAAACAGGTCAAAGATAGAAATACTCTTTCCTACAGTAGTACAAAATGTATGTGAGCTAAAAATACTAGTAGACCAATTGTCACACTTAAAAACACCAACAAGCTATATTGATACTTGCTTTAGTTAGTTAAATATCTAGTAAAACAAATTCTTGAATTGTAAACTAATGACAGGTGATGCAATTTTTTTGCAACTAACAGTTCACTGAGAGATGTTACAAATATACATAATTTGTTATGTTGCTAATTAATAGAAGTTGTGCTTTACCGCAAACTCTTTTTATTCCAAAATACATATTAATAAGTCTTATGGCTTTGTAGTTAACGATTGTAAAATAAGACTGACGTGAGTCCTTGCACATGTAAAGATTTGTGTAGTGAACCAGATCTTTTTTTAAAAGTAGCTAATAAAGATTTCCTCATTTCAAACGTTAAAGTCACGACTTATATGGTAGACCTTACATCAATACCATTTATGTGAAGCGAAGACGTATTTTGTACAAGACAATAATAAAAAGTAAATAAAACTGTAGTAAAACACATGCATTTGATCATTGTTTTGCAGATTTGTGTTGCTCCGCCATCTAATAGTAAATAACATTAAAATTGGAATAAGAATAGTATGCGGGTTGGGTGATTCTCAAAATTCTCAAAATGGAAGTTGTTCAACGCAAGTGAAAAATGCAAATGAGGACAAGGTTTATAAATCTGAGAACTTTGACACGATAAAGAAAAAAGAACGATTTTATTCTGATGACCTAAGCTTTATTATCATCAGTGCAGAAAGCCTGAAAAGAAAAGACAACGCGAGATGAAACACAAACAGAAGGTAAACAGTATACTCGTGCAATCATGTTAGCAACTAGTACGTCCACATTAACAACTTATTAGCACAAGTAAAGTAAATATTTTTCGTGGTTTTCCAGAGTGTCCGTAATAGTGTGTAGTGTTGTTAACTTCATAAAGTACTATTATAACGCGAGGCATTCCATGTACGTTTATAATCTAAAAATGTCCATAAATATTAATCCATTTCGTTTAAGATGTTATTTATACATCTACCACAATAGTACAAAAATATACATCTTATATGCGGGTATATTTTTAACCTTTTAATTTAAATGTAATGGGCTATATATAATCGATTACAGTATTTATTAAATTGTATTTTGCAAAATCACTTTTACATCATATTATTCAATAAAAAACAATACAGTATAAAACTTAAACAGTTAAACAATCAATCGAATGGGAGTAAGCAAAAGCCAAAATAATTTTGCAAAATTCTGCAAAAAACATCACATATCATAACGACACTTTGTGGAATTTGGAACGAAAAAAAACGTATATCCCAAACCTCGATGTTTTATTTTGTTGATCAACCACTCCGTAAGGATATTGTTTTAGCATTTGAATTATTTAGGTTAACAAACCGAAACAATCATAATATTAATTTATTAAAATACAATTTTATATATTCATATAATGCATATTTACAAATCGATATTCTTTTCGAGAAGAATGTACAAGAATAACGCAAAATTCAACATGTCTGTTTATATGTATTCACATCAACATTAATAACTTAAACTTCGTTAATACATGTACAATCATTTCCGAACATAATATGTTTTCTTTTAAAGCTATATTTTTATTTTTAGCAGAAAGCGAGTTGGTTAATAGAAACGAACTCTTCATTAGCCAAAACTGAATTTAACATTCTACAGACTACTCTTGGAACATGTCCTGATAAAAAGAAATTATTCATTTTAATTTAAGTCTATTACGTTTTCTATCAATTACACTTTTTCATAAACATTAAGTCACCATGTGACATAATAGTGAAATTAATATAAATTGTGTTTCTATCATTGAATATTCGTAAGTTATCTTATTAATTAATTGTACAAAATGCATAATTTTGTCATATTTGAACGTTTTTAATCTGTTTGGTGACATTTTAAGGTTTTTTTTCGGATACCTTGACCGCAAGGAATATTCGAGACAAGAGTTTTGTTGTTCATGCAGTACTTGAAGTAGTTTTTGGTCGTTATTGTTGCATCAGTCAGTACTTTTAATATGGAAACGAACTGCGTCGAAATACAAAAAATGTATGTATTTACGGAATCTTTTTAAAAAGTATAGGATTGAACACCGTTTTCAATGGATTTATCGGTATATCAACAAGACCAACTCACTTATAAACAAATAAAAATCCGAGTTTGAGGTGTTCAATCCTTATAATTCTTTAAAATTGCATTAAGAAATTAATTTTGCTATTAAGGCATTCTCAATTCCATGTTTTCTGTGTACTTTAGTAACAGGGATTGTCGACCTAGCGTTTGAATATTATGTTGGTTTTTATTTACCAAATGTTTTTCATAAGTTCAATTAATAACTTTATTTTCTTCATGGAACACAAGAATAGTTTAAAATTTAACAAATCATTAACGTCAATTTATCATACCAACAATTTGTAATCATCGTTCGATATTGAATGCCGCCATCTTGGTTTACATTGGTTACACTAAAAATAGTTCGGTCAACGTCATGCAAATCATATTAGAATTATTAAAGGAAATATATACACCTATATGCAAGATGATGAACAATCTAATATATATCAAGAAAGTAAGCATTTATATTACATCTATTTGGTAATTGGACTACACGCGTTGGGTCTAATGCAATTATTCTTCAGCGTTATTTTCAACATGTTAATGTATGTGCATTCAATACAAAACATTTGTCATTACCGTAATTGTACTACTAAAAGTTTATACCAAACTTTGTCTGCTTATGTATACGAATGAAACTACTCATGATTGCACATCAGTGAGAGAAAAAGTATGTGTTGAGTATATTTTTGGTTTTTCTTTTTTTATCATTTATAAAAATGTTAATGAATGTTACAGGTGACTTCAGCAAAGTTCCTTCATGAGTAGACGACGACTTGTAGGTGTAACTGTGAATAGTCCGCCTAACCCTTACAACTGTTTAATGAACCGTGTAATCGAGATAACTTCTATAAATGAATGTATTGAAGAATTTTAACTTAAATGTAATATTGAGAACTGTAAAAACATTCCAAAGTCGGATTTTATTTTCTGATAAACAAAAGTTCTACTTACTATATTTTACTTGGACACATTAGTGTGAACATCAAAGGATAATCAACACGTTAATTTTTTTCCACATTTGTGAATTCGAACAAAAATATCGAACGCTGAGAATTGCACATGTAATGTTTACCCATAGAACTTTCTCGAATATTTGAATGGTTTTGGTTAAAGCTACCACTCGCGTTTAGATAATCGATAACTTATACGATGAATATTTCTTACATTAACAATTTTCAGTTGTTCGAATCGAAATAAGAATTATATTTTTTCATTATTTGTAAAGTTAAGAGTGTAAATAATGTATGCTGTTTACATTTATTCCAAATGGATGGTACAATGAGTTATATCAGTCTTAACATAAATTAAATTTAATTCAAAGTAAATAGAAGTCCCATACCTTTTTTTTAAGTTTCAGTTATTATTGTCATATAAATTTATTGATTAAATGTGCCATTTTTTATGCAAATGTGTTTTATGCTTATAACACATCATAAACAAGCATGCAAATGAAATGTGACTATTTTATCAAAATTAAGGTCAGACATTTCAAAAAGACTGTTCAAGTTAGTTTACATTGACATATTTATTTTACCCATGACCCATTAAATGAATAATTATTTCGATGATAACATTTGTTTCTTCCTCATCGTGATTCATTAAAATAACTGTGTCAAGTACATATATCCTGTTCCTGGAATAACATGATTCCTAAATAAACTGTACCAAATGTAAAGGGACCACCTGTTTTAATGTTACCTTTCCCTAACCCAACAGCAACAATATATTCATAGTAGAATTTAGTTACATGCCATTTCGTATCGAATACTTTTCCATGACCAATGCAGATTTTTGACAATTTTAAACAACCTTTTTGCACAAACGTATTCCAAGCCGTACAAATCGTTCATTATGACGTTGTGTTTGTAGGCCCTTTCATAATATAATGTTAAGCTAGTAACATTTTATAATTTTCCAGTTTGCCATTTAAGGTACTAATCCATCTTCAAAATTGTTTGCAAAAATCACCTCATATTGCAACCAAACTCATTTTATCATTTTATCATTTATCAGTTGTGCAGCACAAAATTTGAAATATGAACCATAATTTGACATCATTTGCATAAATTTAAATAACACGAATACCGTAAAACGGATTATTTTGGCGTCGGGATATTTTAGTGGTATTCTCTTTTAGGTGTGTTTAATTTTGGTGTTTTATCCAACTGATGTGTAAAATTGTGGCTGTTTCGATAATTGCTCTCTTCAAATCAATAAGCTATGTTAATATATATGATTCGTATATTATTTATTGGAATATAATTTGCGGGGACGGCGTCTATCCACTTTGAGATCTAACCATGACGAATAAATTGTGTTCATTAAATTTTATGACATTAATTATTTACCACACATATCATATATACCAAATGTTCATTATTGTTCCTTTTTCAGTAATAACCTATCACGGATTTTAATTTTAATCGTTTTTGTTTTCTAGTAGTATATCTTGACCCTATGATGATGAAAGTGTTATTTTTAATTGAATATTTTGTTTGCTTGCATGAGTTCAACGGCACGTTCAACACATTTTCATCTTTTTATAGTGGACGTCGAAGAACTCAGCAAAACCCCCGACCTTTTATTGGGATAATTTAACAATTCTTTTTAATTAAGATTAGAGTCGGGCTTACACTGCCCATAGTAAGAGCCGACCCCGCAACCTCACTATTAACATTTATGTAATATACTAGATGACAAACTACCTTAATCACTAGGACACTGAGGTTATTCTCGGTAATTTAATTGTTTGATTGAATGTTTGCTTTACGTCTAATGAAATGTCGTTCGAATATATATTTGAAACAATAAACAAACAACACATTTATTCAGGAAAGATGGACGAAAGGCCAAGATATTTTGAGTGCTAATGCAAAATTATAGAGTATGGAAAGGATTGATAATTTAGCATTTTATCGCGACTTCAAAGAGCGTCCTCTTATCGAAATCTACAGAGGGGTTTTGTAATGTTCAAAAAACATCAAATTTAATATCCTTTATCCAATTCGCAACTTTTTTTTTACAAAGAATGACTTTAAGTATACTTTTATGTTTGGATTACTGTCGCGCATTTGAAGTCCAAATATAATGCATAATACAGACGATTTTATTAGTTTTTAAAATCTGCAATGTGTTAATTGTGTACTAAAAATCAAATATATGAGGCGATGAACGTTTGGTTTGTGATTTTAACAGCTTATTATTTATGTTTACCTGCAAAACTCGAAATACAAACGATATCGAATGATTTATAATAATTTTGTCGAAAGTCTATATTGAAAGGAATCATATTATTGCTCGCAAATTTCTAGCAAAAACGTAAATAAATAATTGCAATGCTATTTCAACATTTGGAAGCATATAAAGATGTAAAACAACATTAGCAGAGACATCTAGGTTCGTTTGCCTTAGCCAAAAACACAAACAATAAAATTGGCTATTCTAAGTGTTCAAAAAAGAATACAAGCAATGCTACAATTATGTACATTTGTATAATTATTTTGGATTATGGTGTTAATTATCAATAACTATTTAAAGAATATTCTACAAACAAAATAAATAAAAAACCCCAAAATACAACTCGATGCATTGCAATAAAAGGCTAAATTGTTAAAACACTTCTATTATTGTCTGAAGCCTGGTAATACACCTGTTGGCCGACTGAGTTCCTTTTACGTCTATCTATTGACGAATATACATCATACATAAACCCACTAGCACCATGAAGTTCAGCAATATTGTTGTCTGGTATATTTTGATCTTGGATGACAACCTCTATAAATTTAAAATAATAAAAGTTTGCACTCCAATTTATCCTACTAATTTGGTTTGAGCTGTTCGTACTTACGTCTAATGGCATCCGTTTATATGTTATGTTTTAGTCCAAATACCATTTTTGATAGCTTCTTTGCTTAATTGATTAAGTTGTTGCTTAGGGTTCAAGAATACGTAATTTTATTGTAGCATTATATAGAACGACAAACAAAAGCAGTTTAACACAAAACCAATTAAAGAAAAGACATTAAACAATGAAAACAAGATGTTAACTCCTACTATTAAAATTAGGAGTGTTGGGTAGGTCAAAGCGTATAGTCTTTTGTTTTATAATACGCAACCCTTTTAGAAATCTACAAAAGCTTATTATCTGTAGACCAAGCACTGAATTTTGTCCACCAGTCATCATTGTGGTTTACATGAATATGCAAATTAAATTTATAATACAATGACTATAAAGATAAAATGGTGATTACATTTACAGACAATAAAATGTATGAAATATCCATTTATCTTGGAAAATATTAATTAAAATCACTTCACTTCCCATTTATAATTACAAAATTGGTGTCTTACCATCTTCCTGTTGAATTAGCTCTATTTCAAAGCTACAAAATAAATTACAAACTTAATAAATATGTGAAAAGAAGATGATACAAGAACATATCACGAATTGTGTTGATTATGTAGGGATGCCAACAGAAAATGTCTCCCAAATGAACCCCCATTGCCACTATAATCTTCAGCATGTTGAAAACCCTTAAAATACATTTTTTTATTCAATGTCCTATATAATTAACCCGTTTTCCATATAAACGGCAGCCATTTTAAAAATTATAAAAAAAGCATTGCAAAACGTCACGTCAACCTTAACATATTCATAAATTTCATATTAATTAGACATTGCATCTCAAAGAAACTGGGGACCTCTGTGGCCGAGTGGTCAAGGTAGTTCGTCAACTATTGATCACGCGGTCTGTCAACACTGAGATTGCGGGTTCGATTCTCACTGCAGGCAGGGTGTACTCGACTCCAATCTTAATTGACAAGGATTGCCAGTTTTCCTACCGCAGGTCGGGGGTTTTCTCCGGGTACTCCGGCTTCCTCCCCAAATAAAAACTGGACGCCATGGTATAGCTGAAAAATTGCTGAAAGTGGCGTTAAACACCATCAAGCAAAAAAACATAAAAAAACTCTGCGGACTGGAATACACGGAAAGAAAAAAAAATAATAATAACAAACCGGAAAAAAAACAGTATGTCTCCCAAAACATCGTTTCGGAGACATAATAATAAGAAGAATCCGGACAAAACCGATATGTTTCCCAAAACTCCAAAAATTTTTGAACGGCTGTAAATACATAATTAACTGGTGACACTAAGCCGTTGGTACTTTTATTTAAAACTATTCGCAGTAGTCAAATTAAAGTCAAAGACTAAATAACATGTTTAAGCAAAAGTTTTGGGAATGTTATAACCTGGAATTTAAAATTATTTTGGAGACACATTTTAATAGGTCGAATAAGCTAATTGTCCTTTTTTGACATTTTGTTTAGTCAGTTAATATTTTGGGATTCCTCAAAGCCGAAATGGTTTAATTCCATCGATTACTGTTCATTACAAAAAGGCATTTTTGTTACAATCTACATTTTTGTAATTTCTTACAAAGATATAATGTAATCAAAATCTTTATAGGTGTTATTATATTATAATCTTCTAGAACCAACTTAAATTCGCAATTTGCTTCTAGACGCGTAAAATGTCGTTGATAAGTTATATTTAATTTTAGACACATTACTATTGTTAAATTATAAATGATAAAAGGGTTATTTTTTCCTTTGAATTTGTTTAAAAAACAATTTGTTACTAAATTGCTAACATGGCTTATCAACAGGATACACTTAACACACCTTTCGCATTAAATTAGAACGTGAGGCGTTAGATTATACGATTGTTATAAACTTCTCTTAAATGAACAGATTTGTCCATGAAATAGAAAGTTTATTATTTGATCTTTCAAAGCGAACATAAGGAAAGTTTTTGTTTGATTCGTGTAACTCTTGAAACCAGAGGTTAAGGCTGCTTTGAGTTAACGTGAATGCATGTTAGTACCGTCCTGAATTAAAACATTGCAACTTTTTATAACAATTGACATGTTGTTTTTTGCTGTCCCCAAGTAAAGGTATAGAACACTATATGTCAACACTTGTAATACAATACACCACACTACTATTTGTTGGAACACATTGTTATATGCTTCTAAGTTGGTATAAAATCAAATAGAATTGCATTTAAATGAAACTCAATTTGTGTTTCAACGCTATGTTAGTTGTAATTTATTTTGTATGGATTATATCCTACATTTGTCATCTTTGATAACGTGCGCGAAAATACATTAACACATACCCATAATGCACTTCCTCTTCATCTCCTTTTACTGTAAAAAAGATTTCTAAGTGTCAAAACAAATTTAAAGTTTTATTTGCTTAATAAAGATATAGGTTGGATTTTTTGTTCTATTCCGTGAATTAAAATATAATTGAGTTTGTTTTGTTTAATAATCCTAAATATTATATGTTTAAGATATAAACAAGTTTAACTGCTTACCGTTTCTGGTAAACCAACATTTAACCATGATCGCTACACTGGTTACAAACATTATGACTGCTAGTATGGGATAGACATATTTTTTGAGCACTGAAGACTTGGATTTCATTTCTGAAAAAAAAACTACGATCGATAATATCTGCAATATTAATATTGTTAAAATGATTGCATATTTGAAAATAAAATTATTTTTCTTGTTTACTTTGAAATTGAGGAGATGAACAATAAGGTTTTCAGTCAGCTATTGCAAAAGTTAAAAAACATACGAAAATTATACAGCAAAATATGGTTATTAAACATGTATTCATTGCTTGTAAAATACATGTACAATAATGAAAATGATAAAAGATTGATGGATTATCAATTGAAAACCAACTAATGCTAACCTTTTGTTTTGACTGTATACAATTTGCTATAATTACTTGTTCCTATTGCATTCTCGGCGTACAATCTTACTTCATATTCTGTATCTGAATCAAGACCATCAATAAATTCATGATCCTCTTTTTGAAGTCGTGCTTTAGATCGATATTCCTCCCACTTTTTCTGGCCATATTTGCGGTATTCAACTACTAAATACTGCTCGTAGCCTCCATGGAAACCAACTGTGAAACTGATTCGAATTCCCGTTAAACTGGTATCTAAAGATATTGTAACTGGTGTTTCTGGTGGTCCTGTAAAGAAATAGATTACTTTGAATGGTGTAACTACATGTGAAACTAAAAATTGTCAAAATACTTGTTTTAATAGCAATACATATTATACCACCATAAAATATTTACACTTATAGGATACCATCATATAAATGATGTTTTTTTTGTTTTCAGTTTGTCTCCATTAAATATTACGCAACAATTCTAGTCAATTGCAGGAGGACAAATCATATAAAATCTGAATTTGTATAGTTTAGTTGATTTGTATAATTGTGTTTTTATAGCGTAACAAACATATATATTCATCATCAAGAAAGATATTTGTTAAGGTTAATCAATGCACGAGCTAAATGGGGAACCAAATATAATAATATGTGTACACCAATAAGTAAAATTTAGCAACTAAGTCCTAATGTCCCTAATTTTAATTTCCATAACAGCGTCTCAATTGAATTGTTGTGTGATAATTGTAGATTATGTTGATTTTACCAAATTAGTGTACCTGCAGTTTTAAGCGATACATTTAAAACACTGGTACCATATTCATTGGATGCCTTAATTGTGTAGTTTCGGAAATCATTTGGTTCCGTGTTCAAAATAGTCAATTCACAGTTGTAGGCAGTTTTGTATATTTCTGAATGGTAAAACTGTGTTTTGATTATCTTCCTCGTGAGCACAGAACTAAAGCGGTCACCAGGTTTAAGAAACAAATTATCGGCAAACCATTTTATATCAAGGTTCTGGTTATCCGGATTCATTACAACAACTTCAAGTTTTGAGGTACTTCTGACATATCCATGTTGGATATCCAGGTATGGCTTTGCAAAAAGTGGTCGCCCTGTAAATGAAACATATAACAGAAAATATATCTTCATGCAAAGGTTGGATACAAAACACGCACGGAAGAAAAATATATTTTCCTAAATATGATACTCTCGTTGTCAATGTTGGTAAATCGGTCATAAATCAAGCCGAGACTAAGAAAGAGCAGCTTAGCTCTGGTTTAAACTGTCCTGCGAAGAAAACATTCTTAATAATTTACTCTAGGATATAACATCAATTCATAAGCTGTATTTGTATACTTCCATGTAAATATAATGTAACTACATATGACTACAATTGGTTTAGATGTTTTGTTAACAAATAAAGATCGGAACAGACCTAATCTTTTTAGCTGTTGTCGATAGGAATGATTCTAGGGTATAGCTACATGTACTTGACGTAACATATCTGCTGTGACTGCCGGTTACGGGTTTTCATGTCTTATCAAAGTAACCGCAAACCAACAAAACCCCAAAAAATAATCGAACAACAACAATAATTGACACGGGCGCTGGTTTCAGTTAAGTATCAAAGTTCAGTTCATCATTTTCCCTCATTATAACAACCCGGAACAAGGAGGTATCAAAGGTTCGTCAAAACTGATCAGAGTAGTATATATGGATGACCAATAAATTTGGGTTAAACTTAAACATAAAAATCAAGGCAGCATGACATAATAAGTGACGTTTGCCATGCACGTCGAGGACCATTTCTTGTTGATGCTGAACAAATTAGGCGTCATGTTTTAAGAAGAAATTTTACATTACCCTAAAATCTTTTCTAGTAGAAATCCTATATTAAAAGCAATTGATCCATCTTTTTTAGACATGTCCTCTTTGAATGTACTAGCACATATCGCAACACTATATATGTTGTATACTGTTGCGTCGATATTAAAAAAAAACCCAGAGAACTACTTATTAAATTGAGCAATGATTGCAACGAGACATACAGGTATATACCTAGGATTGTGACATTGATTGTCCCTGTCTGCCATTCATTTCCATTTTGATCTGTTATTCCGTTAGATGCGTTACAAACATATGTTCCAGTGTCCTCGTACTGTGTTTCTGAATAATTACTCTTTGGGAGAACAAGGCTTCCATTGTTGAAACCAGTCAGAAAGCGAATATGATCGTTAAACGCAGAGAGATGTCTCCATTGACCGAAATTAAAGATCTCTGGTTTCCCTTCCGGATTGCAGGTGATTTGTCGTTCCAAATCATTCATTATAAATGCCATCGTTTTGCTGCGTATTATTGGTGCAACTAACAAATAAAAATGATGGCGTCACTTTTACAATTTTGGGAATCTCCCTCAGAATAAAAAAATATGTAATCATATACTCCGGCTACATAAGCATTTTAGCATACATGTACATGTACGTTGTAAAATGAACATTGTAGGTATAACAACAATGATGTATATATAATAAGACGATACGCTCATCCTGTATTTATTTTTATGTTTCTGTGTATTCAACTTGTATTATAAGGAACATTAACACTTCGATTCAATTTTCAGAAACACATTAAATCAAATACTGCAGTAATGGAAGCCTGATAAGATAAACAAGTGCAAATCAAACAAATTTAACACCTAAATATGTCTAGAAATTTAACCTAATTCCTAGCTTTCATAACCTAGTGTAAGTGCTAAATATCCGCCAAACGCTAAAATACAAACTCCTATGTCAACAGTTTTTCAATCTGTAATTAAATGATTATAAAGCACCTAAAGAAAAAAATCAAATCACCGGAATGTTATAAAAAAGAAACAGAAAAAGGTATATCTTGCTCCATTTACTGCGAATATCAAAAGTATTTAATGGTTCATACCAATTTGCATTTGTAATTCCCGTCTTAAAGATTAACAACAACAATACACAGCCTCTTACTTTAACATTCGTGTAGAAATAGTCTGCGAAAAACTACAAACTAGACTTCGCAACAAATGTGATGAATTCAATTTTCCAATTGTCAACTTCCCGTTCATCAACCGCAACCTTCCAGCAGCTCCTTGTACGTTATTCTAGATCATTCGATCGCTATTTGAATTCTCAGAACAATTAATGCTGTTGACTACTTAACTACTGAAGCCTGAGTGCACCCATGGTTTTTATTGGGTTCATGTTACTACTTGTCACTTGCCCTGCGGCTCTAGCTGTTCGGTTTTCTTTGCTATTTTCTTAACTGAGAAGACATATTGCTTGCTTCTGTTATCGCATCTTACTCGTCTATCAATTAACTCAATACAACTAGTATGAATAATGTCAAATTCGATAGCACCTAATGCACATATCGTTTTAGTTGTTATGTAGTTAAATGTAAGGTATAAATTAATATGATTTACAAAGAGACTTACATAAAACAGTTATGTTACATTTAGCATCACCATCACCAGCCTTGTTTGTTGCAATGCATGTATATTCTCCATCGTCCGAAGGATGAATTGAATGAAATGTCAGTGTATCAGTTGTGTTTAACAATCTGACGCCGTTATACTCCCAATAAAATTCATCTGCAGTTGAATTGATTTCTAAATTGCATTTCAATTGAATAAACTCCCCCTCTTTCACTATTAAAGATGGCAATGCGGATATTCGTACGGCAGGAATTACTAAAATATACAAATTATATTGCATTGGAATATATAGGGGAGTAAAATAAGCTAACCATTGTATTTAATTAACCAAGAGATTTTTATTTAAATATAAATCATACAACGCCTGCCATATAAATACGTTGTTATGGTTTGTTTTTATTTATTAATAGCAGATAAGAACCTACGAACAAACAGAAGAGTCGAAAATAACAAGACAATTACAAATCACTTTCAGACAATCAAACAAAAAGACAAACCATGAATCCAACCCTCCCCAAACGAGAAAATCAAAACAAAAGAAAATGTTTGAATAACAAAGACCAAAGTATCATTGTCAAACAATATCATAAATATTTACACGTTAACTGCAACTGTACTGTGTAGTTCAATAAATACTCGTTCTCCTCAACGTTTGCAAAACACGTAAATTTTCTGGAATCATCAGATCGCCTGGGTGTAAACACAAATGTCAGTTTGCCAGGTCCCCCTTTCGAAATCATTTGACCATTACTATTCCATGACAATGTCTCAGTTGGTACACCACTGTTAACGTTACATGTGATTGCCAATTCTTTTCCCTCTATGCCATCAATACAGTTGGGTTCTCGTTCATTAGCAACAGACATATTTGTTGGATCTCCTGAAAATAAATTGCAAAACAGGATCTTTATTACGTCCATCAATAATATATAACGTGTGAGTTGTATAGACAAAATACACAATTGTTTTTTTCAACACCATTCAAAATATCTCTAGATATCTGCAGATCAAGAAGGATATTTCGAGATAATTTAAATTAAGTACATAAAATCCACCAATAGTATTTCAAAATGTGAGACACTATTTACATACTGGCCCAAGTTTAGTTATGCCATATTTATCTTGTGTGATTGTTTACTTGTGAATGAACGAGCGTATCTAGCAAATACATAACACATAAATATAGGCAAAATATTCGATTGCCTTTAGAAAGTATTGGGTATGGGTATGGTTGGAAAGATCAGCCTTTTGTATCGGTTACAACGTGTCTAATCGAAATCTATTGAAGGAAACCTTTATCTTGCAAGAAGCGTGGCATTCACTGTGGTCCGTGGTAAAGCTATCTTTGTTCTGACCTGACACCTAACCCCCGCTCCAAACGAGAGGACATCCCTATAGCTATCGCCACACGGGAACGCGTTGGGTTGCTCTTTAAAACTCCACATTGTTTTACTAGTATAATTATTAAAGTAAATAAATTATGTTTTTACATTTCTTCATAAACAACAAAGCCCACTGATTGGTCGAGTAAAATTTTTAGATCAGTACACGTATTAACGTTGACAGTTTAACTTACTACCAATAAAACTTTGAAAATAAATATAAATGTGTTTTCTTGTATAGAAAAAATAGATGTATTACACACGTAATTTATTTTTCTTATTATTTTTTGCTTTTTGTGTTTTAATGTCTAGTTTCAGTTTATGAAGCTAACTTACTGCGTTCTTTTAAATTTACATCATGTGTTGTAACATTTTCGGATAAACAACGATACACATGGAAATCACTTGTAGACACGTTTTCCACAACTAAATCATTGGTATCAGTCACGTGTAATCGTTCACTAATAGAAATGTCTTTGTTTATATTTTTGCGAATGGCATAAGTATTTTTATCATTATTAAGTGACTGCCAGGAAAGGTAATTTTGTAGGGGACACTCTAAAACTGCTGTTTCTCCATCTCTAGCATAAACAGTGGACGATAACGCATTATCTGCTGCAATGTACAAAATATCTAAAACAAGAAAAGTGTACTATAGACATTTATCTTTTCTCTCTTTTTTAGCAAAAGGTTTTAACTACCTCATTCAAATTTTTGTAGCATTATATTAACATACTGTTAGATATATTACATACTAAAGGTTGTATTTAGTTTGTTTTCATTATTTTAAATGCAATGTGTGTGCCACATAGCCTCTAAATTTATTATTCAGTGCAGTACTCAGTGAAAACCTTGACATTGCAAATAAGGTTCAAGTCGAACACTCATTGCCCTCAACCTGGCTTTGATAGACTCGTAATCAGCAGTAGATTTTAACCAGTCGGTTACCGAATACCATGTTACATATGCAGAGTAAACAACCCGTATAACATTAAGTTATGTCAATAATCAGTACATTGTTCGAGTGTTTAAATGTTTGATAAATGCATGCGACAGCTGAATGGACAGAAAATTGTGTTTCAATATTTTCATCATCTACAAATGAGGACTCTAACGTGGAAGGTATGTGACAAACCCAAAAAGCGTAAGCTGAGTCCGCTACTAGTCCTTGTTATACCATTTATCAGAAATGTACTCTTTATTTGCCCTACGTGGCGGCACCAAATGCAGCGGGTTGAAGTGTTGCAGCCTTTCGAATTCCAGAATATTAGAACAGATAAATGTTTATGTTGATAACGACTTAAGTCCATTTAAATATATTTATAAGTTTATTAAAATCACGAGAAAGAAAACAAATGTGGAAAATAATACTCACGGCAATTCAAACCAATTAAAGAAACAATACATATTTGTTTCATGTTTCTCGATCTAAAAAACGGAGAATTCGGTAGTAAATATTTTATGAAACTTGACATTTGTCTTACAAATTATAATACGGAATATGTTATAAGAGTTTTTTTTATTGCTTTCGAGATATACTTTGATTGAATTTAAGTGCTATTTTAAGTGATATTAAAGGTTCACAGGTTTAAATTGTGAGGGAATTAAATTTTTATCATAATAAGAATAATTTTAAAAAAAGAATATCATACTTGAACATTTACTGTGGCTTGTTTAACTTCAGACACAGCAAACAAACCACAGTCAGACGTCTACTTAGACCAACCCTTTGCGTCAGTAAACAACTATCGACTGAGTGATTAGCGCCTAAGCCCTTGACAACTTTAACATTTTCGGATTACAAATATGCAGATATTATTTGTATTTAAGTCCCATGACGGAAATTCTTTGCATTTAGGTTCCATAGGTTGTATGCATAAAGTTTTATATTTAGCCAACCGACGTAGTCACTTAATGTAGCGATGCCTGTTCTTCTTTTATACTAGCGTATATAGAGAGCAGTGTTGCATAAGGGAGAGTAGTATTGTCTCAGACATTGATAATGCCTGAGCCAAATCCGGGGCATTATCAATGTTAAAGGCAATAAACCTGTCCATTGTGCTCTAAAGAAGCATGAAAATAAGAAATAATTAATTTTAACTTCTGATAGAAATCGTATGATAAATCAATTAATGTACATTAAATAAGATACATATTTTACTTACACAAATACATACATTGTAGTTCCCAAAAGGCCCTCGCTTTCACTCAAAAAGTACATGTATGGTCAGCACATCAATTATCTAATTAATCATACAGAAATGAATCAGGTAATATCGGGTCGCAATCAAGTAAACCGAAACAAAAAGCTATATAAGGTGATGATAAAAGTCACAAGTATTAGGTTTCCTAAAAAGCCAACCGTCTCTAAGCTTTATTTTTCCTTGTGGACAAAAATGATTTTTTTATGTTATATGTGAATATGTATTGTAATTATTTACATCATTTCATTCTAAGTACACAATGTTTAGACAGCTAAATCAGACAACCGCAAAATATAGACCAGAGGCAGCAATTGAAGCATGCACCGTGCTAAGTATCTCTAGATGCACCATACGTTGTAAGATAGTTGATGTAAACCTTGTCAGTAAGCAGGAAAAGAGTTAAAATTTTTCTCCTAAACGGAGTCATTTGTCCGTAAATACAGATCAGAGGCATTATCAAATAATGCATTGGTGTTAGTTCCTTGATGCATCATATTCACCGATATAGTTGATTTAGACCTGTTAGCGAAAATGTCACGCTTTGGAAATTTCCGTGTTTCTCCGTTTAAGTTACATGATACACATTTTATGATAATCATGCAAAAATCAATGCCACTTTTTATTTAAAACAGTTGGATTTCCATTATCTTTTATATTTTTCCCCGTTTAAGATTTATGATACATATTTTATGATACATACAGAAATCAATGTCACTTCCCTTTTAATTCACATTCTCTAGCATATATTTTTTTATATTTTTACTTCCCGATTATCAGCCAATCACGACACAACATTTGTTATCTTTTTTTTTCTATTCAAAATGATAATATTATTTTGATTAATAAATTTCACGAAAGCAAAAGTAAACACGAGAACTTCTAAACGAGGTGCAATTTCTGAATCTTGCAATTAAGAACCTAAAATGATTCGCGCGACAAGCATGCATGTATTAGGAATTATTTATGTGTTTTAATTGTTATTGATACATAAATTACATTTTAATTTTAAAGGAAATAAACGAAACAGTTTTGCTGGGATCATACCAGTGACAAACAGAGCTGCCCAGCGCATCCTAAGGTGGCGAATAGGGGATGGCCTCTCGTTAGCTGGAGTTAATACGTGAGTACTGTGTTCGGAGAATGCCACCCTTCATGCATGATGAAAAACCCTTTTGTAAGTTGTAACAAAAGTAGGCTCGTTGTAGCAGGTGGAAAAGTCTAAATTTTCCGCCCCTACCCGTTCTCCATACGTTTTCAAGTGGATGTAAGCTTGGCCTCTTTTCCATCTTTTTCAAATTGATTTATTGTTTGTTAACTTGTTCTTGTCCTGCATTAAGCTGACATACTGTTAACTGGACGAAAGGCAAAGATCCAATCTCTCATAAATGAAACAGTTTTGTCTAATATGCCTTTACTTGTAAATACTTGTAAGTTAGTGCAACTGTGCAACATATTACAACGCCCACATAAATGACGTCAAGTACACATTATTGATTTGAATGCGGTTCTGTCACTGTCATCTGTTTCTCAGCTTTACAGTCGAGTTTTATTGTGGAAAGAAATGTAAAACATCGACCTTTGGTAGGTAAACGGACAATCATTATTAATTAAGAATGTACTCGAGTGAGACTCTAACCCACAACTTCAGTGTGACAGGCACGTAATGGGTAGCAGCTGCCTAACAACCTTAACTACTTGGCCACCCTTGTATGTCTATCGCAACTGTTCTGTTCGACTGTATTATTATCATAATGTTAAATATCTAACTAAAAATAACATCTTTGACATGCAGTAAATGAAATCGACAACCAAACCATACATGTAAATCCTTTTTTAATATAACAGTACACGACATTGGTCAGAGAATAATTATTCATTCTTTTTAAAGAGTTCATAGAAAAAAATAAAAACAGTGAACGAGAAATGTAACAATATTTTTGAATATGTTTCCTAAGCTGTAGAAGCTAATGTTAATTTATCTTACCTACAAATATGTCTTTGTCCAATGAGAAATGTTTATGCAGATATAAGTAATGGGATAATCAGACCACAAAAATCTGTTATAAATAATAGTTTCATGACTAAACCGATTTATTTCCTTGAAATTGTAAATATTTCCTTAAATTCGTTGGTTTGCAAAAATTTTATTTGCAATTTCCTGTTAATCAAGCACATTATGTCACAATATTAGTAATTAAATGAAAAATGTTGTTGCATTATTGTAATTATTGATTATTTTAATTTTGTGTCATAATACAAAATAAGGATGATGTTTATCATCACTTCAATAGATCCTATGAAACAGAAACATAACTAAAAATAATTGTATTTTAAAATGTTAGAATGAGACATGTAGGTGAACCTAATGAAACATATGCCGAATCTAGACGAGTTTCGTCATCAAAATCCTTTACATTCCTCCGTTCCAAACATCAGATTGCGCGTGCTCACTACATACTTAGTACATGTGTATCTGATACACCTAATGCTGGACAAAACTATTGTACAACAAGATGTTGTCGTCTATTTGAATGTCAAAATCAATTATTTGTTAAATTTGCAGTAAGTCCGGAACTTAAGTTTATAGTTTACTTCATTATGCAGTTATATATATAACCAATTAAACTGGAAAAGTTAATATTTGTATTGACTATAACGAACTGTCTTATGGTATGCGATTTCGGACAACACATCATCCCTTATACGATAATGTCACGTTTTGTAGATTCAAAATTGTGAAATAGGGTACTGATGTAATTAATTTTATAGTAAAAAAAATGCCCTACTTAAAATAATCTCCAAAACAAGATTACATTCGACAAGTGACATCATTTTTGGCCGGAAACTTGCTAAGTCATGTCTGTTTCATGCAAGATAATAAACACAACAATGTTTTGCACTAGTATTTGCACACGACAAAATATTTTTTAATTGATGATTATATATCCTTTGCAACAAACTAACTAATGTACATAAGTAAAATAAGATTTACATTCATTTTAAATGTGCAATATTCCCACGCAGGTCAGATGTTTTCTCCGGGTACTCCGGCTTCCGCCCCCCCCCCCAATAAAAAACCGGATGTTAGACAAAATTGCTGAAAGTAGCGTTCAACACCATTCAAACAAACAAACAAAATGTATTTCACAACAAATTTGACCTGGATATGTCTAAATATTGCGTAGGTTTAAACCTGATAGTTTCTAACAAATTATTTCAAAATAAATTCTAAATTTAGTACCAGTTCTTGTATTTAGTGTTTTAATTAATACCAATATTTGTATAACTGAAAACGTAAATAACTAACAGGAGTTACTTCTCTTTAAGTTATAATTTTATCACGCAGTAAATGGTGTAAAATGTATACCGTAAACCTAAATTTTCATACCCCTATTAAATATACAAAAACATTTGAAGTAAAAAAAATATATACCGCTTACTTGACTTTTTGTGGCAATTCATTTAATCAATCAATATTTGCTTCTGCTTTGGACTCAATGCAGTAAGACTTCAATGATTGCAAGCTCACTTTCCGTTAATCATAGGACGAGTTTTACCCAGTCACAGTTAAATATTCTTGTAAACAATGTAACAATACATATGATGTTCATTATGTTTTATTGATTTAGTGACCCTATCAGCAGCCCTATTTCTGAAAAGTTTTTAAATGATTGAGATTTATTACTTACCTTTAAATTGTACGGTTGAATTCATATGAAACTGATTTGTTTCTACCCAAATTCTTTATAAAGGGTGTCTTAAGATGAATGCAACAAATCAAAACAACGTTTTAAGGAAATACTTGCTTTATCCTTTTTTAAGGTATTGTAGTTTGATTTTAACAACACAGATGAAAAAGAAATGTAACAAAACAAAAACACCTGTATATGATTTTATTGCAAAAAATCCAGAGCTTCAATAATGTTTTCTTTGCAATGTGCTTTTTGTTTGAAGTACTATTCAAATATGTATTTTTCTTCTTTAGATTTTATCCTGGTGTATACCACATTATATGAGCGAAGAAGGTTATTTAGGTCATTTTTCAAGTATATTTTATGTTATTCAGGTGGTATTTTTTGCAAACACGATACGAAGACAATCTGACTTTCCGAAACACTGTCTTTATCATCATTAATTAGCCATATCAGTAATGTTATTTAATGCCTTTACATTATTGATAAAGGTGCAACACAAAAATGTGATCTCAAAAATGTATCTATTAAAACATGTCAGATTGAACGGATGAACTAAGGGCACCTTAATTGTTTGATTGATTGTTGTTTTACGGAAGGGTACATTATTTTTTTACCACTGTCTGGTATCCTTGATAGGCAAATAAATGGAATAAATAATGAAGATGCGATTGGAAGTTTCTGGGTACTATGAAGAATTTGCCGTATTTATATTTCTCGAAATTGATATTGTGGGATTTTATCAGATTTTTTAAAAGGCTAGTTCATTACTAATGGGAGCCCTTATCAATTTTGCTAGCAATCATAAGAGTTAGACGTGTGTCATTCAAAACGTATGAATAAATTGCTAACACTTAACAAACAAAACAGTGCATGCAATACATTAATATTTGAGGTAACGATAGATACGTATTAGCTACAGTGTAGAACCTGTAACACAATTCGAAATGCAATAACGTTCTATGTTAAATGGTTATGGAAAACAAGGAATATGAATGTGTCAAACGAAGACGTACTGAAAAGGCTGCAGATTGGTCGAATTTGCGTCCATATTCCTTCTGAACGATATCTTATTGTTAATCTCTTTCAGATACAATTGATTCATGACTAATATGAGATGCATGTAAGATAAAATGTAATGGTTAACTGTCCTTATTTGGTATTTAAAATTATGTCACTTGTTTTATTTAGTAACATTAATAATACGGTATGTTAACAAATAGAAAAACCCCTTGTTTGATTTAAAACAACCTTCCTGGTAGAGGATAATGCATACTCTCTTGGTGAGCGTTTGTCTGTTCATTATTATTTGCACGATAAAGACTCGTAGAGTTCAAAATAAAGGTATTTTTATGTCTTTTTGACAAGTTTTATTCACTTATCTGATAGCTATGTATTATGCTGTGATGATGTTTTAATCAAGCATTTTGTCCACAGTATAGTATTAAGTTCTTTCGACAATGCCGAAAGGGAGAGCAAATTCTAGAAGAGTCAACAATTCCTATTTTTCCAAAAAACACCCGTGTTGTATCTAGCAGTAAATGATTATAAGTCTGATAAAAGAAGACACTACACGTACTCTTCGAGAAACATACATCTGTTTTCATATGAGAGGCAGTTATCGCATATTTGTCTTCAAGTACGTTTTCCATGTTAAGGGCTTTTGTTTTTATGATCCGAGCAATGGACGCATGGTTTACGAGGTGTATGAAAGGATAAGCATTGGTTTACTGTATAAAAGGTAAAAAAGGTAAAAACTGTCAATGAAGTCTATGTCATTTTTAAGTCTGTTAATTTAATGAAATACATTTTGGGAATCTCAAAAACTTGAACTCATGATACAGTGTACTACAATTTACAGCTTTACGTTATTTTAATCATTCTTTACTTGTTTCGTCCACTGGACTTAAACCATTATTAAAGCTTTAGTATATAATGCCTTTAAACACTACTTTTTTATCCGAATACATTTTAAGGATTTTTTATATACGATAAATGACTCTGCTATGTTTTTCTTAGTTTATTTTTAGCAATAAATATATAAAATTTACACTATGTTCTTGGACATACTTTGTGAACAAATGAAGGTACTTACCCAATTTGTTTGTATTTTGTTTAACATAAGGCATAGGGTGTTTTATTGGCTATCTTTAACAATTAATGATGTGCAAACACAACAATGTCTTTAATCCTTTGACTTATGTTTTGTTTACAGGTCAAATGCTTCGTCATAATATTGGCAAGTATTCAATGAAGGTAAACACAAAATACCGAAAACCGAGGAAACGGGAAAAGAAAGAAGATCCACAATCAAAGTCTTAATAAAGATATTGGGCATTGTTTAAACAATATATTTACAACTGTTTTATTTGTGTTTAGATATTGCTTTGCTTCGTGTTTTTAGCACTGAATAGATTTTAAAATGTGTACGATTCATAATATACTTTCTTAATAAGATCATTACCATCACATAAAACTGTTATAAGGAAGCACGAAATATCAAACATTAAATTTTAAGACTTCTTTTACTTTTATATGCCAACAGGCTGTCCATTATCGATATTTAATGTAAAAATAAGCACATATACATGCATATATGAATTAATTGTAATGTTTGATTATTCCAGATACCAGTGTGACCTATATTCAGGAGAATAAAATTTGAAAACATTAAATCATTTGTATAATTGTCATTGCTAAAGACAAATTGCGATTTTACATAAACATATCTGAAAAGTTTAAGATAAAGACGCAGAATGTGTCCTTTTGCAGCAGCAACAAATCACCTTCCATTTAAAAACTCAATAAAACTGGTCTTTATTCAAGGAAATTGTCACTCACAAATCTACATGCACTATTGTCCATGCCTTCTTGATATGTTTCGTATCGTAACCTTACTACCTCAATCTACGAGAATGCTCTCTCTTTCTATCCGCCACTCCGTAGACGCTACGCATCTAGGCCTATTACTATGTATTACTGTTATAATTTATCAAAAATCAAGTGTATATTTATCTCTATAGGACTGTTTAATCATTCAACAATAATAAGAATCATAGGTCCCGATGAATAGTTTATAGGATAATAACAAACGATTTTCGTAATGTTTCCATTCTCAGAATAACCAACGTTTAGTTGATCGTAGAATGTTTGCCTTATTTCCATATAGATATATTTCATCTATACTCAGAACGAGAAAACGTTAGCAAACTATAAATCAACCGGAAATGATGTAGAACACAAAGAACAAAATATATGATTGCAACCGGAATATTATGGGGTATTGTTGAGAAGAAACAAATGTTTTGTGTTTTTTTTCGCTTTTAAAATTACATTAATTTATCTTAAATCATAAATGTTTTATGAATAATCGATAGTCTTAATATTCTAAAATTGATAAAATTTACAAATGCAGGAAGCCTTAAATGTGCGCTGCGATATGTTAAATCATAATAATTAGACCATGGTAATATAAAATCATCTGATGCATCGTATTTCAATTCGAAGAAGCACTTTTCTATGTGCATTAAAAAAAATCAGCGTCACTTATATTACAGGTAGGCGTGAGTGTACATACCTTACTCTACTATATATATATATATATCTTTAACATCTTTTGATAAATTCTCGGAATTGGAAGTTTTTCTTAAGCATAAAATTTCCTAAAAATAGAACATAAAAATATTTTCCTTAACAATGATTCATAGGATAGTAATTACGTCTATCACACTATATAATTCTGTATTGACTCGATTATGAAAATATATTTACATATCAGAGAGGCGATTTAGTACAAAATTTAAACTTGGATTTTATTATTCATTAACTTATTAATATGCAATACATCGACATGTTTAGATAATGGTATCACTAGTTCTAACGAGTTCTAATACTTTATCATGAGAAACATAATTTGCAAAGGCTAACTGCTATAAGCAATAATAAAACTATATATAAGACAAGAAATATTAAATCACATATTAGTTTCTTGAGTTAGTTGTCAATAATTAAATAATTGTGAATGATTGCATAATAATATTTATAGAGCATTCGTAAAGTTTCGTAATGACATGTTTTCGCTTTGGCAATCAAATAAAAACGACAAACGAAACCTAAACAAATGTTTTTCTTACATGGTTAGTAGCCTTTTCTTTGAGGCTGAAACATATTACACCATAACATATAACTCATTAAAACCAATCAGAAAAACAGTAGTAAAAGTATAATGTTTGTCATTTGGCAGTCAAATAAAGCAACAGAGAAAAGTACATTTGTGAGCTAATGCTCACTAGTGATACCCTCGCTTTCCCAAAAAGTATTCGGTAAACAGGAAGAAGATGACCAAGGAGCAAACAATTGCTATACACCATATGGTACTATATGATAAAGCAATATGCAAAAAATCAAGCTTTTGCATCCTATAGTTGCTTAGAAAACTGCGACCTAAATTGTTGTTACTGACGGACGAACGAAGAGACAAGGGTAAACAATATACCCTCCTCTTCTTTGAAGCTGGGGTATAATAACGATTCAAACTGAGAACTGTTGGACAGAAAGACTTAGATTTTCACTGTAACATCCCGTAACGACAATGCATGTAGAACTGTTAATACTTTTTCTGCTGTATAGATGTAAGTTAAGTTAGCAATTTTTTTGTTTATTATGTTCGCTTACATACCTATGATTTATTCATTTGAAATATCTTTACAATTTTTCCTTCCGTTCGTATAAAGTATAAATGTATCGGTTTGCTGCAACTCAGACAAAAAAGCAATCTAGTGAACTGATAGATGCCTAAATGTTTAAAATGTTAGAAAAAGAACAGATAATAATACATATTAAGAATTGATTAGATGACAGGAAAATGACAATGCAGAATCATGCCCTAATGTTTATTTAGGTAGCAGTTATAAGCCGCAAATCAAATACATGTACCTGATGTGAAATACGATTGTACATTTTTAAGCAGTAAGGGTCATGATCCTGGCAAAGATGGATGGAATTTAAACATAATTTTAAATTTTCTGCTGCTTTGTTATTTTCTTGCCCCAAAACAATGCACGCTAAAAATGAACAATTACTATTTGTGCAAAATGTTGATGAAAGAACTACATAACCTGACGGAATCATAAAAGTAAATTTTAAAATAGTGCCAAAAAGCTTTAATTTTATTTGTTTGAGGACAACTTTAATTCTTTTTGCATGTGTTGTTACTGTCACGCTTTTTCGCACCATGTTATGTGCTTGTAGAATAATCTGAATGAACATTTTTTTCTAATTTTATAATCACATGCATTATCAATTCCAGATGTTCTGCGAAAAAAAAAATTGTGAATGTCCTCTTTAATACGTGTTTGACTTTAATGCAGTGTCCGCAGACTATATCGTCGAAGTGAATGTAGAAAATTGCGCCAAATAAGTTCAATGCCAAGTTTGTAGTCTTTAAAACGTAGTACAGTAAGTTGTCATAAATCCATACAAGTAACCTAGCAAACCAGGATCTGGACAAAGCCAGCGTTTTGGACATTCTGGTATGTTTAGTTGTTGTAATTATAGCTATTGTATTAGAATACATAGTTTTGGTTTTTTATCACATTTTATTATTAAAAGAATTGAGCTTCGAGTATTATTTCTTTTACAGGGATATACTGAAGGACTGCATCCAATCTTTCGTCCTGGGACAGTTGTCTACCTAGAAGTAATGGTCGATTTAACTTTTGAACGTTGTCATCCTAAAAATCATACCCCCGGAAATCCTGAGCTACCGAGTTCCAGATGTAATCATATAAAAAAGTTTAATATGTCTTACATACGTTTGTGGGAAAGTCCAGAAAATCTTCCACGAGTAATACAAATTTTATCTGTTTTCGCGTGGAGCGGAGCAAAATTTCGATCACGTGTAGGAGGAGATCACACGAACTGTCACAAAAGCGTATATACATGTAAGACTCTTTTTTATTTAAAATCTGACAGCCAATCAGAACGCTCAAGAATGTTGTTACCATAAAAACGTTCTTGTGTAAGGCGTTTTGATTGGATGACGCAACGAGTACAGATGGGTGAGCTCAGCTTCATCATAATCCAGCCATTTGATTAAGAAAAACATTTGTGTGTATTAGTATAATCTGCAACTTTGGCGGTTCTTTACTGTTCCAATTTCTTGATAACAGACCCGATAGTAGACCCCCGAAAGGTTTAATCTCACTTGTAGAGATCAACAGCCACCTTTTTCATGTCTGGCAAAAATGTGTCATAATTTTTATTGGGTTAGGGTTGCTCACTTTCTGTTTTTGGCGTCTTTGATTTCCGTTTTGCGATTTGTGTGTTTGTCTATATCCGGATTTGTAATTGTCAATTAACTTTCTGCTCTTGTTAATTCGGTTTCTTTGTATTTTTTCTTTACTATTTCTATCAAATATTTCCACCGCTAATACACGCTAATCACGTACGTTATCCTCTATTTTATTAACTGACATGACAGATTTTATTAATACATACTTAGACAAGAAAGTTATATGATATCGCGCACCTGCATGTACAATCAAACAAAACGACACCAGAGTTCATTAGTACTTTTGGCCATCCTCTGAAGATTAAGCTACCTTTGTCTGCTTAGGACGCAATTACTGTAAAGTGAAATCGTTCATTTTTGTAACGAATAATGTTTGTCTTAATTTAAAGTAAGAGCAAAATACCGAACAATGATGAGAAAATCATCAAATTTATTTCTACGAACCGTAAAACTTAAGAACCAACAACCTACAATGTCGCAACTACATGTACACCAATGGTTTTAAAATGGTAGTAACATTTAAAAAAAATGTTGGATAAACCATGTTTATGGCATTCCTAACCTCATGCTTCTATTTCTGCATTGAATGAGTTGGTGTGTTGAAGAGTACAATGCACAACTGGCCAGTAATAGGTGTATCCAATAATCTTCGCATTAACCATGTTTATGGCATTGCAAACCTCATGCTTGTATTTCTGTAGTGTATAAGTTGGTGTGTTGAAGAGTACAATGTACAACTGGTCAGTAATAGGTGTATCCAATAATCTTTGCATTAACCATGGTTATGGCATTGCAAACCTCATGCTTCTATTTCTGTAGTGTATGAGTTGGTGTGTTGAAGAGTACAATGCACAACTGGTCAGTAATAGGTGTATCCAAATCATCTTCGCATTTACAATGTTTATAGCATTGCAAACCTCATGCTTCTATATTTTTGCAGTGTATGAGTTTGTATGTTTGAAGAGTACAATTCACAACTGGTCAGTAATAGGTGTATCCAAATCATCTTCGCATTAACAATGTTTATAGCATTGCAAACCTCATGCATCTATTTCTGTAGTGTATGAGTTGGTGTGTTGAAGAGTACAATGCACCAGAGGTCAGTAATAGGTGTATCCAATTATCTTCGCATTAACCATGTTTATGGCCTTGCAAACATCATGCTTCTATTTCTGCAGTGTATGAGCTAGTGTGCTGATAAGTACAATGCACCACTGGTCAGTAATAGTTGTATCCCATAATCATCGCATTACATTCACTATGTATTGAATTCAAAAATAGGACAAACTGTGTGTGACAGGTGCAAATAGCGAACAATTTGTTCATTTTAAAAGTCATTGCATTTTTGAAGCTACGACCTAAACTTGACTTTCAGAATTCCTATGCATTCCTAATACGCGCAAGCTATCATTTTGCCTCAAACCTTATAAATGAGTACACGTTGACGCAAAAAGTAGAACACAAGACATAGTAATGCCTTCATATGAACGTTACATACTAAGAAATTTATGACAAATCCTTTACGAATTTTAGTTATTGTTGTTGAAAATGTTCAAAACAGTATAACTATGATGAATACAAAATTATACAAAGTTTTTGAGTTGGAGGAAGATTTTTCTTCAGTGTGGAATAGAACACATTTCTATACTCGAGATAATTGTTTACATCCTGTTAATATCAATACCGAGTGTAGAAAAATTGTAATAGACGAGAAACGAAGGCGGTTGTGTTTTTCCCATTTCTAATAAGTTTGGTTGTTTTTCATTGTTTTCCTGTCGAGTATCCCATTTAATCTTTTATTTACAAAATTAGATGTGTTAAGAGTTAAATTTGAATGCGGTACAAATGATACCATTGTCAATAATCACGATGCCCCAGGTTATCATTTTTATAAACATTGACTAACAATTAATGTTGTCAAACCATAAAAGGTAGTTTTTTTAATGTCTTGCTGCTCAATATTTGTCGTTAAGAACATACCCTGTGACGCATATTTAATTGAAATAAATATGTTGCTTACCACTCCCTTATAGAATTAACTTTGTCTGATCCATATGTGGGCATAGATAAATGGAAGAAAAAGTCGTTGACAATTCACGTTTAAAATACATTTCTTAAGTAAGGTCTTTATTTACGTAAAATTATTCGTTAAAGATGCCCAGGTTATAAAATCTAGAACGACAGATTTATCAGTCTTGCTAGGACAAACTAATGGCACAACATCCTAAAATATAAGGAACCCTATTATTTCAGTAATTGTAGAGCTTTTATTATCAATATGGGACATATTTGTTGAAAATAGTAAGAATAAAATACATATCTTATGTACCACATATTCTGTGATCGGTTTAAACAAAAAAAGTTAAAGTATTACAGAATGTGTCTACAAAGTATGTTAAATCAAAGTATATTTAGCAATATAATATAATAATTTCTTAAAATCGCGAACCATGTCTTTAAATACATCAAGTACCAAGTTAACAAGTCCTGTGAAATAAATTGTTTTTCAGCCATGATAGATAGCGCTTATATTGTGCGCATCAAGAACATAAGCAACAATCTTTAAATAATGTTCTCTGATGTTCATTTATGAGTTTTTGTTAGACAAATGTGTGTATGGCGCAGTAAAACGTTTTACCTTTGTATCTTTTATAACATTTTGCCGGTATTGGCAATGTGAAATTTCAATACAAAAACAAACAAGAGCTTAACCAATATTGAGCAAACAATATCAAAATAGCAATATATATATTAAACAGATATATCATGTCTGGGAGGGGTATTTGTGAAAAATACCAGTCGAGAGATGAAATATTTCCCGAGCCGCCAGGCGAGGGAAATTTGATTCTCGAGACTGGTATTTTTCACAAATACCCCTGCCAGACATGATTTATCTGTTTAATTACACCGAATATCATGATTTCAAAGAGCCGTGAAACTAGACCACTTGCGTGCTGTTTATTGACTCTTAACTATCGGAACGTTTCCGATTTTCAAAATTGATTACTCATGTTACGTTTACTTCGAGGTAAAAGTCAAAACTTCCGAATGAATATTTCCAGCATAATAATATGCGAGGGTTATTTTAAGCAAATACCACGGCACAGAGGGTAATTTTTTGTCGAATACCCCGGTGATGACGAATTCGATGCAAAACCAGTAAATGTGCGAAAAATACACTGTCTATCGACCGATCAAAAGCCAGCATTTTTATATGAGGTGTAATTAATATATATATATAAGTGTACTGGTTCAGCAGCATTCTTTTAGACCCTTTATATAATATTTTGAACTGCCTGTATTGTGTATCTACACGATCCCAGTGGACTTATATTATTCCATCTCCCAATGAAAAAAATATTATTCCATCTCCCAATGAAGATATCTTAAACATTTATAGTTAAACGCCACTGATGAGTCTTATGTAGACGAAACGCGCGTCTGGCGTAATGAATTTGTCACCTTGATAATTTGATAACATCTTGTTTGAATATTTGAGCAAAGCCAAGTAACAGCACGGCACGTCCCCGGTTAGCGGACTGAGAAGCAACTATTAAAAAAGTTTTGGGTTCATTTAAAATGAGAAAGTTTAAGATGAATATGTTATGATTGTTTACGTTATTTATTTATATTGACACTCAATGACTAAGGCCATTCGTTGGTCAGTCTGTGTCTAAATTTATGACAAGAAACAGCGTCATATGTATCGTTGCATAATCTTCTAGACTTGTATATATATATATATATATATATATATATATATATATATATATATATATATAGCAAAATCAACTAGTTAAGTCAAGCAAACAGAAAAAACTAAACAAAGAGAACTCATTTTTTACTTTGGCCGATAACAAGTAAAAATCAGATAAGTATTAACTGACGAGATTGTCTTACAATCTGAAAAAGGTCATTGAATGTGCCAATAATCGTTAAAAAGCTTTTGAGCGATAACAGTCGGGCGTAGTTGTTATTTATTTGTTATATTTGTTTGTTCTCTCGAAACGTTAAGCGAAATGTTAAAGTGTGTGTGGTTTATCCGATTTCAATAACTGACATTATCGTATTTAAAATCAAATGTATGTCAATTATGAAACTACAAAAAAAAAATAATTTTTATGCATCATAATAATATATTAGAATTTTAATAACACCAGCTCTACATCATCTGAATTATATAGATGTTAAAAATATTTGGGATATAGGATCCTTGTTGGACGACAAACGCGTCTAGATTAAATGGTTTTTCAATTGAACTAGTATATAGTCTGATAGGTCCGCTAACAAATTTATTATTGGCAACTTGAAAACGATTCATTGTTAAGCGATTAATTACTTAAATTTGTATCTATATTTTTTTAGATTTTACGCTGATAGTAACTATCTAAAAGTAATTTGTTTACGAATAACCAATGTTATTTGTTATAGCCGTCCAGCCTTTAAATGTTTTTATGAAGTTTAATTTTTCAGGAAGTGTTCGTTTGCTAAAATAATGTACTTGAATATAATATAATATAAACATGGAAAATAAGATTAATCGTTTGAAATACTCTTTTACATGTACCAACCAGTAAAGGAAAATGAGGCATATATAACTGTAAATATATAGTATATATAGTGTAATGCGTGTCTGAAATGTATAATTCGACGGGCGATTGGTACGAATTAAAAATATCATCTTGACGGGATAATTACCTACAAATATTTCTTGTAAAAGTCGTAAATTTTGTGATTTATTTTGAAACATATATTTTTAAGTAACCTAGTGTCATATATTGCAAAAAGTGATACATTGAACCCAGAAAATCTGGTGACTCAAAAGCTTTTCTGTACTAGATTAACAGCATATCAAAGTTTGGCTAAAGATGATTGCGAGATGATTGTCGAAATAACATCACGACAGCAGGTACCCATCAACACGACAAAGGTAAAAACGATTAATGAGAATGACAAAAATAATTATTTAATTGAAGATTTGTCCCCATAATTTTATAGCTTTATGTAAGAGCGTGAAATATAGCCTGTAAATTTTTCACAGACATTCGAAAAACAAGTACTAGCTGATTTGTCTTTGAAAATTAATTATACGTAATGATGCAATTACAGTTTCGATTTAAATTCTTTGAAAAATCGCATGATGATATATAACAAAAAATATATAATAAAATTGTAGTTTTCTAATAACCTGTATGGTTAATGTCATCGTTTCAGACATTTAATTGCAATTACCACTACTTGATTGATAATTAGAAAAACGTCATTGACCGAAAATGCGATCAGACATATTATTGGAGCTCAAAAAGGCTTTTTTACTTTTTAAATATAACTATCTGTTCAATTTACATGTCTTGCTTAATATTTATAATGCATAAATTCATGTCGGCCGGTAAAAGTTGCAGGAATACAATGTCTTCCATCAGTTACTCCATCGCTGTGATATTGAAAGCGTCTGCTCACAGTTGTATTCAGACTAAACACTCTTTATAAACAGACCATTTAACTTAACATTTTATATATTTATAGCAAACTCTACAACTTAGTTAACTTAGAAATGTAGTACACACATAGCTTCAATGTCTAATAAAATAGTGATAAAAAACTGGCTCATCATATTATTAAAACGCTTTTACCTGCACATTGCATTGCACACTTTATGTTAATGCGCAAACTCGTTTTGCCTTTTTTCAGTTAGGGGTTTCAAGTCCATCTGTCACTACATAAAAAAATAAAACAAGGTTTTAATTCGAATATAACAAATATCGACAAATAGCATCTATCTCTGGATTTTTCGGGTTAATATGGAGTGCAATATTATACATATGATAATCAATACCGAAACAAACACATGCTACCATATATTCTTATATCACAATCTTTTTAAATAACACAGGTAATTACCCTAGATTATCTTAGTTATCTAAAATAATTTCTTACCCGGATACAAAAAACATCTTTCTCTGGATTGTTTTCGGGTTGATATGGAGCGCAATATCATCCAATGGTAATCAATACCGAAGCAAACACGCGCTACCATATATTCTTATATCACTATCTTTTTAAATAACACAGGGAATTACCCCTAGATTATCTTAGTTATCTAATAATAATTTCTTACCCGGATACAATATAAGAAATCAAAGTAAGTAACCATAACCATTTCAATTAATTTTCTTGGCATACAAATTGTGGTAAGTTATATTTGCCTATAAGAAGACATTTATATTTCATAACCAAAAACATGCTTAGGTCAAATTATTTTAATATGTTTCAACGAAGGCTTGTTTCGATTATTTGCCTTTCTCATGAAAGTACAGAGCGTAATATATTAGATTTCGTTTGCAAGACTTAATATTATGAAAACGCTAATTATAGAATTATTAAATGTTGCTAAATGCAAAGTAACATTTTATGTAATTAGACACTGTTTGTATCTCATGTCATGTGACCATACAATAATTTTTTGTAGGCTATTTTTAACTTTAAGCAAACTTTTAGGAAATTTGTACGTATATATACAAGTGCTGCGTACAATTTATATTCAGGTGTTATGTTCTCAATATTCATCAACGGCGTCCAGACGAAAATAGCTGCATATTGAAAATGGAAATAATATTTAATTGAACTTCAAAGATATTATTAACATGGAATCATCTGGCATTGTATGTCTGGTGCTATTCAACATACACTTGTCCAAACAGTCAGGTATGTTAACAATAGCATGTATCTTTTATTTTGTACTTCAGCAGGTCGTATGTTGATAACTAAGCAAAATATCTTCGCCAAATGTGTTAGAAACGTGAGTTTTATGTGTTTACAAAATATTTTTTCATATATTCTGTTCAACACAATCTAGTTAGCAAGATTTTAAGAAGTATAGATTTCAATCGCCGACGCCTGATGGTTTATTTCAGTAACATGTTACATGCATTTTGACACTGACCTGAGATAAGTGGTTGAAAAAAAATAAATACAACTACATATTTAAATATTTTTTTATATTAGCAGTGTTACAAGTAACAAATAATCCAATTATTTTTGGAGAGTCAGTCGTTCTCAGATGTATAGTTCCAAGTGGACCTTGTGGACCGACAGATGAGTACAGACAGTGGAGTGGAGGAAAACCTTATAGTTTACTGTGCCTTAATGGAAATTGCACAAATTCTGAGAAGTATAAAATGATATCTAACAATATGTCACATGAATTGCAGCTTGTTATTAACAGTTTTAGTTCAAATGATATAAACTGTGACTACTCCTGTTACTGTGGATTTTTCTCTATCACCGAAAACATTTCACTGGAAACATATGAAGCTTACAGTGAGTATATTTGAGGATTGCAAAATTAAATCTGGCAAGAATATTTTCACACAAAGACTTGGGGAAAAATATCAGACAACACCTTTTAAGAAATACTAATAAAAGTATGTACCATATGTAATATATCATAAATAAGTCTAATAATTTTATTAGGAGTGTAAATAAACTTTACTACTTTGGTATAAAACTATGCATATGAATTCTAAATGTTTTATTTATTATATCATCAGAATTACCTGCAACAGATATGACACTTGATTCAAGTATCCTTACAGACGTAGGATTGTCGGTTAATTTGACTATAGAGGAAGTCAAACCTATACCAAACTGCTCTGTTTATTTTGCGGTAAGATAATACATGTAATATGATATAGACTTTAACAAGCATTGAAAATAATCTCAGCCAAAATATATCGCATATTAAAATTATTGCCTTATGTGATGGAAACATATCGTTATCAGCATTTTAATATTTGTGCTTTACAGTTGTGTTTTAAACAAAGCTTTACATAAAAAATTACAATCTTGATTCAAAAAAATTATATAGCTTAACTGGTACATAATTGACTCACGATTTTTTACTAATTATAATATGTACTCACTACACAAATAGAAATATTGTATGATAAAACAAACACAATGAAATCGATCTATTGAACTTAAGTGACAATACCATTCTTATTTTTTCTTAAACTCGGACGCAGAGTGAGCCGCTAAATGTTTAGCTAAAATTGCTAAATGTAGACAACATTTCCTTATAAACGAACACTTTCGATTTCTTATACACTTAAATGTATTGAAAGTGATCAATAAACATCAGAAAGCTGGCTCAATATTTATGATTTTAATTTTATTATAAAGATTGCTCTATAAGTAAGTAAATCTTGTATTCGGAATGGATCCAAGCTTTATCTTCATGTTTACGAATGGTACTTTTTCATTTCCACGTTTAAGGTTAGTGAGGACACCTGACTCAAAAAATAATGCCAAATTTAAAATGTCCAATTTTTTAATATATTGATATTAGGTATATACTCTTTCTTGTGTAAAAATAATGGACCCTCTTTCCAGGCTTGTTTTCGCAATATTTAGTCTCAAAATTTCCCAAAATTACTATAGATTATATAGAAAAAACCAAATAATTAGCATAATATCTTGTCTTAGAAAAATTCTACGAATTCAAATCCTATTTTTATTTGATCAAAATTAATATTATACAATATATTTTGAAATAAAACAATAAAAACAAGGGGTCACCAGCTTAAATTTTTGTCTACATTACAAGCCTTTGTAATTTATGGGTAAATTTTCTCATGAATTATCTCCCTTGTTTAATTTAACAAATGTATTTATTTTTGAATAGTTGATGCATTTGTTTAATAATCAATGCATTTTTATTAAGTTTTAAAATATGAAATAATTTTAAAGAAATTTTTTTAAATATATGCATTGGCATAATTCATGTAATTTGCACTTTTTTGCATTTTTAGCTTTTTATGGTCACATGACAGGTGTCCTCACTAACCTTAAAGTAAACGTGTGCTTAAAACAGCTTAACAGTATATGACATATGGATTTACATCGTATATAAAATATTGTTCTGCATTATCACTGTAATTAAAGGACAAAACTCTCATCGGACCTATACCGTTCCATGTGCAGTCTGCTGGGACGTTTAGTAAAGTGGTATGGCAGAAAGTATTACCAATACATGGTTCCGAATGTTCTGGCAGCATGAGAATTCAATGTGACATGTTATCTCGCAATATAACCATCGTTGACAAATACTTAGATAAATGCAAAAGTAAGATATCTGTAATAAAACATTAGTGATACCTAATAACACATTGACAACACGTTTCTTTTCAGTATAAATACATATTTGTATTTCAAAAAATATATGGCTTCAGAAAAATACCAATTTTATTTTATATATATTATAATTGTAATATTTGTATTAAATTCTGATAATTCTGAAATTATGTAGTTTACATAAACATCATTTTTAGAAAATAAAATAATATTAATTTAATCTAAATAAACAGTTACAAATGTGAGGCTCACCTTGTCTGAATACAAATACTCTGTATATTTTCTGACATCGTGCAAATATTATTCTACAACGTACGATATATATTCATATAAAAAAAAACGAAAATTGGCGCTGAAATATATGTCACGTATTCTAGAACGAGACGAAAATACTCAAAATCATTGGAATTATAAAGGGTATCAAAATTGTTTATTCAGATGCTCACGTAATGAGGATAAAAAAATGTATTTGTATGCCATTAGTATACAGCAAAATTAATGATTCCAGAATATTAATGTTTTGAAATAAAGTTCAACTTTTGTAATAACGCCGTTTTCTTCATTTTTGTGACATTATAGATATTAGCGATGAAGTTATTTGGGCTGTGATAATATTTGGTGCATGTTTGTTATTGGTGCTGCTAATTTTAACTGTAAGGAGAACAGCCGCAAACAGTAAGTAGTTATCCCTAAAAATACCAGGGTCGGTCAAATATCCTTGTATGCAAAAATTAGAATTAAAGACAAATAGACCCATTAAATGTGTATATGTTTCAACAAAAGTGTCGTTAGAAGTAATGTAAACAATATAAAACTGTGTTAATAGAAACACAAAATGAATAAAGTCAAACGAATCTGAAAGGAAGCTCCAAAGTATATGCACATCGTTAATAGTACTCCGATTGATAAAATAGTTTTTTAAGGACAGCAAATTGAACACAAATGTATTAAGCGAAAAGTAAAAGATAAGAAGTTGATAGCTATGACAATGTAAACTGTTCAACTTACTTCGAAAAGATTGATATATACACTTAAACCAAAGGATTTCATGTTACTTATTCGTTTACTGTTTGTAATTTTGTACTTGGAAGTACCTTTGTTTGTCTGATATACCTTTGTAAAATGAATATATTGAAATCTAATAACAAACGGAAAAATACTTTGAAAGGTATTAAATTATAATAACAAAATGTTCACGAAATTTGTTTCATTGTTAGGGTGTTTACAGCGATGCTTAGATGAAGAACGTAACTCCGGTGAAGTGAAATCTCAAACACGGCATCATAATCATAATAATCGCGGCGAAGAGAACGAAATGCATCTGCAGGAGGATAAAACACTTATTGGTACTTCTCAAGATGTTCATTTTACGATTCAATTAAGTCAAGCGAAAAGTCATTGTAAAGAATTAAAACAGACCTATACCAGGCACAAAACAAAATTTTAAGAATCGTAGAAAACGTTATACACTTGACAGTGTTTATATGTGTTCTTTGTACATTTATTTAGTTTTATAAATCTCCGATTTGAATATTGTGTTCAGCAAACATTTCATTGTCATATTTTATATTCGATTTCCTCATATTGTTAGTATTGCTCGGTGCCATTTTATTAATGTTGTATTTTATATCTTATAATTTTTGCGCAAGTATGTGTAGCCATATAATATAAGAGTTTTTTTTAAAAACATTTAGTCAAATACTTTTAATCACTTCTTCAGGTCACTCAAATTCATTCCCGTTGAACAATGCAATTAACTAAGTATGGTGTCATCTTTAAATTACAAAAATTCTCTTTGAGGTACAATGTAATTGAAACAATCCCACACCTAAATTATTATCAAAATCAAAATATAATTGAATTTTACTTGTTATTTGATGTATAGTTAAACACATTATTTGAACACAAAAAGTACAATTTTGTCTGTTCTAATTCACATGTAATAACACCATGCTATTGAATTCCACGTATTTCCTTTCCCTCAATAGATCAGATCGTCTTATAATCTTCGTTTCCGCTACACCTTATTATTGCGTGTGGTCTCCTACGATATCTTCACGCATCTTTTATAACGGGTGTTAAACTAGTAATATTTTGAAAACACCTTTATTTTTTGTTGATAAAGTGATAGTATAACTTTTTGGTGATACTTTTTCTTTACCTGTGATCGGTGTTTGCGTTATACCAATATAATCGCTGGCAGTTCGTAGAATGAATTACTTATAGTTCCAGAGAAAGAAAAAACATAGTTGCAACATTATTGCATGTAATTAAAATAGTATTTGTTTTGTTGCTCATTCATGTTACATCTTACAACTTTGTAATCCCAGTAAACTTCTATTTCAGATACTTAGCATATGAGATACAATTTGTTGATGCTATTTTAATAGTAACTTCTAAAAAAATCTTGATATTTTGACAATTAGAATTATTTATATTATTATATGAATTTATGCAGCGTACGGGTTACTTCATTATCTAGTAGTACCGACGGATGGCCGTTTTCTCTGTGTACTCCGACTCTCTCCGCAATAAAAAACTGGACGTCAAGATATAGCTAAAATATCTGATAAAAGGTGTTCAACGCTATAAGAAAAATCTCACACCTTTTTGTAAAGGCACTGTAAGACAACAATCTTCCTGAGTATGACAACTTTATTTTTGACAAATAGGTCAAAACAGCAGGAAAAATCGATTCACCATCTTTTTTCATAAGACGTAAGTTAAGGTTTTTTGGACCTCAAAAGACGTTAGACTTCTATTAATTTCAATAAACATGTGTAGACAAACAAGTTCGTCAACTATATCAAGGATCTTAATTTATTTAATCGTCTTAATAGCTACCTCAATTACCCGGAATGATATTCTAATAATAAAAAAATAAGGAGATACTGACAAAAGAACAATAATGTAAGCTAAGTAAGCTGTTAAAATTAATTTAATATTTTTTGCCACATTATGATCTTATGTCAAGAATGTGCCAATATTGAATTGGCGTTATAAATAAATAAGAACTTTATATAAAAAGAATGCAGGAATTTAGGCACTTAAATTTTATCAGATCGAGTTGTAATCTAAACAATTAATAATTGGCAAGAAAGACTAGTTTAAAATACACACATGAAATCATCATTTTATGAAGTACCGAAATAGATGTGTTGTAAAGTAATAATAACAATTATAATGTCACAATGAAACACGAGTTATAATACAAACGAGACGTTAAATAGATTGATGCGAACTGTTTTATTATACTGAACTAAACACAAAAATAAACAAGGGGACTGTGTAGTCATAACAAAGTAACCCTTTTCAATTGGATGCCCTTTGGCAAGTCAAACAATCAACTATGTATTTACCCTTAACATTTTGCGCTCTTTATCATGTCGAACAAATAGTTAGTTATTTTGTCTATGGACAAATTCCCAGACAGTTATTTTACCCACTTGCAGTTTTGACCTATAATTGCACATCCCACTTTATTAATCATATTTTGTCACTCAACTATGAAAAATGTTGTAGCTATTCGTATTAAATGTTCACTAGCAAGCTTTAAATAAAAGATACCACCAACACACTTAGGTCTTCTAGAAAAAGACTCGGGAAAACTACAAACTAAACTCTACGAAAAACGTGCAGACTTTAACTTTCCAATTGTCGCCTGTGACCCGATTTTTTTAGACAGTTTACTGTTGTTGACTACTTAATTATTCAAACAGAGGTTTAGGCCAGTGTCTCATCAGCAGGCTTTCTAGGAACTTAGCATCATAAAATTAAAAAAAAACAGGTCGGCAAGAACAGCACAATCATTACCTATTGGAGCACAAACCGTTTGTTGAAAACATGTTCTACAAACGTGACGAATATTTTGTCACAAAAATTCTTACATTGAACAGATTTGGTCTTCAGTATAATTATTATTTGATTTACAGTCATTGATTTCGAAGTAAGGTTTGTCATGGCCTATTATCTGGTACTTTTATTGTCTTTTTCCATTTAAGCCTGGTTTTACGCTGCATATAAGGGATAGCCACGTTTTGAGGATGTTACATTATTGTTTTAATATCAACATTTCATTTATGCAACTCCTATTAAAGATAGTGTCTCGTTTTCATTGTTGGTGAAATAGTTGTCAGGAGATGCGACAGTGGTTTGGTGGTACACTTAGACGATCCTGCTATGAAACTCTAATACAATAAAGGATGATCACAGTCTTCGACTTTCATTTGGAGACCATCGCATGCCACCACCGATGTGTGGTTTTCAGAAATCTCCTCTTTTTAAAGCGTAGTAAATATGCAAGTAGAAAAGTCTCATTGTTTTCTTGTTTTGTACATTTTCTGGCATAGTCCTCTATTGAATCCATCAATAATTTAAAGTTGTATTTCCAAATGATGAATTTAGGTTCACAGTATTTAGTCCTGTTGCCAAATATTTCGGAATCTTACATTGTCAACTATGTTAAGGTGTCTAGTTATCACGTGACCTGAGCGGCAGGAGTATATATGAATACGGAATTGTCTCAAGAGACGTCGTTGAATTTGGCTATGAAGTCATTGTTTAATCAAACGGTCTTGCAATAAAAGTCTGTAATCACAAATGCAGGGTGCAATTGGATTCGTATTTGTATAAGATATAATCGGAACGTATTATTTGTAAGTGGTGGAATTTTGGATGTAACAAACATGCGAGGCAAGATATTACTACGATTGATAGCATCTTTGCCTTTTTACCAAAAAGTAAAGAAAGAAAGGAACGAGGTTCTCGATCATTTTCGTGTGTGTTGTATCTTATTTATATCTTATGTCTAAAATATTAGCTACTTATCTACAGAACGGACCAAGATTCTGTAGCATATGACAGCATATATTCTTTATTAAGATAATGTAGTATTTTGAGTAGTATAGAGTACAATTTAATGCAAAAATGTCGACGTGCTAGTGGTTTTTGAACAAACGGTAGTAGGCCATTTATTAAATCATTGTCAAAAACCAATTTCTTGTGTCGGTGTGGATATTCTAAACCTGCCACGTCTTGTGAAAACCCGGTCTGGTTTGACTTATTTTTTACGTAAACATATGATTATATGATGCATTACATGTAGATGAACAATTCTTTTTTTATAGCCGTTTACCACATAATAACTAAAAGTTCATAGCTTTTAAAAATTGTTCTAATTTTATAGTATGTAAAAGGTGAGTTTGCGTATAAATGATTACCCTTCAATTCTTACAAGGACCGCGGGATATCCAAATGAGATAAGTTTTTTCTTGCCTGTAAAAAACAAAACTTCATTACAGACATGTGACAAAAGCAAAGATTTTTGCCATAACATACCTAAGATACAAACATGTTATCAGTATTATATTTGTTATATTTGAGGTCAACTCAATACATTTCTATTTTATAAAAGTAAGAGGCAAACTTTTAACAACATATCACGAAACTCGTAGAGTTCTACGTAACTCTTCGTCACATTGTGTGTCGCGATAAAATGGGTAACTATTTTGCACATTTAAGCTTAGTGTGCATTATAATTAACCATTCTGAAACAGCAAAAATTCACTTTAATGTTACAACAAATTATCTAAATAGTATATGTAAATTTGAATTGATTCACAACGTATTGATATGACTGGTAGTAAGTTCTAAAATTAATTATTTCCGTTTGTTAAGTTCTTGTGAAGTGGTAAATGAATTTATTGGTATATTACAAATATCACTAACGTTAGTTGGTAAAAACATTGATAAATATCCTTTTAGTTAAAACCTGTTGTTCATTTGATGACATATCATTTGTCGGTCACAAAACATTCCTGAATTTATTTACCATAAACAATTACGGAAATCCAATAAGGTCATTTAAGGAATAGTGAAGAATTAGTACTGATGATACCAAACATATGATATTACAACCGGCAATTTCATAAACATACTTTAGCATACTTTGTGTAGTATACATGTATGTTTTTATGGGAGTCCCTAATCTGCGGAAGGGTGGAAAAACCGGGAGGTTTTTTTGGTATATTTTTGATTATAACTTTTGAACGGATAAACATATCGATGTAATGTAAACAGATTCATAAAGATAATGACAATTTCCACGCAATGAATATAACATGATTTTAATTATCTTGATTTAAATTATTTAAAACTTGACCGGAAGGGTTTTTCCTCCACTAAAATTGAACACGATTTTTCAACTTTGGTACTAAATTGTGTTCAACTTATTAAACCCGGTCAAAAGTGGTTAATATATTCATCTAGTACATTTTATAGCAAATTCAGTGATATATAAGTTCATTTTATTATAAAGAGGAAAGTGTTCAAAAATTGACTGGAATGGTGGTCCGTTGGAGTATTAAGTATTGTGAAATTTCAACTTTAGACTCAATTTGTAAAAACATGCAAAATTTAATATATTCCGCTAGTAACTTTTATAGCAAATTCATTGATTTATAACCTAATTTTATTCATAAAAGTGAAAGTTGTCAAAAGTGGACCGGAAGGATTTTCCGTTGGAGTATTACGAACAGTGAAATTTCAATTTTGGACTCAATTTGTAAAAACTTGCAAAACTCCGGTCAAAATTGGTTAATATATTCCTCTTGTAAATTTTATGGCAAATTCATTGATTTATAACCTAATTTTATTCATAAAAGTGAAAGTTGTCAAAAGTGGACCGGAAGGGTGGTCCGTTGGAGTATTACGAACAGTGAAATTTCAACTTTGGACTTCATTTGTAAAAACATGCAAAACTCCGGTCAAAAGTGGTTAATATATACCACTAGAAAATTTTATAGAAAATCCATTGATATATAGTGTAATACTTTTTAGGAAAGAGAAATATATTTACACTTGATCGGAACATTGATTCGTAAGATTTTCAGGACATAATATTTCAACAGGACAATAAAAATACACAAGAATACCTCCAGAATACCCAAAAATAACTCAAGTAAAACTAAAAAATGGACATGAAAAGAATTGATTTTTTCAAATACCTGAATGTGTTATTTACAATTAAAACCTTAAATTTGTTGTAAAAAGCTGCAATATGTATTTATTTACTGAGTCGGTGTTAATGTATACTGTAATTTAATTGGCACGCGCTGCAGAATCCTCTGATTTAGCGGTTAACCTGGTCAAGCAAATCCGTGCGAGTGGCGGTTGTTTCAATTTACAAGAGGAATATATTAACCAACTTTGACCGGAGTTTTGCAAGTTTTTACAAATTGAGTTCAAAGTTGAAAATCCACAGTATTAATACTCCAACGGATACCCCTTTCTTTCAACTTTTGACAACTTTCCCTTTTATGAATAAAATTGAGTTATATATCAATGGATTTGCCATAAAATTTACTTGAGAAATATATTAAACACTTTTGACCGGAGTTTTGTATGTTTTTACAAATTGAGTCCAAAGTTGAAATTTCACTGTTCGTAATACTCCAACGGACAACCCTTCCGGTCACCTTTTGACAACTTTCTTATTTATAAACAAAATTAAGTTTATATCAATGGATTTTCTATAAAATTTACTAGAGAAATATATTATCCAATTTTTACGGGAGTTTTGCATGTTTTTACAGATTGAGTCTAAAGTTGAAATTTCACAGTACTTAATACTCCAACGGACCACCCTTCCGGTCAACTTTTTACAACTTTCATCTTTATAAATAAAATTGACTTATATATCACTGAATTTGCTATAAAATATACTAGAGGAATATATTAACCACTTTTGACCGGGTTTAATAAGTTGAACACAATTAAGTACCAAATTTGAAAAATCGTGTTGAATCTTAGTGGAGGAAAAACCCTTCCGGTCAAGTGTTAAATAGTTATAATCAAATAATTAAAATCATTTTGTATTCACTGCGTAGAAATTATTAATATCTTTAAGAATCCGTTTAAATTACATCGATATGTTTATCCGTTCAAAAGTTATAGTCAAAAATATACCAAAAAACCCTTCCGGTTTTTCCACCCTTTCGCAGATTAGGGACTCCCTGTTTTTATCAATATCTGGGCTGGATTTCCTTTCCCACCAAAGCGACATAAAACCGCCTAAGATGTTGCAGCTAGTATATTGCTAAAAATATTTATAAATCAAATGGTTTTAAGATTATTACATAATATAACATTTTGAAACATTTTTGACATGCGGACGCTATGTAATTAAATGAACAGTTTGTTTTGGTATTTAAATAAACAAACTTCATCAAATTTTTTACAAACTCATGATTTTCCAATACAATTAAATCGTCGATATATTACCTGTAAAAATCCCTTTATACACAATATGGTGCAGTCAATAGATTAGGATAGTGACTTGTCTAGGTAATATATCAAAAATTTAATGTAAATTCCTAAAAAAAATCATTTGATATATCTATTTTGAATTGAAAAAAAAATATTCGTTTGTTTGTTTGAATATTGTTTAACGTCACTTTCAGCAATTTTTTAGGTATATCATGGCCTCCAGTTTTTATTGGGGGAGGAAGCCGGAGTACCTGGAAAGAACCCCGACCTGCGGTCGGAAAACTGGCCATCCTTGTCAATAAAGATTGGAGACAAGTACACCCTGCCTGCAATGAGAATCGAACGATATTCGTTTGATTGCATATATTGTGTTGCATATTTTTAAATAACCAGTATAAAATATTTCTATTGTTTTAATATCTGTAAAATACTAAAAAATAAACAAAATCAGTATGAGAGAGCTATTTCAGCTAATAACTTTAATTTGGATCTGCACCAACGCTACAATTCAAATAAATTTTTATCGTCAAAAACATCGTCACGGTTCAAGAGTAGCTATTATTGTACTTTCTTAAGCAGATATGCAATAACCGAATTACAAAAATATTTATGTTTTGAAAATAGAAGAGGATACTCAAAAGTATATGACCACCAGTAACGTTGTATATTGTGTGAGGTGATGACATGTTAAAATCTCGACTTAAATTTAATTCATGTTACATTATTCAGTGTTAATTAGTTACCGATTGAGCTATAAAAAATCTCATTGCTATCTGTTTAAAATTAAATTTAGCGTATACAGTCATAAAATATCTTCATGTCTTTCCTTAACAAATATAAGCAGTCATTATAATGTATACAAAAGTTAGAAGTTTGTATCAATGTGTAACAAAGTTTGTTTCATTCAGTAACTGTATGTATTTGTTATGATAATGTCTTTAAAACCTAAAACATTAAACACACAGATTTTTAAACGATTATCTGAATTGTTTGAATAAAACCACGAGCCCTTAAGCCATTAAACATTTTGGAAGATAAGCCGAGGTGGATTAAAAGTATTAGGGTTTAAATGTTTCACTCAAGGCTAATTGGTGCAAAAAGATCTAAGTCCGTACAACTGTGTCATAGATTTCAAGCCCTTTAACTAAACAAATTAAAATCTTGAAGTCTTATCCACTATTATATTAAGTTTCATTTTAATGTACGATCGTTTGATTGTTAGACTAAAATATGAATAAAATATAACAGAACGTTTAATAAAAGTATATGGATTATCGTATAAACCTTGATTGAATGCATCTTACAAGACCTTCCACCGTTTGAAGAATATAATATCAAGTTATTATCTATCGTATTACATACATACGTCTTTTTCTTATTAAACATGTTTAAAATTAAGGAATTCACCAGGTATAACAATAAAGTAGCAAATTTCGCTTTTGCCATGATACAGAACTCTTCACGCTAGCTCGTATTTCTGTGAGCTGTAAATATTTATTATACATCTTGGGTTTTCTAAGAAATTACGATAGCGCACTTATTAGTGCTTACATGTTTGTGACAGTTCTCTCCAGTGTGTCATCCAAAACCTACAATGTAAATATAGGTATGGATTTGTTTTGAAGTAATTGAGACAATTCTGTCAATTAAATCTTACAGCAAAAAAAAAAATTACTTCAAAGCCATGAAAAACAAAACAAAACTGAATACAAAACCACACAAATAAAAGCCAGCGACCAAACACTTTAAAAAGGTGCACACATGTGCTCCGGAAAAATAGGCAGTTCCTGCTTGTTGCAACACAGCTACTCTAATTTAATTATCCACGCCTACATGTACACCGTGGTCCCGTCGAGACATAATCGCACTTTAATACGCTATATTATTTCAAGGGTTTCATGTAGTCATGCTACTATTCTTCTTACCCAATAGATCAGATTCTTGCTGCCTTTATATTGTCGTCGTCAGGCAAAAAATACTCGTTGAAATATATGATCATACGAGGTAAAGACGAGGATGACACAATTTTAACAATGTTCTAATAACACCCTCGCGATGTACAAAATGAATACACGAATTATACACGAAACAGATAATGAACAGATAAAATAATAAAAAAAACACTATAAAAAGTGAAACCCATCAGTGATAAATAATGTGTGGTTTCTGTTTCCTACATCATTACGACGCGACATTTTTGTATAGCACTAATTTAGCATCTACAAATATGTTCAAAATTTTATTTCGCTCATAACATTAAAAAAGTGCATTCAATTGGCAAATGGATGAATGGCTATTAAATTTTGTTATTGTCGAAAGTTAAAGACAATTGCATTGTTGATTTAGATTTCAAAATTTTTGCAGTTGCTAGAGGTTTCTTATGTTAAATTACAAAAGGTTTCACTGTAAAATTTACAGAAGATACAAAGTAATATGGAACATATAACAAACATCATATGCCCTACGAAATTGTTGCCTTATCATCTCAATATGCGGTTACGAACTTTAACACAACCATTATTCATTTATTTTATTGTTTTGATTTACGCACGACAACAATAGTGAAAGGTAATAAACATGTACACTGTATCTATATATAACTGGTAAAGCTAAATTTACATATGTATAATAATACATTAGATGGTATCTTGTATAAATAACAACGATACAGTTACATTTCAATTGTAAAGATCAACAAAGAAGTTTTTAAATGATAACACTTTTATTCATATAAACTGTTTTAAGCACCTGTCCTTGTGACCTGGCACTAGGTATCGATAACGGGTGTGGTTGATATTAAAGTTTTTTTTGAATTAACAAGCATTACAATTTTTTATCACATATCTGAGAGTATAAGTTATATACTTATCGTTTAAATATACTTAATTTTTATTTGTTACAAGACACACTATTAATACAAGCTAGTCAGCAGTTTGCTATTCATAAACCAGGAAAAAACTGGAGTTCATGATTTTAGTATCGCCTTGCATATATATTTCTAACTAACAAATAAGGAAAATCCCTTTGTTTTGTTATATAATATTGACCAAAAGAAGCAAATATCACATATGCTAGTGTATACGTCTTAATAGGTAATAGGTTTGAATTAGATTTTAATACTTACTGTCATATCGTTTGCATACCCTCCACACGTACACCTGTGAGACAACGTGGCACCCATTCGCCTTCTTTACGTGTAGCTATTTAGATAACTCACCCCTCTGCTATAAAACATAGATTGATGCCCTATACAAAAATATAGAACAATAAATTGATCCGAGAGTATTTTTGTAAAACTTGTACAGTGACAGTACGTAAATAATATTCAGACCTCAAAGTATTTCTACAAACTATTTTCTATCTTTCAGAAGATTTTTAGGCATCACACATGGTAAACGGATTATCATAATTTGATTTATATACTGTCAAGTATAGCTTGACCTCGCCCAATTGGACAAATAAACTTCTAATTCTCAAACCTTTAAAATTTAAGTTTCAATATACATTATACTTTCGTTTAGTAACACTTCTATTTAGTGTTCAATACTTGTGTCAAAGGTTACGTGATTGCAATGAAATATTTATGTGACTACTTTAGATTTAAAAACGTTATTTTTTGTTCGTTATATTTAACCTATTATTATAATATCAAATATATCAATTAAAATAAGACAGGTGTGGTTTTTTAAATGTTAACCTTTATGTCGTAAAAATACAAATAACAAACTGACAATATGTGTTTCTTAACGACTAATTATTGTTCGAACATACAAATAATATTATCAGTCAATATATTCTGCGGTTATGCATATTTAATAAACATTTACTTTGTTATACAAGTGGTATTTTACAAAAAAATATATACTTTTCTTTTGTTTCCTTTGTAACGATGTTTTATTGATTAGAAGTTTGCTGAACGTTCCGCGAACAATATTCTTTGCAAAGATACAGTCTGGACACAAAAAGTTAACAAACAATAAATAAACGGCGAAACGGGAGGACCAACGGTCAACATTTTGACTGCCAATAAAGAATGTATAAAGCGTTAGGTATGGCTGAAGACATTTTTCTTGGTTGGCGGAAATGCCTACTCTTTTACAAATCTAGAAACAAGAGGTCTTAAAATTTCTAAAACGTCGACACTCCTCAAACACATCACCCACGATGGCTTGCGCCAAGGCTTTCCATAATAAGATCTAAAATGGCCTTTCATATCTGCAACATATGGACGCTACTACGGTCCTACGAACCCATACAGTTACAGTGATATCTAAAGCTAAGCATTTGATATGTATATGATTAGTATAACGTTTTAGTAAAGATGGTAATATTCTCATTATTTAATCGTATCTTTCCTGTGGGATTGTTTTGGCTGAACGTAGGAATCAATTATAAAAATATACATACATTTGCATTATTATCGCACGACGGGTTTCATGTACAACGTTCATCTCTCTGTTATGACTTAAATATGTATTCAAGGTAAAGGTGTTTTATTAATGTTTGTTATTTCTCTTTGCATCAATTAAAAAATGGGCATTATTTTATTTTGCATATCCTAATATTAATTTGTTTAATACAACTTTCTTGTATGAAACACGTCTAATTGCTCTATATTATACATTCGGAAATAATTTGATATATGATTTTCATAAATGTGTGGTTATGGATATATGGTCCTTAGGAAAGCATTTTTGTTGAGTTCTATATAAAATTTTAAACACCTTTACTCAATTATATTTGAGAGTGTTTGCGGTTTTGTATTAAACACGGTGGTTTTTAAATTGATAGTGCTAATGTTTTACGGCAAGGTAAATATTGTGAGGTCAAACAGTACATTAGATCAAAATATCTCCAAATAACTATGTCATAACGTTCAAGCCCTTTAACTATTCGATGTAAGTTCTTGAGTCGAATCCACTGCTATTTAAGAACAGTGATGGAATAAGTGCCAAAAGTCAAGGCATAATCAGGGTTTGAAAATTTTAGTGTTTATTGATTAAGAATTCTTTTAATAATATACCGTAATGTACTTCTGCCATTTGGGTTTCGTATAAGGTAAAAAAATTGTATTGCGCATTTAAAAAAAAAATTTGTTCAAGTAGCGTACATGTACGTTAAGTATATAAATTCAAACTGTTTAAACAGCTTTCAAAAAAGACGTGAGCACAATTCACTTTATCACGGATTTTCTTTTATCTATTTGAACAAAATGGGTTTTGTTTGTCCCACCTTGTTTATGTCATGAGGACATTGCTTGGTATCAATGACGTGCCTGGTTGTAAATTAAGATGGACAAGATTACAAGTGTTTGGAGACAATATTGTATTAGGTTTATTTTCAAAATTGTTGATTTGCTGAATTTGTTGAGCAATAGTTACATATTTTCGCAAAAGTAACCACACTTAAAAAAAATGGAAATGAAAGCTCGTTCGGTCTTTGTCGTTTTAATAGGAAACAAAATAAGACAAGTTTGTTAGAAGACCACAGCAATTTCCTCTCTTACATGCATATAAATACATAGACACTACATAAAATTAAACGAGTAAGCCGTTAAAGGAAGAGTTATTAGCTTTGCAATATTTTAATAATGTTAGTTTAAGAGTTTTGCAATTTTAACAGATATGGCTAATCTGTTATCATAAAGTGCTATGTAATATTCTTTTTGTTTTCATTGCAATATATTTTCTTGTGTAATAATGCTTGTCTATTTTATTGCAATATATTTTCTTGTATATTAATGCTAATTTGATATAGTAAATGGCACCTACTGCAAAAAGAAGCAAAACTAGAAAAACTAAATAAATCCTAATTAGTATTCAATCAGAAATGTTTATTTGTTTAGTTAAATGTGTCTTTTACGGAAAAAAATTGTCTACTAATGCGTACGCAAAGAGCTCAAATATTTGAATGCCCATTGCATATAAGAATTTCATTTTTGCCCTCTCTGGACATTTTTATATTCAAACTGTGTTGTTTAAAGTATCTTAAGCTAACAATAAACTTGAAGAATTTTTTTTTTAAATGTCCCATTTATTTTATCCTAATTGCAAGGCAAATTCGCTTTAAGCGTTGATATTTAGCATTAGTAATTGTTCAAACGCTACCTTAATTAAGGGTCACGTTACTTTGATCTGTTTTTGATCTCTTGTAGACTTAATGTTGATATGCCGTAATATAGACAACATCTGTCTTTAGTGATTTTAATACTTCTGGATTTAGTAAGTTTTCACACTTTAACCTTAAATGCATCTATTTGCATATTTAATTGCAATTAACTACGACAAAATGCAAATCTGACATCTAGTTTCAAATATTAAATGAATGCATTACAGATCCTACAACGGTTGTCTCCATAGCACTTAAAATGAACGGTAATCTAATGCAAATTGCATGTATATTTTTGCAATCACATTTAGACAAAAAATATTTGGAACTGAGACAGTTTGGATAGCTGCTCAACGTGTTCGCAAGTAACGGATAAGAACGAACATAGTAGATATCTTATTGGTAAAATGGTAATCGCCTTGCATGATAAATATCCCTTTTAAAAGTAGATGATGCATTTTTGTTTCTACAAACAGCGTGATTGTCGACATTAACAAACATTGTCTAATTTTACTGTGGAGTTCGAAATATTTTTGCCATATTATGAGTATTATTTTTGCATTTAGCTAAAGACCAAACAAAACAATAATGTTTTTGGCATATTTACACATGCAACTTAGGATATGCCGCATATTTTCTTAACGTACCCAGAAAAAAGACGATGGTATTTAGTTTTGTATTTAAATATGAAATAAGATTTGCCAAAAATCATACGCTATTTAATAAGTATTTATGAGATCTAATATACGGCATTTGGTTAGAATCTTCATGATTCATTTATGAACAATTTTTTTAAAAATCTGACATTTGTTCCATTATAATGACAACGCAACTTTATTTTTTCTCTAGTTGTTATAAAATTTCTCTTTAAATAAAATTAATGGAAATTATGTTGTAATGACCTTGTAGTGAATGCAGTGTTATTCTAGTGAAACCTAATATGTTTGCATTTATGTAATGAAATGATGACTATGTATTAATAAATGTATAAAAATTTATTGTCGATATCTTTTACTTTGCCAAGGAATGTTGTGTACGTATATGCATATTTTGAATCCTTTCCAAATATAAAAGCAACCATTTGCAATATTGATAATACAAAAAGTCAGTTGGTCAGATGGTACAATTTTTATACGTTCTTTACAAACCATACAATTTTAATTCTTTCTTTTGAAAATATATAGATAGAACTAACCTACTTATAATAGTGCAATCATTATTAGAAAATCCTTAATTTGTGTTGTTTAATGCTTCGTTTAGAAATTTAGAAACGTTTATTCTCATAAATATACGGAATAATTAATGGAAAAAATATTAAAACATCAAACGTTTAGACATGCACTTATTTTATATCGTACTAAATTAGGTCTTGCGCACTTTTTTAACTGTAGAAAATCCTCTGGTAATACTCGGATGCAGTCGTTTCGACTCTTTGAGTTTTGATTGTCTTAATGATACATTGCATATATAATTAGGGCAAAAGGTCAGTATTTATTGAATTAGCTAAAACCAAAATTCTAAAGGATCACGAAAAATAACTATAATTACTAATTACCAATTAACTGTATCGCTTAAAATGTCGCTGTTCATGTGCAATTTTTACTTTGCTCTACTTATTAATTTTTTTGTAATAACTACTAACATGCAATTTGTCTGCATTATTACAGTATTTTTGGCCAATACGTTCTAGAATGCAAAATTTGCGGGTCTTTTTCTATACTTTATGCGTTATTACTATCAAATGCAGAATACGATATATAATATTTATGATAATATACATAAAAAGTAACGTTTCCTAAAAGCACATATAAAGTACCTATTTCCTTTGAATACTAACAACACTCACAGCGCAATATCCTATAGACCTCGCAAAACTACATATACAACATCCAATAAGAACACTAGCAACGTAGACCATAGCAACACACTTGCTTCAGTTTTCTAGATTGAATGATGCAACGAGTAAATATGAGTGTGGGAAATCTCACAGTGTCATAGCATCCTAAAATCGACAGTTTTGGTAGAAATAATAATGGTTAAACATCGTAATTAATGACAAAATGTATCTGTGTGATAACTAAAAATAAGCAATGCATCAGTATTTGGAGTGGTATTAAAAACAGACAAGGATCTGTGCGGAAATGCTGATCAATCGGTTATGTTACTTCCATTTCCATACTTTCTGCTCCCCTTTGTTTTTTCTATATACTCTATTGCCTACAATTTTATACAATGTAAGTAGATGAATCCAACTATACGCTGAGAACTCCTGAACTGTAATCAACTCGCAAACTTTGGTCTATTTTGCATACTATTGTTGTCACTTATAAACATGTAATTGTATTATTTATTTATTGCATTACATTCAAGTTAATTATCATTTCATCAATATTGAATCGGGATCAATAAGCAGAATATTTTGCAATCTCATATAGCATTGATTGAAATGTATCTACCTTTCACATTCAAACCACTGGGATTTACTGTGGAAAAATTGTATCACTTTGTAATCACCTTAGCAATCAAAATGATCAGCGATCAGGTTTAAATATTGTAACCTCAAATACCTGCCGGCAGATCAAGAGTCATTCTGTTATCGGCTACCAGAATAAGCGCTAATTAACTATCAGGACTGATCCCTTCGAACTTTCTAGTGATCAGTTGTTTTATTTTCTAGTGATCAGTTGTTTTATTTTTGACGTGTGCTTCTTTTTTGTGATCTGGTATATCAATATTACCGATCATTCCAAAAGTTTTGTTTTTGTATGTTTATTTTGGTCCGTTCTCTGCAAAAGGCCACACGTACTTAATGTTTCCTGTTTTGCTGTAAGAACACTGCGTACCTTTAGCACTTTTTTATAACATATAAGGTAGACATTATTTTAATTAGATGATCTTCACTTCAACAACACATGCCCAAATATAGATGTTTTTGTTTTAAGTAACAAAATCTTATGGTTTGATATGAACTTAGGTTTAAAAAAAAGATTATAACCTTATTTGTTTTAATATTAAGATATGGGATTTGGATACTTTTATTTAGATTTATTAAGATTGTACAACATAAAAAGAGAAATAACACGTCTTCCAATACAATTAATAACGCAAATGACTAGCAACATATAATATAAACATTTATTTACGTTTAAGTACATGTCTTTTAAAACTCTAATTCAATTGCGAAAATAGGTCTAGGACAGACAGTTGTTTAAGTACAATGTTATGAATAATGCCCTTAATAGCTATTTATAAATTTATAAGGACCTTTCCAAAAAAAGAGTATTAAAAAAAATCACGCACAATGAAATTTGTCAGTCTTAAGTATACACTTAAATGTCTGCACTATAATAAACAACAAACAAGACTTCTTTCTGTTTGTAAAAGAATGAAGCTAGTTTTATTTGTTTTTAGTTTCGCCTGTTCTTTATTTTACCTGTCCCTTATTTGTGTTTGATAGTGTGTTACATGACATTTAAATGACCCTTAATAGATCTTACCACCATTTAAAACGTTTAAATTTAGACAAATATGATCTTCAGTGTGATAAGATGTAAGATTGCTTGGAGCAATAGAATTTTTGAAATACAGATGGTATATTTGTTTTGCACTTGTTGAAACTGTTTGTCACATGTTATCTGGTTGTAAAAATCCAACATTTCATTTGTAAATCATGCAAACAGTAGATGTGGCAAAAGTGGAAAATGATAGTATGACATTTCCCAAAGTTGTTTGTGTTTTTGTAAGGACGATCGTTAGAATGATAGCTTTACTACACAATAAAATATGCAGGTTAAGATAAAAGGTGGACCTCATTGGACAAGTGGTTAAGGTCGTTTATCTACTGAAGATAACGTGGTCTGTAAAGAATATGAGGTCTCAGTTCGACTCTAATATAAGTTGACACGAATTTCCAGTTTCCTTACGCAGTATGTAGTAATGAGTAGAACTGCAATGAACCTACTCTTTGTTGAAACCTTAAGCCGCCTTCATCTTGATGTGCATTGCATTATCAAATCAGGTTATACATAACCATCTGATGTCAGGTTTTATGTAATATAACCTGACAACCACTTACAAAATGGCCTTTTCTATGCACCACCTGGTGACGCGCCTGGTGGCTCTGTGCGTCGAGCACTTATAAGAGCTCATTAAAGTCCAAGAAAACAATCGGAGACTCTGACAATCACAAACATAAATCCATGAAAGTGATAACTGTAGTAGTCACAAGACTACGTTTGTGCACTGATGTATGGATTTCAATGAACTTTTAGTGAATGTCACTTGTCTATGTGTTTTTCTTCAATCAAGTGACCTGTGGGTATTTCTATAGTAAAGATTAATGTTGTGTTGTAATTATTTTTACACATAGTTATCAACCCCATTTGTAACTCACCTCGTTCGTCGACTGCCATAAACAAAACATTTAACATAAAACAATACAATCTTCTATTTATGCTATATCGTTATTTTCAACAATCAATCTATTAAAAATACATCAAGCCCAATGCAGTCTAAATTAGTACTGTGTTGGCTCATATAAAAAATTATTTTAAACAACTGAAGATACTTTCGGTACTTACCCAAAATGTTTAGTATTATAGTTCAACGTACAACGTTGCGTGTTTATATTAACTATCGTTATTACTTACCGAAGATCCACCTAACAGATTTAAACCAATTGACCTTTTAAATTACACTTTAAATGGTTTGGTGCACGTGTTTTAAGTAAAACTATATTTTGGTATTTCTTTTCATCTTTCTATTCGGTTCTTATGTAGATTATAAATAGAATCAAATGTTACATTTTAGCCTCTTTTAATAATAATAATAATGTAATTAAACTTGGTATATATAGTCTCAAAATGGCCTTCATTCAATGTCTACATGTAAGTCAGGTATTTTTTGTATGGAAAAAGATTGTCCATTTTATATAATAGTTTAAAGGTTGTCTCAGTTATGTAACAATTGATTTTTTTGCTGATGTCCAGCGGGCATCATGTACAACTAAATCGGTCAGTTTAGCATGACATGTTTACGTTTTCTTTTTCGTTTATTGAAACATACATGTAAAATGATAAATGACAATGAAACCGATAAAAAACATAATTGCAAATATTGATTCCGAACAACATATACAATATGAAAGACACCCAAAACACAAATTAAAATAAAGGATAAATAATCAATTTTGTGTTTTTGTTAGTGTTATATAATTTTTTTAATTACAAATATAAAATGAAACATATATAATATATGTACACATATTGTTTTTGTTTTATTTTGAATTTACGTGATACGAAAACACCAATAAATGTTAATCAACATATCTTGTCGATAAGATATTACTTTCATCATAAACGTAACAAATCAAAATAATATGTTGTGCAAATAATGGAGATAACAGGACACTATAAACGGTTTAACGAGTTTTTGGAATTGAATTTGGTCGTCATTTAACAGATTACAACAACATGGACACCAACCAAACAACAAGATATAGACAAACAAATTGAACACAAAATGAGTAAACCAAAAACAATAAAATCATGAGTGTACAGTCACTGTAACGTATAAGTTAACTAAACGCACGATGCACGAACGATGTACGAACGATGAACGGGCGATATAAGAACGAAATGATATACTATACTATATACGATAGAAACGTTGAGACAGCGTTTATTATTTTGATAGATCGTTTCGTCTATCGTATGGTATATCGTATTGTGCTAATTTAAGTATTTGACTTTACTATTGAAGGCATTTAATATGTAGTTTCCCTAGATTAATATATATTTAATAGGTACTTAATTGATAACAGAGCGCAATCTTTTAGGTAAATTTAAGCATTCATATAAAACGCTACGTATTTTGTTATGGAACTTCATTGATCAATAACATTACTGTTACCGCTGTTTTAAATAAATTTTAAAAATAATTTAAACCTTATCTACATTTCTTAATAAAAGCGTTTACAGCCGACACAGTTAAACAATCCTGTCTATATGTTTTAACATGCCCAGGCGCTAATTATTTAATTCATATACACTCTAAATTTTAAACAAAAGAGTTTCTTCAGGAGGAACTACTATACATTTCATCAAGTTCCTACCTCAGGTCACTTCTTTATTGTCAAAAGTATACCAAACTAGCTTTAAAATCGAACGCTTTAACTCTTTACATAGCACGAAAGAGAGATACACCGACCCTAGAGAAGTACCTGACAATGATGAAGTCAAAACGAGTGCACCATTTGTTTTCACCGTACAATGTCACGCACGAAACAATGCGTAAGCATTTATAACATAAAGAATTAAGTTAGATAACATCTCCGCCAATCAATCTACCTTAAAACAATAACAGTAATGTACTTTGATTTAAGTGAGACGAAAATTTAATTTTTTTAAAGATAGTAATTAGTTCTGAATCAACAAAACCCATTGTTACTATGTTTAAAATTTGTTCTTTATGTTAGGTATACGTGTCATTTACGTGTAGCTACCTAGGGTGCACTAGAAGGAGACGTTAATTGTTAATATGTTAATTGCAATCACCACAGGTAATAGAGGACAACGTGTCCCTTTGAAGTGATTCACTTACTGTGATAATTACTCTAATTTCGAAATCAGGATGTCATACGGCCAGCACCATATTTAGTGAAAGAAAACGAGAAACATGTATTTTTTTTAGATATATCGTTAACTATCTGTTAGTGGAGACAAAGACAAACATCTTTATTGTCAGTATTTATATTTCGACGTTGGGATAAAGTGTTATTAGACATACGATTAAAAATGTTATAATTTTAAAATAAATTCGGATGCTAACGGTCGTATTCAAAGTTCGAATAAATAAATCAAGTTGTCATTTAAATACAAACAAACATAGGTACCTACGAAAAAAATCCTTATTTTTTGACAAGCATAATGTACTAGTCTTCTTGTTACATGCGTATGCAAAACCCGCGCTTCTACATATATGTTCAAATACTAATTAAATAGACATCTCAAAATCAAATATTACTTTTAAAAAGGTATAAAATCAATTTGAAATAGGAGTGTCTCGTACGTGTAATTACGCAAAATGGCCACATTAACGTGACTCCTTTGAACATTGTTCATTACTGTAGCTATTGTACACAAGTGTAGCGGTTACAGTTTGTTTTTGTATCTGAAGCATCTGATATATATCATAACTTATCAATGCATTTATTTAGTTTACAAAAATGGCATCATATCGCCTGTTAAGTGTACTTGTTTATTACTTGTATCATTTAACTGCATGTAGAAACTACTCATTAATTTACTCATGAGATAGCTGGGGTTATTTTCTAATAAACTATATCGACTTTCAATAACAATTTTTTGTATTTATTTATTTATTTATTTATTTATTTATTTATTTATTTATTTATTTATTTATTTATTTATTTATGTATTTATTTATGTATTTATTTATTTATTTATTTATTTGTTACTGTCGACTAAATTACAGTTTATATTATGCCAAAAAATTAGATCCTGTTTAATGTAATATTGTTTAACCTATTAGACATTTTTTACGTCAATGATTCATCAAGTTATTTAAAACTATTAATGCACATTTATTTTCCTTAGAACAGAAAGATGCGATTTATTGTTGCAGTTTATTAAACGTAAATAACGATGTACTTGTAAAAAAAATTGTCCAAGTACTATATGATGTACGCTAAGGATACCCATACGGCGAACGATAACACAAACTACAAACCATACGATGCAAGATAAATCAAACAGTTTACGCTAATTTAAACGGAAAACCATATGAAGAACAATAGAACAAACAATCCACTATACGATACACGCTGGAGAAAACGATGCACGATAGAACGATACATTATATGTTACCATATACGAATGATATACGCACGATGTACAAACGATGTACGGACGTTGTACGACCGTCGACGTTTACTTATACTTTCCAGGGACTGTACTTAGACGCTCCAGACGTTAAAGCAGTGCCTGTTTCATATTAGACACCATTCTAGTTACTCATTGTCATATACAGAAAAAGGTAAATTCAGGATTATCTCAGCAGCAATGTCCGATCGTGTTTAATAGATATATTTCCCATTAGTATCAATTAAGTAATGGCGACGATAGAACTTCTAAGTGGATAACATCAACCTGGGTACAACACACCCTTGTTTTAGTAGTTTGTAGTCAACAGCAGTAAGCGGTCTAGAAAACTTGAATACGATTGCAGAACATAGCATAACGTATACTCCAAACATGACAAATATGATCAAATGTCAATCATAAAACCTAATATTAAACATATTTAATCTCCGTATATATTTTTTATTTGATTTGGAGTCACTGATGACAACGTAAGTTTTGTCATAGCTAATTAGCAAATATTTATAAAGACCCATTCGTTATATATTTTTTTGGAAAAACCAGCATTTAATAACATAATTAACATCGGTTTTTAGGTGCTTTTGATATATGACAGTGTAAAGTGTCTACAAATCAAAGGTTTCAATGCTGTTATATTGGTTAAGAAATCTAGACCTGTTAAAACAATGACAGATGTTTGAATGGAGGTTTCGTAGACACATAGACAACCTTGTAATGAAACACTCCTTATCGATATTTTTTAATTTTTGGTATCCATTACAATGAGTGGAGATCACAATCTTCGACTTTAATATAGAGATCAGAGGTTGCCGATTTGTGTTTTTATGAATCTCCTAATTTGAAGCGTAGTGTAGATGTAAGCATGATTGCCAAGTGACCACTCCATTTCTAACTTATTTGCTTAACACTCTATACATAGTATTATAATTCTTGCAAATAAAAATATTGTTCTTAGGGCCTTATCTGCTAGAATAACAAAATATTTATCATTAATGTCGAACAAAGTTTTATCAGCATCTATGTTTCTGAAGAATGGTTATTCTTTAGTACTCACAGAGTTTTTGAAACGACTTATTCTTATTTGACTGAATGACCTCTATGTTTTTACCTACTCAAAGGTATTCCCCTGGACGACTTGCTTTCCTCATTTTCATGCATAGTCTATATTGATTGACGCATGTTGTTTGACAATAATATCATGCGTATACATTACTATTTCTAAAATAACAATGCGAAAACACTATTTTTGTCTCAGCAGATATTTATCATCTACCTTAAACTGCTTTCTTTTTTAACATATTTTTTCGTATTCTTAGTAAAACGCAAGTAAAACAATTTACTGAACACAGCAGTTATCAACACTCATATTATGCAATTTATTAGAAATAAACACATGCACTTTGACGACTTTAGATAAAGTCACTTTTACTGAAAGAGTAGAATGAAACAATGAAAAAATTACAAACGAACATTTTTTTATTAGGTTTCTTTGACAAATCAAATGCCTGACCATTAGAGGGCCCGTCGCAGAGCTTAAAACTATAAATTGGTTAAATGACATTCCATAAGTACATGCACTTAAATTTAAATAATTTGTTTTTGTAGAATTACAATAAAACACTTTAAAAATTTTTAAAAAGCCTTGTTGTTCGTCAACACTGGAAGCAGTAGATTTTTACTCAACTGACAAAAGTCTGCTTATGATGATGTATGTTAACCCCTTTCGTAGAGAAATTGCAATATGAATAATATCATAAGTATTCCATTAAATGTTATCTTTAATATTATTTACTACAAACAACTGACAAATCTTGGATTCAAAAGATTTTTTGGCTGTGCTGTCTTTGGAATTTGTATGTACTTCCACACTTCATCCAAGGCATTAGGGTTAATATCTTGATTTAAATACCGATACAATTTTTGACTTAACTACGTTATATTTTTGTTGTAACATGTTTACGCATTAAACATTGTCTTTGTTATACAATATTTACTATATCTCATATTTAATGTTTGCGCGAGTTCTAGCCTCTCGTAATTTTTTAAACTTATTTAAGATTTCTTGTCGAACTCTCGGTATTACAATATTTCTTTTACCTTTAACTTTATAAACATTTTCTATAAAGATTAGATAACAAGCATTTGATCGATAATGATTCAATGTATAGACTTTTAAATTTTATATGTAGTATAAAATCTCAATTCTGTTGACTCGACATTTAAATTCCCTTATGTTTAATTTGATTAGATTGTGTATCAATTGGCCTTTATAGGACAAAACCCAAAGGTGAACTAGATGAATCATTAATTTATAAATAGGCCATTCAAATACCAACAATAATATATCAAGTTCCATGTTTATAAAGAAACTATTAACAACTATTTAGATAATCGCATATTTTTATGTGAACACATACAAACAATTTGTTAATTAAGATAACATGATCATATCTAATGACTGACTGGGTGATTGGTCATTAGTTCAACTTCTAACATTGAGAAACGATAAATTGTCTACATGCAAAATAGAAGGGATCAGAACTTACTCACTAACAGTCAAATTTTTAACCTGCTTTTCTATGAAATCAATTATTCTTAAAAATTAAACCTAAGTAAGTACATTTAATGTTGAAAAGGTGTAGTATTGTAAATGATGCTATCTTAGAAATGAGACATAATACTCAAGGATACTATTGCATTACTACATGTATTGTATTCTGGATACTACTTAACAGTTTAAAGTCGAAAATAAATTTGACCTATTTATTATTTATATATATGTATGATAAAAATTGATATACACTGCAGATTACTTTTTAGGTAATTTATTAATACATGCATATAGATTGCAGATCCATTTACACTATGTATGCTACAAATCTTGTATGTACACACTCAATAAAGTGTTGTGTTATCGACTCTAGTGTAACAATCTTTCAGGTGTCCTATATATTTTTAAATAGCAACTAGGGAAACTACCCGTAAAAATTTAGAAATTGGCAACATATTATTGCCTTTGTAATATAAACTCTCGATATAATAACCCATAAGTCATTATAGAAACGTGCGACAATAATTGTGGTTAGGTGCAATAGTAATTGTGGTTAGGTTTAAGAGACTTCATAAGAGAGTGTGGTAAGTAATTACGGCTTAATTAAACGTTGCTAAACTTTCATATTTAATGTCATTTAATAACATTGCACCTAAATATTTAATGAGCTTTTTTTCTTCTCTTAACTGTAAATTGCCGTGGGGCGACAAAAAAAATAATATATATTTAAACGGAAGTTTTGAGTACATTTAATTCAGTTATAAATTTACGGTCGTGTTAAGACGATGCCGTGCAATATTGAACTAATTTACTCGTTATACTACAAACAAATGTTGACACCTAATCTTACCCATCTTGTTTTATTTATTACAGATCTAGTATACCTATGGCGTTTAATGATTTCATGTCATTGTTATTTGCCTTCAATATAACATATGCTCACCAATCAGGTAAAAATCAAGATGAAGAATTAAATGTTATTTATGCTTTGTTTCGTTCTACTGGAAAGATGAACTGTGTATATTGGTATGTAAAAATATTTGCATAACGTGTTTTATAAGTTAATGTTCCTATAATCTAACAATCGATATATAAATGCGTTACTTAAGAATTCCTAGTTTCAAACAAGGTAAGTCTATATGAGATTACGATATAATTTTGCTCAGATCTTTGGTTGAATCTTATTTTTTAACTATTCGATTAAACCAAAAACTAAATGACACATATGAATATATCCAGATAATAAGTACGACTAAACAACTAAAAAGAATAGTATTATTTCGCAAGCAAGTTAGCATTCTTGAAGTTTAATACGTTAATACTTTAATGTATTTAAGTTTCACATGCTTGATATTCAACAATTTGTTATTTATTACTATTGCAATAGTTAACGTAGTTTAAATTAGGATTTTCACAAATATATTTTATTACTTATACCTATTATGAATAACTTACCATAGATTATTGGCATTGTTTTAAAACAGCAATTGTAGACGTAAAAAGTAAACCTATCATATTTGGAGAGACCGTCGTTATCAGATGTCTTGTTCCAAACGAACAATGTCGATATGGTACAACAGAGTACAGACAGTGGACAGGAGGGGAAAATTTTGAATTACTCTGCTTGAATGGAACTTGTCTAAAGCCTGAGAAGTATAGTATGGTATCCACTAACGCTACGTATGGTTTCGAGTTATTTATTCACAATTTTAGTGTTAATGACATTAATTGTGAATATTCGTTTTACTGTGGATCTAAGGTCTTCACAAAAAACCTTTCAATAGAAGCAAATGAAGCTTACAGTGAGTACTTGTCTTAGTGTGATAAAAGAACGTGCAAATATAATATCATTGGACTATAATTTCCATTAAAAACATTTAATTCCTTTGATAGCTTTACTTCGAGTAAAATGTTATAAATGAATGCATATATATTTTATATTGGACCTATAGCTAGGGGAAAGCATAATTGAAATAGAATACTTCTGTTTATTCGTCCTTTTGATATGTTTAGGAAATGTAGTGGTAGACAACAAACTAGTATTTTTATTCTGCCACCACTGCATTTGCTGTAAAAAATAGCAGAATGCATTTTTGTTTTATTCTGAAGTTTAGAAGTTTATTTGTAAGGCTCGTTTGAATAACTTAAGTAAATAATTTGTTGTCAGAATTCCCCTCAAAGAATACAACGATAGACGCAAGCATCATTACCGGTGAAGGCTTGTCGGTAAATCTAACACTTCATGAAGTAAGACCAATACCGAACTGTTATATTTATTTTACGGTAAGATAATAGAATGTTAAAACGTATAAAACAAATGAAACAGAATCGTTGCATGTTGTTTCAATTTTTGTTACGTGGATCCTTTATCTGTTATGAGTTAGTAACTAAAAATTGACAAAAGCAAACAATGATAGCTAAATATAAACTAACTTGTAAACTTGAGCGTATTTAAATGAAAAATGTTATATAGTATTTTTAACATGGACTTTTTTGTTTGAAGAGAATAATCTTTAAAGCTGAAAATTATATACTTCCATCATTTCCTTTCGCCTTTGTATTTGTTAACGACCATTTATCTCATTTCTCACAATTGTATATTTTAAGGATGAAATGATTGCCGGGCCTATTTCGTTCGAAGTGACGTCTACTGGGATATTTAGTACAGCGTCCTGGAGCGAACTTATTTCAATAAAACATAATGAATGTAGTGGTAAAATGGAAGTGATATGTAACGTGCTGTCTCGCAAAATAAAGATTATCGACAAGTATTTAGAGTACTGCAAAGGTGGGTAGCACATGTCGCAAATTAACTATTATTATTTTATGAAAGTTTAAAATTGTTCTCTAAGAAAAGCAAACTTAATAAAATAGCATTATTAATACATTTTATTACATATATCTTTCGTGGTATACAGTAAAATCACAAGAAATAATATTTTTAAAGCCATAAAACGCAAGAAAATATCTCTGAATTTATAGAAGTACTTAATATTTATTAGAGTTGTGCGTAAATAATTACAGTTTATTGATAACTTGTATTAGCTGTTTTTTTTGTTTATTTCTTTTTACAATGTAGGACATGTTTCGAACCAAATTATTAAATTTGTTTCGACAATTACTGGAAGTTTTTTGTTGGTCCTGCTTATAGTCCTTATGTACAGAGTAACTAAACAAAGTAAGTACTAAATAAAGAAAAATTGTTCTTTTTAGAATAAATATACTGCCAAACCAATAAAATGTATTGTTTATTACAATTTGTCTGCTCATTCATTCAATGCGCGATTTTATTAAACGAACGGAAGCCTATAAATTCTAAATATCTAATATACTATTCCACTTCTTGAAAACATTCCAGAATAGATCTATTTGTATTGTATTTATTGTTACACATCGATATAATCACATTGTTTATATAAAACATGTTTTCACTCATGTGTAACTATTAATTGTATTTCTTATATTTATTGTATCTTCTCATTTCTGTAACTATGTATGTAGTTTACAAGAATAAATTCAGTATCAGTATCAGCTACTTTAATTTTTTTACATATGTCATATTTATCGTAACAATTTTATATAATGTAATTATTTCGTCGTTTATGATACATTTAAGAGTAAGTGAGGATAGTATTGTTTATTAAACAAATCTTACAAAAGTGTACACAACGTATTAACGTTGCAACACAGTAACGTCGACAATTAAATTGTTAATACAAGCTAAAATTATACTTTCGATTTTGCTGCAAATTGCGAATTTTGACCCGACATTAATCCGATTCAAGAGTTAACGCTTGAGGTTGCATTTCATATTAAAAATTGTTATTTGTAAATAAGCAAAACATTATTTATTCCTACCTTCTAATTTTGTTCTCAAATGATTCTTTGACATTTATTTTTATTTTTTTCATAGAACATTGTCATTGTTGCTTTGCAACAAAATATAAATTCAGATGCAACGCAACACTAGAAGAAAACAAGAAATTAGAACAACAGGTTATAAAGACATTATTAAACAAATCCGATTTTTAAATTCAAACAAATCACACGATTTAATTGTAAATATATAGTAATTATAATTGGTGTATCGCACTAGTGTAAATATTTTGATATTTGTTTATTTGAAACATTCATTTATTGTTACAAACCTTAGAAAATGTATTGCTCAAGTTTTCCCGTTTCGATCTCACATAAACAGATTACTTAGTTGCATGTATATTAAAATTCGAAAAATAAAAGCAATGCAGACAAAGCAATGGAGATATTGTTTGCGTATTTTATGATGTTATATAGTTAAGTTTTATCTTTTAATAAAAATAAGTTATAATTTTGTATGTCATAGTTCTTAAATACAGAGAGCAGTCATTTATGCCCAAGTTATATATTCCTTACATCTGATAATTAAAATTCATCAGTTCAAATGGGACCTTTATTTGTACAATGTTTGAACAGTTCCAAAGTTTTTAGAATTCAGAAGCAGCTTGTTTGAACACATATATTCTAGTCATCACCAGTTGTAATATTGTTCGTACACGCAAGGTCAGTAGTTATTGGTAGGTTATCAATGACGTCAATTATTTAACATTTATCTTAATCTATCAACTTATACTGATAAGTTTTAATCATCTGCTGCAAAAATAATATAATGGCAAATTTTAGACTGAGGAATCAAAGTTGTTTGTCTTGTCTTAGAAATTTTATGGATCCAAGATAAAACCAGACGCCACAATGTGTTGTGTAACGAATGAAAGATATTTTGCCTTTCATGAAAATCACATAAGTGCAAACTGTTTAATGAAAAAGTCTTATGTCTGAATCTCATATCCAAACCTTCAAAAGACGGCTTATAGTAGACGGTCATCTATTTACTTAATCAAGTGCTTGTCAAGTCTACCACTTGAAGATTGTACTCAAATTTAGCCTTAAAATAACAAGGATTGCAGGTTCCTCTTTCAAAGATACACAGCATACTATCATCTATCCAGGAACGAGCTTGGCAGCTCAGTGGGTCGAGTACTGTAACCCCCACACAATGTTCCAAAGACAAATTCTATACAGACATTATCATCGAACGTGCTTTATTTAATTTTAGGAACCTTAAGTATTCGATTCCATTGAGGAAATCTAATGCAATATTATTTCTTTAAAATATTATACAGCAGATGTATAGCAAGTCACTGTATTAGATACCAAAAATAATTTGTAGAAATACACACATCCGTATATTATTAGGTTCGCAATCCGCATCATTCTTGTTATCCAAGACTGTAATCACAAGAGTGATAGGTGTTTCTGCAACTATCTGTGTCACCATATCCTTGACAACACATGTAACCATCATCTTATTTGCTGTAAATCATAACATTTACATATCAACGCTTTTAACTTGAAATTCAGAAACACGTATTTTTTAGAATCTTATTGAACCATAACAGATATCTTAATAAATACTGTGTATTCCTCGTAAAAGCGGCCTTTACATTTCCTGCTAGAGTTAAGAATGTCACATGTTCTGTGCTATAAATGGGACACATTAATGCAAACACAAAAACGTGTAATTGCTAATGCAATGGAAAGAATAAAAACGCATACTACATATTGTGTCAAAGTTTATGAGAGGAATCATTATATACAGAATGTATCTTTCTGTAATTGTTTATGAAAATACACATCACTCAACACATAGCCAATGATACTGTGCTATCAAAGGTTAAAGGTGAGGAAGGAAGAGATAGTCGGAAATGAGAATAATACACATATTTGTATTTGGTATTATAGACTTGATTTAGCTCTTTCAATGCTGAATCGTTTGCTTTATGGAGTCTCGGGGAGTTAAAGTAAAGAAATCAAACTGTATTTCTATGTGTCTAAAGGATGCGAATGTAAATGCAAATCGTTAAGGGTGGCTTGATTAATTAAATATTTTCCCTTTATAGACACATTAAGAAAGACACCCCGGTAAATGTACTCAGTAGAATTTAATATTAAAGGTTCTAGTTACTTTCGATATCTACTCTTTGTTCAGAGGATTTCGTGTTAATGATTTGTTGAATACTCGCCTTGTTCGTGAAAGCCATGTCTTTGTTATTTCATACTTAGTAGTAACTTTGCTTGTTTGTTATACGAATGCATAATTATTGAATTTGTCTGTATAATTGCGAAGACAAATACTTTGTAAAGTTATACATTTTAATTAAATAGTGTTAACGTTGTTTTTTTATTGTACATATTTACACTCCATACATTTTGCACGAATATAGCTAGTCTTTGTATTTAGTCGTTTTTTTCTAGAAACGTTTACTAAAATATTTAAATTGTTGTCTTAGTTTGAGCAAATGCCTTCTTGTTAAACAATGCAATGAGCTACATGTAAATATGGTGTCTCCCTTAAATCAATAAAAAAGTTGTTTTGAAGTACAAATGTAAGTAACACACGAAGACTTCAATTTTGCCAATACAAATATAATCGTATTGTTTGTTTCCTCTGATTTATCTTGAGTTTGCAAATTGTATTTGACAACTTTCTAAAAACAAGTAAGGGTTACAATTCACATGTAATTAAACTGTCCTATTGAAATGCACGCGATGGCCAAACCAGTATTTCCTTACCCATGATGAGATCAGATTGTTAGTAAGTGTTTTATCACTGCACAATTAGTGTGTTCGTCTCGTAATCTCTGCGATAAGACCATTCACACTTTATTTCGTGTCTTGTGTTATAATATCTTGATAAACATTAATAAAGAATGGCTACTATTTTAGAAAAAAAATGTTGTTGATCAAATGATATCAGCAATAAACTTTTTAAATTTTGTTGACGCCTTTGTAAGAGCTAGACGCCATGGTATAACTGAACATTTATTGAAACGTTAAACATTTGTTCAAATCCAGCAAGCACAGTCATGAATATAAAAGGTAAATGTGCAGCAAATGTTTGCTTGTTATGTATGACATGTCTTTACTGCATGAAAAAAAAATAAAGGCAGGTATGTTGGAAAATAGATTGTTTCAAAACTAATGCTAACAGTATTAGGTGTAAAGAATCTATTAATTATATATAATACGAAGATCGTGCAATATGCATACTCGTCAAAAGTAAATATTACGTTTAGTTGTTAACCTTGACCAATTAGAAGATAAATTGAAATAAAATAGTTTTGATATTATGTCAAGAGTTTGCTGTACGTGTTTTAATTTACAAATAGATAGATACGATCTTTATATGAAAAAGGACTGATTGTACTGAGAAAAAATGATATTTTGCAAAACAATATCAGTTTGAAATACACATACTATACTCGTAGTGTACGACCGATGCTTAAATGTTTCTGTTATATTCTCATTTATGCCTAGTTATGTTCAGGACCGTATCTGTAACTAACTTAATACATATCTACAAAAAGTTTTCAGTACCATTAAAGCTAACGTTCTTACAAAGTGTTCGAATTAACAAAAACATATAGCTTTATTTTAGTGAATAGGTTTCAATTTAGCAAACATTTAAAATTAATACCTTTATTAGTTTTTCTATGTTGTAAATTGGAAGAGGCTATATCGCGAGTTGTAGGCCACTAATTTATTTATACCGTTCTGCTTTTTAATGTAGAAAAAATTCCAAAATCTATTTCATTGTACAGTAAGAAATAACATCAATTAAAATATACATGTTTTGAAGTTTTGTATTGCAAAGTATCAATTTTATTTAAATGAAAAACATAAAGTATGATCTAATCTAAATCCATTCGTTGTTACTTAGAGTGGGAGGTATTGGTGTATTATAAGATCTTTTTTAACCCACCATTATTTTAAATGACTGTAACAAGGGACATGTAAAATTAAGCAATGCGCCGTAAAAAGATATATTTGGTAACATTTTAGACCATGTCAACGGGTTTTTCTTTTTATCTGCTCATTAGCTTAGCACAAAGATCTGATGACAAACAAAGCTTCCTGGTCAGATATTTCGATGCCCTCTTGAAGGACGTTGTTAATTAAAAATCCACAAAGCGTTACCTAGGACTGTGGAGGCTATAAGCGTTGTATTATAAATTTTAATTTGTGTGTGCGCAAACTTTATGATTTGAAAACATCTTTATTTCACAATCATCGTGACAATTTAAACGTAGAGATTTTTGAAAATAAAAGGTGTCAGTCAAAAGTTTAGACCAAAAGTAAGAATGTATCTTGTTAGTTGCGATTACATGTAACTGTATGCATTGAGCCTGAATTAAATTTCCTTTCACTTTTTTGTCAATTTGCAGTTATAAATATTTGCAGAATTATCTATAAGTTTCAGCATAGATTAAAATATTTATCTTTTTAATTCTTTGCTTATATTTTTTTAAGTTTAACATGCGTTTCTTATTGATCAATAATAATGTCGCCTACGACATATCTTTATCCTCAACTTGAAGTGCAAGAAGATATTAATACTAATACTTCAGCTACATAACGGTCTTCGAAACCAAAACTCAGGGTAATAACAACAGTAACCCGCAACAGGTTGAAGTTTATCCTGCAATTTTAACATACAAAATCTGATTTGCTCCTGTAGGTTTTGGAAGAGAGAATAGTAATTCTTAAACAGTAAACTCCGACAGCCTTAATTAACCTGGATGATTATTAAACAATTTTTGGCGCCATAATTTTGTATTTGCTAATCATTCGTTCTGATTGTTTTCAATACCGTTGTAAATTTCTACCTATGGGTGACGAAAATAGTTTATAGATTGTCTTATACAACACGAATTGGACGATGAAATATCGCATTCAAGAACGTGTTTTCATATAATAACAATGCCTACTACAGAAGTATAATACGAATAACTAAATTTTGACAATCTACAAAGCCGTACATGTTTTGAACTATATAGCTTGATAAATAGAACCAGAAAGTCATTTATATAATTGTACCATTTTAGTGACAAAAGGTTATTTCCTTCTTATGATCATATGTTCGGATCACATCTACAAAATATATTCAAAAATAATAAAGTCTTAACTAAGATTGATCGCTTCGTTTGAAGTCTGTGTTGTTCATTTAACTTTTCTTGCGTCCATGCAGTTTAAATATATATCGAAGCAAATTAAAATATTTATTTTGATTTAATACTTAATCATAAGACAATGTATTACATTTTTAATTATAATATTATATTGTATATATGCTAAATTCAGTTTGTTTCGTAATATATAATTATAACAAATAAAACTAATAAAACGGTTTAATGATCATCTGTGTATCAATTTAAGCGTGTGGTTTATATAAACATTTAATTTGCAAAATAGAAAGCTTCCGCGGTTTAAATTTATGAGGTTTAAATGTTGCACGCTCAGATAAACATCTTGTGGTCGATTTGTGCACCACAAAAAGCGATCTACTGTCAAACAAAAGTGCCATAGCATTCAAGCCCTTTAACGTTATTTAAATCTCGTACCTAAATGTAATTGTACGTCGTATGTTTACGGCAAAAAAACGTTTTCGTATTGTGAATAAAACTTGTAAACTTGTTAAAAAATTAATTGATTATTTCAACAAAAACATTAAGTAAATTCAGTAAACATTTTCGATCAACATTAACTGACTGCTTTTTTATTTATAAGCTATTGTTTAAATTGTAAGAAGTAAAGAAAATTGTATTACGTGGAAGATGATGATGGAATATTAAATTTTGTGCTTTGATACTGCAATTTGGGCGTTACCTTGTATTTGGGTGAGCTCTATTCGACTTATTCAACTTCTAAATAATTTAGGTATTGTTTAGACGGAGATGATTGCTATCAGTTAGCATTAAGATATTCGCATGACGTTTTCCAGCGCGTTATTTTTTGTCTTGTGTATATAGGATGGTCATTTCTATTGGTCTCTATATTTTGTGGTCATATCCATTATAGTATTTCTCATTCTTTTTCTGAAAAACAATTTATAGAAGTAAGAGGACACCTGTTTCCGGTCCGTTTGAGTTAATGAAACAGATTGTTTGTGTACTTACATATACTAAACAGATAATGTTTACACTATATTTGAAATCCGAGTAAAAAAAATAAACAAGCTAATCTTGTTCAGTGGTTTACGTGACCATCTCGAAGCAAACTTATTTTCTCATGTGGGAAGCTCTTATGTAATCTACAATCGCTACTATATTTCTTACAACACCGTCAAATAAAATTATACATCTTTGAATACAGTTTGATATTAAAAGTGAAATAACAAAATAAACGTGTACATTATTCTTAGAATTTAGTACTTATTGTATCAATAACAGATTTGCATGAACCTTTTTGATATTTATCGCTATTCACACTATTTTCGTTTGATCATTTAGCGAGGTATTATCCCATCCCCCAATAGTAGCGTAAGATGTGTCCATCTAAACGCGCTTTCAAGACGTCGTTAAATAAAAATCATGACATCACAATGGTACAAAACAACAATAACAAATTATTTACGTTTTATGAAATAAGATGTGTTTGTCGTCATCTAATCTCAGGGCAGTCATCCTTCAATGAGATAAAGGCAAGAAGAAAGTTTATCTCGTAACAAAAAACTGAAAACTTTTATAAGGTAGTAAATTTATTATTTACTGATGCTTCATAAATACATTGGCTTTCGTTTTTTAATATCGGTTTCAATTTTAAATTGTATTTTGTTTCACTCAAAAATACTTGTTTTCAATTTCTTGATATTTTGTCATAATTGCACCGTTGTTAACACCCATTTGAAAAGTATAAATTGAATATACTTAGTAAAATGTCAACTGGTATATTTATCATAGAAGTCGTATGTTAAAACTTGCTCGATTTAGAAATAATTTGTCATTGTGCTAAACCATTTACTCCACCACTTTGGTATAAATTACAATGCTTTTGCACTGCTTTTTGTATTTAGAATTTGATGTACAATGTATACCATTAATAATGTAATTTGTGAAACACTAATTACTATCTTTTTTATTAATTAAACACTTTTATTTACTTGTTAACGTAACTTGCGTCTTTTCACAACCTATCATCTATAACAACCACTGCCCTGCTAGAATAACTTGCCGTACAAAATTATGTAAATCCATTAAGATTATTTAGATTTAGTGGAATAGTGGATACTTTTGCCGGTTGTCCGTTCATACTTGCATATAACTGTTTCCTCGTATCGGAGCATAAATTGCTCGACAGTCAACTTGAATCGTTGCCAACGCTTCGGTTTTAACTCATAACAAGTGTTTTCAGTTCATTCTCAATTGTCTTAATGACGGTTATATTAGGTCGTCTTTCTCGTAACTTATGACATTAAACATATTAAGGAAATATTTATTTACCGTGCGTTTAGCTGCTGGCTTTAGCATCGTCTGCAACTGCTTTTCTTGGTAAAAAACAAGAATCTAGAGCAACGTCAAAATTTCAGATAACGCCATAAAACATCTGGTATATTGGCAATTAGACATAATTTGAGATTGTTATTTAAAAGTGCTAAATCCGTTCCAAGGACTATAGTTAGTTACTTGTTTGGAGAGAAGTTAAATACATACACGTTGAAAAGCTTTTTAAATGATGAGTAAGCGCATCGTAGTTTTATAACAACATTAATTTAATTAACCAATTTAAAACACCGCTTTAATATCTGTTAAAGCTAACGATTAAACAATCAGTGTTGGAGTGGCATTCCAGATATTCAATTTTATTCCTATGTGGACCAATGATGCAATTAAAACAATATGTGTATGTCATTAACATCGTCACGGGACGGGACTAGAACTTTTGTATTATCTTTAAAAGATGCATAAAAGTTACATGATTATAAGTATGCATGGTTTTACCCAATATATTAGTCCAAAGTTTGAGACCAATACTAAGGACACATATTGTGAGATGTTATCTTACATTTATTTTGCTCTAGGATTTAATTTAAATTCATATAACACGATACATTGTTAAATTGCAAATAAAAGAGCAATTGTGGTGAAGATAGTTCGTCTACTACTGATCACATGGTCTGTCAACAGAAGCTGCGGGTTCGAGCCTCACTCTGGCAAGAGGTACTTCACTGAGGTCTGAATTGACCAGAATTGCCAGTTTTTTCATTAAAGGTCACTCAGGATACCTTTCCAATAAAAACTGGACGCCATGCTTATGCTGAAAAGTTGCTGAATGTGGCCTTAAACATCATTTTAACAAACAAACAAACAAATTAATTGATCTATTAATGAATTTCAGTATAGTCATACAATATACCCGTTTCTTTCCGTGTTTATTTACTTTTCATAGTACGAAGACTACTAATTTATCTGAACTATTTACGCCAAAACAAATATTTAAGTCATCGGTTCTTACTACATGGACTAGTATTCCTTTCACATAGATGCTAATAACAATTATAACAATATTAAAACAAGGCTTTACGTTGGCAAAAAGCTTCAGTCTAATGACTGGAAACAAAATTAACAAATTGGGTGGAGTTTTATCTTTACACTTTAAGACAAGAGATTCGAATTAGCTCTTGTACCCTTTAGAGCAGGAATTATTATTTTTCTCACAAGCCTAGTTAGCCTGTTTCTGAACAATGTTTTGGCAGTATATTTATATTTGCTTCGCATTTGTTCAACAGAGTTTCTTTTAACAAATTCTGCCCTTCTAACATTTTGTAGGGACACACAATGTTCGCTAAATATACATTCTAGCTAATATTAATACAAATATTTTGTCTAGTCCTCGATGAAGAGAAACGACACAAACTGCAAAATTTATTTTACACCGTTGCGTGTGCTTCTTTGACATAGTAACATATTTGAAAACTATTACACACTTTGTCACAGTCTATTGATGCCTTAAATGACAATAGCTCAAACATACTTATTAACTATTTAAATTATGTAAAACACATACCGGTAACGTTTCGAACATAAGACGGCGTGGTTGTTGTACGTTTCATGTCACAGTGACAATCTTCAAGTTAGTTAGCATTTCGGAATTGTAAATGAGTTTCATTTTATTTAAAATGACTGTCACGAAATTGCTGCGCTGATACAACTGTGTGTAATACTAAATTAATAATATACTATAACTTTATACGGCCTTTATTGAATGAAGCTTTACATCAGAATGCTTCCGGCTATGAAATCCCTGACCATCTGCGGGAAAAGAAAAAATCCATAGTTAAATGAAGGTTGGAATCGATCACACCCTTATAGAAATAAGGCTCAATCCCTGCAACTAACTGTTGAAAGACAAGTGATCGAACTTTCTTTAACAATCAGCCACCAAGTTCCCTTTCAGTTGATAAAACATCTAACCACAGCACTAGTGTGTCAGTCAGTTAACTTGGATTAACCATAGACAATTCTATTTTTCGAAAGGTGAAACATAATCTTCAATAACTCTTAACTGTAACTTTGTAAAAAAAAGAGTATGTTTAACCGCCTCATCTCTTGCAAAGTTCCCACAAATTTAAAATTAAGACTCGACAACGGGACTCTAAAATACGCATATTTTGATAAATTTAATTAAACTGTTTATACTTAATATAACAGTTGTTATTTGATTGTTTTATATACCACACAACTTATAGATAAGTCGCTAATCAATGCTTTGAACTTTCAATAAATAGAAACACATATCCAAAAATAAACAAATGTAAAAATTTTTGTTAAATCCTGTTATCTATACAGGTTTAAAGGGTATTTATAGTATAACACAATCATTGCTTCTGCAAATAAGTTGCCTGGGATCAGGCTGATAGGGTTCACAGCGCCAAACTACAAAGATGCCCAGCGCTTCTTCAGGTGCCGGTTAGGGATTCCCTCTTGTTGTAATATGAGAGCAAGGAATACATAACCGCGGACCACAGTCGGTAACGTGTTTGGAGAGTGCCATGCTGGAGACCCCTTTGAAGATGACCATTCAACCAGGCTCGTTGTAAGGCTTAATTTTTCGTCCATACCCATACCGCATACTTTTGCAGTGGTATTTATAATATTTGCCGTTTTATCCATCTTTCGCGAATGATTTATTTGTTTTAAAATTGTTCTCGCCCTGAATATTGCTGAAACTGCTAGCTGGACGTAAAGCAAACCTCAAATCAATTATAGCAAATAAGTTCTTAATGTTGTCAAAAAAATAAATATGAGTTGCAGCCTCATGCGTTATAGTTTTAATACCCAGTAAAGAAAATTGTACGCTAGATTTTAAAACATATGCTAAAATATGTTTTAATGTAGATTGTTTGTTTGATGGTCATTAACGCCAATTTCAGCATTTTTTCAGCTATATCATGGCGTCCAGTTTTTATTGGGGGAGGAGGTCGAAGTACCCAGAGAAAAACTCCGACATGCGGTAGGAAAACTGGCAATCCTTGTCAATTAAGATAAGAGTCGAGAACACCCTGTCTGCAGTTGGAATCGAAACCGCTATCTCAGTGCTGACAGACACGTGATCAATAGTAGACGAACTACCTTAGCCACTCGGCCACTGAGGTGGATGATGAAAGGATAAAATTGTAAAATATATGTATAAACACTGGTGTTGTAATGGAACGTATTACTAATGTTTTAAATTTTTCTCTAAACGCGCTCCATTACGCCGTATTTTGTCAAACGAATCTGCATGAACTAATTTAATATCATTCTAAATTTGTTGTTCGGTCGGTATTCTTTACTTTTTTTTCTTCTAATTATATATGTAATGACCTAATGAATGTAATCAATACTTTACGTTTAATCAATTCTCTGCTTGTAAATTACATATTACCTGAGCTTTATTTTATTTTTATTTTTGATATACGTACGGCAATAACAATAATAAATGTCAATCAAAATCACAATGTGTCAAACATACAATTGATTAGTTTAAATATACATATTATCATCAAATTAATGAGTATCTTGTATCAATAACACTGATACAGATACAATTCTTTTGTTTTATCAACGAATGGGGTCAATATCACTTGTATTAATGATTATTCATACTAACAATTTAATGACGTTATTGTCAGGACGACCTAGGTATCAATAACGGGTGTGGTAGGGAACATAGATATTGAACTAATAAGCATGACAATCTGTTAAGCATATATCGTAAAGTACAGTCAACATGTTGATCCTTTGATTTAGATTAACAAATTTGCGTCTTAAGCACTTTAACTTTCACAAGACACATCTCTGAAACAAGTCACTTAACTTAAACCAGCCATAAATCTGTAGTTGATGGTTCTTGTATCGCATTGTTTAAAAATGCAAAATCACTTTAACTTATTAATGTAAAGACTTAAACCTAAACATGTTATCATTAACATAATTAAAGTATAATAACTGACACATTTAAACAAATTAATGCTTTAGGATGTGTTTATTTTTATAAAATGGCCACAAATTGTTTGTTTAATAGGCTGATTAATTTCTAAAGAATTTTTAATCATAATTTGGATATATTAAATCAGGTAACGTAAGAAAACTGTTTTAGCACGTATTTGTACATTTGATGAATAACTAGATGCATTTCTGTATCAAGTGCCTTAAGCAACTCCAGAATTGTGGATAATCTTTAGGCCATAATTCGTATATCAACGATATCACATGAATTTATGAGTGAAATGAATGTTTATGCAAACACCTTCCTATAATCCTTCTTCATAGGTATTGGTTTGGCATTGAAAATTCGGTAAGGGATAACGATTTCTGAAATCAAAGATGTTATAATAATAATCCGTGACTTATTAAAGGTTATTATCATAAACTTTGGTTTTTTATTATATTTTAGGACCATACTTGAAGGTTTTAAACTGATACACTCGCAGATCTTACTTGCGCGTTTCTACGAATATTGTGGGATTTGGTAATAATACGGACAACCTGATATTTGACTACAATTTCTACAGTGTGAGGAGAGTGCAACACTCCATGCACGAAAAGGACTATTTTTAGGTATTAAAAGAGTAAGCTTATTGTAGCCGCTACCTAGTCTATGGTATTCATAGACTTCCCGGGTTTCTGATATGAGAAGCTCATAAGCGCGTGTATTGTTTTCTGTTTTTACAGAAGGTATGCCTATGGATAATGAATAACGTGTTAGTATCACGCATAGTTACCAAAATAAAGTCCTCAACTGTAGATTTCGATTGCGTATTCATCCACTCAATTATAATCAATTTAGGTAAAGTTTTTCACGAAAGACAGATTAAATATGTATATTGGCCATGTAATAATGAGTAAACGTATGCTTATCTATAAAATTACAAACTTTTAAGCACTGGCATATTACGTCAACACTACCTGCAATATTGCTTCATTCATTGGTCATCCATATAATATTTTATTGATCTATATTTTAGTGTGTGAGTATATGTATCAAATCTATACAATATGTGAAAATTAGCAATATACATATATTTGTACATTAGTGGTACAAGTGCAAACAAAAACACACGAATACTAGAGTAGATTCTTACTCTTATAAATGTATGATGTTTCGCATGATCAGATAATATTAAAAACTCTCTAAAAATTAAATGCATGTATCAAAAAGTAATGACGGGTACGGTGAACACATAGAAATAGACACACGGTTTAAATATAATAGTATTTAAGGGCATTATTATGTTAGATATCTCGTCTTAACATACTAAATTATATGTATATTGTATCGCCACAAGTAGTGCTTTATATACAAAATTAATCGAGTGTCCTATATATTTAATATAACATATCCGGAAACTACCTGTTTTTTTGCCAACATAATACTGAAAATAAATATATATGAACTAGATATCACATGTCATTTAATACACGTGGGACTTCATAAGGTAGGCAATTACTGTTTTCACTCTGCAGAACGATTATTATATTCAGTTACTATTTATTGTATTTTAAAAACTTACATACATTATGGACATTAAAAAAAAACTTTAGTATTAGGAATTTTTTTAATTTAACTACCTGTGCATCTCATGATGCTTAATTTGACAAATCTCCACTTGTCATAATTTAGCATTTTGCTGGACCTCAATTTTATAGTGTCTTTGTAATTTGCGTTGTGAGATATCTTAATAGGACCAAGCGTTAGCAGTTTTGTTATTCACTTCAGATTTACGAAATGATGCTAGAATAATTGTACAGTCTCCAGAACTAAAACTACACGTTATTTAGTAGGTGACGAATTATGTTTTATTAAAATGCTTTTTTAAATAAGTTTCTTTAATGTTTAGTGCCTTTTTTGAAAGCTTACCGCCCATATCGTAGCATCCTCGACCTGCACGAAATCAACCGTTTAATTTTGCTGTACGTCCAGTGAGCACTATTAAGCCATATTCAGGATGTGAATCAGGTTACAAACAGTAAATCAATTCAAATAATTTCAACTGCCACTGGAAAGTATTAATATAGGTAGGGGCGGAAAATGTAACCTTTTGTAACAACTAAAGTAAACCTCCTTTTATCGACTTCTACAAAATGGGTCTTTATCGTTAAAGGAACGTGGCAAACTCCAAATATGTTATCTACTGTTATCCGCGGTCATTTCCCCATTTTCATCTGAAATACCCCCCAAGGGGAGGGCGTCCCTATCCGATACCCGGGGACGCGTTGTGGTTCGTGCACTGAAATTATGGTCCAGTGATCATTTTTTTGTTTGAAATGTTAAACTTTTATGGTAGTAGAATATCAAAAATATAAATATTGACATTAAATGTGGACTGAGACCATACGTTTATGGTACCAGTGCTCAACTAAAAGAGCTGTCGAGCGCGTCAACAGGTGGCAGATAAGGAAGGTTATTGAGTAGGTGTACAGGTTAGAAAACAGAAAACCTAGCTGCAAACAGTGATTAACGAATTCGGAAAATACCCCGCTCAATGCACATGAAATACACCTTATCAATTTAGAAATTGTTTACATTTACAAGTAAACATAATAAACTGCATATACAAAAGAAGTGTAATGTGCAAAAAAGTTGGCCAAATTACATACAGGTAGTCATATATGTAAGATACGGAAGTCATTATTTTTCTTTTAAATATTTTTTACATTTCATTAATGCATGAATATATCCGCTGACAAAACAATTTTATGTGTCTTCGATTTACCTCTTTTATATGACGAAATATAGTGTTAAATAATTTGTACATACAATCGAATTCTAATCTGTCTATACCTACTCCTTAAAAATTTAGATTTTGGTGTGTGTGTTGTTTTAATTCCTTAAATAAATATATAAATATACTGCAGATGCAAAACTAAAGATGACAGGATTTTCTCCACTTTCACTTATGGTGATGTTAAACGTAGCACTTGGTGAACATTTAGGTGAGTATAAATATATTGTGATAGCTTTTTCATACCCAAACATCGACAATGGAGATTTTTTTACATGTGGTAGATCGCAGCTATGTCTGAAAAATATAAACGATTAAATTAAGGTTCCGTTATAACTTATAGAATTTTAATTTTTCAACGTTAAATTGTGTAATTAATTTCAGGGCATTTAATCTAATATTGAAATAATGACGTGTCTCCTACAACAGATATGAAAATTTGAAATGGATCTGCACGACAAATAAAATATTTTGCCTGAAGGTTGAATGTACCGGGTTTTATATTTCAGAGACGTTGGAAGTGATGACAAACCCAATAATACTTGGAGAGGAAGTCGTACTTAAATGCATGATGCCGTATGTAAAATGTAACACCACAGAGTATTTACAATGGTCTGGAGGAAAAGGTTACAAACATTTATGTTTAAATGGTAATTGTGCCAAACGGGAGAAGTACAGAATGAATATTGACAGGTCTTATAATTTTGAGTTGGTAATTGTTGACTTTACCTTAGATGACATTGACTGCGTGTACACTTGTTCCTGCAGATTCAACGATATTACAAAAATGTTCTCAGCAAAAGAAAATATGGTTTACAGTGAGTATTCGCTGTATGTTTCATGTCGTCAATGGAAGTTTTTCTATCAGTAGCTTTCTACTTTAGTATAAAGACTAACAGTTATTTGATCGTTATTCCTTATGTGTTCTTTTATAAATTTGTTTCACAAAAAAGTTTTGTTTAGCCAAACATTGAAATAGTAAAATACGTCGGAATAAGAGTTGTTCTTTAATGGGCACTTACTTTGTTACATATCGCTTGAAAAATGTTGATGACTCCCTTTAAGTTTTCACTGTTGTTTATCATTAACTTTGACAATTATACAGATAACAAGGTCGATTGACAAAGTAACATTTTAAGTGTTGACCTTTTGTTGTTGATTTTAAAATGTTATATTCTATAATAAACTCTTTATAAAAGTGATATCTACTGTATCGATGCCATTTATTGTACATGTACGTATCTTTGTAACTATAACAGATAATGACACTATTGGACATAATTGAATATGATCTTTAAAAGGTCACAACGTAAAATGTGAATATCATCTTCTAAATTTTTGTATTTTGTTTTGTGAAAAATCAAGTCCTTCAACTTCGGAGATATAGAAATGATAACTACGAACAAAATGTAGATTCCCTAAAAGTCTTCTAGGATCATACATATTAAACAACCCTTTATTGGAGTTATCACCCTGGACCAATGACATTTTGACGTTTAAATATATAGCCATATCTCGATAACTACAAAAAGTATTCACGATCGATCGTTACTGATATTAAACCATATCAGAATGACTACTCTTCCATTTGTTTATATTGTAAACTAGATTCAATTAAAGTATGTAGGTCATTGTCATTGTCGTAAGGTTCTATAATTTGATCTTTTGTTTCACATGTATATTATACCGATAGGTAGAGTTAACTTGTAACGACAAACACTGATATTACTTAATGATTAAATTTCAAGGTAAGATAAATGCAAGAATGTTCATTTTGTTGCTATGAATGGAAAGCCTATTATTCATTTGGGATAACAAATGAACCTATTTTATTATTTCATGTTGTTCGTAAGTTTATACGTTACGTACAAACAGAATGTTATATGTTTCTATAGTAATTTAAAAAACATAAAAATGCAGCAATCTTTCATTGATTGTATAGTCACAACTTAGAGTTACCTGTACTATAGGAATGTTTTTACTGTCTGATTTGAATACATGTTTAGTTATATTATCCTATCTCTTTTGTTAAACTTAAATATTCAAATGATATTTATTAAGCTGATATAAAAAACTGATTATTATGAAACGACATCTATTGTTTTTTAGAATTGCCGTCAAAGATCATAGATACAGTCATCTTACAGGACAATGTGTTACATATAAATCTAACACTTGAAAGCGTGCAACCCGTTCCTAACTGTTCTGTCTACTATGTGGTATGATATTTTTTAAAACAAGACATCCCATGAAAAGATGAGTTCTAATATTTGTTTAATTATGTAAAATGTTTTACCAGATTTGTGCACTAAACCAGGCAGCAACTACGCGACTTTCAGTAAAGGCGTTTGCCTAAATAAAACATACATATGAAATGAAATCGGATGTTGTTTAATATCGAAACACCTTCAATTATCTTTATTGCTTTTCTTTCAATAGGATAAACTTGTCATTGAATCTGTGCATTTTGACATGATTCCTTCGGAGATGTTCTCTGATGTACAATTTCATCAGATGATTGCGTTAGATGGTTTCTATTGTCAGGGCACGGTTAAAGTCGTGTGTCATTTTGCATCACGTCAGGAAACCATAATACAGAAGGATTTAAATACCTGCGAAGGTAATTATTATTAAGTATTCGTTAAGAAATGGCGTGCATGAAATGACAGATGCAGTTGATCGATGGATTAGATGCTGCTTAACGTACATCGAGAAATGGCGCAAAAAGCGTGGGATAATTTACATACGTTTCCAATCTTATGCGGACCTGACAACACCGAAATGTAGGTCATTCCTTATCTGACAGCCGTTGACTCTGTAGACAGTTTTGTGGTCGTACACTAAGCAACCTTCCCGTATTTTGTCAAATGTCAAGCACAAAAATAATTTTAAAAAACGTAATATATATATATTTGTTTGTCGGCTGAATTTTGTAAATGTTGTATTGTATTATGTTTCTTAAATTCCTTGCGTAATGGGATATATAAGTCAAAGAAGATATGTTTATCTGAATATTCTTTTTATAAACGCAGGTGATGAAACTAACACTACATTGATTGCTGTGCATACAGCCTTGACACTATGTGCAGTAATTTTTATTGTTTTGATTTTCTGTACATTAAGAGCAAAAGGTAAATTATGATATAAATAATTAATTATTGAAAGATACACACAGATCTGTCACATTTGTAAAATGGACATTACATCAAATTAGGGTAAAAGACATCTCTCTGAGTTATTAGGGTCTAAAGTTTTGTTACCTTTTGATAGTTTTGTTTTTGACTTCAACCCTAGTGTGGGTGGTTTTAAAATTCTTTATTGTCGTTGACGGTTCTTGTTCAGACTTTAGGCCAGTCTTGATGTACTAACATTTATATCACGAATATTCTTTTGTGCTTAGTCTGAACATAGCTTAATGTTGCTCCAATATGACGACTGTTATCTTATGGTGTTAGTTACTTGCCTGTGTAATGTTTCTGTTACCTTATGTTTTCTTTAAATCTGTTATTTTATATAATAATTTGACCACAAAACACATACTGATGATGGTTAGTAAAATTCTCTTTAGTATAGATTACATGTACATGTAATTACGATTTCTTTAAATTTGGTTTTAACAGGAAAGGACTTTCCGTGGGGTAGTAAAGACGACTGTGGGGTCGATGTAAAAGCAAGAGGAAAACCGCTTGAAACAAGTATGCATCTACCTGTAACTACAGACGAAAGAAAAAACGATCCAAACGAAAATGAAAATCTTATTCCTAGTTTGCCAGATTAACTCATTGTATATAAGCATAAAGTATCATTAAGATTAATAAATTTAAAGGTATATTAACTATGGATGCGAAATAGTATTGCGCACTTATGTAATTTATCAATATTCGGGAGACTTAAAAAAATATTTTAACAAATTATCCTTGTAATTATTTATATTTATATTTAAAAACATATATCTTGTGTAAAATATGAATGTTGTAGTACTGCAATACTGAGTTCGTTAAATCAGTATTCATATTATTGGTGTACTTTTATATTTCGTGGTCAGAAATTATGTATGCGGGTGTTTCAGTTCAAATATTTTTTTACGTATTTAAGAGTACTATGTAGTTCCTTTTGGAAATACACAATGTTCTTGGAAGATCACATTTTGCGCCTACTATTTTGTGACTGGAGAATTTACTTTTAATTTTTACTAATATCTTTTTTTATTATTTAAACTTAACGCAAATTGTATAAACAAGTGTGTTTAAAGGTTTGATAATTTTGATCTCAAAATAGTTGCTTGCAATTTGTTTTGCATATTTGATCTCAAAAACTGTAAATATTTAGATTTAGTACATGCGTATAATAGCTTTAATGTTGCAACATATGTGTTGAATAATATCTCCCTATTATAAAATTTATCTATACATTTTTTCATAAAATAAGTTTAAGTTGACATATATATTTTGAATTTTGTATTATTGTATTACCTTGTCAATGGTAAGTCATGTGTATTAGCTTACTGACTACCTAAGCATTTAGCTTTCTCATTTGATCATGGCAAACGTATTCCCCTTTCACGATTAATTGAACTTTTGACCACTTTTTGATCTGATAAACTTTAAATCCGTCGGCGTTTTCGCAATAAAGTTTTTTTTCAATATGGTCAATGACTGTTCGAAACAGTACTGTTGTACAATCTGTTACGTTTTTATGAACAAGTAAAATTAGGACATTAACTTTATTTGAAAATTAGTTAAATATGCTCAGATTAATAGTTGCACTTTTTTTTAAATTGTCAAAATTAGCACAGAAGGAACCGTATGTTAAACAAGACACAAAATGCGACTTTCTGGCTAAAATCCATTATACCTACATCCCCTCGGCCAAAAATCGTGGACGTAATCAACCGCTTGGGTATGACTGCCAATAAATGCATATGAATGATTCATTCCGTTATTTTTAATCTTCAACAAAAAATATGACTAGCTCTAGATTTTATTCACACCGATGTACTTGTTTTGATAGGTATTGTAGTTTGTTATCAAACAAAGGTTTAAATATTCATTGCAGTACTAAGTGACTCAAACAAAGGATGTTTAAAACTCAAAACATCTTTCGTTACAAAAAAAGATGGATGTGTTTTCAGCGAATCTTAAATAATCATATTTTCTCTTAGTATATATTTAGTGTTGTTTATTACAATAATATCAATAAACTAGTGCGTTTTGAAATAGATTGCTAAGAAAAAGTAAAGAAATACAACAAAATTATGTACTAGTATTTAGTCTATAAATTCTTAACTGATGTTTTGGGTTTGTATGCCAGTACGTCCGTAACAAGAATAATTAAGGACCATTTAAAAGTGTGTTCAAAATGCTTTACAGGATATTAAAACGATAGACATGGAAAAAGACGACAATATCACTTATGGGCACTTCTTCACACCAAAATTATATATTTCAGACAAACGAATCTAAATAAATAATAAAGATAAATAACACGGAAACTGATCGAACAAAAGAACCGAAAATCACAGGATAATTACAAATCCGGATGTTGACAAACATATACAACGCAAAACAAAAACGGAAAGCACAAAACACAAAATGAGTAACCTGAACCCAATAAAAATCATGGGTGGACTAGACGTGGTCTAGACGTGTAAGCAGTGCCAGTCGCTAATTAGACACCCTTAGATTTACTTATTGACAGTCTAGGAATAAAAAATTTCCCGGAATATCTAGAAGTAGGGTCCAAGTAAGAGGCCGACGTAGGTGTATTGCTGACGTCTTTGATTTGCTCGATAGGATAGATTGAATGCAAACGCTGACTAAATTTAGCATTGTTGAGAAACAAAATCTCGTTAATATAGCGGAATGTTAAATTAGATGACTGCAAGTGTGTTTTCTTTTTTCTTCAGCAGGCTTTCTAGGAATTTAGCCTCATAAGAGTACAAAAACAGGTAGGCGACGAGGAGAGGAGGACAATAAGTACACATTAGAATACCAAAAGTCTGTTGAAAAAACATGTTTTATAAGCATAACAAATATGTAGTCAATCAGAAAACCAACATTTGACAGATTTAGTATTCTTTTATTTAATTTAGTCATTGGTGACGAAGTAAGTTCTGTCGCGTTTAAATTTCGTCTACATCTTTTTATTCCGTATTTAAAAAAACTGCGTTTATTAAGATATTAAAGCCTTGTTTTAAGATGTAGAAAGTGTCACTGTATTTTTGAAGCCCTGTTGTTATGTTGTTTAATAGTGGCCAGGATTTTCAATAGTGGTTTGGTGGTAGACTTAGGCGACCATGCTATGAAACGTTATTGGTATGCAACATTCATTTTTTTGTGACAAAATGTCCTGGTTGAATTAAATGACAATGATGAGGCAAGGAGCCCTAAGCATTCAAGAAAATAATTATTGGTTGTATCCTGTTTATAAAGAGCGTGTTGTCTTTGTATATGTGTATAACGTTTTTCATGTTCATTGTTTTCTAGTGACACGTGCAATGTACAATCCATGGATATTTGCTATCTAGAGTGCAGCCGACGTTTATACAGCTTTTCCGTGGTAGATTTTGCACTTGTTGTTTTGTTACATTTTCCTTGTGTAGTAAACATATCCACTATAGCATTTTAAAAATACTAAATCATATTTTTCTTTAACATACATAATGTAAATAGGTAAAAGTGGACATACAACCATGGAGTTCTACTGGATTGTTTTTAGTACATGCACGAGTGATGCAATGTGAACATACAACCATGGTGTGCTACTGGAATGGTTTTAGTACATGCATGAGTGATAGAATGTGGACATACAACCATTGTGTTCTACTGGAATGTTTTTTAGTACATGCACGAGGGATGGAATGTGGACATACAACCATGGTGTTCTACTGGATTGTTTTTAGTACATGCACGAGTGATGGAATGTGAACATACAACCATGGTGTGCTACTGGAATGGTTTTAGTACATGCACGAGTGATAGAATGTGGACATACAACCATTGTGTTCTACTGGAATGTTTTTAGTACATGCACGAGGGATGGAATGTGGACATACAACCATGGTGTTCTACTGGATTGTTTTTAGTACATGCACGAGTGATGAAATGTGGACATACAACCATGGTTTTCTACTGAAATGTTGTTCAGTACACGCACGAGTGATGGAATGTGGACATACAACCATGGTGTTCTACTGGAATGTTTTTAGTACATGCACTAGTGATGAAAAGTGTTTCTATGCAATACAATATGCGGTTTATATTTAGTTGGTTTTATTGAAGGTGTTATTGCTTTAACACATTATATTTTCTTTGGTATACCTATTGCATGTGCCCCACAATATAGATACATGTGGCACGCAAATAGGGAACGACAATGATAAATTGTATTGCAGAACTATTGGTGCTATTCGTGGGGTTTATTTGTATTAAAATGAGGACAATATTCAATGATGTAGAGGCATGTCTGAATAATCACACTAGACATGTCTGAATAATCACACTGGGCCGTGGAGGGTTTCGCCGCCTATACTAATTTTAAAATCATAATTATTTATTTGTTGTTCATTTACATTTCTCTTTTTATAGGTCTGCACAGTATTAAAACTGATTTAAATAAAACGAAATTCCTGATAATATGAAACCAATCACTCCTTGAAGTTTTTCCTTTATTTAAATCGTTTTTGAAATTCCATTCTTTCATATTCGACAACAGAAGTTTTTCGAAAGCAGAATTTAAAACTACTTATACAATGATGAGTCGAAGGATGACCTTAAAAGCCTTCATACAATATCAACTACTGCATAATGTTGACACTTTTGATTTTATATTAAAATAAATGTGATATCCTGGTGTTTCAAATTAAAAATCCAAACGAACTTGAATATACATGTACGTCATTTCATGTGTATAGATGATGCATAGTCTTCAAATCCATACCATAATATGTAAAGTTGTTTTCAACAAAGCAAAAGAAAAAGAGAATACACATGCACATTTTCAAGATTAAGAAATATATCTATCACTGGAATATGATTGTTTGTTTCTACTCAATGATAAGTCTTTAACAAACGAAATGCTCCTCTTGCGAAGTAAATTTTATAAACTTGAAATCTATACCAAGATGTGCACATATAATACCTCACAATGATTTTAATAATATTTGAAGCAAAGCAAAACATTTTTTGCGTATTTTCTGAGCATTAATTTTAGTTGGTGACAATATTCTTCCCAAACGTTTTCTAGCTCAAGTACTTTGAAATAATCTCTAAAATTGATTGAGAATTGATTGGTTTTTCTCTTAGCATAGAGCTAAACGCAACTGTAAGCCATGTTTTCGCTATATTGAACGTCGAGTTTTTATTCGGGAGGAGAAGAAGTTAGACCGGGTAAAAGTCCGACTTTAATATAAAAAACTGGAAATTAAGTTGAGATTCATGCATGCCCTGTCCGTACGTACGCTCGAAGCCGCAACCGCACCGTTGACAGGAAGGTTTTCAATTATTGATGACTAGCTACCTAAATAAATCGGCCACCAAGACCTCAGATAGGAATTGATCCATTTTAGCAAAATTAAAATAAAAATGCAAGCTAACAGTTATGAGCACCAAAATGTTAACTAAACACCATATATGTAGAAAAGATGGTTGATTCATGTTAAACGTCGATGTTTCGTCATAAACATAGTCAAAACAATAAATCGACTTCTTTGTATGTTCCAAACAAGGTTTTGCATTACTGGTGAAGTTGTGATTTCCACAGAAAGATGGTGTGCAGATTTCTTAACGGTCATTAAATCTATGTACACTGAAAAGTATTGAAACAATCGACTAACTTAGTTTAAAAAATTTCTGCGTTTGGTTTTTTTAATTAAGAAGGACCATCTTTTATTTTATATTGCAGAAGTGACTCGACAGCCCCTTTTATGTACATGTAAATGTAGTAAGTATTGCGCTAATGTTGAATAAAGAGTACGACTTCGGATTTAATTTTGTTAGTAAATAATTATAAAATATGGTTCTAATTGGCTAATTGTCTTCATAGCAGAATAATATTGTTCTTTACTTAGTTTGCTTGTTTTAACATATAGCAAGAGCATTAATTTGGCGTACATTTATGAAAAAAACATGAAAAAAGATTGTTTGCCGCAGACGGAAATTCGGAGTTTGTCTCGATTTATACATTTCAGGATCATCAAGACATAAGTTTGATCTGCAGGATATACATATGTGCTGTAAGCATAATTCAAGTAGTTCATTTTTAAAATTAGATCACGTAACACAATTTTCCAAAATAACGTAATTGTGTGGGTATTCGCATGACGTTAACAACATATCCAAATTTATCTCTGTTTCATATTTGCACTTGTTCAAAGACTACCCGTTGTAAAGATCAAGTACTTCTTATGGAGAAATTAATTGACACATTGCATGATATGAGATGTTTGTTTTAAGTGTTTACTGCTCACATGTGAATTATGTCAATACGCAATTTATACTTATAAACGTGCATCTAGACGCGTAATTATAAGCGAATAACTACGAAAACAATACAAAGCTGTCATTTTGTTTCAAATACCAAATAAATGTAACTTACAAATCCTTAGCGATCAATTCGTTCTTACCATTTTATCCAAACAAGTTTACACTAAACGACATTGGTACAAAGACATAAGTTATGATGGCTGCTTACCGCGTCCATTAGTGGCGGATAAAAGATGTGAACGTTATTATATAACTAATTTGCAAAATACCAGATACAATGCGAGTCAAAATCCATTTTAAATATCTGAAATTGTGTTAATGCCACTACAACAGTATAAGCAAAAATGTGTTTTACTGTGGAAAAGAAAATGTTTTGTTTTCAGTTTTTTTCAATTTCCCCCACGCCATTTATTGTAACTGATACTATATCTGAGAATGTTTGGGAGATATGAGACACGACTTTTGGTTAACATCATGAGGATTGTATTTTAATCATTAGCACAATCTAAGTCGATTATAACCCAGTTGAATCCTTTAGCATATTTATAATTCTTATAAATAAGTTTCAATAGTAATAATCGTTTAAGTTATGCAGACATATGTTTGCGTTGACTCGTGAACGTGCTTAATTTTATGAAGGTTATATACTTATACATCCTATCCTAATTGATTTTCCGTTAATTTACTTTTTTAAAGAATGTTCTTCAAGTATACTATATACTATAGCCTATGCTTTGAATCGTTCAAATAGAAAAGCAACCATTACAATATTGATAGTATAAAAAGTCCGTTGGTACTCCTTTTTATACTAGAATACTCTACAATTTTGTGAGTTCTTTTAAAACTCTACAGGTAACGTAAATCTAACACTGTTGTTGTTTTGACCACATTATTTGGAAAATTCGATTTTATTTTTAAAAAGTGTTTAGACGCCAATTACGTAATACATAAAAAAACATCAACAAAATATTACATTTAATGTAAAGACATGCACGAGATCACACTCGTTTAAAAAATGTTTAACTGTATTAGGAGACGTCATATGTTCTCGCTGTTGTGGTATTAAACTTTTAATTTGTTGAAAGCAAATAGTCGAGAAGCAAAAAATTCAGAATTATTACATGACAAAACTATTATTCAAGTAATCGCGTTAAAAAATTTGCTTTCCACGTAAGAATCATTTTCTCTTGTACACTTTTTCAAATGTCCCCTTTTGATATTCTTTTCAATTTTCCTGCCATACTATTATTTCGCATGCGATTCTAAAGTGTGTTCGTGAAAATGCAAATGTCTTGTGACTATTTGATACTTTTAATTACTTCCAAAGGCAGACGAGATAAAAACATTTCTTTGAGGTTATCTTAGTTAAATAGGTCCAAATAAAATGAAATAAGTCTACGATTTGCTTTATTGTCCTCAATTTAATTTAAAAAAGACTAAATGAGAGTATAAACAGTTTATTTCTTTTTTCACCTCCCCCTTTTATTGTATTGTACTTTTGCATGGTCTTTAAACTAGTCAGCTAACAATAACACAAAACATACTTGTAATATGCACAACACAATAATAAGGGTTAAACACGGCAATTCAATGATACAAATCTTCAAAATGTGCACCAGGTAACTACTTTGCAGCACATAAGTATTTGAATATAAGTAAAAAGTATAAGTCATGTAAATAAAATGACGCAAACTGCCTAAAGCTGAATATTTTAAATTAAAAATAAATTCTGCTACATTCACTTTTCACCATAAATAGGACCATCGTAACATCCGGCGAAATTAGTTTTATTAATGCCAAGAATAAGACAATAAACCGACGATTCATTCTAAAAATAGGATAGAATGACCGAAAATTTAGTGTTATGGTCATAATTATGAATTAAAGTTCTGCTATCGAATTTGCTGTTTTTACGACTTAAATTGTACACTCTATTCAATGCATGCAATAATTCTTGTGGCGTTTAATTTTGTATCTGCTCTGGGTCGGAGTTGTTTATCTTATGTAGCATATAATTAAAGATTTTATAATTGATACGACTTTTGTTGTAAGAAACATATACCGTATAAGTGTTTTTTCGCAGTGATCTAATTTTCAATGTATATTCGCGGCGGTAAAAAATGGAACGCAAAAATATTAGCGCGCGAAATATAAGAAAAAACTATAGAGTTATTCATTCTTTTTACGGAACGCGAAAATTACATAACGCCAAAATAAAGCCCCATATTTTTTTAACAAAAACGCCAAATTTTCCCATTACAAAAAACCCACTTATACAGTATATTGCACGTTCCGTAGTGATGTGTATTATTTCTCCGAAATGTATTTATGATTATAATATTATGTACTGTCACAATTAATTTATGCTTTTGTTAACTAACAATATTTACCATACAACTCACTTTTATATGGCTGTTTAAGCGAGGTTTTTCATTAGGTAAAACGCCGCATATTTAAATTTATGAGGTGCTAATCTTTCACGCTAAGGTAAACAACATGGGATCAAACAGTACGTTAAATAGATATATCTCCAAACAACTATGTCATAAGTTTCAAGCTATTTAATAACACATCAGTGAACTTTAATTTCAGATCTTGATTTAAATCAACTATGATTTAAATCACCTTTGAAGATTTAAAATAAATGTAAGAAATGAGTAAAACTTTATTGTTACAACAGTGATTTTATCTTTTTTCTATAATTCGCCGTTAATTTAATTCACTGCAAATAGCAAGAACACCGACTAAATACAAAACACCCTCATGGCTAAAATAAATATATAGATATCCAGATTCAAACAAAACACAAACTAAAATAAAAATATAAACTGAGTAACCTGAACCTTATAAATGTCACGGGTGCACTCAAGTGCTTCGGTCGAGTCAGCAATATTTGATCTAGTTTACACCTGTCGATTAAAACATCTTTGTTATTTGCATAGATATTTAAAATACATTTTTAATCTCAAAGAAAACACTTACTTGTCTTTATTTATAACTCAAGGTTTACTATTTTAAAAGCGAAGAGTAATTCACCGGTTAGTATTCAGTGTATTAAGTTTATTTTTATGTTCTGCGTTTGTTCTTATTACAAATTGTATCCTTAATTAATTTTTTATATTGCTTTATACATAGCGCTTTTCTATGACAATTCTGATTTTTATAACACGCTTACACATTCAGATGCAAAGATACTTTACAATATTAATTGCTAAATATGTACTATTGAGCAGAACAAATGTCAATGCTACTTTTGTTTTTAACTTATAATCTGTTTATATCTATTCTACTTGCATTTCGCATAGGAATTGATTTTCGTTCCAAAAACATTAAGAGTGAGATAATATAATACCAAATGGCGTTTTTATAATAAACATATAATATTTTTTTAAATAACGCACTAAAATATCTGAACTCTTTACTAACGTTCAAAATAAGCACATCTTATTTTATTTATTTATCCTGAATTGATCTATTAGTCATACTTTACGTCGAAGGTTACAGGTAATATAATACCTAATCATTTAAGATGATTTTGTATTTATTTGGCAGTTCATACCAAAGTGGTTAAATAATGTCGGCAATAGAATTTTGGGATAGAAAAAGAACAAGATTTTTAGTGCGTTCTGTAGACTTAATAATTCTGTTGAAAACATTTAAAAATTATTTCCATAACAAATCCAACAAATCAATATTTTAACAAAATATGATTAATATATTATTTATACTTTTTCACAAACACCAATCCAACTAAATTGAAAACCACACCTTTCATCAATACCTGACAATGACATGACGGTGCAGAACAAAATTATAAATAGATAACAGTATTCAAAGGTAAATATTATGATGGCTAAATATATTGTAAAAGTTTAATTTTTTTAACTGTATCATGTTAAATTTACTCCAAAATCTCAGTCGTAATGTTTGTGTTATCTTTTTTCTCAAAACACTTATCAACATGTATTATAAATGTGATATGATAAGAAAATGCGAATATATATATATATGTTTACGGGTGGGAGTAATATAATCTGTTTGACCCTAAATAGATATCACCAACATTCAAAACTTTGCAAATAAGACGAATCTGATCTTTAGATGTACACAGGTTAAATATGATCTGCAATTGTTGAAACTTTCCATTTTAATTAAATCTTTGTTTAATTTTAAATTTGTTGTTAAATGTTATTTGTAACGGTACACACACCAAATTGTCTTGTACTTAAATCATACAACATGTACAGTCAGGCGGTACGTGTGCATGTGCATTACTGTCGATTGATTCCATGCACTGTCAAAAGTTAGAATGATTATATACATTCACTGTATAATTTAACAATTGAATCAAAGATAAGAGACTGTGAAGACTAAATGTACTTATTTTTTGTTGATAGTCAAACAATGAAACTATATATAATATTATATGTAACAAATGATAACAAATGAGTCTCAACAGGTATGTTTAACCATTAAATTATTAAAATACTACCATAGTTTATAAATGTCTCATTAACATGTGTATTCGTATGCATGTAACTTCAAACAAATAGATATTCTCATAACTACACATCTAGCTAAGTCATTTCAATCTAAATGTGTGACGATTGACGTTTCAATTATTCAAATAATACCCATGTAAAGTTTATGCTTATACCGCCTAGTTTTAGTTTTGTGCAGAAAAGTAAAGACACACCGTCAAAAAAAGAAACATCTGCCTAGTATTTACTACTTTGTATATCAAACAATACAAGAATTTTTGAACAAAGTATGTACAATTACACTTTTTAAGGTGCATCATCTTGCATATTTAATTCTGATTTACTAAGAAAATATTTCAAAGATCAAAGATTTGTTAAAGATTCCATTATTCTTCAATTATCTGCATGTGTTCTGAGAGAAGTATGTTTAACAACACAACACACAATTATAGAAGTATATGGAATGATCACAATATCCAATCATCATCAACAACAGTTTGACAGTAATTTACATAAGATTCTTGAAAATTTGTAAACGCCTTACCAAAAAATTTGATTTAACTCAGAACTATGTATTGTGTAATTGGTCTGTAAGTTTAACAATTAGGTTATAGTTGAGTACTGCTGATGGAGGTTGAGATTTATTGGTCATTTGAATCGAATTGTGTTGTCCAGTTGAGGTACGTTTACTCCAAATAACAGTGATTGTTTGTAAATTGATAAATCGTAAAAGGTAGGGAGTTCTGATGTGATAAAATTGAAACAAAACACTTTCATTATTGTTATATTTAAATAAATGTGTTGTTCTTTTAGAATAATACACTTATTAACCTTCTACATTTAAAAATGAACTTTAACATTATTATTAACTGTTCCAATTTCATCTGCGATTATAATTCTGTTGACCTATATGACTAAATTTTAGCAATGTTACACCGATTTCACCACGTGACAGAAACACGGGAATTGAACTTTGCTGTTGAATAAAATGCAGGCATATGCACAATAGTGTAAAAAAAAATCTAAGAAACCAACACAAAAGTCTAGCAATATCTGAACACGCTCGATCGTATGACGTCATCTACACATTACAGAAAGGCGTTAAAATACTAGATTTAGAGAAAGAAAAAACTGTATCGTATTTAATTATACTATTATAATTATAAATTTTTTTACCATATTGTATATAAAAGTCTTTACTTGTTTAAATTAGATTTCAATATTCACTCTCAAAATGTGTGCATACCCTCAGCAGAATTAAACATACACCTTTGAGACACCATGACACCTATTCCCTTGCATTACGTCAAACTATTTAGATAACTCATCCAAAGCCGCTATAAAATATGGATTTCTGCATATATGTAAGTATAGAAGTGTAAATTGATCTGAAATTATTTTCTATAGAATGAAAACGTTCCTTGTCATAGAGTGACAGTACGTAAAATATGTTCATACATTAAAGTATTGAGAAAACTATTTTTTATCTTCTCAGCAGATTTATTGGCATCAGACAGGGTGAATGCATTATCAGGATTTAATTGGTATACTTTCGATTTTATCTTTCCCTCGCCCAAAAGAACAAAATAAACTTCAAATCCTCACACTTTTACAATATTATTGTCAATATACATTAATAACTTTCGTTTAGTAACTGACACTGATACATTTCTACTATGTATTCAATACTTGTGTTAAAGGTGAAACGATTATAATCAAATGTGTATTAGACTGCTTTAGATTTAAGCACGGTTCTTGTTATATTTAACCTTTTATTTATTATCGCAAAGATATCAGTTACAATAAGACAGGTGTGGTTTGTTAAACGTTTACCTTTATGTCGTAAAAAAGATTGAAACAGATAACACACTGACAATATATTTCTTAAGGACTAAACATGAAATCAATGCTATCAGTCAAAATAGTCTGTTGTTATGCATTTTACCAAACATTTACTTTGTTCTACAAGTGGTAGTTTACAAACAAAAGCTTTTCGTTTGTGGTTTTTTCCTTAATTACTTTCATTGATTGATTGATTGATTGGAAGTTTGCTATAAGTTCCACAAACAATACTATGTTTAAAGATATAATCTGGACACGAACAAGTTAACAGATAATAAATAAACAGGGATACGGGTGGACCAACGGTCAACATTTTGACTTCCTTTAAAAAACGTATGAAGCATTGGGTAGGAATGAAGACATTATTTTGTGGTAGTGCAAAAGCCTACTCTTTTAGATATCTAGAGAGGTCTTAACAAAGCAAAAATGTTGACACTCCTCGAACACAGCACCCACAATGGTTTGTGTCAAGGCTTTCCATAATCTTAGCTTTCCTACCTCATCTGAAACATATGGACTCTCCTTCGGTCCCACAAACCCCTACAGTTACAGTATTATTAAAAGTTAAGCATATGATATGTATTTGTGTCTGGTAAACATCTGCAGATAGATGCCTGTCGATCTAGATCTAGTTGCAGACTTCCAAAAATTATTGTTTTTTATGAAAAGGGTATAATGCAAAATAATGATTAGTATAACGTGTAGTTTTTAGTTAAGATGGTAATATTCTCATTATTAAGTCGCCGACCACGAAGTGTCAGGCGACTTATTGTTTTTACTCCGTTTCTTATTATTATTATTATTATTTTCATATTTCTTATGTTTTCCCCTCGCAATGTTGTCCGGACGTTTTCTCGCTCATCTTTTAACCGATCGAAATGAAACTTGGCCAACTGAAAGCTCATGTTATGAAGTTGTGCTCTTGACTTTTAGTTCCCTCTACTGGGTCAAAAGTGCGGAACGGGAGGCGACTTCAACGTTTCGTGAAACGTAAATTTTAATTTAATCATATCTTTCTTGTGTATTGTTTGACCTATCGTAGGAATCAGTTATAAAAATATACATACATTTGCACTATTTTTACACGACATGTATCATGTACAATGTTCAGCTCTCCGTTGTGACTTAAATTTGTTTTCAACGCTATAGTTTTGTTTTTGGTATTATTTTGCTTCTCTTTTGCAACAATTTAAAAATGGGTATTATTTCATTTTGCATATCCAATTATTTTTTTATAAAGCCCCCTTGTATGAAACAAGGTTACTTGCTATATATTATACGTTCCGAAATATTTTGTATATTCTTTTCACAAATATGTGGTTATGGATATATGGTCGCGATGAAACATTTTTGTTATATTTTTAAAAAAACTCTACTGACTTATAGTTTTTAGTGTTTGCGGTTTTTTTTATAAAACGCAGTGGCTTTTAAATTAATGGTGCTAATGTTTTAAGCCAAGGTAAATATTATGAGGTCAACGTTCAAAACCTGCTATTTCATAGAAAGAACCATGATCGAATAATTGCCGAAAATCAAGGAAACATTGGGCGTTTGAAGTTTTAGTTTTTCTTGGGTAAGCATTATTTTGATAATATACCGTAATGCACTTCTGTCATTGCATAAAGCCAAACTAGATAAACCATATAAATCCTAAATAATATTCCATAAGCAATGTTTATTTGTTTAGCTAAATGTGCCTTTTAAGGAAACATTGTATCTACTAATGTGTATGCAAAGAGCTCAAACATTTTGTCCACCATGGACAATTTTAGGTTCAAACTGTGCTGTTTAAGATATCGTTAGCTAACAATGTACTTAAAAGAGAAATAGCAAAATGTCATATTAATATGTTATAATTGCAAATTACATTTATATTAAGTGGATGATATTTAGTTTTTATACAATCTGCCTACTCATAACGACCCATCATAGATCTTACCACCATTCAAATCGTTTTACTTTAGACAAATGAGATCTTTAGTGTGGTAAATTGAACGGTTAGTAAGAGCAATATATGTTACAAAAAAAAAAAATAAAATAGTGTTTGGTTTGCACTTGTTGAAACTGTTTCAATAGGATTTTTTTTGCCACATGTTATCTTGTTTATAAAAATGCAATATTTTAAATGTTACTAAATCATGCAAACAATAAAGGTTGCTAAAGTGGAAAATGACAGCATAATATTTCCTAAGATTTTTTGTTTTGTGTATATGTAAGATCAGAGAGGGACATCGCTGGCCATGTGGTTAAAGTCGATTATCTACTGGTCTGTCAACACCGAGGTTGCAATGCAGGCGGGTGTACTCGACTCCAATATAAATTGACAAGAAATGCCAGGTTCCTTACAGCAGTATGTAGTAAAGAACTGCAATGAGCCTACTATTCGTTGAAACCTTAAGCCGTCTTTATCTTCAAAACAGGTTATACATTAATATCTGATGTCAGGCTCAACGTATTAATAACTGACAAAAACTCAACAAAAGGGCCTGCTCTATCCACCACGTGGTGACTCGCTTGGCAGATCTGTGGATTAAGCACTGGAAACCCACTCTTTATGGTGTAAGAGAGCAATTGGAGACTCTGACAATCATATACATAAATCTACAAGACGTCCATGAAAATGATAATTAGTAGTAGCAATTCTACGTTGGTTTACTAGTGTATGGATTTCAATATACTTTTGGTGAACGTTAACTGTCTATGTGTTTTTATTCAATGAAGTGACTTGTGGGTATTTCCATATTAAAGGTTAAATTTTGTTGTTATGATTTTTAGACATAGTTATCAACCCCATTTGTAACTCACCCCATTTCGTTCGTCGATTGTAATTAATAAAACATTAACTTAAAACAACAATATATTATTTATGCTGTATCGTTATTTTCCACAATCAATTTATACATCGAGCTCAGTGCAGTAATAATTAATTTTGTGTTGGCATACCTATAACAAATTTATTTTAAAGAACTGAAGACACTTTTGGTACTTACCAATATGACGTTGCGTGTTTATATTAATTATCGTTATCACTTATTGATGAGCCACCTGAAAGATTTCACCCTTTGACATTCTAAATTACACTTTAAATGGTTTGGTATGATTGGTTCAAATAAAAGACATGTGTTTTAAGGAAAACATATATTTTACTATTTCGTTTTATCTCTTTGTTTGGTTTGCGTGTAGATTGTAAAGATAACACAATTTTACAGTTTAAATACTTTCTGAATAAGAATAATATTGTAATATAAATTTGGTATATGTAGTCATAAAATGACCCTCATTAAGTATCTAGCTCAGGTATTATTTTTGTATGGAAAACGACTGTCAATTTTCGATAATAGTTTAAATATATTATCAGTTATTTACCATCCATTTTTGCGTATGTCATCTTTTACACTTCCATAAAAATTGGTTCTTTAAGCAATTCCATTTTTGTCATGTCCTGATTAAGTTTTCGTTTGTTTCACTTGTTTATTGAAACACTCATGTAAAACGAGAAATGGCAATTAAACTGACCGAACGTCAAAAACCAATTGCAAATTTAGATTCACAACAACATATACATATGACACAAAACTAAAACATAAATTTAAAAATAGAAGGTAAATAATCAAATATTTATTAATCATACTTTGCTTTTAAGTTGTGTTTTTATTTATATTGTATAATTTTGCAAATTACAAAGATGAAACCACACCGAAGAATTTTTTGGTATAACTCTCAGATATTTGTCTCTATCGTTTTGAGTGTTTTTTTTTCAGAACACTTTTAGCTTTAGGTCATAGTTATGGAACAATAAATGTGAAAATCTTCATATAACATATACAATTAATCATAGTATTGTTCTATTTTCCAATTTTACAGGCGTCAATTAACAGATAACAATATGAGGCATGGAAACCAACCAAACAACAAGATATAGACAAACATATCCAACGAAAAACAAATAACCAAAAACTAAACATAAAATAAGTATTCCAAACACAATAAAAATCGTGAGTGTACCCAGATGCTCTAGACATGTAAGAATGGTCTGATTCTAATTGAACACCATTATAGTTACTCATTTTTATATTATCTTGTTCCGCGCACGAGTTTAATCTGATGCTTTATTCGGCACGAGTGATCATATTTTGGATATTCACGATGCCCAATTGATTATCCTATTTATTATATAGATCAAAATTGTTTTCGTAAAATTTTCATGCTTAATCCTAAATTTTATGAACGACGGATGAATATCTGTATAGTACAAAATCATTGTGACGTTTTGGCGGGAAAAAACCCGAGAGTGAAAATAAACGATAATTTTCACATGTGATTTACCGTGATTTCTGTCACTCGGAAAATTCGATATTTCATCTCTATCTATATAATAAAGGAATATCTCAGCGAAAATGTCTAATCGTATTTGCGAGATCTATTTTACATAAGAATCAATTAAGTTATGGTGACGGCAGAACTTTTAAAAGGATAACATCAACCCAGGTACAACACACACTTGTTTGAACAGCAGTAGAAGGTCTAGAAAATTGGAATACCAATAGCATACTGTATTATTTGTGAAATATACTAACAATACACTGGAGCTGCTGGAATGTTGCTATAGATAAACAGGGAGTTGACAATTAGAAAGCCAATGCATTTGTCGTAGGGTTTAGTTGCAATTTTCACGCATCTATTTCCGTATATTTGTCTAAGTTATTTTGTGGTGATTTTAATTTCTATCTCAAATGGATATATAAGCTACAAAAAGTCATCGAATTCAGCATTGATCAGGGCAAAACGTCGTAAATATGGCGGAATATGCAATTAAAGGTCTGGGACAGTCTTAAAAATCTTTTTTATATTTTTGCAGCAGGTCTTCTAGGAACTCATCCTTATAAAAGTACAAAAACAGGTCACCGAGGTAATGAGCTCACTGATTATCCATGAAAATACGAACAGTTTTTTGACAAACATGTTCTCCAAACATGAGAAATATGTTGTGTATTAGACAATCTAACATTGGGCAGATTAAATCTTCAGTATATTTATTATTTGATTGGGTATCACTGATAAAGAAGTTCTGTCGTGCCTAATTACCAGGTATTCATATAGCCTCATTCTTTGTATTTTGTTATTTTGGAAATCATTTAACACCTAGTTTAAATGTGGTTTTAAGTTTCATTTGATGGATGGCCGTGTAGAGTGTCTAGAAATCTAGAGTTTTAATGCTGTTACGTTTGGTAAAAGATCTATAGTAAGTGTTGACGTATTCTGGAGAGGGTTTTTTGCGTGACAAATGAAAATTGCTTACCGCGAACGGTTCAGCTTATGCTTAGTAGATCAGGAAGGGTACCTTTTGAAATCAACAATTATTTCCTAAAGATATTCAGCGTTTCGAAATATGGCAGTTTTAAATTTTTTATCGGGCAATTTTCCATACTAAAATTTAACTTAATTATAACGGAAATGTTCTTTAGGAACAATCGATTGTTATCTATTCGAAATCTATCGGGTGATGTCGTCTGCAGTTAAGGCGGGAAAAATCTCGCGGTGTGTGCGAATACCATTGAACGTCACAAAAGCAGATGAACATTTGTAAACGACGTAAAGTCCCTTTAGAAACAAAAATGGCTGAGATATTATGCAAAATTCCCGTAGCAAAAGTCAATGACGATTTGTAACAACTAATCAACAGAGGCATAGAATAAATCATGGATAAATACGCGTATCTAAATCTTTTCTACTGGAGTTTTGTTATAAAAAGGTAAAATATAAAATAATTTAAAAAATGCAAGCAAACAAATTTTTCCGGGGTGTGGCATTCAGTATTGAACTTGTATAGCTGTTTGTCAGGTCTTTGCATATTTAACATCCACATTTCATTTATGCCACTCCTGGAATAGAAAGTGTCATTGTACTTGACGCCCATTTCAATTGCTGTTAAAAGATATCACATGAGTTTTAATAGAGGTTTCGTGGTACACATTTTATAATGACACGCTCTTTTGATGGAAATTTTGGTAGCCATTACAACGAGTGTAAATCACATTCTTCGACTTGAAAATGCAGACCAGACGATGCCGATTTCTGCATCCAGGATTCTTTTTTGAAGTGTAGTCAATATGTAAGCAAGATTGCCAAGTGCACACCCCTTCCTTATTCATTTGTTGAACACTTTGTATAATGTGTCTTGTTCATACTCATAATGTTGTTATTGCCTTATCTGCTAGTACAACAACTGATGTGTGATGAATGTCGGACAATTTGTTAACAGCATCTATGTTTCTGAAGAATAACTATGCTTTAGTACCCATACAGTTTCTTAAACTACCCTTTGTTATTTGAGTCAATTACCTCCATGTGTTTACCTGCTCGAATATCTGCCTGGCCGTTTTGATTTGCTCATTTTCTTGCCTATATAAATTATCGCATATTGTGGACAATGATATCATGTCTTTGTATAACTTTTTTATAATTGTGCATACACATCGAATTTGTGTCTAAAAAGTGTTTACCATGGACCGTATGGAAGGTTTGATTGAGATCACCTACCTTAAATTGTTTTCCTTTTAAACATCTTTTGTCGTATTCCGGGTATAACTCAAAATATGTTTTTAAAAATTTTTATTATTAAGGTTCATACGAAATAAATTTATTCTTTTCTACAAAATAAATGATCTGATTATGTTGGCTCTACCCTTTACAACGTTTGCTTAAACATTGTATATTTGATTCGTGGAGAATTAAATTTGATTTTTCATAAAGGATTCAGACTTGATGATTCATCAATTTACAAAAACGCAATTCAAATGGTTTCAATCCAAACCAAAGTATATTCAGTTTTATTTCTATAGAAAGTACAAATTTACCACTCCTATTTAGTAGTTTAGTAGAAAAAAGCGCATGCACATCGACGAGTTCAGTATTCCTTTAAATGTGATCTGTAACATAATGTATTACTAATAACTGATCAATTCTATTAAACGATTCTTTTAACTATGCTTACTTTAGATTCGTAGTTATTAACATGTTTCAGCAAAATGCATCTACACTTAAATACCAATACAAATTAATGACTGTTTAGTGCGTTGTATTTTTGTTTTTGTTATAACATGTTTGCGAATAAACCTTGTCTTTTGTCTATATATATATTAAAGGTTTGCAAGACTTCTAACATACCTTAAAAATTTAGACTTATTTAAGTTCTTTTGTTGAACTCTAGGAATTACAAGACTTCTTTTACCTAAACTTTATAAAACATTTTCCAAAAAGATAAGATAAAAAGTATTTGATCAATAATGATTCGCAAGGTATAGACTTTTAAATTTTCAATGTCGTGTGAAATATTAAATTCTGTTGACTCGACATTTAAATTCACTTATGTTAAAATTGATTAGATTGAGTATCAATTGTCTTTCATAGAATAAAACCCAAAGGCAAACTAGATGAATCATAACTTTATAAATAGGCAATTCATAATTATTTATTTAATACGAACAATATGGTATCAAGTTTCAAGTTTATACAAAAAATATGTACAATGTTAACTAATTAGACAAATCGCATAATCATGTTATATATTATAACATAAAGACTTGCTAATTAAGATACCATGGACATATTGAATGATTGTCAGTGTTTAACTTCTTACTCAGGAAAACGATAAATTGTTAACATGAAAAATGGGAAATCATTCACTAAAAGTCCAATGTTTATAAACTGCATTTATATGAAAACATTCTTCATTAAAAAAGATGCCTATATAAGCACTTAAAATGTTGAAACTTGTATTTATGTAAATGATGTTCTCACGGAAATGAAACATAATATGAACAATACGCAATGATAATACTGCGTTACTGCATGAATTGTATTCTGAATACTCACTGCAAATAATACTTAAAAGTTTAACGTCTTGATCAAAACTATATATGACCTGTTTATATATATGTATGATAAAAAGAATTAAATATGCTGCACTTCACTTTTTATGATTTATATGGTTAATAAAAAATTACAGAATACAATTGCATGATGAGTATGCTAGAAATCTTATATGTACACACTTAATGAAGTGTTGTGTTATCGACTGTATGTTACAATCCTTTAAGGTGTCCTTTGTATGTTTAAATAGCAACTTGGGAAACTACCTGTAAAAATTTAGAAATTGGGAACATATTATTGCGTACGTATATGTAATATAAACTCGCGATATAATATTCATAAGTCATTTAAAAAAACGTGGTAATTGTGGTTAAGTTTTGGGGACTCCATAAACAGTGTGGTAAGTTATTACGGCTTTATTAAACGTTGATTCCTTTCATATTGAATGTCGGTGAAATTAGCTAAACAGCTTTTTAGGTAACATTTTATGCATTTACTTTATTGGTTTATCTGTAAATTGCAGGAGGGCAAAGAAACAAAGAATATGATTTGAAACGGATGTTCTGAATATATTCAATTCAGATGAGGCTGTGAAAGTATTAATTATCAGTCCAGTCACGGTTAGACGATGCCTTTGCAATATTGCACTAATTTACTGTTGTTTGTCAAAAAACCCGTTGTACTTCAAAGGAAAGTTGACAACGCGCAATACACTTTTAACTTTATAACCAACTCACCCATCTTGTTTTATTATTACAGATCTAATGTACCTATGGCATTCTATGATTTCGTAGCATTGCTTTTTGCCTTCACTATAATCTGTGCTCAACAACCAGGTAAAAATGATGAAAAATTAAATGTTATTTATGCTATATCGTTCCACTTGAAATCTGTATATTGTAATGGGAAAATATTTTCAGTACATGATTTACTTTTAAAGTCCCTATTACTTTGAATGCATTAGTTTAAAATTCGTGGTTTCATACAAGGTCAAATCTATATGAGATTATAATTTACTTTTGCTTGGATAAGACCACTTCGTTTTTGTTTGAATCTACTTTTTCAACAACTATTTGATTAAAGAAAACAATAAATTAAAAAAATGGAAAAAACTAATTCATACTTATATACAGATGAATATCTGCAAGATTAAAAAAAAGCCGGCTACAAAATTTATTAATAGTGTTATTTTGCTTGACTGGCGGCATTCTTTAAAGTAAATTTAATGTATTCATATATCATAAACTTGATAACCAATACGCAACGATGTGTTTTTATTTCCTTTGCAATATTTCATCTATTGTAAGTCTAGCGTACACGTAGTAATTCTAGTAACCTTAGTATCTTTGATGACCTTTTATTATTTTATTTAAAGTTTTGCAAAAAATATGTTTGATTACATATTAGGAACAAACTATAGAGATTATTGGTTGTTTTATGACAGCATTGGTAGACGTGAAAAGTAAGCCGATTATATTTGGAGATATCGTCGTTATCAGATGTATGGTACCGAATGAACAATGCCGATCTGATACTATAGATTACAGACTATGGAAACGAGAGGAGAATAATGAATTACTGTGCGTGAATGGGATTTGCCCTAAATCTGAGAAGTATAGTATGGCATCCTCTAATGCTACATTCGGTTTTGAGTTATTTATTCACAATTTTAGTGCTAATGACATTAACTTTTCATATTTGTGCCAATGTAGATTCGATGTCTTCAAAATAAACCTTTCATTAGAAGCAATTGAAGCTTACAGTGAGTACCTTTCTTAGTTATAATAAAGGAACGTGCAAACATAATATCATTGGACTATAATTTTCTCAAAGCAATGAATTCCTTTGGAACATTTATATTCTTCACTTAGAGAAGTTACAATTTGAGTAAATAGATACAAACAAATACGTACACATTTTTAGTGGGCCCTTTTGGACACAAAATGGAAATAAAATTCTTTTAATTGCTTTGACATTAAAAAAATAGCGATATACATAATAATAGTATTTTATTCTTCAATAATTGCATACACAATAAATTAGACCAAAACATTTTTGTTCCATTTGGCAACGTCTACTGGTACCATTGTCCTTACTTCTTACGAAATTCAGTATTCTGTTCTGGTTTACGACTTATTGTAAATTGCGATATTTGTCAGCTATTTCTGCAATACACGTAGAAGTTTTGAGTAAAAAATCGGCAAAAATGCATGGATTTCATATTTTTCATTAGTGTAAATTTTTTTAAGGGTTGCAAGATAAAAACAATATTCGTACCTTTTCAAAAAATATAACTTGTTTTGTACAGGTGAGAAATGCTAGTCAAGAGCTCGAATTTCTATCTATTTTCTATTTCTAAGGTTCGTACAAAAAAAGGTCATATTGTTTTAAATGATATGGATACTGACTATATAAGATGAATGAAATTTTTATAATGTAAATGTATATTTTTGGCAGAATTCCCCTCACAAAATACAACAATAGACTCAAGCATGCTTACCGGCGAAGGCTTGTTGGTAAATCTAACTTTACAAGAAGTAAGACCGATACCGAACTGCTATATTTATTATACGGTAAGACAATAGAATGATGAAAAGTAAAATAAAAAAACAAAAGCGAACCCTTGCATGTGATTTTAATTTTTGTAAGTGGATCCTTAAGTCTCGGTTAATAGTAAGTTACGGACAAATGGACAAAAGGAAGCAACGATAACTGTAAATATAAACACGTGCGTCTATAAATACCTTATTTTAAACCCGGACTATTTTATTTAAAGAACATTATTTTAAAAGCTGAAAATGGAACTTTTCATCTTGTATTACGGTAGTTAAAGATCAGCTAGTTCATTTCTCACCATTGTTCGTTTTAAGGATGAATTGATTGCCGGTCCAATTCCGTTCCATGCGACGTCTACTGGTATATTTAGTACAGCGTATTGGAACGAACTTATTCCAATGAAGCATACTGAATGCAATGGTAAAATGGAAGTGATATGTAACGTACTATCCCGCAAAATAATCCTCGTCGAAAAGTACTTTGAGTACTGCAAAGGTGGGTTTCACATGTTTCAAATTAACTTATATAATTTTTATTAAGGTTTGACATTGCTATATAAGAAAAGTCAAACTGAATTAAATCGCATTATTTGTTTCAAAACACAATATAACACATACCTTTCGGTATATACAGTAAAATTAATCTCATAATTTAAAGTAGGATTCAACATTTATTAGAGGTATGCGTAAACAAATTACAGTTTATTGATAACGTGTATCGTTTGATTTGTTATGTCTTATATTATAGGACATGTTTCGAACGAAATAATTATAAGTGTTCTGACAATTACCGGAAGTTTTGTGTTGGTCCTTCTAATAGTCATTTTTTACAGAGTAAATAAACAAAGTAAGTAATAAATAAAGTTAACTAGTCATTTTAGAATAAATGTACTGCAAAATCAATAAAATGTTTTTTTACAGTTACTTTAACATTCAACAAACGATAGCTTAAAATTCCTACATATCAAATATATATTTCCTTTTCTTCATATTGGATGTATGTCTGCTACTTTGTTTTTATTCTTTTTAACGTATATATTATTAATCGAAATGACTTGATATAATGCAATTTTTTGTCTTTGATTTTTGTTTTTGTCTATCTCTTGGTTCATTTAAGGGTCAGTTAGGTTACTGTAGTTTATTAAACCAATTTTACAACAGTGTACACAACGTATTACAGTAGTAACAGATTAATGTCGATTTCAATTATACAGCTGATTTTGCTGTATTACATTACGAAGGAGCCAATGTTTAAATGTACGTGGTGACGTGACATTTATGTAATCCAAGAAATAACGCTTGAAGTTTGAATTTCATATTAAATAAAGGAGTATTCAGAAATAAGCAAAATATTATTGACTCCTTCTTTTTTATGTTCTCAAATTGTTCTAAGACATTTCTACTTTTATCTTTTTAGAGGATAGTCATTTCTGTTTTGCAACAACATACAACATAAGCTGCAAGGAAACACTAGCAGAAAACAAAAAAACAGAACAGCAAGTTATTAAAACACTTTTAAACAAATCCGATGTTTAAATTCAAACAAATCACATAAAAACTCATCTGTAAATATACATTACCTGTACCTTTAATTGATGTATCGAACAAGTGTATATACTTTGAAATTTGTTTATTTGAAACATTAATTTATTGTTACAAACCTCAGAAAATGGATTGTTTATTTTTTTTCATTTTGATCTCACATAATCAGATTACTCAAATTGTATATTAATATTACACTATTCTAATAATAGAAGCAATGAGAACGCTGTTTTCATATTTGATGATGTTATATAGTTATGTTTTATCTTTTAATATCATGTTATATAGTGATGTTTTATCTTTTAATAAAACTTAATTATGATCTGTTATGTTTCATTTATCACTTAAACCCAGAGAGCAATCAGTTATGCCTCAAAATTATATATTCTTTAGATAGGACAATTAAAACTCGTTTGATTCAATGGAAATTCATTTGAACAAATGTTCTAGTCATCACCAGTGTAATGTAGTTCGTAGGTCAGGAGTTATTTGTGGATTATCAATGACGGCAATAATTTAACATTTACATGAAGCTATCAATTATTAGAATATTTTTAGGTAGGTCAGGGGTTATTGTAGGTTATCAATTACGTCTATTATTTAACATTTGTACCTATAGATATCAAAATACATTAATATGTTTAAATCGTGTGCTGCAAACATATGGATCCAAAATAAAATCAGACGCCACAATGTGTGTTGTTTTATGAACGATTGAACCATATTTTCTATTTTTTTGGTCATAAAATACCGTTCAAAAAATTGAATGAATACATAAAAAAGACAAATAGTATGCACACTTTTAGATGATCCAGGCTTTTATGCATTATGACCTGACAGCTCTAACCAGAGGGCATTTCTCATCCTCCAACCGCGGACGAACTGGTCAGATATGTGGGTCTAGTACTGTGAACCCTCACAAAATGATCCAAAGACAACATTTTAAAGAGACATTATCATCGAACCTGCTATATTTAATTTGACGAACCTCAATTAGCGATTCTAAAGAGGAAATACAATACAGCATTTTTTTTTACATTGAAAATGCTCATCAGATTTATTGTAAATGTAAACCACGGTATTCTATTACAAAAGTAATTCTTAGATACACACGCATCCGTAAATTACTAGGTTTGTGAAAGGCATCATTCTCTTTATCCCAGATTGTAACCACAAGGGGGATATGTGTTTCTGACCAATGACAATACTTCTAACCATCATTTATTTATGATGCCAATAATAACATTTAGATAGCAAAGACCTTAAATTGACCTCTAGAAACATTTATTTTTTAATATCTTAATAAAACATAACAGTAACTGTTATCTTAATAGATATTTCGTATTTCCTGGTAAACGCGGGTTTCACATTTGCTACTTACGTTGGGAATATACATGTGTGTAACATGTTCAGCAGTACACAAATAAAACATTTAACATATAATGGCTACCACAATGGATGTATTAAAACGCATACTAAATACCGTGATAAAGCTTTTAAAGGGATTCATTAGATAAAGAATAGATCTTTTGTAATTGTTTATTAAAATAGACAACATAAAATATATAACCAACGAAACTGTACTATCAAAGGTTCAAGATGAGGAATACACTTTCGTAAAAAAAACACTATTTTTGTCTTTTCTGCCACCCTTGACGGATGATTAATACATCAAGAATGTTAGATTAAACATAAAGTTTCAGTGTCATTGTTTTTGGTATTATGTCAAGAATTTTTTTTATTGTATGGGTACAAATGACTCTATTATGTTTAAAAATGTATGTAACTGTATACTTAGCCACAAGTATGGTATAGTCAATAAGAAGTAAACGAGCTAAGCTTAAATAATAATAATTAATAATAAAACAACGGATAGCTGGTTTTAAATAAGAAAAATAGCAAAGAAAACCGACCGAATAACAAGAGCCTAAAGTCAAAGGACAGTTAAAAATTAGGATATATATACAAACGCGGATGCTCTTCGGACTAGTAAGCAGTGCCTGCCTGTAATTAGACACCCGTCGAGTTACTCATTGTAATGTCTAGGGAGAAGTCACATCCAGGAATAGGAAACACTACCTATGACTCAGCAAAAATTTCAGATCATTTTTGAGACACTGACTTCCCGAAACGATCAATCAAGTCATTGTGACGACAATAGAACGTCTGAAGATCACATTAACCTACGTACAACAAACAACAAAACAAAATCCATGTGTTTGCTCCTTTCCATAAGACGAAAACTAATCCTTGTTTTAGGATAATTTTATTTTGTTCAACATAGTCATGTATATAAAACTGAAATGTGCTGCAAATGTTCGCAGTTATGACACGTCCTTACTGCATAACATGAAGATACATGCAGGTATGTTAGAAAGTAGATTGTTTAAATCTACATAGAAATGTCAGAGTGATAAGTGTAAATTATTAGTACGTAGATCGTACAATATACATACTCGACAATAGTAAATACTAAGTTTAGCTGTTTACCTTGACAATTAGAAGATTAATAAGGAAATAGTGTCCACAATCTGATACTATATCAAAAGTATGCTGTAACTATTTTTGTTTTATAAAGGGTTTTAGATACGATCGGTACGATTTCGGTACATATTGCTGAATTGGCGTAGATAAAGTAAAAACGCCCATAAACTAATCTTCACAAATTTTTAAAAAGCCCTTTCATGGGTGTATACTTGTGTGCAACCGTTGAAACAGGAAATGACTTAAATACAAGAAATGATCAAATATACAGTCAAACCTCTAAAAACCGACCCCTCACTAAACCGGAATCCTGTGTATACCGATCAAAAAATTCGGTCCCAAAGTTTTGTTTTCAATTTCTTAAGTAAAAATACCTTACTATACCGGCCCACTGCGTATTCCGAACACCGGAGTAAAAGTTAATCCCCATTACACGATTTGCTACTATAAAAACCCTCATAAAAGCGGCTTGATTAAAAATCGAAAATCTGCAATGCAAAGCCATGTGTCTTTGTTTACACAACTTTTAACAATGATCGTTTGAACTTGGGGTGCCTGAAGGCCAATTAATTGCACACTACCTATGTATACATAATAGGGTGAACTGTTTTAATTGATCAATAAAATTAAATTAAGGTTTTCCAGTTTTGTTAAATGGGATCGTTAAATCCTGGAATGAAACTTCAGACTACACTATTCAAAAGTTGTTTCTCTAGGCAAGATTTTCCTTGCTGGACCCCTCACATATAACGAATGAAGATGAAGATGACATTCCGCTTGCGCAGTTGAGCGTTAGCTCAGGGTCATGATTAGTCGGAATTGAACTTTGAGAATTTTGATAAAATTGAAAAATCGTTGCCGACCATTCAGAGCTGATATGACACGCGGATATTTTGAAAACGCTGAATCAAATAATTAACTTTTACAAACGCTAAGGACTGTCGTTATTAAAATAAATTACAAGAACTGAAAACTATGACCAAGACACCATCATCAGGAGACGAAGAAACACACAACTATTGGCGCTTTTTATAAATGAATAGTGTAACTAAAACTGTTCGTAAATAAAAACTTTGTTTACAAAACAAAGTAGACGTCTTAACAAAAATTTAAAATCTACCATGTTGATAACATAACAGTCAATTGGTATTATCCATCAATGCATTATTTGCTGAATGAAACCCCGACGCAATTAAATTTTTCAAACACCTTAATAAACCGATTCACTGCCCAAACCGGCCATTTTTTCTGGTCCCGATGATGGTCGGTTTAGACAGGTTTCACTGTAATAAATTATCTCTCCTAATATTTTATACCATATCAACGGGTTGTCTTTTGGAAAATTGCATATAAATATTGAACAATCAATTCTTGTGACAATCAAGTGATAGAGAAATAAGATTAGATTTCTCTAGATTAAAATAAATCAAAACGTCGATGGAGACCTGGAACAAAAACATAAAAATATCTAAGATACAAACATGTAATCAGTATAATAATAATTTCGATGTTTGGAGTCAATTTGCACCTTAAAATATATAACACTTTAAGATGCGTGTTTCTTTTTGACATATCTCATTTTTTATTGGCATTCGTGTAAGTTTTAAGACAAATACGGTTGAAATTGTCAAAAATATATAGACTTGCATCATGACAACAATTAAACCAGCTAAATAAATTGTAATTAAATTAGTTGCATGTATGTTAGAATAATGTAGTTTTGTTTCATTAGATCCAACAAAAACGGATATTGAATGTCTGTACAGGAATTATTTTTCAAAAATAATTATCGGGATCAAGAATTACTTAAAAAATTCATATATTCCGATTTATACATTATACATTTATACATTAGATACCAAACATATTAGCCAAAGTATTCACAAAGATGTCACGCAAGTAAGTTTTGTCGGAAAATGTTACTTAAATCCTACTTAACTTATTTGTGCACTTTTCAAAAAGGAGGTAATGGTGCGAATTATAAAACCTACTCTAGTTTGTAAGTGTGCACCATACACAGGTGTGATAAAACTGAAAATTTAACTCACCGATATATAATTTACCTAGTCAGCTCATTGTATCTAAACATTTTTTCTACACATTAATAATACTGCAATTATGTTTTAAATTCATTTGTTTATTTCTCGTCTAGTTATATAAAACATATAGATATAGTTTTATAATAAATCGTTATGTCTATGTAACACTGTTTGAATGGTGTTTTAACGCCACTTTCAGCAATTTTTCAGCTATATCGTGGCGTCCAGTTTTTATTGGGGGAGGAAGCCGCAGTACACGGAGAGAACCCCCGACCTGCAGTAGTAATCTGATTATAAGCTTAGTATTGTAAATAATGTCTGACAACAGACAAAATATTCGCTCCAGCACGGGAGCTATATCTTACACGTACAAAACCTAGCAAATGTATAAAATAAAACTTTAAGCAGAAACTTGTCTCAGCATTTTACGTGTTCCTAACGACACTTAATATAGATGAATGGAGCTCTTGTTAAACCTCCGCGTATTAATTGTACTAGGTGTTTTAACAGCGCCATAAAATAATTAATACATCTCTAGTTAATTTTTATAAAGTTCAAAATTGAAATCAAAAACTAACAAAAATGAATAAATATGTTGTATCATGTTTTAATTATAATTTATGAAATATAAAACAAATTTACACGTCTGATCTCGGTTTACTACCTTATAACTTGTATAAATGAGTAAGTATCCGCTTCTGTTAAAATTGTTTGGATTTTTTTTATTATTATGGATTTTATGTTCATTAAAACGTAACAGTCTTTACTTTTCCAATATATTTCCACAGTTTTTTTACTTGTTTGCATATAGTTTGGAAATGCACTGAATTGAAAGTATAAAGTGAATATACATAGTCATATTAATCGCTAACACATCAAATGAAAGGTTGTACAGTTCAGTGTTTATCATTAAATATTATAACCATTAAGACTATATTTAGAAACAATTCATCACTGCCCTATTCTTTTAACCGGACTTTTTTATACAAATAATCTGTTTTTAACATAAATATGTTTGCTGCTGCGTTGGATGCATAATTCCAAAGCAGAAACCATCGGGCATGCAAATTATTTCAAGCCATCAGCAGAAAATGGTCAATAAGAGACATGTTGTCAGATTTTACACTATATACATTGTATCTGCTTTTTATCTTGCAATAATAAGATGTGCCTAGTGTAGTAAACCCTATTTCTCATATTTCTCACTTAAGACTGAGACTGACATACACAGCTTGTCGTCAAACAAATGGGCATGCAGTCGCGATGAAAATTGTTATTGCAAAAAATGCAAAACTCTTCGGAAGGAATACAGATAGTTACATGTTCGAAGAGAGGCTAAATACATGCACGTTGCAACACATTTTTCAGATGTCAAAAAATAGTACATGTATGTACATCATAGTGTAACCACACTAATTTAGTTAACCAGTATAACACATTCTAATTTGTTTTAATATATGTTATATACTAAAAGTTAAATAATCAGTATAAGAGTGGTATTCCAGATATTAAATTTTATTCGTATATGGACCAACGCTGCAATTAAAACAATATGTGTATGCCATAACCTTCGTCCCACGACCGGACTAGAGATTTTTGTATTATCTTTAAAAGATAATTATCATAATTATTATAGAATTACAACTATGCTATGAAAAAATATGTTAGTTTAAGTTTGAGACCAACAGTAGGGACATATTTTGTTAAATCTTATCTTATATTTATTGTGCCCTAGGATTTAATCTAAATTCATATATAACACGATAATTGTTAATTTACAAATAAACATTAAAAGGGCCTCGGCGGTCGAGTCTTTAAGGTAGTACATCTTAAGCTAATGATCGCATTGTCTGTCTACAGAGGTTGCGGGTTTAAGTCTCACTGTTGGAAGGGTGTACTCGACTCTATTAGCCAGAAATGCCAGTTTTCCTTAAAGACATTTTTTGGGGGTGTTGATGGGGATTAAATGGCTACGATGTTACCATTTTTATTCTCGTACAAAAACAGCTGATTGTAGCTAAATAAGACTTAGTATTTGAAAAAATATTATTAATGGTTGGTTAGACTTTAAACATGAACGACACTGGCAATCGTTTTTTATGCAAACAAAAACAGTTATCACCTCTTAAACACCAAAATACGGGGTATATCTATAAAGGACAGGTGTATTTAGATGATTTTGTTTTTAATTTTAGACTCATCTGTGCTGATATTACTAAAGACATTGATGCAGTGTGTAATCCTAAATTCATAACAATTAATATTATTATATGGCCTTACTCATCGAAAGAAGATTAATTACATAATGCTTAACGTCAGTCGGAAAAATTAGCAAACCATTGTCAAACAAATGTTGGAGTCGATCATACCCTGATAGAAGTAGCGCTTAAATCCTGCAACCTAAATCTTGACAGGGACGTGATCGTTAGTAAGTCAATAACGTCTTTAAGCTTCAACTATCAAGCACCAAGATCAATTTCAGTTGATAAAATATAAAGCAACAGTGCTGATGTTTCAGTCATTTAACTTGGATTAAGCAGAGGCAAAACGTCTCACGATCCGACTTACACACAAAGTATATTATCTAAGGCATATATACGGATCAAAGAAATTTCTATCTTACCAAATATGATCAAGTAATATTCAATGATCTCTTAACTGCACAACGCCGCTTTGTCAAAGACAGTATGTTTAACCGCCTTATCTCTTTTTGTAAGGTCCAAACATTTATAATTAACACCTGATAATGGACTCAAATACGCACATTTTGATTAAATTAGCATTGATCATTTGTATTTGTATATACTAAAATTAACGTTTTTGTTTGATTATTTTATATACAAACACAACTATTAAATCAATCACTGATCCACTCTTTGGACTAACAATAAACATTAACTAGTATTAAGCTAAAAACATGAATATGAACAAATGAAAAAAATTGTTAAACACTGTAATGGAACGGAAAGGATGACCGCTGATCACAGAGGGTAAACTGCAATGCCAAAGGCCCCTTTTTTAGATGATCATATGAAAAAGCTCGTTGTAAGGATTGACTTTTCTGCCATAACCAAACCCCATACTTTTTCATGGAAAGCAAACCATTTGCCTTTTGATCTATTTTCTCAAATTACTTCATTTTTAATTTACCTTTTTCGTGTTGGTTTTTGCTGAAGACTGCTTGCTGGACGTAAAGCAAACATCCAATATATCGTAGCAAATAAATTCTGAATTTCGTCCATACACTAAATATGCGTTGAATATACAAACTGATGCATTATGTTATGGATAAACAGTATTTCATTTTAGTTTTCTCAAAAGTTAAAGACAATTGTACGCTCAATTTAACAAGACACCTGTAGTTGCTAATATTGTTGTTACCGTAAATAATGAAATGATTAAATTATAAAATATATGAATAAACACTGGTATCATATTGAAATTTACTATAGATTTACAAGCTCCAGAAACATCGATAGCCTAAACGTCACCCCCTTATGCGGTATTTACGAGCCTGCAGTAACGTATTTAATAACATTCTAAATATTTTTATAAAGAGATATGTAATATGCTCTTACTCTACTTTAGGTTGTGTAGCACAATAAAACAACCAAATTATGCATTTAAATTAATGATTACGTTCGCTTTATTTTTATTTTTTAATTACGTTATACAATAATAATAATAAATGTCAATCAAAAATTCACAATGTATCAACATACAATTGAGTTATTTTTAAATATACATATTATCTCCTAATCAATGAATATCTTCTTTCAACACTGATACAGATATAATTCACTTGTTTTATCAACAAAAAGATCAACATCAATAGTATTTATAATTAGACATACTAATTGTTTCAATGACGTGTTATTGTCAGGTCGACTTAGGTATCAATAACGGGTGTGGTAGAAAACATTTTGGGCTAACAAGCATGACAATCTATTAAGAATATATCTAAAAGTACAATTAAATGTTGATCCATTGATTTAGATTACCTAAAAAGCGCGTTAAGCACTTTTAAACTTTTGCAAGTCACATCATTGAAAGATGGTCGTCAACATTCAATTAATCTTAAACCAAGCATAAACCTATAGTAGATGTTTATTGTATCGTATTGTTTATAAATGCATAATCACTTTACTTTAAATTGTAATGTTGTAAACCATAACATTTTATCTTTGACATAAAAAAATTAATAATAACCAAGAAAGTAAGTTAATAAATGATTTCGAATGTGCTGATTTTAATAATAAGACAATAATTTGTCGATAAATATGCTGCTTAATTTCAAAGTATTTTGTTGAAATATTAAATCAGGGTTACATAAGAAAACTTGTTTTTAAAGCGTTGCTGTATATAAACAAAATAACAAAATATCTTCCTGTGTCTCGCGTCTTAAGCAGCTGCAGAATTTTAAATGATCTTTAGACCAGCTTGCGTAAACTGCTTGACTCACCAAGCTACCAAGCGTGTTTCCATGTGGCGGAAGGGAAGCCTCTCTTGTTATGCGGTTTGGTTATAATAGCGATACTTTACATTTGATCACATGTACAGTGTTTGAGTGCAAAACTCCTTTCAGTATGAAGACAACTTATTGTAGATGTACAAAAGTTACATTTTATTTGACTAGAACATAGTATAGAGCTTTATATTTTAAACCAAATTACGATTACTAAATCGCAAAGACTTTTAAAGGTATCGATGGTTAAATCCCCACAGATCTGTCAAACGCGTTACGTATGGCTTCTAGGAGATGCTCATATGCGCGTGTTTGTTTTTATATTATATTACAGAAAGTAAATGTCTCCAGGTAAAGAATAACGTGTTACGAACACGCACAGTTTGTATAATAGATAACTCGTTGTAAATTTGAATTGCCTATTTTATACACTCAAGTATCATCCAGTTTGTTTTGTTAATAGTGTTGATGCTAGGATAACTATAATATACATATATGACATGCATAAAAGCAAATGTTACTTGAGTGTTCAACAGCAATTTGTTATTGTGTGAGATAACGCACCATTTCAAAACAATATATGAACATTAGCAATATTCATCTATATGCACATTGCTTATGCAGATTCAAATGAAAAACATGATGATGCAAAATTGTCTGCTTTTGTAATTTGTAGATTGAACAATTTAAAAAATTATTCGTTAATAATACAATTATTGATTTCTGCGCTTGTTTCGTCATCGAGGCAAAAATTATGATGCTAAAATAGGATCAGGATAATACATATCAAAAACCTTGTAGAAGTAATACAAAATTTACTTGATCGTGATTATTAACGCTGACTGCAACAACCCTGACTTTAAAATTTTTACAATTCAAGACACATCTGTGAAAATGAAGGTAAGAAGTTGAACTTTGTAGTTTGACTGATATATGTTAATTCTATATCAATCAAATTTGTATTACATAACGCCCAGTACGATATTATTTTTATACTTTAAGTGTTATTGTATCACTACAGGTATTCCTTAATTTATTAAAACTATCGAGTGCCTTATATATTTCATATACCATATCCGGAAACTACCTGTTTTTTTGCAAACATAATACTGAAAAATAAATATATATAAACTACAAGTGGTACTTCATAGGGTAAAATATTACTGATTTTACTTAATTACACTATCTCTGCGTAGGACGACTTAAGACTGTTGTAAGTAGTTTTTATTTATTATAAATAATTAAGTTACATACATTAAAAATACTTAAATGAAAATATTTTTTTTACACTAAACTTTTAGTTATTTACGAAATATTTTAATTGACTGCTGGTGCATCTAATTTGCCAAATCTCTTTTTTTCTGAATTATTGGGAAAAAGCCTTTGTAGCACACTCCGGTCTGCTGTGAGGCTTTCCGCATTATCACCTGACATCCCTTAACAAGCGGACATACCTATCCGCCAACTAGGGATGCTCTGTGCAGCTCTGTGGGTCTGTGAATCTCAACAGTATGGTTCCAGTGATAAACCGTAGATTATAAACTTGTCTAAACCAGTCGGCCACCGAAAAATCGCAGTATTCAGGATTATATTTTACCTTTGAAATGTTATACTATCCTTGTAGCATGTCGTTATCATATATAATGATTGATAATTAATGTGCGGCCGAGACCATAGGTGGAGGGTCGCAGCGTTCAACCCAAAGAGCTGTCTAGCGCGTCGCCAGATGCATTATAAGTAATGATATTGGGTGGGTGTTCTTCATGTCAAAATACAGAAAACATGGCTGATGACTGCAGTGATTAACGCATTTGGAAAAATGCTACACTCTTTTTCACAACACAACATATACACTTTAATACATTTAGAACGGATTTCGATTTACAAGTAAATTAGTAAATCGTATATACAACACGAAGTACAAAATAATAGGCGACTTTACAGTCTGCTATGGCAAAAATAACAGACAGGGAAGTAAGTATATTTTCCGTTTAAATATGCTTACATCTTAATCAGACACGTATATATCTTCTAAAAAGCCATTATATGTCTTCCATTTACCTTCTTTTATATACGGAACAAACAAAAGTGTTTTAAAAGTAAGCGGTTTAATATGAGAAATGGAATTGTACTTGGAGAGGAAGTCGTACTTAAATGCATGGTAACATGTAACACCACAGAGTATATACAATGGTCTGGTGGAAAAGGATACAAATTGCTATGTGTAAACGGAATTTGTGCCAAACACAAGAATAAATACAGAATGAATTTTGACAGGTCTTATAATTTTGAGTTGGTAATTGCTGACTTTAGCTTAGATGACATTGACTGCTAATACACATGTTCCTGCAGATTCATCGATATTACAAAAATATTCACAACAAAAGAGTAAGTATTTCACGTAAGTTCATCAATGAAAGTTTGTCTATCAATAGCTAATTAGGGCTTTCTACTTTCCGAGTGTTAAACTTTACTGTTACTTGCCTGTGTATTCTTGTGTTCTATTTTTAATTTTGAATCGCAAGATAAGTTGATTCAGAAAAACACTAAAACATTAATATGCGTCGCAATAAAAGTTGTTCTGACATGGTCAATAATGGATTGCGATACTTCGTTACATATCGAGCAAAGAATTCGACGACTCCTTATAAGTTTTTTTTATCGCAAGCTATTTTTAGTCTTGACCTATAAACAGATAAGAAGGCCAAATGTCAAGGTTACATCTAATTATTGACCTTTTGTTGTGTACATTACCTTTTTTTGGCCATTAAAAATACAAAACTAAATTATAAAAAATATAGATCTTTTTAGGATTTTAAAATGTCTTTTGATTTACACTTTGTAAGAGTTATCTCAGCTGGATCGATGACTGTTCGATTGATTGTTTCAGCTATATTCAGACGTTGGATCGATGACATTTATTTTGTAAATAGCGATCTCAAACGATAACTTTAACAGATACTGGCATGAGACCTTTACTTTAGGATATAATTTAACCTTAAAAAGGTCACAAAGTCAATGGTAAAGGTCATTTTTGCATTTGTTTTGTGCAAGTCTCTTCCTTCGCCGTAGAAGATAAAGAAATTAAACCAAAATATAGATTCCTTAAAGATCTTATAATATCATACCTATATAAAAACAATTTATAAGAGTTATAACCCTCGATCAATTACATTGTTTTATTTAATAGCCACATCTCGATAACTATAACATGTATTGACGAAGGATCTTCACTGTTAATTATTGTTAAGATTAAGAATGGTTAATGTCGCAATGTTAGAGGTCAACGTTGTTTCTTACATTTTTGATTTTTTTTATATGAAATGTTCAATCTTAAAAAATGCTTAGGTTTCGATGTATATTATATGCAAAGATTAACAAATTACTTGTCAGATCAATGTTTTTAGTATGCAGAGATTAATATCTTATTCTTTACAGAGACTTGGTTAAACAATTCTACTCCAAATGATGGTTTACAATAATTAAATTATAAACAGCCTTTCCGGAGGGACAGGGGTATAGACAAAATGGGGTGACTTTAATGACAATCAATCAAATGTTAATTCAAAACTTCAAAACATTTGCACCATTCGATATCACTGCCCTGTTATTGAATTTAATAATTCCACTAAAAACTAAACCTCTTAAAACAGCGTTCAATCGCAATGTTTGGCTTTGCTAACAGGGCGACTTTGATGCCTATAGGCTGGCTGATACTGATTGGGACGATATTTTTATGACAGCTGATATTGATAAGGTTGTGATATTACATATACCGCTCGTATATTACTCGTAGCAAACTCGTGTGTTCCTAACCGTTAGTAACTATTTAAAAATCAAATTTTGCTTGTCTAACAAATGATTTGAAAATGCTAATCAGGAAGGAAAATCATATTCATACTAAAGCAAAACGCTTCAATCGATAGACTGACTTGAATAAGTTTAAAAAACTAAGAGATCAGGTGGCGTCAAACGTAAGACGCGCCCGTGAAAAATATCGTACCGATGTAGTCAGCAGATTGTCGACTGACAAGTGCTCTTTGAAGTTTTGGTGGAAAGACTGCAATAAAATATCGGACATAAAACTCGCTTTGTGTTATACCACCATTACTAATTAGTGACAGATAAAGACTTGGACGATGTTCACAGAGCTAACTGTTTCAATGACTACTTTGCTTTGCAAACAGAATCAGACGAGTCTCCAGAACAAAGAACTTATCAAAAATAAAAACTAGACTATATTGTTCTGAATGAGAACGAAGTCGAAGACGTTTTATCTATATTAAATATTAATATGGTCTTGGAGCCGAACTATTTAAGTCCTCGTTTGCTGAAAGAAGTAAAATACTAAAATATGCATTGTGTAAACTCTTCAACATGTTGTTGTCTATGTCTTTCTTCCCTAACGAATGGAAGCGGGCAAATGTTACGCCAGTGTTTAAGAGTGGTTCACCAAGTGAAGTTAAAAATTATAGACCAAACTCATTTATCTAAATGTATGGGAAGATATGTTTATAAACATGTTTACAACTTTTTTCTTAAGAATAGTATTATTACTGCCAGTCAGTCAGGATTAACTAAAGACGATTCGGCTATAAATCAGTTAACTAGCATATCCAACGATTTCTGGAAAGGTCTAGACAGTGGGAAGGAAATAAGAGTTGTTTTTGTGACAAAAGTAAGGCTTTTGACCATGTATGGCATAAAGGACTCTTATTTAAACTTCGAATTTACGGTGTGAAGTGAAATCTTCTAATCTGGTTTAAAAATGATCTGTCGGGGATTGAGCAACGGGTAGTTATTAGTGGTGGTATGTCTTAATGAAAGACTATTAAAAGGTGGAAAACCCTTTCAGCAAGGAGGAGAAACACAGACTTATAATGTTATATAAGAAAATTAACAAAGAATCATCTAGGCAACGGATTACTAAAAGCTTAAAGCTTATTCCGAATCCTCTCATTATATATTGTTTGCATATGTTGTATTTTTATGTAAATTTACGAATAAATATATTTGTACTAACATATATTGTTCTTTTCAGAATTGCCGTCAAAGATAATAGATTCAGTCATCCTACAGCAAAATGTGCTACATATAAATCTGACACTAGAAAGTGTGCAACCCGTTCCTAACTGTTCTGTCGATTATGTGGTATGATATTATTGTAAATAAAACCACATGAATACATGAATTCAAATATTGTTTAATTATGTAAAATGTTTTTCTAGATTTTTAGGAAGCAAGCAAGCGACGTTCAGTAAAGGTGTTTGCCTTAATTAAACATATTGATTTTCCAAATGAAAATGAATGTTATTTTATATCTAAACACCTTAATTATCTTTATTGTGTTTCTTTCAAAAGGATAAACTTGTCGTTGAATCTGTGCATTTTGACATGATGCCTTCGGAAATGTTCCGCAATGCACAATTTTATCAGATCATTACGATAGATGGTTCCCAGTGCCAGGGTACGCTTAAAGTCGTGTGTGCTTTTGCATCACGTCAGGAAACCATCATAAAGAAGAATTTAAATACCTGCGAGGGTAATATCCTTTTTTCGTATTAAATATTCTTTGGGAAAAGGTGTGCCTGATTGACAAGTGCAGTTAGTTAATTTATGACATGCTGCTTAACGTAAATTATGGAAGAAAACAAATTAACAAAAAACAACAATTAGAGATATACGATGGTCTAAAGGGCGGACAAAACTGACTTCCACTAGAGCAATTTTTAATGCTGCAAAGAGCGTGAAACGTCTGAAAGCAATAATACGGAAGGATTTCAAAAACCTTCCTTGTTAATACTGTTTCTTTTTAATTATCAAATACTCTTTTGGATATTATGCGCATGAAAAGAATGTGCAGTTAATCGATTGATTAGATGATGTTTAACGCACATCGAGCAATATTAGTTTACAAAAAAACAACAATTCGGGATAGGCAATGGTATAAAAGGCCACTAGGACAATTTTGAATATTGCAGAGAGCGTAAAACGCTCTGACCATGTTCCGAAATACGGTTATAGGTAAGGTTTTCCGCAATTCTGACCATACAACTCCCAAAGTTATGTCATGTCTTATCAACCAGCAGTTGACGTGCTGAACAGCTTTGTGGTCGAGCACCGAATATTTACAAATGTCAGGTACAAAAATATTTTTTTAAATCGTAATTGAAAAGTATTTAATGCATGCTTAACTGTGTATATGTTATATTGTATTATGTTTCATGTTTCATAATTGTTTGCGTATTCTAATACATGAACTTCACGAAGATTTGATTTTTCTGTATATTTTTTTAAACGCAGATGATGAATCAAAAACTACATTGGTTGCTGTGCTAACAACCGTGACACCTTGTGCTTTTGTTTTTGTTGTTTTAATTGTGTGTGCATTTAAAGCAAAAGATAGGTTATGATATAAACAATAAGTTATTGTAAGATACACACAGTTGTGGTAACATTATAAGTAATGAGTTACATCAAATAAGGGTAGAGGATCTGCTAACGTCTCCCTGGGTGGTATTGATATGGCTTAAAGTTTTGTAATCGTTATAGTAGTTATTATTGATAATAACCCTTCTTGAGGTGATTTTCACCTCCTTAATTGCCATTTAAGGGTCTTGAACAAACTTTCGATCAGCCTTGTTGTATCAGCACATTCCTTTATGAATTTTATGTGCATTAAACGGAAAATGGTTCCATGTTGCTCGAATATGAAGATTGATACATGTATAAGGTTTTTGTTAGCCTAATGCACGTATTTGTTCTAATTATAACCTCGCTTTGGCGACGAATGCTATACTATATTAAAATTGTCATCCCTTCTGTTCGTTCTTCCGTAAAACAATTTATGTCGCACTTTTCTAAGCAACCAAAGAATGCAGAAGCTTGTGCATTGTTTATCTTATAGTACCATATAGTTTGAAGCGATTTTATGCGCCTTAGTCATCTACTTCCTGTTTATTTAATATTTTTACACTTGTTCGTTCGTTCGTTCTTCCGTAGTAACAAAAATTTATCTCGCTGTTTTATAAACAGCTTAAAGATACTGAAGCTTGATATTTTGCATATTGCTTTATCCTATAGTACCATATAGTGTTCAGCGATTTTATGCTCCTTGGTCATCTAATTTCCTGTTTTCTAAATATATTTGTGAAAGCAGTGGTAGTACTAGTGAGTATTAGCTCAGATAGTAACGTATACTTATAAAGGTTGGTAAAACTCTGTTCAGTTTAGATACATGTACATGTTATTACTATTTCTTTTAATTTTGTAATTATCAGTAAAATACTTTCGATGGTGTAGTAATGACGATTGTTGGGTCATGAAAAAAGAAACAGAAAACAGAACGCATCTACATGAAACTACGGACAAAAGGAAAAACGATTTAAACGAAGATGAAAATCTTATTCCTAGTTTGCCAGTTTAACTCAATGTAAATATGCATTAAGTATCCCTAAGTCTGAAAAATTTAATTGTTTTTTAAATATGGACGCGAAATAATAATGCACACAAATGTAATTTATCAATATTAGGGAGACTTCAAAAAATATTATTACACGTTATCCCTGTAATTAATAATATTAATACTTAAAACATGTCTTTTGTGAAAGGAATGTGGTAGAATTGAAATCTTGAATTAATAAAATCAGTATTCATATTGTTGGCGTATTTCTCAATTGTGTGGTAAGAAATGATGTTCTAATATTTTTATTTATCGCTATTTTGCAGTATTTTCCTTTGATCTTTATGTGCGATATTATTCCATCTCACTCTACTAGCGTGAGATGGGCCCATCTCAGCTCGCTGTCAAGACGTCGTTATGTAAACACTGTGACGTCACAATGTTACAAAACAGCGATTAACAGATTATTCATGTTTATTGAAACTCGATGCACTTTCTCGCCATCTCATCTCAGGGCTGTCGCCCTTGGATGAGATACGACGAAAAACTGCATCTCGTTTCAAAAAACGTAAATAATCTATAAGTATATAAATGTACAATGTAGTTTCTTGTGGAAAAAAGACTATGTTAATGTAAGATGACATTTTGCCCCTACTATTTTTGAATATTTACTTTTATCTTTTATTAATATGTTAACTTTACCAAAAGTCTATAAACAATTTACAGATACATGTGTGTTTGTAGGTAGGATAATTTTGATCTCAAAATGTTATTTGCAATTTTTTCCATATGTGATCTCACAATGTGTAAATATTAAGATTGAGTACATTTGTATGTGTATAATAGTGTTACTGTTGCAACACATAGCAGTAGAACATATCTACCTATTGTCAAATTTATGTATTACACTTTATTTTTGACCAGCTAAATTTTAGTTGACATTTATTTTTATAATGTATTTGTATTTTTTTACGTTTGTGTCTTGTTTGAAGCCGCTATGGCACAAACATTAGCAGATTTTCTGTCGTTCAGGAATTTTCACAAGGAAGTCTGGATTCCTCCACTTATACAAACTGTTAGCAAACAAATGTATTCCTTTAACTTATTTTCAATGTCTTACGTCCAATGTCTTGCAGCAATTTTCTAGCTAAATTAAGGACACGAGAAAATGGCAAGTCAATTGTTGTATCCACAAAGGAAGTAATATAAATCTGCAAAACTGTGAATAAATAGTAAATCTACATTGTTATATCACGATTTTTAGGCGTATAATATAGACTTCACACCACCACCTGGGGTCGTTAATAAATACGCGATCTTTGCATTCGATTATGAGGCCTCGGTGGTCGCTTGGGTACTAGTTATCACGTGGTCTGTCATCAATGAGTTTGCGTGTTAGATTTCCACTGTGGGTCGGGTGCACTCGACTGTAATCTTAATCTTAGCTAAGTATTGCCAGTTTTTATACGTAATGTGCGGGGTTTATTCCGAGTACACCGGTTTTCTTTCTTAAACAAGTATATGCCACGATATAGATAAAAAATGCTGAAAGTGGTGTTAAATATCATTAACTAACAAACATTCGGTGAAGGTTGGTTTTATGCCATTATAAGATGGGTACTGAAAAGATATCAAGATCTTTATTCAGAGAGTTGTTCTGCGTCTTCAAATGGCGGAAGGTAAAAGCCGTCCCTATAGGCGGTTGTTGCTGTCATGGCAGAATACAGACGCCTGACCGCGGACTTTAGACGTTAGTGTGTTTAAAGACCATCAAGCTCCTTGAACAATAAAAACCATGATGACCTAATATTCTGCCCATACCTAATGCTTCATATTTTTAAAATGAAAGTCACATTTTTTGTCCTTTTTTTATCCTAGTTTCTAAATAAATGTATTGTTGTCAACGTATTCTTTTCCTAAATATGACAGAAATCGTTCTCGTTCTGGATGCTAGGCAACTATTTAAAAAGTAAAGTAATCAAATATACCATTAAGATCTTATTTCTTTTTTAGCTATAATGGTGTTCAGTGTTTATTAGGGAGGAAGCCGTAGTACATTAGGAAAACCCCGGACCTTTGGTACAAAAAACTGACAATCCTTTTTAATTAAGATTGAACACTACCCGCAGTGAGACTCGAACCCGCCATACATATTAAAATTAATGAGCCTTTAAAAAAGTGTTCATTAAAAATTATTAGCAAAACTAGCATTGAATACCAAACAAAATTAAAAACATAGTAACAATAATTACAAAAACATAGAAAATGTAATTTGTCAGTCAAGTTAAATAACGAAAATGGTTCACACAAAAAGCGACATTAATACACGACAAATTGCTTAAATTTATTCTTGTTTTGATGTGTGAGAATTTATCGGGTATCCAATAAGCGACTTAAGAGTTACCTACCTAAAAATTCAAAAAGATCGCACCTGGGCTCCATATGGCGGGTTAATTATGTTATGACTCTGGTGTGATTTTGTTTCTTTTAAAAATATATATATTACAGTGCATGTCTAAAGATTCAATTTGATATTTGTCGCTGTTTTTTATGATTACGTGATGGGATTCCAGTCGGTAAAAAAGGAATAATATATTTAGGTTAATGTTTTCATAGATTTTCAAAAGAAAGAAAAAAGTATTAGTATTTAATATACACCTTTTACCAACGGACTTTTTTCTATTATCAATAATGCAACTGTTTGATTTATGTTTCTACACGTTTTAAATTGTACATATACGCAAGCAAAATGCCTTAAAAAGACATGGAAAGTCAATTCTGAATACTTCATGAATATTTATGAATATTTATTTCAACAAGTAAGGAAATATCTAACAGTCTAATAACCCCACCGTGCTTTTATCATTTTTAAGATTATATTTCTCTTATTGCAAGGTTTAAAATTTAGGGTCATTTAGATCATATTACTCCCATTCATTAAAACATATAGACATTTGTGCATTCATTTGACACTTATAATATAATAAAAAGGGTTTTGAGGAACAAGATAACAAAACTTTACGATTGAGATTGTAAAAACATTTTAACATAATAATTTTTAAAATTTTGTTAATTCAATGCATTCCAATAACAAATAACAAAGGTCGTTCCTATACACATACAATGTTATATGTTTTGATTTTGATAATATAGGTGTCAATCAAACTTGTACAATATCTTTACCTATCATATTATTTACCTTTTATTACTGTTATCTATTCAAACAATTGTAGTTTTTTTTGCCCCGTCATGTAATCGTCAGGATGACCTTGGGTATTAATGACAGGTGTGTCTGTTAATCAATTTGGCCAGCTGTTTGTGAAAAAAAAGTACAAATAATATATGAATTGTATTTTTTTTAAAGTATTGATTTGATGAGTTTGTTATGGCATTTATTTTTAGATGTTTTCAATAGAATTATTAAGCAAGCTCTAAGTAATTTCTCTTTAAAATTAGACAAACATCACGACAGCAATTTGAGATAAATAAATAAAATAAGATGTGCTTATTTGAGAGTTAATAAAACGTTCAGGTATTTGAGTTTGTTAGGCAAAAAGATTTTATGTTAAAACAAAACTATTATTGAAAATTTTTCTGCTCAATAATACATAATTAAAATAAAAATTGTAATGTATCGTTGCAACTGAATATTAAGATTGCATTGTTATAAATAAAACAAAAAGTTCATTAAAAAGCGCTATCTACAAAACAACATTTCCATCGACTAATGGTACAATTTGCACTAAGAACAAACGTAGCTAGAATGAACTTATCTAGGACATAACTTAATAAATTGAATTATATCCGGGGATTCACCCTACTCTTCTAACATAGTAAACATTAAGTTAGAAATAAAGACAAGTAAGTGTATTGTTTGAGATTTAAAATGCTCTTTATATATTCTTGGAAAAACACATTTTTTTAATCGACATGTGTAAACTAGATACAATATTGCTGACTTGTAAAAGGCTTTTGAGTGCAGCCGTGGCATTTATTTAGTTCAGGTGACTCAGTTTCTATTTTTGATTTAGCTTGTTTTTTTAAAATCTAGACATATATATTTATTTTGATCAGCAAGTGTCTTGTTATTTAGTCGGTTTTCTGGCTATTTTCATGGAATGTAATAAACTGCGATTTGTAACATATTTAACGTTCTGTTTGATACCAGGTTGTTTAAATACTCTGCGGTTTATCATAATGTAAAACCGCGGTTAACAAATGATATAAAAATGGGCTGTCTGTTTAAAATTTCATTATTAGTGAACAAAAGCATGCATCAGTTGTGATCAGAACAGAATATTATAATCATTAATACATTTTGGTAAAAAAATTACATACATATATATATATATTTAATATAAAAAAGCTCTATCAAAATATAAACATCTAGATGAAAACATTAAAATTGATGACCATTTTAATAATCTGCTACAATAAAATAGACAACTTCGTCACGGATCAGATAAAAAAATTAAACACCCTCAGTATTATTGCATGCATTTAATGCAAACAGTCGGAGGTACTGTGTCCAAGAACAACAAATTGGTTGAGCAGATTTTTCCGGGCTATTGTGTTAAATAATACTAACAACTCATTTGATAAACTTGTCACCGCCAGGGAAAAGACATCGAATAATCAGAATACCATATCAACTACAATGATGCACGCATATTAGGAACGATAATTATTAGTTTGCATCTTAAGCACTTCTTTGAAAAATGAAAAAATAACATTTAATACGAAGCTTTCAAGACAACAAATGAATGCAAAATAAAATACCGACATCATAATTAATGCCACACACACACACACACACACACACAATTTCAAATTTACTCATTGTGTACTACACACATACAAATAGCAAATGCTTGTTCGAAAACGCAAGCGTGGAAGGTTGTAGTCCTTGATTCGAGAATCACATAGCTTAACGTCGTTTCCACGTGACCCTCTCCTAAAACAGAACGCCTGTCATGTATTTACGGAGTGCCAAATCTTGATCGTTAGTTTAGTATGCGGTATATACACAGCATTGTTTTGCAGAGCACCAGCTTGTTGCTTGATAAAGACCATGAGACTAAATTTTCTGCCTTTCCGTCATATTGTTCGAATGAAATGTTTGTTCAAATAAGCAAACTGAGTTAACAAAAATAGTATTTTAAATGAACACAATTGGCCAAATATAACGATATCTTAGAATCATTAACTGAAAAAGGTTGCAATTAAATCTGAATCGACCCTCAGTAGTCAACAATACTGGACAAATTAATATACATTAATATGTACATGTAAGTGGTCGTGTTACGTCTGTAGCCTAAATGAAATCGCACAACTTAAATAGTAGTGCGAAACCTTGTTTGTAAAAACAAACCAGCTGACTGACCCTGTCATCGACCAATCATCTTTTCTACATAGACAGTTACATGTATGGCGTTTAGTTAACATATTGTTGCCCATAAACTGTTCTGTGCATTGTTTTCTATTTTCCTAAAATGGAAGAATATTTTGTCAGAGTGAACTCTTAATTTATCGATAGAACGATAGCGGTGCCCTTCAATTCCGATTTTGGGCCTCCGTGGCCGATTTATTAAGTTAGTTAGTCATCAATTACTGATAACCTTACTGTCAACGCAGCGATTGCGGGTGCGAATCTCACTGTGGGCAGGGCGAGCTTTAATCTAAACATAATTTGCAAGGATTTCCAGTAGTCTCTACTAAAAGTCAAGCATTTCCCCGGGTTCTCTGGAATAAAAACTTGACGTATGATATAGCTGTAACAGAGCTTTAAGTGGAATTAACTCAATAAACAAAGAAAAATCAATCAATTCCGATCCAATTTCATAGATTATTTTATATTTCTGTGGCTGTAAGCAGTTTTTGTGAGATTATTATCGTGGAGTTAAAAATATCAATTATGATTCAGTGATAGATATATTTCTTAAACTATACAGAGTGCATGCATGTTAAATTTTTCATTAGCTTTTTTTAAAAACAACTTTACATTTTATGTTACGGAACTGACCCCTAATATGCATTGTTTGTTTGGATTTTAAATTTGACAACAACCGGATATAATATTTGTTAAAATAAAATTGAAAGTGTCGCGTCAGCATTATTCTGTATTTGATATTGTATAAAGGCTTTCGAGATCATCTATTGACACATCCTTGTATACCTTAATTTAATATTCTGGTTTTCAAAAAATAATGCTGACTTATATGAAAGAATGGAATTCCCAAAAAGATTTAAATAAAGCAAAACAATTCTAGCAGTGATTGCTTCAATGTTATCAGAAAAAAGTTTTATTTAAATCAGTTTCAGTATTGCGCAGATCTATATAAGGAGCATGTGCACATAAAGAGAGATAAAATACTTGAAAAAATATGTTTAAATATTATAATTTAAAAATATTGTAGAATGTGAGGAAATCCCCCACGGAATAAATCTGGCATGCCACTACATTACTAACATATAATATTTTAAAATAACGCACGAATAGACCCAATAGTTCTGCAGTACAATGTAAAATTGTCGTGTCCCGTCTGCGTGAGGCCGACATCTATAATTTGGAAGATAAACAATGGAGAATACCGAAGAAAATATACTATGTAAAAGCAGTATAATCTAGAATCATACTCCACCATTGTTACATGTACTAAACATATAAAAGAAAACACAATCCAGTAGAATGCCATGGTTTAATATACAACTTTTACATTTTTACATTATGTATGAGATGTTGTACAGGAAAATATGATTTTGTATTTTCATAATGGTGTAATGACAATTTTTTCCACTAAGGAAAAAATGTAACAAAAGTTTGTCTTTAAGATTAGGACAATTCATCAAGTGCAGAACAGATTTAAATTTGTGCATATGTATATATGTATATACCAATCTATTAATTTATGTAGCAGATCGGATCTTATGTGTTTAAGTTGAAAAAGTAATTATTGGTTGTTAGATCTAATACAGTTTAACTAGATTATATTACCCTCATTCATAAAACATTTACACAGTTTTACATGCATTCATCTGGATCATATTCTATTAAAAGACAATAATCAATCATAATACATGTTAAGTGTTTTATATCATTTTTGGTTTAGGTTTAAAACAGTGCATTTTCACCATAACCTTCTTGGTAATAATTTATATGTACGTTAATAGCGTTTACTATCAAAAATGAACCTACTAAAATTACTATCTGAAAAATCTACCCTGGTAAAAGCTGGAAGAACTCCGGCTGCCTTATAGATCAGCAAATATTTGTGTTATACACGATAGAAGTGATTAGAAAACAATGATCATGTAAAATACAAAGACAAAACGCACTCTTTATAAACAGGACACACCAATATTTTTTTTCTGAATGGTTTAGTCTCCTTGCGTCATTTTCGTCATTGAATACAACCTGGATATTCTGTTAATAAAAAATAGATGTTGCACATTAACAGCGTCTCATAGCATGATCGTTTAAGTGTTCCACCAAACCACTATTGAAACTCCTGACCACTATTCAATAAAAACCGGGCTTTAAATATACAGTGACACCTTCTACTCCAGGAGTGGAATAATAAAATGTGGATTTTTAAAAAATGCAAAAATACCTGATAGGCATCTTGAAGTGTAGATCTTTTCCGGGATGTTACAGCATGAAAACCTGCGACACTCTGCACAGCCGTTCTTTATATGCTACTTAAAACCCGGATTAAAGATCTTCTTAAAAGCTGCTTTAAAAAAACAAATAAAACGAGATAAATACCTGGTAATTAGACACGACAGAACTTACGTTGTCATAAATTACTCTTAATCAAATAATAATTATACTGAAGACCAAATCTATCAAATGAGAAATTTTTAATTTATTGTTGGTATTCTAAAGGGTAATAATTGTGCTTCTCTCCTCGCCGACCTGTTTTTTGCTCTAATGAGGTCGAGTTCCTAAAAAGCCTGTTGAAGAAGAAATAAAGACTCCTTGCAGGGTCATCTAATTTTACATTTCGCTATATAAATGATATTTGTTCATCAACAATGCTAAATTTAGTCACTGTTTGCATTCGCGTTACACTACGAACTTGAAATTAAAGACGCCACCAATCAAATTAAGTAGGACTCTTACTTAGACCTACGTCTAAAAATAGAAAACTAAACTAGACTCTACGTCAAACGTAACGACTTTAACTTTCCGATCGTCAAATTACCGTTCGTCGATAGCAACATACCAGCAGCTCCAGTGTATGGTGTGTGCGTTTCACAACTTATACGTTATTCAAGATTCTGCGATCGGTATTCCGATTATTAAGATCGCTAACTGCTGTTGACTACTAAAATATTCAAACAAGGGTTTTTGAACATTGATGTTATCCCTTTATAACTTCGATGGTTGTCTCCGTGACTTAATTGATAGTTATGGAAAATCAAATGCGATCGGATATTTTCGCCGATTTCATAAATTGTCTTTTCTATTCCGAGATTTGACTTTTTCCTGGACATGGCAATGAGTAAATCGACAGGTGTTTTATTAGATGTAGCTTCTTCTTACTCGTCCGAAGCTCCTGAGTCCAGCCGGTTGTTGTTTTGCGTTGTATGTGTTTGTCTATATCAGGATTTGCAATATTCATTTGACTTTCGGCTGTTGTTGTTCGGTCAGTTTTCATGCTAAATTGCAGATTTGTGTGTTTGAAATATATATTTTTAGAATGAACAAGTACCAATTGGGGATAGTGCAATCTTTCGCCCTGTCTGTCGTTTTAAAATCCCGGAATGCATTTCGAACACTCTTCAATTGATACAAAATTAATCTTGCTACGGACGTACCGGATGGAAACCCAAAACTACAGTTTAAGAATTTGTTGAATAAAAAATAGTTATAATTTTGATCTATTTCTTTATTTCTTTATTGCAATCTGTACTGCTGTTCACAACCATATGTCATACCGCACTAGTTTATTGATATTAACAGCTGAACACTGAATATATTATAAGATTAATTAAGTTTCGCTGAAAGCACATTTACTTTTGAAAGAAGATATTTTGAGTTTTATACAAGTGATTTCTGTTTCTTGTTTTAGTCACTAAAGACGGAACACGTGGGCTAGAACGCCAATGTTAAAATAACACGACTGCCTATTACAGGCATAATCGAAAAAAGAACACAAATACTGAAAACACTTATTGTACACGGTTACTGCTATGCATATTTAAAGCTTAGTTTGTTAAATAACACACTACAATTACTATGAACTATTTACTTAGAATCAAAACAAGTACATCGATATGTATAAAATCAAGAACTGATCTGTTATGAGTCATAATGTATGTTGAATGTTACAAATAACAAAATGAATCATATCTATGCATTTATTGGCATTCATGCCAATGCGGTCAGTAACGTCCACAAAAGGGTTTTGGCCAAGGGAATGAATGAACATTCAGGTATAATCATGAAAAGAGAATACCTTTTCCATTGTCAAACGCGAAGGTAAAATGTTTTGTTGTTCAATGCAGCGAAAACACAATACTCACTATAGATAGACATAGCTTATGAGCAAATGATATGATCGTATAATATAACAGTTTGAACTGTAGTATTAATGTTTATTAAGTATTTCTTTGTCCGCAGTGTCGTTAAACTAGTACGTAAAACACTGTAATGTATCATATACATTGATTAAAAGGATACACCGGATAATTAGACCTGTTATATGGGGTAATATCTCTCACTAGGCTGTAACGTTGATATTTGATATGCCAATAATTTTTTATGGATAACTATAGGGCATACGACAAATAGTCTTCATTTTAGGTTTGTTGATACGGAAAGAAGACCACCTTAGATATGAAACTAAATACTACTTGTTTTCTTAGATCCGTACGTTCAGGAAATTTCATTACAAAATACTTGGCAGATAATTTTTAATTTCTAGTTATCTTATGTCATATATAGGTACATTGGACAACGCGTATTTAAAGTTATAAAGTAAGGTACATGTATCGATGTCAAATTTGATTGTTTGCTCTACCTCTAGCGAGCAGTATTTTATATATATTCATGACGAAAGCAAGTTAGCAAACAGTAAACAACTCGCAAGTGAAGTCAAGTAGGCAGATATTTTTGACTTTCACTTTTTAAAAGTCATGTATTTGGTAAGGTAGACAAAATTGTTTTAGCGGCTACAAAGAGCTTCCTCTTATCAACATCGACAAATTTGGGTTTTAGATTGGAAGAATGGGTGATAATTTCCATACAAGATCAGACTTTTCAACAACGTTCAACGATATAATTATGTCAAATTTAAAATAGTACAAAAATAAACTTAAATTTAAAATTGATAGCAATCAACGTTTTAAAGAACTTGCACTTTTATGTATTATGGAGTGGATGAATCAGCAAAATATTTAATAGCTTTTAAAATATGTTTAAGATCGAAGAATTGTGCCTTTTGCAGAACAGCAATTTGACACTTTTCTCAGTACAAGCCATAAACCTGCAAGAAGTGTGGGACTTTTTAGCAACCATGTAAAAAAACCAGGTTGTCGTATTATATCGCTTCCTTTCACTGCTACACAGAGATGTGTTAATAAGACCACTGATTTTAAATCATTCGATTGAACTGCCATATCTAAAAGATGGATATAGAAAATGTTACTTAAATTTATTTCAATTTACATGTGTATATTTAGCCAAATTCTTCCAAGAGATTATTGGTGCAAAAATATGCAAAGGGAATGAAACGAAATATCCGATATTTTTCCTACCAAAATTGCTATTTGGCTGATTTATCTGTTGCCCAGAACGTACCGTTTTTGTCCTTTGAAAAGAAATTATTTTATTAAGAATTGTGGAAACTCTTCTAGATCCTCTATCGCTTTGAGTCTTTATAGTGTTAGCATGTATGACTATAGCCGTCAGCAATAATTTATTGGGATATATGCAGCCTAAATGTTAATATCGCACAATTTACAATTCATTATGTTACCTCCGAGCACACAGATATTCTAAATGAATGTTGGCACGTATTGTCTGTTTCAAATGTGTTGGTAAAGTCATATGAATGTCATACGATTGCAAATTTTTAAATAGAACGATTCAACTATGCAAATGTGTTTGAAATTTATTTGTCATTTTTAAGCACTTATTTTACCGATGTCGAATTAATTTTTAAGTGTTCATTTATTATAAATATAAGTGTTTGTCTTTAATATTTTTTTCCGATCTGAAATGGATGTGTTCATATGGATCACATGACTTTTTTTACACAAGAATTTTCGGGAGTTTAAAGGCTTTTATTTAGTTTAATGCAGAGTTTATACAACACATAATTACATAAAGCACATTCAGAACAAAGTGTCATATTTGATGTAAAGGTCACAACTCTCAGTCAACTAAACATATAAGGTCTAGTACTAGAAGTTGTAACCGTACTGTGTTATTAGCAATGCCATAAATAGTTAAATATAATTTTTAAAGGAATTGTAAAACACAGAATTCACAAATGTGATTTTTTAACCTGATAAAATACAGTATTGTTCGCAGTAGAAGAAAATAAAGAGTCTGAAGATTTAAATATTATAAGTCTTTTTCGTGAAATACAATGTATTGAATGGGAAAAAATTATATGTCTTAAACTGATATAAACGTCTGATTCAGATTTATTTCATACACGGAAATAATTTGAATAAAAATTTAGGTGGTTTCCCAATTTATTTAAATCTTATTATCTTCTGTTAGTTTTCTAAAAAAATATTAATTATGGTTCCCGAAATACGATGGTAATACCCGTTACCTGACCATGAACATTAGCACGTTATATTTCTTTGTTTTAAAGTTGTACCATGTTTTACACGTCAATCATAAAAGTCGTATAAAAATTTTATAATTAAATCATTTTTATCAGACTAGAGCCAATTTGTATGACAACAGTAAGAACTGAAGCAAGCATCATGGAATAAGCAGAATAAAATTTTAATTAAAGGTTGTATGTATTTAATCTTTGAAAGATTGCAAAACAAAATCATCTGAAACGTTTGATGATTTTTGTTTGATTTAAAGTATAAGTGAGAGTTAAATATAAACTAAACAATCTACTATGTTGCTTTTTGTGTGCGTGGAAGAAAAAAAACAGAAAAAACTTAATATGATCTAAGGGAAATTACCAAAGAAAAATGTTGAATTATGAATGGGAAACAACTCGTTTTGCCTTAAACAAACACAAGTATTTTTATATGGGATGACTGATTTAATCCGTTAAATTCAATTAAACATTAGTTTAACAAAAGATATATTTTAGTCGATTATTAAAACGCTTCTGTAAAAATGTTTGTTTCACTATGTGTCGGTCTCCAATGATTTCAAATATTCCTACAGAAGTCAACGGTTTTCTCAAGCTACTTTGGCTTCCTCTGCCAAAAAGTGGACGCCGCATTAGGTTAAAAAAGTCTTGAAAGTGGCGTTAGACAGCATTTATACGAACGACTAAATATAGTCAGTTTTAAAAAAAGAAGTCTTTGCACCAAAATATAAACATACGAATCCATGTTCATTCTATTACACTGCTACATTGATGGTTGATTTTGATGCATTTAGCTTGAATTCGTGCGGATACATTTGAACCACAATTTACACGTGCAATTTAGAATAAGTTGCCTGATTGGTTGATAACGTAGGTAAAGACATCATTGAATAGATTCATGTAAACAATAAACACTGTAACAAAAACATTAAAAAATAGAATAAAATTATTTATTAAAACTAATAAAATAATTAAATTACAAGTTTCTAATTTTACCGGAAATAAAATTAATTTCGATGATTTACGATCTTGTTTAAACAATTTAATAATTGTCTACTTGTAGAGTCAAGTTCAGTCTTAACCCTAGGTCTGCAACTTCTCGCTGTTTGACCGTATTTGTATTGACTATTTTATCTGTTCATTAAATTTCAACACCGAGCTAACGTTTCCCATATGCCCACCTTTATATCAGCTAGCTTGCGTGTGTTTTGAACATGAACGACTGAGCAATTCAATAAAACTACAACCTTCACCTTTTGCAAATGAGATGATTATATATTATCACAGTTTGAGATGAGATTTTAATGTTTATAATGTATTTGATTGTATGTCCAAAGTATTGTTTAACTCGTTAATTCAACACTGAAGAGTATCAGCACATAGATTTAAACGATAAACCAGATAATCATACCGGTTATATGGGGTAATATATATGATTGGGCTGTTTATGTGACATTTGATATGACAAAAATGTCTTTGATAACTATAGGGTATAAATAATCGTCTCATTTGTTGGTGTCGCGATGAATTATGCAGAATACCTAGATATGCAACTCAAATATTAATTATGTTTACTAATATCCTTACGTTCAATTAATTACATAAAAAAATATTTGGCAGATAGTTTTATATATAACGTCAGTTTTTCTTGTGTAATATATAGGTATTTTCGACAAGTATAAAAGGACACGTATCTATCTTAAATTTGATTATTGATTGATTGATTGACCTCTAGCTAGCAGTTTTTAAGGTATATTCAGGAAACAATCAAGTAATAAACAATTAGTAAAACAACTGGACAATATAAGGACAATAGGCAGACAATTTTGACTGGAACTGTAAAAATGTTGTAAGGGAGAAAATTGATTCTTTCGTGGCGACCTCGACGAGCTCCTCTCGTCGACATCTACAAAAAAGTCTTACGATTTGAAGAAGCGTAGTAATGTCCAAACACGGTCGGTTCCATCAAATATAACGTTAAGCAAGCTCTCAAATCCTAAAATATAGGCAAACGAGTACCCAAATAACCTATAATTTAAGTTTGAGATCACTGAACATAAATGACAAACTTTCTGAAATATTGAATGGATAGATCAGCAGAACATTTTGACAGCTACTGTGGATTGATATATAGTATTGCACCTCTTGTAGAATCTGCCATTTATCTTTTTTGTCTTACATTTAAACCAGGAGCCTATAAGCTGCAATATATCTGGCACTTTTCAGCTAACATGGACTGAAGAACCATGTTTTCGTATTGCAAGCTCCCAAATCTCTCCCGCTATCAAGAGACATTCTTTCTCCGGAACAAAGCGATGCGTTGATTTGACCTCGGGTTTTTAATACCTGCGATCACACTGTCTTATACACAATAATTTTATTTAGGACATTTAATTTTTATTATAAAATAGTATGTCAGTAATAATACCGAAAATTGCATATGTTGATGTTTATGATGGTCATTTTTAAAAAAGGCCACGAATACCAGTTGTTTTCCAATTTATGTTTCTTTGAGTGCATCTCATAATTTTTGCAGTTTGTAATTCACTTTATCAACACACATATACGTTTTTAAAGAAAGTAATTTATGTAGAATATAGAAATTAGTTAATTACTTACTATAGCCATGCACAACATCTTTACCGATTACACGAATGTGCAGGTTAGACTACTTATTTTCTGCTATATCCACCGGCTATTTTCTACCGCTTACTCAAATTGATTACATTTTTTTATAAAAATACATTTGTTTATTTAAATGATCCAAATTTGCACAAATAAATAGAACGACAATCAACAAGGGGAACGAAACAGGTTATTAAATATTTCTCATACCAAAATTGCACTTAGGCAAATGTTTCTGTTTTCAAGAATACACCGTTTTGCGTTCTCTGAAAAGAAAACCATACAGATCCCGTATCGCTTGTGTATTTTTAGGTTTAGCATTAATTTGAAGGCGCAGAATATTGCCCATTTTACGATTCGTGCCGTTAAGTCCTAGCACCTAGTATACAGAGTTATTTCTAGATACATTCTACTTCTTATATGACGTCTTTCTCTAACCTGTTGGTAAGGTAACATGAATGTCATTCGACTATCAATTTTTAAACAGATTGCTTTAACGATTTCATAAATCTGTCAGAATTTTTTTAAACATTTTTAAACAAACCACCTATTTTTTATCGATGACAAATTTATATTGAAGTGTTCTTTTATAGTTACTTTTAGTGCTCTTCTTTGATATTTTTTTCGGACAGCTGATATGAGTTTGTTCATATGGATCACATGACTTTTTCATAAAAGCATGTCCCCATGTATCTCGCATCTGCGATAATCTCTATTATCATGTCCGGGTGTTTATAGACTTCTATTTAGTTTATGCAGAAATACAACACATAAGTAAATAGAAAATACCGAGCAAAATGAAAAATAAAAACAAAAATGTATGCAAAGTATGCAAATTATCTTACAATCTTTCATTGAACTTAAAATATAAGGTCTAGGACAGAAAGTTATTTAAGTACGGAGTTATGAGTCATGCACCAAAAAGCTATGTATACATGTAGTTTTTAAAGAGCAGAACACAAAGATTAGCCTGATTATTTACTTTATTGTCTACAGAAGATGAAAAAAACTTTGATTATTTAAATATTTAAAGTCTTTGGTACAAATACGTATAATTCAATATAAGTTCTTGCAATAAATTAATTTTAATAAAAACATAGGTGATTCCCCAATTTTTTAACTGTATTATCTTTTGTTATTTTTGTCAATAAACTATTATTGATAGCTCCCTAAATTCCAGTGATTGCCGTTACTTGACCTTCAACATTGTCACGTTATATTTCTTTGTTTTTTAGTTGTACCATGTTTTACTTTTCAATCATAAAAGTGGTATAATTTTAATAATTAAATCAATTTGTATCAAACCAGAGCCAATTTGTATTAAAAAAAACAGTACGAACCTACAACGCAGCATGAATTAAACAGAAACAAAATTAATTGATGGTCGTTTGTATATAATCTTGGGATGATTGCGAAACGAAATCTGCAAAGTTGTAAGCTTTTTTTACAATTGTTTTGAACTTGACAACATAGGTTGCTGGGCCATTTTTAGGCAAAATAGATTATTTCTGTGGTCCTGAGTAAAACAATACATGGTTGTCGAAGACGTTTGTGGCTGTTGTTAGGGACAAAATGCCAATTCCGGTTGTAAAATGAGATATTTCAGTAAGGTACATCATCCTGTTTTATATGCTTGTTAAGGACTTTTGTAATGTTTACCTTGTTGCTATAGTATGACCTTGATCCGTAACCTTTGAAAATGGGCTCAAATTGAAGGCCTTGACATTCTGGTCATATTAAACTAAATGTTTATTATATTACCTCTAACCTTTTTCAAGTTGTATTCAACAAAACTGATTAACCGAAACGAGTCAAGGGCTCGAACTACGGTTTATCGCACAGTTACGGACCAAATGTATTAAAAGTAGGCCTTGATGAAAGGAGTATTTTTCTTTTATTGTCTTTTTCAATCTCTTATAGTTTTTGAGTTGTAACGATAACAAGATTAAGAGGCCTAAGGTCGATGTCACTTCTGTACTTTGACTTTTAGATTTTCCTTAAAGACATGTCAAAGGACGACAAATGGTTAAGACCTTTCATGATTTCGACTTACGGTTTGTGAGTTTTTTGATAAACAGATTCCTTGAAACATTCAAGGGATACCACTCGCCTCCGCTAGTCAGAAATTGTCACCAAATTATGACATAAAATTGTCTCAAAAGTTCCTAAACATATGTCACTTTTCAGTTTTCTTGTATCTGTTATCTGTATAGTTCCAGAGACAACGAGATAACAAGGTTTTCGGTGTTTGGGCAGATAACTCTGAAGAGAAAAATATTTTGGTTTCACAGAGTGAATACCGAATAGATTTTCAGTACCCAAAACTTGTCGCGAAAGACCAAAATGATATGTCGCGTACTCTTTAGACTGTTTTGTTTGAAACTTGGCGAAAAAATAGATACATATAATAATAATCAGAACAAAAACAATAAGGTCTTCCAACTGGAAGTTGGAAAGACCTTAAATATGATCTAAGGGACATTAACCAAGAAACAAATGTTGAGTTATGAATGGGAAGCAACTCGCTTGTCCTAATAAAAAATATTCTTATACGGAACAATATGTTAAAACCTTTAAATTCAATAAAGCAGTTATTTAACTGGAGATATATTTTATTCGATTATCTAAACACGTCTGTAAAAATAATTTTTGAAACCTATTAGAGTGTACATTGTACGCTTGACTCCAATGATGTCCAGTATTACTTCGGAAGGTCCGGGATTATCTCCGGCTTCTCCCCAATTAAGTGGACTCCACAATAGCTGCAAAATGCTAAAAGTGTCGCTAAATAACAATCAAATGAACAACCAAACACAGTTATGTTTTAAAAAAAGATGACTGTGTGCACCTAAATATAAACATCCGAATCTGTGATATCGAATATGATACTCATCTTTTTAATCAACTAACCAATTCACATTATACAGTAATGGAAGCGGGTGGTTTGGTATGCCGACAAACTCCAGAACCTATAACCAAAACGAAATATAACTACAGCATGATCATAAGCTGGTACATGCATTTAAAAAAAAATGGTGTGTTAATCAGGTTATATGGCATACCAGATGATAACTTGAACACGCGTCAACAAATTTTATTTAAACTTTGCACAGCTGTTAAGTGCTATAAACTTAAGATCTGCTTTAATTGTCAGCACAATCCAATTTGTAATTTTTAACTAGGCGAAGTCAATTTTAAAGGGGTTTACCGTTGGTGGTTTCCATATGATAACTTAAAAATGCGTCAACGTATATTGTTTAAACTTATAACAGCTCTTTAGTGATATACAATAAAGATCAAGTTCAATTTTCAGAACAATCCAATTTGTAGTTTTGGATAATTTTTGTGGTCGACAGTTGACGGATTTTAAATTGGCTTTTTCAAAAGATTACCTGAAAAACAGATTTTGCAAATCTGTTAAGAACTATAAAATGAAAATCAAATTGAATTTTCGGCACAAACTTATTTGAAGTTTTTGAGTTGTGACGATTTGAAACTGTTTTATAGGTTCAAGATCAAGATAAAAATGATGTTTTTGAGATGGACCGTGTTCCTATATGCGGTTTTTTTGTCTTTTTAGCCCTCTTTTTTTTGTTTGTTTGTTTTTTGGACATAACGGCTGGGTTAACTTATACCATTATCTCTTATGCATGTGAAAGTTCATGAAGCAGATTGTATACCTTTACAGTTTATAAAAAATAATCTTTGTCGTAAACAGTTATAAAAATTATTCTTTGTCGTAAACAGTAGAAACTGCCTCCTGTAAGTACATTTTATCTGCGTTCTAGATTGGTTGATTGCCATCACGTGGTGACCTCATATTTTCAATACAATACAGTAGCTTTTGTACATGGTATTAGATGCGTTTTAGACGAACACATAATAAAAATGAGTTAGCTTGAATTCCGATGTATTCAGAAAGTCGGTAGGATATATTAGTTAAACAAACAGTTGCAGATCTAATATATGATATACAAGGCTAGTGCATTTTATATGGGTACTCGGGCTATGTGCTCGCCACATTAAACATTTACTGTCTATGTGTTATGTGGTTGCCCACATAAAATATCCTAACTGTGAATATTTTGTATTAGATCTGCAGTTGCCTGTGTAACTTATTACGTTTCGGCATTTAAATAACAAGAACCGATATCAATTCGTAAGGAACACATAATTTATTATTTGTGTTTCCTTGTGTTAAATTGCTAATGCTAACAAAATATTAATTAAAAAGTGTGTTCCGATTCGACCATTTTTGTATTAACGTTATTAAAGTTTTATGCCTTGATCACTCAAAAATGACAACACAGAAACTGAGCAATTAAGTAAGTAATTAATGAACTACAATAATTTTGTGTCGGTTTGCACCACAACGCCAAATTCGAGATTTTGTTTGTTTGATTTGTCTCCCTTATGCCACATACTGTTATTATCGGTCTTGAAATTACATTTATATAACTGACTTTGATATTAAAAAGATAAAATACAGATGATTATAGAACATGTCAGCTGTGGTTCGTAGCGAATCGATTTTAATTAAGAAAATTATTGCATGATTTTGACCGATTTTGATTGACTAAATTACTGAAAAAGTCAAACATAAAGGTATCACGTCAAACTATTTAACTATCTAACAAACTGTAATAAAACTAATATCATGACTAAAAGGCGTGTATTTGGCTAGATAGTGACACAAATTTTGGTCTTTTAAAGCGACTTCACGGTGGCTACTCTTTACATTTGCTAAATGAATCTTTTTTTGACAGAATAATGGCACTATCAATACTTGTCGCCAACTGTTACTTTCTTTATTTGAACAAGTCAACTCCTTGAGCGGGTTCGTTATCCGCCACTTGGGGACGCAATTGACACTGGGTTTTGGTCCGCCAAGACTTAGAAACCGTACCAGTATCCAGTTGAGCTTTGATAAAAATACATACAAAATTGGTCAATTTTAATTCAACTCAATTTTTTCCAAACATTTGAATCTGTTCGCAACGTGCTTTGCAATATGCGTTGATATATTAAGATTGAAATTGAAAACATATAGAACCTTTCATTTATGATACAATTTAGAGAATTCTTTTATTAAGGCCAATATCTGATCAATGAAATAAATACTCATATAAAAAGCATAAAACTAAGTAAACTGAATATCCGAGGAAATGGTTGTGTTCATACTACTCATAGCTCTTAGTAAGGTTTATGTTAAATGCAATAACTTTCGCTTTACAGTGTATGTTCTACAAATTAAACCGGTTTGTAACTAAATACATTGTATAAATCAGAACACCATTATACAAATTTATAACAAGTTTCAATTAAACTGCCATTTGTTCTGAGAACAAATGAGAAGGTCTTTCCCACTGTTCCTCTAAAGTCAGAAAAGTTAGGTGATGCTATGGGATTTTGTGTCTTGCTATAGCACAAAATGTCACTTCCAGTCATAAAAATGAATTATTTTAGTAAAGAAAGTGGTCCCGAGCCAAAAAATATATGGGTTGTTAAGGACTTTCATTCGGTTGCTAGGGACAAAAGGCCACTTCCGGTCATGAAATGACATACTTCAGCAAAGTACATCATTCTGATTTAAAAAATATATGGTTGCTAAGGACTTTTTATAACTGTCACCTTGTTGCTAGGGTATGACCTTGACCTATGACCTTTGACCATTAGCTCAAATTGAAGCTCTTTTCCTACTGATCATGTTAACTATATTATCTCTAACCGTTTTCAAGTTTTAAGCAAAAAACCGATTTACCGAAACCCGTCAAGGGCAGTAACTCTTAAATGGTCCATCGCACAGCTTTCGGTCAAATGTACCAAATGAAGGTCTCGATGAGTGGAGTATTTTTTTCAATTAATTGTCTGCTTCTATCTTTTATGGTTTGTGAGATATAGTGCTAACAAGACCTTTGGTGACCTTTGACCTTGACTTTTGACCTTTGACCTTGACATTTTTAAATGTAACATATGTCACTTAGGATCAATGGTGGTGGTCCCAAGTCTCTAGGACTTACGGTTTCTGAGAAAAAAAATTTGACGCGTTGCGACATTTTTCAGGTCAAAAACACGTAAACAGCAAGTCGATTGAAAAAAAAATTTTGCATGACAAATCATCGCTATAGGACCAGCGACATTTTTTACACTTCAGATTTTGAGAATCGGTTACGGTTTCTGAGTTTATCTGCTAACAAGGGTTTACGGTGTTGGGGCAGATAACTCTGTTACTAAAAATAGATCGGTTTCACACGGTGAACTGAGTCATCTGCCAGTATGACCGATTAATGGTACCAAGTATCAAAATGATATGTCGCGACACTTTTAAGCAACTGATGGCGGAAAAGAAAAGAATAATAATAATAATAATAATAATAATAATAATAATAATAATAATAATAATAATAATAATAATCATACGAAAGGTAAGAAGGTCTTCCCACTGTAGTGGGAAAGACCTTAATTATTGCAACAGAAACAAAATACGTTATTTTAATAAAAAGTTTTAAAAAGCAAAACAAATATAAAACAAAAAGGAAAATATTCAGGATTATTGTTGTTTGAATTAAAACTGGAATACAAACATTCCTGGAAAATGTCATTTTCATATATTTATTACCGCGTGAAGTTCCTGTGTTTTTAACTTAAAAATGTATGTACCAGCATGTATTTAAACGCAAGGAAGTATCGAATACAGGTTATTTAGAACGTTCTCCAGATGGCACGTGCAATAGGGAAATATTCAAAGTTGAAATAACAATCATTGCATTGTTTATTGTGGTACTTTGTTCCATTGTTAACCAAACAAGGAAATGTGTTAAAACAATTAGTTTTAATTTTACAAAACAAACAATTTAGAACACGAAATTTACTTTTATATGGGGACAAATTTTGATTTGAAAATAACATGGCATTGTGCTAACGTATTAATAGTTGTTTTACTACATGTTTATGTATATGGAGCGACAATTTTCGCATCCCTTTTTCGTTGAAATGGAAATCCTCGCCATTTTACATACGGGTTGTCAGGTCAAAATACGAAAATTCCCGCTACGGACCAGTGTGTGAAGTGTTTAAAGAGTTTCACAATAAATGTAGCGTAAAGACCCATTATGTGGATGTGCAAATGATTTTGTATTAAACTCAAATACCAAAATATTGAACAATATTGAATGCATTCCATTTCAATAATACTAATATAGAAACGGTCGTTGAATATAACTATTTGGGTATCAACATGAAGTTTAATTATTTATTTATTGTAGCTGTTGATGTCTTAGTTAACAAAGCTAGAAAAGCTTAAATTAAAATTTAAAAAAAAGATTTTAACAACCCCTGTAGACTCTTGGAAAAATTGTTTGATTTTCTTGTTTCGCCAATTCTACTTAATTGTAGTTAAAGTTGGGGTATAGACATGTGCCTCAACATGCCTAAAGATAATGTGTTAATTCCAATAGATAAATTTTATGACAAATGTATAAAGGGGGGCCTCGGTGGCCGAGTGGTCAAAGTAGTTCGTCTACTATTGATCCCGTGGTTGTCACCACTGAGATTGCGGGTTCGATTCTCACTGCAGGCAGGGTGTACTCGACTCCAATCTTAATTGACATGGATTGACAGTTTTCCTAATGCAGGTCGGGGGTTCTCTCCGGGTACTCTGGCTTCCTCCCCCAATAGAAACTGGACGCCATGAAATAGCTGAAAATGCTGAAAGTGGCGTTAAAACACCATTCAAACAAAAACAAAAAACAAATGTATAAAGGAAATTTTTGACGTAAACTTCAAAACATCCAATGATGCATGTCGAACTTAATTAGCCAGATTATCAATGGCAGGTAAAATTAGTTAAGCAATTATTGAATTTTACAATCCCCTTATTTCAGATAAAAATACTTTATAATACAACATTTATATAATCACTAAATATTCAAAGCCTTGGACTGCCAATGTTTACAAATTGTTACATTTTGTGGAGTGCAGTTATTTAATAAATTAAAATAATAAGTTTAAATCAAATAATAAGCAGATGAAGCTTGGAATGAAAGATATATTAATGACTCAACAAAATTCACACCTAAAAAATACATGTAACTATTAACTATCACTTTTCATGGAAGTCTACAAGTTGGAGAAAGACAATATTATGTTGATAAATTAGTAAAGTTTACCGATAAATCCATGATTTGCAGTCTAAAAACTAGTTCTAACCATTTAATGATTGACAAAGGAAGACATCTTTAAATGACAACTGCGGAAAGAATATGTCCAATATGTAATAACTCTATAGAAGATGATCTTAATTTTTTTTGTAATTGCTATAGTTAAAACTCACAGAGAGATATATTCAATAATTAAATAAATTCTATTTATAAAACATGTATAAACAAACAAGATAAATTTAATTTTTAACAGTAAACCTTATTGTATTATGAAGATTTCTTCTAACTTCATATCTGATTGTCTAGAAATCATGAAAAACAAAATATAATTATTACCTATCTTTAACACTCAACTATTATTTGTATTTTATATTGGTACTTCTATCTTGTGTATATCATTATACATTATTAAACTTGATAATAAACCAAGTAGTGTATTTGAGTTGGAGGTAATAAAAATATTGTTTCAGTCGCACATGCGAGAAAGGCCAAATAATCAAAAGCTAAACTGCTGAAAGTCTGGATTGGCTGCTAAATCGAGAGATAGCTGCCGATTGGCCAAGACATAATCAGAGCTAAGTTAGGGATGAAAACCCCGCATGATTTCGGGGCAGTAGCAATAATACATGTAATGAGCCTACGACCCTTCATAGCCACTGAAGAAAAGCCAAACGATCACAAATCGGTTACGATGAAAAAAAGGGAAAAATAAGCACGGAATCAAACCATTTTAAAAGGAAACAGATTTGAGTATGTTAGTCATAAAAAGTGTAGCATAAAACTTAAGCTGCAAAAATATGCAAGATATGGGAATCAAACTGTTTTAAAGGAAAGTGGAATTGATTTGTGTATGTTTATCATAAAATGTGTATCATAAAACCTAAACGGAGAAACATGAATAATGCCGGAAATTTCCGAAGCGTGACATTTTCGCGAACAGGTCTACATCAACCATATTGCTGAATATGATGCATCTAGTAACTAACCCAAATGCATTCTTGGATACTGCCTCTGATCTGTATGGATAAATGACTCCGTTATGAGAAAAATTATAATTATTTTCCTGCTTAGTGACAATTAGAAATGCTTCACACAGTGCATGCTTCAATTGCTGCCTCTGACCTATATTTTGCGGTTGCCTGCTTGGATATCAAAACATTGTTTACTTATAATGAAGTGATGTAAATTATAACAATACATGTTCCCATTTTACAGTAAAAACATTACGTATTTTTGTCCATAAAGAAAAATAAAGCTAAGAAACGGCTAGCTTTTTAGGAAAGCTAATACTTGTTATTATTATTATTAAGTCATCTTGACGACCATAGAACTTCTGAAGGATAACATCAACCTAGGTTCAACAGATGTTTGTTTGAGTAGCCTATTATTCCACAGAACTGAGCGGTGTAGAAAATCGGATTGCATGATCTAGCATAACGTATAAGTTGTGACATGTACACACCATATTCTAAAGCTGCTGGAATGTTTATATGGATAAACGGGAAGTTGACAAGTGGCAAGTTGACGTCATCAAGTGTGTTGTAGGGTAATTTTTATGACCCCGCGACGACATGTTGGGGGGGCATTAAGTTTTACTCATGTCCGTCCGTACGTACGAACAAATTTCCGTCAAGCTTTTCTCAGAAACCGTACATGAGAACAATTTTAAATTTGGCAGAGTGGTTCAGTATCACAAGTTGTACGTCTTAAGCGAATTTCAGACCTGTCGGACAACTACTTCCTGTTTGGGACTTCATTTGTACGTAAATACGTCCGTCTGTATGTACAAATTTCCGTCAAGCTTTTCTCAGAAACCGTATATTAGAACAATTTGAAATTTGGCAGTGTGGTTCAGTATTACAAGTTGTACGTCCTAAGCGACTTTCAGACCTGTCGGACAACTACTTCCTGTTTGCGACTGGGCCGATATGAAAATGTGTTAACATGAGTATGAAAATTTCCGTCAAGCTTTTCTCAGAAACCGTACATCAGAACAATTTGAAATTTGGCAGGGTGGTTCAGTATTACAAGTTGTACGTCCTAAGCGACTTTCAGACCTGTCGGACAACTACTTCCTGTTTGCGACTGGGCCGATATGAAAATGTGTTAACATGAGTATGAAAATTTCCGTCGAGCTTTTCTCAGAAACCGTACATCAGAACAATTTGAAATTTGGCAGGGTGGTTCAGTATCACAAGTTGTACGTCCTAAGCGACTTTCAGACCTGTCGGACAACTACTTCCTGTTTGGGACTTCATTTAGCGGGGGCATCCGTGTCCCATGGACACACTCTTCAATTTTATTCTTTTACAGTCTATTTCGTAGAAGTAGCTCTAATTCTAATGCCGAAATACGTGTATTGATGATTTCTTCAATTTCAGGCTCGTTAGTGTAAATTGAAGAAAAGAGCGACGAGTTAAGCATTGTTAAGGGACAAAATATCACCAATATAGATAGGCCTCGGTGGACGAGTGGTTAAGGTAGTTCGTCTAATACTTGTTATTAGCATTATTAAGTCATCTTGACTACTATAGAACATCTGTAGGATAACATCAACCTAGGTTCAACAGAAGTTTGTTTGAGTAGCTCAGTATTCCACAGCAGTGAGCGGTGTAGAAAATCGGATTGCATGATGTAGCAAAACGTATAAGTTGTTAAATGTACGCACCATACGCTGGAGCTGCTGGAATGTTGATATGGATGAACGAGAAGTTGACGTCATCAAGTGTGTTGTAGGGTAATTTTTTTCTGTTACAGTCTATTAAGTAGAAGTAGCTGTAATTAAAATGCCGAAATACGTGTATTGATGGTTTCTTCAATTTCAGGCTCGTAAGTGTAGATTGAAGAAAAGAGTGACGAATTAAGAATTGTTAAGGGACAAAATATTATCAATATAGAGAGGCCTCGGTGGACGAGTGGTTAAGGTAGTTCGTCTACTATTGATCACGTGGTCTGTCAACACTCAGGTTGCGGGTTCAAGTCTCACTGCGTGTAGGGTGCACTCGGCTCGTATCTTAATTGACAAGGATTACCAGTCTTCCTAGTTGAGGTCAGGGATTTTCACCGGCTTCCTCTCAAATAAAAACTGGACGCCATGATATAGGTGAATAATTGATGACAGTGGCGTTAAACATCATTCTAACATACAAACAATCATTAATATATAGGAATGTGAAATTAAAATACTTTAATAATCAAAACCACTTTCTATCAAATATGTGCTTTGTGGGAATTTAAAGTTTCTTAAACTGTGTATTATTTTTCTTAAAAAAGTACTGTTGAAATCATTGTTTACGATGCCATTCATTAGCTTTCATTTGTATACAAAGATGTATGTATTCCTACAGTTGGTTTACAAATGACTCTACAATATTTTTGAACTGCAAAGACTTAACAAAAAATTTACAATTAATATGTTTCTATTGTTTGACGTATGGTGAACAAGATTTATGTCATGTACATGCCCGTATTCCGCTGCTATGAACACACACGTCGATTTTTATAGTGATCGCAAAAAGGAGTACCCTACGACAGTAGGACGCGATGTGACCACACCGAGTGCTCAACCCACAGAGCAACGCAGCATGTCCCGAGGTGGTGGCACGAGGCGACCTCTCTTTGAGGAATTGTGTGGTTATATTACGGAAAACATGACTGCAGACCGCAATTGGTAATAATGATCCATTTTGTTAATTTCTAAAAAGATTAGGCTCATTTCAGCCGCTATAAAAGGCTTAATAATTATTTACTGCATTATTTTTAAGTGGCTGTTAAAATTTTATTCCACAGGTTCCTCCCAATTTTTTCCTTTTAATTGTTCGTTAACTTGTTTATATTTTGAATATAACTGGACGTTAAAACTTTCAATCAATCAATTACTTGTTATAATGCCAAACATTATTCTACTGATCTTTCCTTAAATTTTTTGAAGGTTTACTACACTCCTTTAAAGCAATGTTAATTTAGGGACATTGTCACAAATAACCTGGATTGATATGCTGTTCCTGTGTTATTTTGAAAAATTTGAGAAAAGAAACAATAGTACAATACAAAAGATAGTCCTAAGTGTGCATAAAAGTTCATAATAGAAACATTCATTACCGGGAAACGAAGCAATATACGAACTGTGAAAGAATTGAATAAGCTATTGTTATCCATAATAATTGCTTAAATTTGTTTCATTCAGATTAGGCTATGTTAGCAAAAGTTGATGTAATATGAATAAAACCGCATGGAGTTTGGAATACACATATTTCTTAACAATAACAAAGCTCGTGATGATGGTGACACAATCTGAACATTTTTAAATTACACAAAATATAAGTGTTGATAACGTTAACTTAAGGTCGTCCTTTTACATTTACACACAAAAAGTTCAATAAGATTTCAGTTGTACATGTAGTAAGATAAGGTACATGTATATAGTCATTCGGATAATTTTCGCCAATGTATTATATTTTCAATGCACATGAAATCGTTGTCGTTTTCCTTTTCACTTGAAGAGCTTTCGTCCGAATCAAAGGAAGAAGGATCTACTTTCACAGTAAAGTCTATGTCTGCGTAAGGTGTTCTGTTGTCTGTTCCATGAATGTAAAATGTCCGATAAGAACAAACAGGTTCAAAGACTACTTGGACGTAATTCAGTCCCTAAAAGTAGAATCATTAAATACTGTAAAAATAAATGCGACATTTTTACTTATAGTCCTAACTATATGTCATTTTTACGAATATAAATGTATGCATTGGACTGTTATATCTTATAAATACGTAAACTGGAAACAAACAGTACCGTGTTCGCAAATATGACTTCGATTGTGGTAATAAACCCTGCTCTGGCCAAGTCAGATATATTGCCTTGATACTTCTCTTGTTCTTGTTTTTTAAGTTAAGCGCCACTTTCAGCAATTTTTAGCTATTTGATTGCGTCCGGTTTTTTACTGTGGAGGAAGCAGGAAAACCCGAAGAAAACTCCAGACTTTTGACTGGAAATTTGGAAATGTTTGATAAAAAATGTTGGAGTCTAACACACCCTGTCCGCAGTAAAGCTCGACCACGAAATATCACTTTTGTCACGTGAACAATATAGATGACTATCCACTTTAACCGCTTTGCCACAAAGGCCCCAAATAAGTAGATAGACTTTCACCTCAATAACTTTACCACAGAAGTTTAAATAAACTTTGTAAATAATATACAAAATATATACCTAGTCGTCTATAATAACCTTAATACATAGAACAGTTTGTATAATCTTGAAAAATTTTAATATTGAAGTCTTACGCTATCTTGTCGAATTTGTCTTCCACTTTCTTTATTATCTAAAGAAACAACATTATGTCACTGTATTTGTTAAGTATCTTAAAAATATGCTGAGATACCGGTATAATTGAATGTTTAACGTTAAGAAAGCAATGATTCATCTATTCAGGTTGTGAACGTTTAGAGAATCGGTAAATACACAAATATATAAATACTGATTACTAGTACATGAAAACTGATTAAATAAATTAAATTTACGGCCTATATACTAGATTTATGAGAGCATTGGTAAAATAAAGTCAACCTTTTTACGCAAATAATTTTTCCTAAGTAGACTTAAGTGGAAAACTGCAAACTTAACTCAAAAAGAAACGTGATGAGTGCAATTTCCAAAACGTCAACTTCATCATCATCGTTATTTCAATAATCTGGACATGACAATGCTATTTACTAATAGGGTAAAAAATAGGAGCTTGATGTTACGGGGTTAATGGGATCCTTTCAAAAGAACCTGAGGTAGTATATTCTAAATCTGAGTCAACTCGTTCATTGCTATTATTTCTGACCACACAAAAATAAAAACATGCAACAAAAGTTATGGAAAAAAAGGATTCCCCATGCCTGTCATTTTTTTATACCGATCAACACAACAAATGAGGATTATTTATATTTAGAGATGTATTTTGAGGGTAAAATCTGATTTATTCCCGAAATGGTTCAAAATAAATTTTTACAAGCTTTTTATTTCAGCTTTGACCTCCGCTTAAGGCCATTTTGAATTTCCATTGGCATTTCAGCAACATCACTCGTAAATGATTTTATAAGAAAAATATATATAGCTAGCAGGCTTCAGTTCATTTAGCTGGGACCATACTGGGAGGGTTCCAGTGCTCCACCCACAAAGCATCCCAGTGCTTTTTAAGGGATTGTCAGGTCATAGTAGGAAAGCCTAATTACGGACCGTAGTGTGTAATATGCTATGAGAGTTCGACGCTCCTTGCACGATACAGACCACTTTCGAAAAAGAGCAGGCCCATTGCGAGCCGCTACAAAAGGCTAATTATCAGCCCCTACCAAAAGCTCTCTATACTTTTCCAGTGTCATGCGGTCAAAATGTGTGTTGCCTATTTTCCATTCCAACCACTTTTCCGTTGATTAATTGTTCGTTTACTTTAATATTGCTGAAATACGGATGACTGGACGTAAAACAAACATACAAGCCAATCAATTTATTTAGCCAATCCCAAAACAAAAAATAACGACCAGGTTTGTTAATGTATCATCAATAATGTAAAAACTTTGACTTTGAGAGGAATGTGTATTTCATGTTTCTATATACTCTGTTTATTTGTTCTGAAGAAAAAAAAACTTAACCAGGCGATCTAAACACCACAAATTTTGAGTAAAAATGGAATTAAAACAATCCTTTAAACACCCAGCCACTGTAGGTGACACATTATACAAGTATGCCGAACGAAACTATACCAAAGTTAATCCGAAGGTGTCGAGATATAAAAGAATAAAAGCCAAGTAGTAGATTACAGAACCGTGGATATTTATGAATATAACAAACAATCAACACTCACACCAAACCAGTGATTGGTTATACTGCCTTTATTCACATCTCGTGTGATACTTGTGACATAATATATCTACAACAATCAATAGTTAAAAATTCTTATTGGCTCCTTAAGCCTTCTATTGGTTGTTTGTACAATTGACAATTATGTCAGCGTCACAATACCCATTACGCATGCGTCTGTTATGATATTCGTTGCGTGCATCTTTCACAGAAATCACTACAGAATTTACAGCGCTTCTATCGTCCTGTCTATAGGCTGCTTTAAACAAAAAATACTACTAATGTTCACAAAAATAAATGAAGGTTTACAGAAACTTACTCGAAGCACGATCTATTATACCGCTCTGCTGGTCTATCGATAAAAACCTATAAGAGTTGGGGGTTATAAAATCAGCTGCAGACCTATAGTTGTCGTTGCCCATTGCATAGCCTACAAAAAAGGAATTCAGTGTTTGAAATTAGTTCCACGAACACCAATCATTACATTGCTTGACAAGTTGATACAGTAGATAAAACTGATATAAATCTAACGAATTAAGTACATGAATTTTGATTGTAAGTATACAGAATGCATATGAAAACAGAATGAATCAATACATACGATATTGATTATGTAGATTGCACAGACATGACAGACACCTGCAGTCATAATAAGACAACAAATACCTTGTGCCTCTTGCTCAGGAGGTGTATCAAACCTAAAATGAAAATCGAATAAAATTAACAAGTACAACTTAAGAGACATTATAAGTAGTAATGTTTTATTTTTGGAGTGAATTGAATTACAGAACATTCCACGATTATAATATTCAATATACATGCATATTGATTACTATAGATCCAAAGTTATTGATATGATTTCAAACCGAACCCAAATATAAAAAAAATAATAATAAGTAATAAACCATACTAAAAGTTATCGTGTCTAGGCTTTTTGCGTGACAAATGAAAACTGCTTACCGCGTTAGGCCCAGCCTATGCTCCATTTATAGATCCAGAAACGTGCAAAATGGATTTACCAATTATTTTCCACAGTTAATAAGCGTTTTGAAATGCAATCATGTTTTTTTGATATGGCGATTTTCTAAAGTAAATCTTGACCTAAACTAGAACGAAACTGTAAGGCATAAGCAAGTAACTACATGTGTTGTCTTTTTGAAACTTTTCGGACAATTTCGTTTGCAGTTGAGGCGTAAAAGTCTTGCGGGTTGTCCGATACCATTAAACGGTCCTTTGTATAAACAACGCAACGTCACTGTAGAAAGAAAAATGGCTGTGTAAAATTCCCGAACCAAAAATCAAGAACGATTTGTTACATGTAAACAATAAAGGCATATATTATAAAATTTGTACTCTTGGATTTTTGCAATACAAAGGTACAATATGTGATAATAAAAAATGCAAGCAAACAACTGAGCACGGGTGGTGCGACTTTTATTTTTGTTATATAGTACATATTCTATAGTACATATTATAAAACGGTAGGATTTGCATAGAAATTTAGTTTTGTCGACATGATGTGCAACAATCAAGCTCCTTATTTTTGACATTAAATCGTAAGAAAAATACCAGAATGGAAAAAAGGTTTGTATTTCAGAATTTTTTGGCAATCAGGTGTTATTTTGTCTAAATTAAATGTCAAAAACTAACTGATATCAGACAAGTTACTGTCAGCTATATTCGCGTTGAACCGTCACCTGGTTTTGGCAATACCTACGTGTTAGCGCATGATAGCTAAATCCTGCTACTTTTTGTGAAATGATCACTCAACTCTCAATCACGTCCTCAATACTAAGCAGAGGATCTAAATTTATGAGATGATCTGCAACTCCCCGAACAATTGTCACAGACAATCCAACATTTAGACCATGCACATCAAGCTATATTGATTTGTATTTAGCAATCGGTCGTCGAACATATTATACTGAGGTACTGACTGAACAGACTACATCCATGGTTTCCATTCCCGTTGAAAAGACAATATAAGCCAAGTTAACTTTACAAAGAGGTAATATTATGTAAAGATAAAGATACAAGTTCGATCCTTAGTGCGGTTTTCAGGTTCTAAAATAGAAATACCACCTGCTGATTCATTTGTTTCACTTAGTGATTCAAACAATAGTGCATGCACACTATTCAAGCAAGCAATACAGACTCTTCATGTTCATTCGAACTATGCGCACACGACATTCCTTTTTAGTTACAAAGAATACCATGCAACTACCTATAGCTAGATAAACTCCATAATATAGTAAAAGATCTTGTTATTGTATAGTTCTTACAGATAAATAACTTTGTAACCGACATGTTAAAATTGATTTAACAACGATATTTTTAAATGGAAATTTATTCATTCAAAACAATATCATAAATAATGTGTACATTGGTTTTTTGAACAAAAATATCGAATGATATCTTCTTAATATGAAAAAAACTTTCATTAAGGTTAAATAAAGTTTTTGCTATCAAAGCAGGCGTTTTCATAACTAATCTTTACAAATAGAATTAACCGAATTTCAGAAACCTCATGCAGTTAAATGTATAAATGACTTAAATATATTAATCCAAAATTTGATTAAATATTTGATTATTTTCAGCTATATATTTTATGTTAATATGACTTCAAAAAGTAGTTGTCTATGTTTGTTTATAATTTTGTAAAATTACAGACACTATCATGCTGATTAATTAAAATGATATATATATATATATATATATATATATATATATATATATATATATATATATATATATATATATATATATATATAACGGATGTGAAACGTTATTGTGTGCTAGGAAGAAAGAATAAAATTTGGCGAAAATAAATATCAAAAGCAAACTGGAAATATAAATAAAATTATTATTACACGTTGTTGTCGATTTTCCTTTTCTTTGCTATAAAAATAACTTAGATTTTGTATTATTATCAATAAACAAACTAGGTTATATTAATACTTGTCTTAATATTGTATCTGTCTTAAATATTGTATAACAAAAAAAATATTGTAAGATAGTTTTAATGGCTAACAATTACGGATTTATCAATACATGTGTATTATTAGGTTTTCGTTGATGCTTATAATTTAAGGAAAGTGTCAATTATATTTAAACCAAAATTATAATATTATTATTATATATTGTATTTCCAATTCTTTGAAACGGTTACCTTGTTTGATTCTGTTCAGACTAAATATCAATATCGATATAATTATGAGAGTTCCTAATATACCATACACAGCTTTTACACCAGTATCTTTATCTGGAGAGATATATTCTATATTAGTTTTTAGTTTTAATATTCCTACTTCCCACCTTGCTAGGTTTTCTTATTTTTAACATAAATTCAAATCAAATCGTTGGTACCTGACCATAAGAAGTGGACATTAAATATTGTGCCTTAAATGTCTGAATGCATGATATATGTGAATGTTTTAGTTGTCAACAATAAAAGCGTAGAATTAATACAAAATCCGGACCCATTTTACCAAACTGCGAGAACATCAGTAAATGCATATAAATCATAACGGAGTAAAACACTAAGCTATTCAAATGATCTTAATATTTGAGGAGTACTCGATACATTTACTCAAGCAACTCGCTTATATGCTTGCTCTTAAAAATAAATATTAATTACAGCATTTCAAAAACTAATAACATAATGTTACTTGTCTCCTTATATTAATCATACCCTGTCCTTGTGTTTTGGTAACATGCACAGTAGTCTCAACCATTCCCTCATTCATGGTAAAATCAGACTCTGTCATTTCTTCCACCCATATCAAAGTATCGGTTTGCCCATCTTTAATAGTATATTCGGATGAATATTGCACTGATGTACTTGGTATGTCTTACAAATACAAACAGAACATATAATTGTTAGCAACATAAGTTGCATGTACCTGTAAAATTGCAGTATAATTTCTATTTAAGGTATGATTGATCTAGGGAGCACAGAGGACACATAATATTTAATACAACCAAAACACATAGTATACCTCAAAACAATTCATTTTTTTATTTATCAGAATCAAAAAATCAAACCAAACTCAAATGTTTAGATAGTTTGGTTTTAAATATTATTTTTATTGTATAATTGTCAGGTTGTTTGGTAAGATGGTGTAGATCTAGATGCAAAAACAACGAAAACCACGGACTAGTGTGAGGACACACTGAACTAGTTTGAAAGGAATTAGTTTTGTTTATCTTCTGTTCTTATATATTGGAACGAAGCTTTACTTTAAACTCAATATCAATGAAGCAATTTTGCAGACACTACAGACTATTTGATTAATTGTGTTTGACATAAGGCCCAGTGTATTATTTAGGTACTTACTTAATATTTTAAATTTAACTTCCTGTGCAATTGGAGCATCATCTATCGTGTTGTTTGCCAAACAAACCATTCTCGTCATGTCATCGTAGAAAGTTGCAGTGAATGTATACCTCAACATAGACGGGCCACCTGATATAAGAGTTTTGCCATCTTTTAACCATGTAATGGTTTCCTTTGGGACCCCGCTGTTGACATGACATGTAATTGTAACGGGTTCGCCGACAGAACCATACACAACTTGATCTTCATTCGATTCATTTATCACCATATCAGACGGAAATTCTGTATAAAAATTCATAGCGATCTTCTGAAAATATTTTGTTTTTCCTAAATTGCATAATGCTTAATTCTATATTTGTTTATCCCGCTCAATATAAGGGGTGGGGCATGCTCTTTTCAGTCGGTCTGTGGGCGTTCGTCAGTCCGTCCGTTATCTGTTTAGTCACATTTCATTTTTTTCTCAACAAAGATAATGCAATATCATCATTGAAAGATCATGTCATATTTTGTTGTGGAATTTAAATTTAACCTCTCTGAATTGAGGGGTAACATCAGGGGACAGTAACTCACAGTAATACTTGTTTATGTGGTATTTTATGTCACGTTCAAAAATTTTTCAAATTTATCTACTTTTATTTGTCCAGACATCTTTTTATTTCTTACCAAACGAAAACTTAAAATATATCAATTGTATTATTTAAAGCTTAATGTTAATCAAGGTTTACATTTCCCCCAAATGACAAACTTAACCAATCCGCATTCTGCAATACTCACTTATTAGTTGAAGATGTATTATGTGGTGCTGAAATGAATTATAACATTGATATTCAATGGCTTCCTGTGATGAAACATTATATATTCCAAGGTCACAATTTGATGCCACAAACATTTTAGTTGATATATTCAGATTGTCCGAATTGACCATGTTTCCTGTGTCTGAACATAGAGCGATAGTGGTTTTAGATTTGAAATCTGCCCATGACATAACATTCCTGAGTGGACATTGAAGCTCGACCTGGGTTACCTGCTTTGCATATCTTATCTCTGTTGAAAACACTGACAATGGATTAAAAAAAATATTGGATAAATAATATAATTTTAAAAATTATTTGTATTTTTTTAGTAATCGCACTCAGATTATTAACTAAAGATGTTTTTTATAAACCTGTGTGGATTTAGTTTTGTGTTTGTTTGTTTTTTTTTTAATTTCTTCATTTAATTTATTTATTTTTGTCTTTGAATTTCGGTCTTATTTATGTTTAAGTGTATGAGATTCAAATGTACAAGCATTCGCCAACGCTTATACGGAATGATGTTATTAAATAACAGGAAGCTGACAAATTTGAAGTGGACGTTTTGAGTTTCATTTTTTGCTTCATTTTTTTAGATACATATGGATGTAATCACAAACAACATCCACAGATAAATACTGCTAACTGTGCTTTTACTGGTGCTATAAATTTAATTAATATAGATGTGTAAAATATATTTCGATATCACCATTATCTTTGAGTCTGCTGGTATCACTTGATACATGTATATCAACAAATCTTTCATCGTAAAATTATCGAGTGATTATCCAATGTAGAATCATAACTTTTAGTTCACATTTTGCAGCATTACTGACCTGTTGATGACAATAAATATATAACAAATCCTGCATATTTAAGTAAATTTTCAGCCATGAATACAACGTATCAGAAATAGTTTTCAATGCAATTCAAACAATGTATGTCAGATTGCTTATATAATAACTTGTTTGGTCATATGAATATGTTTCCTTGTAATTTAGGTTGCATTATCCGATCGCCATCGTGTGAATAAGAGCAATGTAGCAAATACATTTCCTTGTTCACTAACAAACGATTGTGTGACGGTAATATTACCAAAGGGTGTTTTGTGTATACTAAAACACCTTTAGAATAATTTATCAATTTGATTGTGTATGTTCTTTCTATATTTTTGTACGAACGGGAATACAAATTTTCCCTTTTGTATTATAAAATGAGAGCTCCCTCCCAAAGGTTCTACCTATCAGCCACCTATAGGGATGTACTAGGGAGATCTCTTGTTCAAGCAGTAAAGATTCATCCTGGTATGGTCCAAGTTAACTGCAAATAATATATTGCCCATCAACATGTTAATGATTGTGTTTGAATATGAATCGACAATTTTTGCATTATTTGTTTGTTTCTGTAATATGTAAAAGTGGGTCTCGGCAGCCACGAGGTTATGGAATTTAGTCATATACTGTTTATTGGGTGCCCTACAGCGAACAGATTTAAGGTTGTAGTAAGGTGGAGTAAAAAGAAGGGTTGCCAGTTTTTGTTACGCCAGGTACTGCCGTTTCAGCCCACATCAAACACTTGATGTCATAATATAACTGGATATCTAGTCAAACAACCATAATAAGCATCCCACAGGTTTTAATTAGTAAAAGACTTTATAGAATTAACCCTATCAACCAGAGTTGATAGCACCGATAGAACGCCGTGATAAGTCTTAAAGTCATTGTGATTGATCTACCGACTTTAAAAAAGTCAATTGTGTTCTCACAGGTTCGTTAACATAATTACCCTCATTCGGGAGACTTTGGTTGTCTTTTAATTAATAGTTCACATGACATTAGACAGTGTTTCACGCGATTATTTTATTTTTTTGAACCTTAAAATTGCAATCATTAATAAAAAAATGAATTTAATTACAGCATGACAAGACGACATGTTATTTAAAATGTAAAATATAAATTTAAAGACGTCTGTTTACAGTTCAAAGAAAATTTCAAATTTCGCTTTGAACATTGACATCTGAAAATAAAACTTATACAGGCTGTGGTGGCTTTATCAGTCCAACAAAAGTTAAGCATCACCTAATTATTTTCTGAAATAATTGTATTACAAAACGATTCATTCAGCATCTGATGCATTTATGCAATGCTTTCAAACAAAACCATTATAAAACATACAGGTAAGATGTCAATAATTAGAGTTTTAAAGTGTAAAAACCGGTTTCAAAAACTGGTCTTGCTTCAAATTAACAGACTGACTTTGAATCAAATATTCTTGTTCAATTGCATTTTTAACTATTCTGGCTAGTTATTATCTTTTAAAGATATTTTAACTTGGCAAGACGAAAATTATAAGCATCGCCGAACGCTGGCAAGCCCTTGGAATGAAAAATGCTGGAATGATTAACCGCCAAATAGCAGCCAATTTTGGGGTGAACAACTCTGTTATTAGCAGACTTGTTGCGAGGCACAGACAGACAGGGTCAATCGAGGACCGCCCAAGATCTGGAAGACTCCGTAAAACAACCCCTAGGGAGGACCGCTTCCTTGCTAGTCAAGCCAGATTGCACCCCTTTTCAACAGCAGGCCTGTTACGAGGAATGTGGCCTTCTTGTTGTCCAATCAGTGACAGAACAGTTATTTGGAGGCTTCACAGATCTCGTTTACGTGCCCGCAGGCCGCTGAAACGACCAGAACTGACAAGATAGCACTGCCAAGCACAAATGGAGTGGGCAAGACGTCATCGTCACTGAAATCTAAGAAGCTGGAGACGTATTCATTGGTCAGATGAAAGCCGCTTTTTGTTGAAGCCTTTTGACGGTCGGGTACGTGTTTTGCGGCAAAGGAATACAGCTTTGAATAGAAACCATAGTGTAGGAACAACTGCATTCGGTGTTGGCGGCGTTACTGTATGAAGATGCTTTTCACGTGACTGAAAGCTCATTTTATAGATTCTCAACGATACATTCATTGGTCTGAAGTACAGCGATGGCATCTTGGATGGTTATGATAGGCCACATTTTGACAACCATGCTCTTGGAGACAGGCCAATGTTTCAGGACGACAACGTTTGTCCCCATCGAGCCCGTGTTGTGAGGGACTTTATTGAAACAGAAGCCATTGACACACTTCCATGGCCAGCCATGTCACCGGACATGAATCCGATTGAGCATGTGTGGGACTTTATCGGGCGAAAAGTCATTCAACGGAACCCAAGATGCCAAAATGTTCGAGAATTAGAAGTCGCTCTTGTGGAAGAATGACAGAGATTTCCACAGTACAGACTTAAGCGTTTGGTTGCTGGAATCAGGCGGCGTGTTGAACATTTACACCGGCAGCGTGGAAGTTATACCCGATATTGATGGAAAATACGCCAAACGACAGTCCATTTGTTACTCTTTCGCCTCAGGACTTGTTGAATGCCTGTAATTTTGTAAACAATGAAAAATTTTGTGTCAAACTAAAACTTAAAATCACCTATTGTTTTGTTGTTTTTTGCCTATTTGTTGTGATCATTATTAGACCACTAAAATTTGATTTTACAATTTGAGGATTTGAATAAAGAATTTCACAGGTTCAAATTTCCTAATGATATATACATTTTCATACAAATAAAACATTTTCTCATTTGTTTATGTTATTGAAAAAAGATTAGATCCGGAAAAGTAGGTGATGCTTAACTTATAGCGGACTGTACATATTAAATCATTTGGACAGTAAATCAGTTCAAACTATTTATCATCTTTTATTACATATACAGTAGCCTCTTAATAGAAATACAATTACAGTCTTGGACTTTGATCTGTGGATTGTCTATTCTGACAGCTACCTTGGTGTTTGGAATTTTGTGATAATCTCAAAAACCAGTTTATATAGTTATTGTTATGGTCTTTAAACTAAAGAAATCTTTAATGTATTTCAGCCTCCACTGATATGTTTGCGTTCACTTCCTTTACTTATTAAAAGAAATATTCATAAAGTATACTGAATTTACTTTACGTGTCTTTTTTTCTTAAGGAATGTTGCTTGTGTATATGCACAATTTAAAACGTGTGGAAACACTTTAAAGATTACAAAATTAATGTGGTTGAAATATATTTTTCATTTTAACGTTTATTTTTTTACCGATGTCGAACTTATTGTTAAGTGTACTTTTGGGATTAATTTAAGTGCTCGTCTTTAATATTTTCTTTCGATCTGAAATGGGTTTGTCATGTGGATCACAGAACTTGTTTACACACGCATGTTACGGTATAGCTCGCATCTGCGATACTCTCTAGTATCCTTTTGTAGAGTTTGAAGACGTTTGTTTAGTTTTATGCAGAATTAATCCAACACATAAGTACACAAAGCCCATCTAGAACAAAGTGTAATGTACAACAACATTTGAGGTAAAGTTCACAACTCTAATTCAACTAAAAATATAAGGTCTAGGACAGAAATGTGTTGAAGTACTGTGTTATGAGTAATGCCCTTATTGGTTATATATAGCTTTTAAAGGACTTGTCCAACACAGAAAACACAAAATTGATTTAATAACCTGATAAAATACTTCATTGTTCGCAGTAAAAGAAACGAAAGGGTTTGAAGATTTAAATATTATAAGTCTTCGTTGTGAAGTACAATGTATTGAATTGGAATAAATTATAGTGTCGGAAAATTAACGAAATGTCTAATTCATTTTTAGCTGAAACAAGGAAGAAAAGCTTAGGTGGTTTCCCAATATTTTACTGTATTTTGTTCTGTTATTTTTGTAAATATATTATTTATGGATGGTACCCTACATAGGAGTTACTTGACCTTCAACACAGACACGTTATATTTCTTTATATGAAAGTTGTACCATGTTATACTCGTCAGTCATTAAAGGCGTACGATTTTCAATAATTAAATGAATTTGTATCAAGTCCAGATCAATCTGTATAAAAAACAGAGAGAACATAAAAATGCATCATGAATTAAACAGATAAAAATATTTTAATTGAAGGTCGTTTGTATATAATCTCTAAATAATTGCAAATCGAAATCATATGAAAAGTTGTATGTGTATAATTGTGAGATGAATATAAACTAAGCAATAATGTTAATTTGTTTGTGCGTTGAAGAATTTCTATAAAAAAGTAATATAATATGTTGCAAGGGAAATTATCGAAAACAATTAAATTATAAATGGGAAACAATTCATTTGGTCTTAAACCAAAACAAGTATTTTTATGAGATGATATACTTAAACTGATAAATTCAGGTAAACATTTATTAAACAAAAGAAATCTTTCAGTCGATTATCAAAACGTTTCTGTCACAATAAAGTTCGAACCCCATTTGAATGCCCGACTCCAACAATGATTGCCAGTATTTATACGAAGATCATGTGTTTTCTCCGATTAATTCGACTTCCTCCCTTAATAAGTGGACGCGGCATAAGGTTGAGAAAATCCCGAAAGTTGCGTTAAACACCAATCAAATGAACAACTAAACTTAGTGATGTTTAAACAAAAGATGACTGCACCTTAATATAAACATCCAATCGATGACAATATAATCATATGTGCAACTATTTTGACGGTTGTCTGCTACATGTACATACAATGCTGATTTAAATGCATTTAGTTTGAATTCGTGAAAATACCCAATTACATTTAAGGATTAACTACAGAAAATATTTTCTCTATCGAGGGATAACACAAATTTCCGTTTTGCATATTGCATAATCCGCATAGCGTATTATATTAAATGTGCACAACGGACAATTTGTTATCCCTCGGTGAAGAAAATATTTTGGTAATTAATACTTATAAATAAATTCCAACAATAGAATAAACTCAATAATTTTATTTTTTTAACTGGACAATTTTGAAAAAGAGATCAATACAAAAACTGTTAGTTCCCCGTGGAGTAATATATGACGTCAAATGGCGTGTGTCTCCATGACTATCAAATTTGTTTTCCATCCTCTGATAGAAAATATTTTCCAGCCAATCAAAAGTAAGTATTTTCGCAAAATTTATTTATATACAATTAAAAGATAAATAACCTGATTGGTTGATAATGTAGGTAAAGGCATCATTGACTAGATTAAATAATAAACACTGTTACAAAAACTTAAAAATATTTATTGTAAAATATTTAATTAAAACGCATACAATTAATTCAGCTAATTGAATTTTATCGATGTAAAATTAATTTGTCTACGTTTAATTTTTTTTGTGCTCGACCACAATTTTTTCTCCTGACAGCCCAGCTACCATCCGAAAAGGGTTTGTTAATATGAATCACGTGACCTGCATGCATGTAACCGTATAGCTCGCATCTGCGATGTTTGCTACTAGTAAAGTTCAGTATTAACCTTAGGTCTGCAACTCCTCCCTGCTCGACAACTGTCAGCCATTCTCACGTATAAGGATCAATTAAAATGAAAAAAAGAATAAAAAAATGACTTAACTTTGGCCAGCTGATTCGATATAAATCACTTAGTCTAATATCTCAATATTTTAATTTTAAAAAATCTCACCCACCATTCCAACGGTAAAAATGACAAGCAAATACACAAACATGCTATTTTACTATGTTACGGAACATACGATATCCTGTGGAGGATGTATCCGGTCTAATTAATAAAACTCAGAAACTTGTAGACGTATATGAAGTTAAAATAATTGTAATGTAGTCTCTTAGCAATCTTTATCTAAATATAATCCAACCAATATTGTCAATTTTATAATTTAGTATGGTGCGATTCTTTTTTTTTGAGTTTGTCATAATTACAAAACCTTTTTTTCATGTGTTTTTGTTTTCAAAATTAGTTTTTATTCTGTCCATATTGAGTAACATATATTTTCCACGGTTTATTCAATGTTTCAGCAACACAATAAGCAGAAACATATATAAGTTTCATTAAAACCGAATAACTGTTTTGATGACAACATACTATGTATTCATGGTAACTAATTTGCAGTTAAATTAGTTTATGCAACAGAAAAACAACATTTACTCAGTAGAACCTATAAACTTTATAAGAAAAACAGGAAACTATTAAACATTAGAAACAATTTCACAATTTAAAACAAGAAAACAATTTAACCATGTTAACTGGGATATATTTGTCCGGTGGAATTAGTCAATCTGTTTATCTATATAATGTCTCAATTGTATTCCATTTAAACCAACTAATTTTTCCTCTGGTGTTTTAAAATAAAATCATCCGTTACGGAGCACATCATGTTACGGAAACATTGATTTTATTAAAAGTCAACAAAATGTATTTAAAACTCGTATTATCATGTTGATTGATATTAAAGTTACACATTTTTTTCTGCAAACAATCGCTCAATGAGCATTTCCTCCTCGTCTTTTATTTTATAGAAGTTTCTGGACTTTAGCACCACCTTATCTATACCGTCAGGCAAAACCATAAGGATGTCCGTTTTTTCCACCCATATTTCATCCTTTTTTACGGGATACTTGTACATCTTTGAATATTGTCCTGCTTTCACTAGGAAATTTACTTGGCAATCATCATTATCTACATCAGTTATTTGTCCCAAAAACCATTCCTGGTCGTAAACAGCAGCAATGTAGTCATTGATTTTGTAGATGGAATTTTCCATAGTTTCCTGATTCGACTGACCATTAGTTTCTATCGTTTGTTCGTCTTCATCATTTGTTCCTTCTTCTCCTCCGTGTTCTGTATCTCTGTTTTGTTTATCGATCTCTTTTGTGATAGGCTTAACATTCCATTGACACACACTCTCAATCACGTTTTTTCGAAATTCGTCACAGTAACAGCTTGTTTCTCTGAATGCAACTTGACATCTACTTACTGGACAGATCGCATGGATTTTCATTGTTCCAGGTACTGGAATGGCCTTCGTCTTCGAGTTCAAAATTTCGGTTGCAGCTTCAATATCCTTGTCGTTGTATTCAACATATTTTACTTTAGTCCGACTCTCATCTGCTCTTTGTAAAGCCCATTTGAATAAGTCTGAGGCATCCTGTATAGTGCATTTCTGTTATTTTACAGCCAAGTCAGCCATGCGCTTTACACTTGCTCCTAAGCTATCGCATGGCCCTTTCCGTGGCCGACTTCCAAATAATTCCATTAAGCTACTATTCCAAATTCAGCTTCGTGATCACATACCAATTGAAAAATTGTCTTGTTACGGTACTGGCTACTAGGAGAATCTGTAAGGTAGTGAAGTTTACTTAAACCTAGGAATTCTATCTTAAGTATTGGAACGATCTTCTTCAGAATGCAATACACAACCGTTGCATTATGGCTTAAATTGTCTGATATCGCAACATAACTTTTTATAGGTTTGTCATGATTACCAGGAAAGTATGCCATCATTGTGTGAAGAGATATCATTTGGCTGTTCCAATATGCACTTTGAACTTCTTCAACAGAAGAGCAATTGTAATTTTCAGCGAAATCCATCCATAACAGAGCTTCATTTTCTTTTAGATTTTTTCTTAACTTCCTTATTTCCTTGTATTGTGTCTGGACTCTCTTTACATTTTGTCTAAAACTAGAGCATTCATCAGATACAATCTTAATAAATTCATCCTTCTTTACAGTTTCGTGGCTTTCTTTCCATCTGTATTTGGTAGTTTCTTTGTTTCCATCCTTTATCGGGGCCTCGGTGGCCGAGTGGTCAAGGTAGTTCGTTTACTATTGATCACATGGTCTGTCAACACTGAGATTGCGGGTTCGATTCTCACTGCAGGCACGGTGTACTCGACTCCAATCTTAATTGACAAGGATTGCCAGTTTTCCTACCGCAGGTCGGGGGTTCTCTCCGGGTACTCCGGCTTCCTCCCCCAATAAAAACTGGACGCCATGAAATAGCTGAAAAATTGCTGAAAGTGGCGTTAAAACACCATTCAAACAAACAAAATCCATCCTTTATCTGTTCTTTTTTCCATTGACGATATGTGATGTCTTGTGTTGTGCATGTATTCATAAGTTAAGTTTCCAGATCGAGTTCTGTGGTAAATTCTTTGATGAAAACATCAGTATTTGAGTTGCACTTCAGACCTTTTTGCATAGCCTCTATTTTTAAAGCAAAGTTTTGATGATACTTGCACAGGCAGGTTCTTCTTGACAAGAAACTTGTTGGTAAAATGTTTGGTGGTCTAAGGCGACAAAATGAGCTTCTAGAGATCTTTGCATCCGGAAATTCCTATCAAAAACTTGAGATGTAAATTGTGCAAATAATCATTCAACACTCTTTTCTGCATCACTGTTTTGTTCTGTACTTTGACGTCACGCTTGCCAGGCAATACAGTACTGTTGTCCTCTCGCTCTAGAAAAACCTTGACCTTTTCACCATACGTAGACTGTATTGAAGGATGGACCTTCAAAATGGGCATATGTTTCAACTTGTTTCTTGATATTCCTAGTTCTTTATGGAGTTGAAATACACATCTATACTTTTTGACAACTTCTGCCACAGCTCGTATTGTTAGACTGGTATGTTTTGTTTTTCTTTTTCTTGGTGCAAAGTTCTTATCTGTAGTCAGGTTGTCAATCAATGCATTTCCAAGTAATAATCTTCGTGGGAAGGATCCTCTTAGGTCTACTTTTAATCCAGCCTTTTTCAGCATTAGTTTTGTTTTTGATCGTGGGGTATTTGCTACAACAGGTTTGCTGCTTGAAGGGGTTGATGAGTTGGATATTCTTTGCAGCTTTTTTGCAATGATTTTTTATTTCTATTCAGCATTGCAACCTTTTTGGTCCTACAGCCTTGGCCTTGTTTTTAAATGGTAACTTTACCATAAGAATATCATCAGGGATCTTGCTATTATTTCTCGTCTGAATTGGTTTATCTGATGGGACAGTTTGAACTGCTAGCTTGCTTTTCTTCTTCCGAATGTAATGTCTCTTATAGTCTTCCCTACATTTCTTCCTTCGTTTTTCTTGTTGTTGAGGACTCAACTTGTGTGTTGGAACATAAGTGCCTTTCTTTCTCATCCTTTCCCTTTTTAAATATTGTTCATTGTTCTTTTCTTTTTGCTTTAGTCGCCACCGCCTCTGTCTTTCAGCATTAATGCCATTCTGAAAAATAAAAAATAAACTTTATAGGACATTTTACAAGATTTTGTTTATAACCAATTGACAAAAAGAGTGTTTTTCTTCTACATACATGTAGCCTATGCTCCGTAACTAAATTAACCTATGCTCCGTAACGATAATAGTTTAATTTGGTATTGGATCGGTTGTCAGTTATCAAAGAATATGAAAGACTTTCTCATACACGTACAATGAATAACAATTCAATCGTTGAAAAACAGATATAAGAATATCATTTTATGACAAGCGGAATATATGTAAAAATATATGCTTCCATAACGCCTTCCTGTACTGTTTGGAAGTTTGCTGGTGAAAATGTATGAACAAAAGGCCCATCGTTGAGTTTCTCATCGTTTGCAAAACATTTTGTTAATATATTGCTGAATAGGTTTTTACATATATTACTAAATGTTTCAGAGTCATTAAGAGTGTAAAATTCCTATGTTTCATAACGGGTATTTTTTACTGGGTTTAATTTTTATATACACCGAACTAGTTTTGACCTTGCTTAGTTTGCAACATACTGTCCCTAAATCGTAAGATAAAACAGTTTTAGGCAGGTTATATGCCATAAAAATAATAGTTTAGCATACACTGCATGCTGACATACAAAATACATACCTTTCAAAGCTGAACTTCACTCCGATTTCAAAGGAAATCTGTATAGCAGACGCTTCTTTTAAAATGCATCATGGGAAATGGTGTCAACAAAACTTTTAACAATAAAAATTCTAAAATATAAAATGGTTATACGAACATATAGTCGGGTTAAGGAAAATGAAAGTAACGGAAATATAGTCAAATATGGTGAAAAACCTTAAATTTGAAAACCTCTTTACGAATTTCTACTAAATAATGTATAATTTGACCTTAAAACAATCAAATATAATAAATGAAATACGTTTACGGTATACAAAACACTCATTGCATCCAGAAAGCAAGTTACGAAAACATATGATCCTAAAACGGACATCCAAGAAAATGACGGAAAAAGCGCAAATACTTTTGAAAACACCACCTGTCCAGGTTAAAATCACTATTATGTTCATCAAGTATGTTAAATTGTCTTTCGTATTTACAAAATGACCGTTTCATGTAAGCATTCTTATTGTAATGGCCCTGTAAAAAAACGTATCGGAAACATAGTATATTTTGGCGACAGTACGAAATGCTCGATAATTTTCACATTTCTATCTTTCGAGACTGTTTTGGTCTAAAGTGTGAACATATTATGTGTGGCATTAATTTAATTAGTTATATCTGCTTATATATTGGTTTATTTGTTTTTTAATCATTAGCCCTGTTCAAATGTCATAAGATGATTGGCGACATTCATTTTTTGAACAATTCTGCCATTTTAAAAACTCATATTGTCCAAATTGTAGTGTAAGACATCTAAATATTTTGTTTCTTTTTGATGAAAATACAGCATAGGGTTAATATTTAATTTTGTTATGTATATTTACTGCATTCGAGGGAATCTTTAAGCAGTTTTTTGATGGCGACAATAGTTTTAATTAAAATAACCAAATACGGGAGAATAGCTGAGGTATGTTTATTGACGACTATGAAATATGTTCATAAAATATGATAACCTGTCGTGTTACAGTTTGGGTCGAGCACCCTGGCAAACGTAATCCTTTCTATAATAAAAAAATAGTTTGCGACTAGATAGCTACTTATGATTATCAAACATTCAAAACGAGAATAAAATTGATTACATAGCTATATTTCATCTTTGGTAATCTTTACAACGTTTACCTTTTACAAATGATGTTTATATTGTATTTGTTTGTATATCCGCAGTGTCTTTCAAGTCGTAAATTTAACACTGTTATGTATCAAACACATAGATTTAAATGATAAACCAGATAATTCACAGCGATTATATGGGGTAGTTTATCTGATTAGACTGTATAAGCGACATTTGGTATGTTAATAACGTCTTTATACGACAAATAGACATCCCATTTTCCGTTTGTTGATGTCGCAGATAAAATAGGCTGAAAACGCATATATGCAACGCATATATATAAATTGCTTGATAAGATCCGTACATTCAAGAAATTTCATTACAAAATATTTAACAGATAATATATAAATGTTTATCTAAAATTAAGAATGTATTTAGTCAAAATCTGAAAAAAATATCAATTGATACAACCTGTGTGATAAAAACCTTGTATCATCTATATATGTGATACAAGATGTACTTTTGTCGGAACTACTTCTTGACGTCACAATGAATGATATAACCAATGATTCGTTGAATGACTCATTCTATGAATGAAATATGACGTCATAATGCGTGTGACGTTAGGGGGCTATATTTTATAAACAAATGCTTCGTTGAATGTTAAATTTTAAATTGTAAACATTCAGTTTTGTTCTGCCCATTTTATACTTCTTAATTTTAGATAAACTTATTACATACATTTAAGTGTAGGTACAACTACCTGTATCACGTCTCGACAGTTGCATACATTCCGCATCACAACTCGACGCTGCGCGTCTCGTAGTGATACGAATGTACACAACTGTCTCGATGTGATACAAGTAGTTGTACCTACACATAATGTATGTAATGTGTATTTATTATTGCGTCAAATTTTCTTGTGTGATACATAGGAAATTCGACAATGTAGTAATATTTGTGTCTATGGTAAATTTTATTGATTGATTAATTGATTGATTGATTGATTGATTGATTGATTGATTGATTGATTGATTGATTGATTGATTGATTGAGTTGTTAAACTTCTGTTATGAGTAGTGTCCTTAAAAGCTATTAATAGTTGTTTTTTGAAGATTTCTCCAACATAGAAAACACAAATGGTGGTTTTAACCTGATTATACGTTATTTGTCCACAGAAGACGAAAAGAAAGACTTAAGATATCGATATAAGATTGTAAATCTTTGGTCTGAAATGCAATGAATAAATGTTATGTCTTAAAAAGATAAATATACGCCCCATTCAATTCAATTTCGTACAATGAATTAATTTTTATTACAAAATTAGGTGCTTCCCCAATTCTTTAACCGTATTATCTTCTATCTCTTATTTTTGTTAATAGACTATTCATTAATGGTACCCTAAATACCAGTGATTGGCTCTTACTTGAACTTCAACATAGACACGTTAGATTTCTTTGTATTTAAGTTGTACCATGTTGTACTCGTCAATCATATAATAAATATATAATATACATTTATAGTTGAATCATTTATAATCAAGCCGACGCCAGTTTAAGTTGATAAGCCGTATTGCAGTATTCGTAAAACAATTAATGACAATTTATATTATTAATAGAAAATGATTAGACATTATTTATAGTATCTATTAGGGATTCCCTAATCCTGACTTATTGCATAGCGAATTGCCAACGCTGTATACTAGACGTTAGATTACAGTATAATTTTAAATTAAATATAAAGCAGACAATAATATGACGTTAATTTGTGTGTGCTTGGAAGAAAGTCGTGCATGATTCTATAAAAAAACGAAAAGACGTGTCAAAATCTAGAATTGATCAAAGGGACATAACCCAAGAAGCCAATACAAATTGTTGATCTTTTTGATGTTTTTTTTACATCATATAACCGTGAAGATCAATCAAACATTTATTACACTATAGAGATCTTTTTAGACCGTAAAAACTTCAGTAAATATAATGGTTTAACTCCATTTCAGTGTGTGCCTCATTTCAATCTTAATTGAAAAGTTTTGCCAGTATTCCTATTGAAGGTCGGCGCTGCTCTTCGCTTTATCCGGTTTCCTTACCTATTTCGAGATTAAATGTCCATCCCTTTTATTCTCGGACAAATTAATTCCTCTCGCCTAGTATTTTTTAAATGCTCCTTTCAAATCGTTATAGATCGAAGTTGAAATAGAAAGCTAGATGGAAACATGTGACTATTTAGAAATAATGGAAGTTTTAATATATACCAATACAAATTTAAGAAAAACAAATCTTTATTTGAAACAATAGATAAATGACAATGTGTATACCGGTACTTTGTTGACTAAGTTATAAAAAATTATGGAACAAAGAAATCCATCTATCCACAATGTTTAAACACTAGGCTATCGACATCTAAAATCTATCAGAAACAGTGTAAGCTTTTTAGAAAAGGCTGGTGTAAAATATTAAATCCAATTTCGTCGTACAAATTTGACAGCATGTGGAAATTACTCATAACAATTTCACAAATTCATCATGAGTTTAATGTAGCTGGTTTCTATTCGCATTCTTATACTCTAACTTTGTTCGTTCGTTTAACATAAATGCTGTTTAAGCGTTTTCTTGTTTTGGTCCTGCAAAATAAAATAAAATAATACATGTCACTGAACTGTGTTGGAAGCAGCGCCGTTCTGTATCGCGGTTATGACAATTTTAGTTTAATGCCGTGACGGAGCCATGCAGCGACACCATCAACGTGTCGAACACAATATATCTTTATTTGTATTTTAATGTAATTTAATAAAACACAGGTAACATTAAACAAAATCCAAATATTTGAAATTTGCAACATTTCGACTGCGATTGCGCCACGTCGTTTTCAATGACTGCGACTGTATACTGTGGAATCGACGATAACCATCATTAAAAATTGGCCTAAAATGTAGAAATACTGTATTACAATAGCGCATATATTCCTATGCAAACATCATTCCGTCTTCGTTCTGTAAAGGGTAATATTCTACCTACTGTAAGTATCTGCGTTTCGATTGGCTGGTTGACATTACGGGGTGACCCAACATTTTAGATACACGGTTAGTAACTTTTATACACATAGTAAGTGGGTAAGATTTAGAGTTCTTGATGACAATGAAACACAGAATTAAAAAAATTTGCTTGAATTCAGATGTATTAGGACAGTCGGTAGGATGTATTCGTTGAACAGCCAGTTTCAGACCAAATACAAGATATACAAGGATAATGAATTTTAGAATGGGATTTGCGATAAACGCTCGCCTCATTTAATATTTACTGTCTTTATGTGTTATGCTCTCAGCCCATATAAAATTTTCTTACTGTCTATATCTTATATTAGGTCTGCAACTGCCTGTTTTACTTATGTGTCAGCATTTAAACTACTAGAATCGTTCCAGTTCTCAATTTGCTCAGAACACACAATTTGTGATCCGAGTTTGCATGTTATCAATTCATGATTTAAATTTTTATGCCAATTCCACAATTTCGTTATTAAAATTCTTGAGTTTTCATGTCTTATCAACTCTTACCATAACCACAAAGAATCTAAATTGATTTGATTGAGTAATTAAATGGCCAGTACAATAATTGTGCGTCGGTTTGCAGCGTAACCAGTTTTGAGAATTTTTTATTTGATTTGCCTCCCTTATGCCATATGATGTTTTCTAGATTATAGAATTTCGTAGAGACTCGATTGTAATTAAGAATTTGAACAATTTTAATTGATTGAATAACTAAAAAGTTGTCTAATATACAGACAGCAAATTAAATTATTTTCAAATTTGGAACTATATCTAACATACTCAATTGATATCACAAGATAAAACAATGACTGCGACTAGAAGTATGGGAATTTCCATAGAGACAGAGAGTTTTGTTATTTGAAGCGACTACAGGGCAACCACTGTAATGTCGACATTTATAAAATCAATCTTTAAATGGATAGAAGAATGGCACAATAAATACTGACTTGTCTTTCTTAATTTGAACTGGTCAACTGCTCCTTGAGCGTGCATTCTCTATACGTCACACCGGGACACACTAGACACTGTCTGAAGGTCGGAAAGACCATATAACCGTATCAGTATTCAGATGAGTTCCGGTATGCATGTATGCAAAATTGTTCATTTTTTATTAAACGCAGTTTTTGCAAATCTTTCCATGTGTTCGCAACGTTTTGTTTGCAATATGTGATGATGATATATACACTAAAATTTGATACAAGTGGGACATTTTATTTATTTATACAACGGGAGAGTTTATTTTGTAAAAATCAATATCTGAGCGAGTAACGAAATATATATAATTGCAAAAAAAAGCACACAAACTAAGTATACTGAATATCAGACGTGGAGGGGAAGCTGTTCGTAGTACTTGAATGTTTATGTTAATTACAGTAACTTTCGCTGGACAGTTTATGCTCTATAATTTTCCCTTTTACCATTTTTGTAACTTTAAGATAATTACCAGATACTTATAGGTTATTTACGTTTTTTGAAACGAGATGCGTTTTCTCGTTCATATCTCATCGAAGGGCGACAGCCCTGAGATGAAATGACGAGAAAATGCATCGAGTTTCATAAAACGAAAATAATCTGTTTATCGCTGTTTTGTTAAATTGTAGAGTGAGATGGAATAATATCGCATACAATGATCACAGGAAAATACTGCAAAATAGCGATAATTATTTATATTTAGAAAAAAATATATTAGATGTTCTCAGGACGATGACGTGTTCATTATGGTAGAACAAGTATTGCAAACATAAAACAAGAACACAAACAAAAAAGCATTTTTTATGGAAAATATATATGAAAAACATCAAACCAAATACAAAACGAAACGGCGTATTGTTTTTTTTAATTAAAACTAGAATATAAACATTCCTGGAAAATATGTCATTTTCAGATATGTATTACCGCTTACATGTCATGTGGTTTTTAACTTGAACATGTATGTACAAGGAAGTCACGTAGATCGATATCCAGATAGCACGTGCGATAGGGAAATATTAAATATTGAAATAATAATCATTGCATTGTTTATTGTGGTACTTTGCTCTATTGTTAGCCAAACAAGGATACATGTTAAAAACAATTGGTTTCGGTTCCGTGTGAATCAATTATACATAACAAACAATACATTATAACAAGGAACGTGCTTAAATAGGTGGAAATATATAATTATTCGACAATACCTTGTCATGGTATTAACGTATTCGATTTGCTGTTTGCTGTTCTACATGTACGTACATGAAGCGATAAGTTTCACATCCTTGTTTTGTTGAAATGGGAATTCTCACATTTTAAATAAGGGTTGTCAGGTCAAAATACGGAAATTCTCGCTACGGACCACAGTGTGTAAAGAGTTGCACGAATTTTACAATAAATGTAGCCTACAGGCCCATTACGTGAAAATGCAAACACTTACAAATACAGATAAACACAAATATATACAACACAAACCAACAACACAAACATAGATCTAAGGTGAGTAATCCGAATCCAATCAAAACCATAGGATCACTCAGGTGTTTCGGTCAAGTAAGCAATTCCTCAAATAAGACAAACGTCGAGTTACTCATTGCCATGTATTGGCAAATGTCAAATCCAGGAAAAGGAAAGACTACCTATGACTCAGCAAACGTTTTCGCTCGTATTTGATATATGGATTTCCCATGATCAATTCAGTCATGCTGAAAAATAGTGACGAATTTAGCATATCATTCAGGAACAAAATACCAATATAGCAGGGCCTTGTTGGATGAGTGGTTAAGGTAGTTACTCTACTATTGATCACGTGTTAGGGTGCACTCGGCTCCAACCTTAATTGACCAGGATTTCTAGTTTTCCTACCAACGGTCGGGGATTTTTCTCTGGTTAACTCTGGCTTCCTACCCCAATAAAAATTGGACGCCATGACATAGATGAAAAAGTGCTGACAGTTGCGTTAGACGCCATTCTAACAAACAAACAATCATCAATATAACGTAAAATTAAAGTTTGAGTAAATTTTTTCAGCAGGCTCTTTAGGACTCAGCCTCATAAGAGTACCAAAAATTGTCAATATGTAAACTTCATAGATATTCGTTGCGATTTTTAAAGCTGCAAAACAGTTACATGAACCATTCTAGACCTCATAATTCATAAATTTATTTATTATATATTTATTTATAATTTATTTATATATTTTTTTTAAATCTCCATTGATTTGATTAGAAATCATTGCGAAAGACAAAACATTTTCTCTCTCCCTTACGATACGCTAGGAGGACGCCATCTTGTTTACTTTGGACACTGAAAATAGTCCGTTCGTAGAAAATATCGATTTATAAATTATATGAGATGACGTAATTTAAGTGTTTTCGACCAATCAAAGCACTTTTCAATTACAGTATTAATATAACTATTAGTTAATATCATCTTGAATAGATAAGTGCAATTTCATTTTTACATACTTCATCTTCGCTAGCCAAGGGTACCAATCCGATACTCTTACCTTCACGAAGATAAGAGGATCGGATAAGTACCCTTTGCTAGCTTCACGAAGATAAGAGGATCGGATCAGTACTCTTGGCTAGCTTCACGAAGATAAGAGGATCGGATCAGTACTCTTGGCTAGCTTCACGAAGATAAGAGGATCGGATCGATACCCTTGGCAAGCAAAGATAAACATACATATGCAAGTTTTTTGCGTGGTCCTGGGTGCGTTTATACCCAAAGTAGCATTTTCCATGTAGAAATCCCAATTGAGAAATAATTCATTGGGGCACAAATATATGCTGATTTTACCACGATTTTGAACTTTATGCGAAATATTTTACCCAAACGTGGCATAAAATATTGGGCATAAAGCTGCAATCCGTTGTAAAATCGGTATATATTCGTGCCCCTAATGATTTAATTAAATTCTAATATGACATATATACAACGTAACCTATGAGTTGCATGACTTGTCGGTCATTTAGTATACATAGTTGCTTGTGACAATATTAAAATATGTGCATATCTAGCTATGACGTCGCCATAAAGAGTGTTGATCAATTATGACGTTGATTAGGTTAATATGCTCTTTTTACCACATTTGTGTACTCAAAGTTTTTTAGGTACGTCACATTAGAATTTCAATTTGATATATTCGTTCGAATAAGTTTTGTGCTGGCCATCTAGAAGTTTCAAAGCGCTGGTTTCAAGGCTCATTGCTACGAAGGCTAATTTCTCCTATCGTATTAAACACTACTGAATGTTTACCAATAAAAACTTTAATCTAATATGTTCTTTGTGAGAATTTTAAGTTTCCAATACTATACTATATTATTTTTCTTAAACTAAAGTACTGTTGAAATCATGTAATGTACACGTCGGTATGTTGCTCCTATAACACACACGCCGATTTTTATATTGATCGCAAAACACAGGAGTACCCCACGTCAGTAGGACGCGCTGGAAAGATATACAGCTCAACCCACAGAGATACGAAGCGCTTCCCAAGTTGGTGGCAAGGGGGGACCCTCTCGTTCAAGAATTGAGTGGTTATAATGCTCAAAACCTGACTACCGACCGCAGTGGGTAATAATGATCCCTTTTGTAGATTTCTGAAAAGTTCAGGATCATTTTAGCCGCTACACAATGGTGTATTCTTACACATTACTACATCATTTTTCAGTGGTAGTTAAAATTTTATTACACAAGTCTCATTTTCCTTTTTTGTGCTTTCTTTAATTTTATTGAAGGTTTACTACACTTCTTTAAAGGGAGGTTAATGTACAGACATTGTCACAAATAACCTGAATTGAAATGCTGAGTCCGATGATTATTGTGTTATTATGAAAAAAGTGGAAAAAGAACCAACCAAAGATAGTCCTAAGTGTGAAAAGTTCATGATAAATTATACAAACTGTGAAAGAATTAAATAAGATATTGTTATCCCTAACAATTGTTCAAATTCGTTTCAATCGGATTAGGTTATGTTAGGAAATGGTGGAATATGTGACCTGATGTATATAAGAACAAAGCTTAATGGAGTCTGGAATACATACTACTCTTATTCATTAACCAGATCGTAATAATGGTGGCACAATCTGAGCATTTAATGACACAAAATATACGTGTTGATAATGTATTCTTAAGGTCGTTCGATTTCAATTCACATACAAAATGATCAATAAGATTAGCTGTACTAAGATAAAGTCATGTATTTAGCCATTCGGATAATTTTCGCCAATGTATTATATTTTCAATGCACATGAAATCGTCATCGTTTTCCTTTTCACATGAAGAGCTTTCGTCCGAATCCAAGGAAGAAGGATCTACTTTCGCAGTAAAGTCGATGTCTGCGTAAGGTGTTCTGTTGTCTGTTCCATGAATGTAAAATGTCCGATTAGAACAAACAGGTTCAAACACTACTTGGACGTAATTCAGAGCCTTAAAATAGAATCATTAAATACTAGAAAAATAAATGCGACATTTTTACTTATAGTCCTAACTATATGTCATTTTTACGAATATAAATGTATGCATTGAACTGTTATATCTTATAAATACGTAAACTGGAAACAAACAGTACCGTGTTCGCAAATATGCCGTAGATTGTGGTATTAAACCCTGCTCTGGCCAAGTCAGATATAGTGGTACTTCTCCTGTACTTGTTTTTTTTTTAGTTAAGCGCCACTTTCAGCAATTTTTAGCTATTTAATGGCGTCCGGTTTGTCACTGTGGAGGAAGCAGGAGAACCCGAAGAAAACTCCCGACTTTGATAAGAAAATTGGCAATGTTTGATAAATAATGTAAGAGTCTAACACACCCTGCCCGCAGTAAAGCTCGACCCCGCAATCTCACTATTGTCACGTGATCAATATGGATGACTATCCACTTTAACCCCTTCGCCACAAAGGCCCCAAAAAGTAGATATACTTTCAGATCAATAACTTTACCACAAAAGTTTAAAATAAACTTTGTAAAAAATATACAAAATATATACCAAGTCGTCTATAATAACATAAATACATATAACAGTTTGTATAATCTTGAAAAGTTTTAATATTGAAGTCTTACGCTATCTTGTCGAATTTGTCTTCCACTTTCTTCATTATCTAAAGAAACAGCATTATGTCAATGTATTTGTTAAGTATCTTAACAATATGCTGAGATACCGGCATGACCGGTATAATTTAATGTTTAACGTTAAGAAAGTCATAATTCATCTAGTGAACGTTTAGACAATCGGTAAATACACAAATATATAAATACTGATTACATGAAAACTGATTGAATAAATTAAATTTACGGTCTACCATTACTAGATTTATGACAGCATTTGGTAAAATTAAGTCAACCTTTTAATGCAAATCCTTTTTCATAAGTAGACGAAGAAAACTGCAACATAACTCCAAAAGAAACGTGATGAGTGCAATCATTCTGGACAGGACAATGCTATTTACTAATAGGGTAAAAAATAGGAGCTTGATGTTACGGGGTTAATGGGATCCTTTCAAAAGAACCTGAGGTAGTATATTCTAAATCTGAATCAACTCGTTCATTGCTATTTTTTCTTCCCACACACAAATGAAAACATGCAGCAAAAGTTATGGAAAAATAGACTCCCAATGCCGGTCATTTTGTATACCGATCAACACAACAAATGAGGTATATTTATATTTAGAGTTGTATTTTGAGGGCAAAAGCTGATTTATTCCGGAAAAAGGTTCAAATAATTTTTTAGAAGCTTTTTATTTCAGCTTTGACCTCCGCTTAAGGCCATTTTGAATTTCCGATCGGCATTTCAGCAACATCACTCGTAAATGATTTTATAAAAAACATATATGCCTAGCAGGCTTCACTTCATTTAGCTGGGACCATAGTGGGAGGGTTTCCAGTGCTCCAGCCACAAAGCATCCCAGCGCTTTTTAGGGGATTGTCAGGTCATAGTAGGAAAGCCTGGTCATGGACCGTAGTAGGTGACATGTTATGAGAGTGCTACGCTCCTTGCACGATACAGACCACTTTCGAAAAACAGCAGGCCCATTGCGAGCCGCTACAAAAGGCTAATTATCTGCCCCTACCAAATTCTCCATACTTTTCCAGTGGCAGTCAAAATGTGTGTTCGCTATTTCCCATTCAAACCACTTTTCTGTTGATTAATTGTTCGTTTACTTGAATATAGCTGAAATACGGATGACTGGACGTAAAACAAACATGCAAGCCAATCAATTTATTTAGCAAATCCAAAACAAAAAATAACGACCATTTTTGTTAACGTATCATCAATAATGTAAAAACTTTGACTTTGAGAGGAACGTGTATTTCACGTTTCTATATACTCTTTTTAGTTGTTCTGAAGAAAAAGAATGAAACATAACCATGCGAGCTAAACACCACAAATTTTGAGTAAAAGTGGAATTAAAACAATCCTTTAAACACCCAGCCACTGTAGGTGACACATTATACAAGTAGGCCGTACGAACCTATACCAAAGTAAATCCGAAGGTGTCGAAATATAAAAGAACAAAGGCCAAGTAGTAGATTACAGAACCGTGAATATTTATGAACATAACAAGTAATCAACACTCACACCAAATTTACATCTCGTGTGATACTGGTGACATACCATATTTAAAACAATCAATATTTAAAAATACTGATGGGCTGTTTAAGCCTCCCATTGGTTGTTTGTACAGTGATTGACAATTATGTCAGCGTCACAACACACATTAGCATGCGTCTGTTATGCGTGTATCTCATACAGAAATCACTACAGAATTTACAGCGCTTCTATCGTCCTGGCTAAGGCTGCTTTAAACAAAAAATACTACTAATGTTCACAAAAATAAATGGAGATTAAAGAAACTTACTTGAAGCACGATCTATTATACCGTTCTGCTGGTCTATTGATAAAAACCTATACGAGTTGGGGGTTACAAAATCAGCAGCAGACCTATAGTTGTCGTTGTCCATTGCATAGCCTACAAAAAAAACTCAGTAGTGTTTGAAATTAGTTCCACGAACACTAATCACTACATTGCTTGACAAGTTGATACACTAAATAAAATTGATATAAATCTAACGAATTAAGTACATGTATTTGATCTAAGTAAGTCGCAAATATACAGAATGTATTGGAAACCAGAATGAATCAATATTATACGATATTGATTATGTAGATTGCACAGACACCTGCAGTCATAATAAGACAACAAATACCTTGTGCCTCTTGCTCAGGAGGTGTATCAAACCTAAAATGAATAAAATTAACAATTAAGTACAACTTAAGAGACATTATAAGTAGTAAAGTTTCATTTTTGGATTGAATTGAATTACAAAACATTCCACGATTATCACTATTTCTACGGTAAAGCGCCCATGATAAGAATTGTCATTTCTTATTGTCAAGATTTCTTTCATAAGTTATTTGTATCATAGTGAGCAATACATGTGAATGAAGCAATATACAGAATTTTAAAAACTTGCAAATTAATCGACAAACACGTGCATTTTGCGCATGCGTATTATGATAAAATGGATATCTAGGCCGGAAATTGACATTCCCGTATAAGTACATAATGGGAATGATGACTGTTTTTTTGCTTTAAAGTGCGTTTGATACAGTTCATTTTTATATTAATGTTTTGTCACATTACTCACCCATTTGAAACATAAACATTTTGCTTTTTGATATTCAAGAAAGGGCAATATTCTAAACTTATGAAAAGTCCCCTTAACAGATTGTTGTATCCGTTAACAAAAACAAAAATTACAAAATACGAAGAAACGCTTTTAATTATGTTTTATTTTTATGATCTTCTTATTCTTCTCTTTCACGGCGATAAATTAAGTCCATTACTGAGCTGTTCCGTGCAGTAGGCTAAAACAAACCCTCTCTTAATACCACAAAATGTGTTCCGATTTTTTAAGCTGTAATCTCCGTTAAACCCCACTAAAACTATAATGCAAGGACAAATTTGCTCGAATTTTAATGCCTAATTGCAAGATTGCATGCAAAACTAATATACGTGACTGAAACCTTGAAACCGTTCTTTATAATAGAGAACAATGTATAAAACTGTATATTGTAATCTCCGTTAAACGTGTTTTCCGTTAACACAACATAAACGACAACGAAAAATCACGCGCTTCCATGGAGATATTGTACTTCCTGGAGTGATGATTGGGTGAAATGCAAGACAAAAGAAAGACAACTCAATCATGAGCACCTTAAATAAGATGGATGGCTAGATTGTTCTGTCATAAAGCAACTTTTATTTGAATAAAATATCGTATTCTAGAATACAAATATTTTAATCGTATGTGTAGAATTCTAACCAAAAAGGGAAACCGATCCTCGATAAGAACCCGACAAATTTTGTTAATGATTTTCTTATCGACTACAGTACATGCAGTACTAAATGTCCTAAATTTATTCTAAAATTACACTTTCAAACTTCAACGACTGCCAGGCTTATATATAAAATTAAAGATATTTCATAACACAATCGGCGTCCTCATGAAATGGCCTTACTACTAAAATGTAACGCTTTCATTCTCCAGGACTGAATTAAATGATACATTTAACAACAACAACAACCCCCCCCCCCCCCCCAACAAAAAAAAAACCAAAAACACACAGAACAACAACATTCCTTTTTTTTATTTCTTGTATGATGCAGTCGTTCAGCGATTCAAGAGTCCAGTATTATCCATTAGCCCCTATTTAATTTTTTTATCATGACATGACTCAAACCGCGGTAAAATAGATCATTGTAAAATTAGTACAGCAGTCAGTAAGAACAACGCAAATACACACCATGACCCTCAAGAATCTTTTATGATCAAAGATCGTAATGAAATCGTCGGATTACCATTAGTTTCGGTTCTGTTATATATTTTTAATTTCTTTTAAATAGTTCGATAATGATCTCGTTGGTATTTTGTTTGTACATTAGCGTCTACCAGTATGTATTTCTATCAGGTCCGCGCTTTAAAAATAAAATATATGGAGAGCCATAACAGCATTTTTAAAGAGGTTTTTCGGCATTTTTATTTTGCCATTCTTATTATCATGTACAGCGTACCTCCTATATATGTTAGAAATAACGCAAGGTTATATTATTGTTAGTTTTACGAAGTTTTCTAACTAAAGACATTCTTATTAGGACGGAAAAAATATACCAAGTGAAATTCACCAACATCCAAAAAAATCACTCTGGGAAATAAATTATTGGTAATTAAATCGGATTTGTATAGATATTATAACACTCTTTACTAATAAAATATACAAGTTGAATGATCTAAATAAATTATTCTTGTATAAAGACTTGAAGCTAGCCTTAAAACCAGAACTTTATTTATCCTGCAAAAACTTTAAACATAGGAAACTAATAACAAAATTCCAGATAAGTGATAATTCCTTAGAAATTGAGTCCGGCCTATATAAACAATACCCCGAGGATCTCGACTTTGTAATTTCTGTTACTTTCAAGAAATTGAAGATGAAACACACTTCTTCTTCTACTGTCATAAAAAATTATTCTTCTGAACTAATGAAAGAATATAAAATTTCAATGATTTAAATAAAAAAAGAAAAAAACTTATTCTCATTTTAAACCCAAAATTTTTTCGACGGGTCCAGAATCTAGGTGTTTTTTTAAAACAGTCAATCGAACTGAGGTCAGGGGACTTATGATATGTTATCTGTAGAATTGTTTGTTGTTATGTCTTTATTCCTGTTTTTTGTGACACAAGCTGTTAAAATAGCTTAATGATAATACATAAATAAAATAAATAAAATTGATCAAAGAAAACATTTAATATAACCCCTACACGACATGTTTGACACTAATACGCGGAAATATTACCCCGGAAAATTTTTCACGTTTGCAGTACGCAATAACATAAAAAAATACAAAAGAGACACAATGCCCACAAAGCAATACTTGATATTAAAAAATATATATTATCAAAATAAATAGAAAAAAACTAACAAAATACACATATTGACATATAATATTTATTTAAAATATGGTAACTTTAAAAACTGATTAAACCACTTCATTTTTTCCTAAATATAAGCAGTTCCATATAAGTCATTAACATTTCCTACCCATACATGTATGCCGTCTCTTGACAGAATACTAAAATTTCTTGATGTATTTTCCTACAGATTTTCAAACATTTTAAGAACACCAAATTAGTGCCTGGCAAGTTTTTTTTAAAAAACTTATAGTAGCGTATAAAAATCAGTACGCCTTCTTGCAAAAACCTTAACGGTTGGTCTAGTTTGAATGGTGTTTAACGCCACATTAAGCAATTTTTCAGCTTTATCATGGGGGAGTCAGTCGGAGTATGCGGAGAAAACCCCCGACCTTAGGTAGGAAAACTGGCAATCCTTGTCAATTAACATTGGAGTGGAGAACACAGTGCCAGCAGTGAGAATCGAATCCGCAATCTCAGTGTTTACAGACCACTTGATCAATATTAGACGAACTACCTTAACAACTCGGCCACCGCGGCCCCCCAAAACGTTGACGCAAACTGCATTTTCGCAAAGTACATTAATAAAATACCATTCAGTTATAAAATAATCAAGACACAGGCTCTACGTCGTCTCATCTGTCGCTAAATTATTTATTTTTTCACTGAAAGGCTGGTTCTCCTTGGAATGGCCAATACGCACAGTATATAAATATTTTGTTAAATGAAAGACCGGTTGATTATTTGGTACGTAGAAATGTAATGTTCAAAATAATTGCATTTCGATCCTAGTGATCCTCACTGCTTTTAAATTATTTTGTGATGTACAGCAATAAAAAAATCCTTTAAACCATGAAATTTAAAACGTCAAATTTTATTACGTTGTAAAACGTCACTGATAACGTTGCTTTTTATGTTGGTATATATGCATATTTTCATCCTATTTATGTCCAAAAATGTTTAATATTACATGCCAATTTTATTAATCTTAATTGTACAAGATCTAAACATTATCAACATTAAGAAAGAATGTCAATTTTAACATTTGTGTTTTGCATCATTCTCTAACTGTACAATGGGCGATTTACCGTAGAAATAGTGTTATAATGTTCAATATACATGCATATTGTTTCATATAGATTCGAAGTTTATTGATATGATTTCAACCCGAATGCAATTTAATGCAAATATAAAACAAATAAACTATACTAAACGTTACCGTGTCTGTGTGGAGGTTTTTTGCGTGACAAATGAAAACTGCTTACCGCGTTAGGTCCAGCTTATGCTCCATTTGTAGATCCCAAAACCCGCAAATTGGATTTACCAATTATTTTCCACAGTTAATACGCGTTTTGAAATGCAATGTTTTTTTTAATTTTTATAAGGCGATTTTCTAAAGGAAATCTTGACCTAAACTAGAACGGAACTGTTAGCCAAAAGCAAGTAACTACATGTGTTGTCTTTTCGAAACTTTTCGGACAATGTCGTTTGCAGTTGAGGCGTAAAAGTCATGCCGTTTGTCCGATACCATTAAACGGTCTTTTGTAAACAACGTAAGGTCACTGTAGAAAGAAAATGGCCGTGTAAAACTCCCGAACCAAAAGTCAAGGACGATTTGTGACATGTAAGCAATAAAGGCATATTATAAAATTTTTACTCTTGGATTTTTGCAATACAAAGGTACAATATGTGATAATAAAAAATGCAAGCAAAAAACTGAGCACGTGTGGTGCGACATTTTATTTTAGTTATATATTACATATTGTATAGTACATATTATAAAACGGTAGGATTTGCATAGAAATTTAGTTGTCGACACGATGTGCAGCAATCAAGCTCCTTATTTTTGACATTAAATCGTAAGAAAAATACCAGAATGGAAAAAAGGCTTCAACTGCATTTGCTTTGTACACAGGATAAATTATAGTCATCCAAATGTTTGTATTTCCGAATTTTTTGGCAATCAGGTGTTATTTTGTCTAAATTAAATGTCAAAAACTAACTGATATCAGACAAGTTACTGTCAGCTGTATTCGCGTTGAACCGTCACCAGGTTTTGGCACTAGCTACATGTTAGCGCATGATAGCTAAATCCTGCTACTTTATGTGAAATGATCACTCAACTCTTAATCACGTCCTCAATATCAAGCAGAGGATATAAATTTATGAGATGAGCTGCAACTCCCCCAACAAATGTCACAGAGACAGACAATCAAACATTTAGTCCATGCACATCAAGCTATATTGATTTGTATTAAGCAATCGGTCGTCGAGCACATTGTACTTAGGTACTGACTGAACAGACAACATCCATGGTGTCCATGCCCGTTAAAAACTCAATATTAGCAAAGTTAACTTTACAAAGATGTCACATTATGTAAAGATACAATTTCGATCCTTAGTGCGGTTTTCAGCTTCTAAAACAGAAATACCACCTGCTGATTTTTTTGTTTCACTGAGTGATTCAAGTAATAGCGCATGCACACTATTCATGCAAGCAATACAGACTCATCATGTTCATTCGCACTATGCACACACAACATTCCTTTTTTAGTTACAAAGAATACCATGCAATTATCTAGATAAACGCCATAAAATAGTAAAATGATCTTGTTATCGTATAGTTCTTACAGATAACTTTGTAACCGGCATGCTAAAATTGATTCAACAACGATATTTTCAAATGGAAAGTTATTCATTCAAAACGATATATCATAAAAATTGTGTACATTGGTTTTTTGAACAAAAATATTTAATCTTAATATGAAAAAAACTTTCTTTAAGGTTGAATAAAGAAAGTTTTTGCTATCAAAGCAGGCGTTTTTTTAAACTAATCTTCACCAATAGAATAGACTAAATTTCAGAAACCTCATACAGTTGAATGTATAAATGACTAAAATATATTAATCTAAAATTTGATTAACTATTTGAGTATGTTCAGCTATATATTTTATGTTCATATGACTTCAAAAAGTAGTCGTCTATATTTGTTTATATTTATACATGTGTAAAATGACAGAGACTATCATGCTGTTTAATTAAAATGATATAAATAAAGGATATGAGACGTTATTGTTTGCTAAGAAGAACGAATAAAATTTGGCGAAACTAAATAGCAAAAGCAAAACTGGAAATATAAATAAAAACATTATTAACGTTGTTGTCGATTTTTCTTTTCTTTGCTATAAAAACAACTTTGATTTTGTATTATTATCAATAAACGAACTAGGTTATGTTAATACTTGTCTAAATATTGTATTGATATTAAATATTGTATAACTGAAAAAATATTGTAAGATATTTTAAATGGCTAACAATTAAAGATTCAATACATCTGTATTATTAGGTTTTCGTTGATGCTTATAATTTAAGGAAAGTGCCAATTATTTTTAAACTAAAATTGTAATCACATTATTTTATCTTGTTGTATTTCTATTGTATTTCCGATAATTTGAAACTGTTACCTTGTTTGATTCTGTTCAGACTAAATATCAATATCGATATAATTAAGAGAGTTCCTAATATACCATACACAGCGTTTACATCAGTTTCTTTATCTGGAGAGAAATATTATAGATTAGTTTTTAATTCTAATATTGCTACTTTCCAGATAACACAATGCTAGGTTTTCTTATTTTTAACATAAATTCAAATCAAATCGTTGGTACCTGACCATAAGAAGTGGACATTAAATTTTGTGCCTTAAATGTCTAAATGCATGATATATGTGAATGTTTTAGTTGTCAACAATAAAAGCTTAGAATTATTACAAGATCCGGACCCATTTTACCCCTCTGACAGAACATCAGTAAATGCGTATAAATCATAACTGAGTAAAACTCTAAGCTATTCAAATGGTCTTAATATTTGAGGAGTACTCGATACATTGATGCAAGCAACTCAGATGCTTTTCTAAAAATGAATATTAATTACAGCATTTAAAACACTAATAACATTATATTACTTGTCTCCTTATATTAATCATACCCTGTCCTTGTGTTTTAGTAACATGGTCCGTAGTCTCAACAATTCCCTCATTCAAGGTCAAATCAGACTCTGTCATTTCTTCCACCCTTGTCAAAGTATCGGTTTGCCCTTCTTCAATATTATATTCGGATGAATATTGTACTGATGTATTTGGTATATCTTACAAATACAAACAGAACCTATATTTGTTAGCAACAAAGTTACATGTACCTGTAAAATTGCACTATAATTTCTATTTAAATTATGATTGGTCTAGGGAGTACAGAGGACGCGTAATATTTAATACAACCAAAACACATAGTATACCTCAAAACAATTAACAAATTTTTTGATTTAGCAGAATCAAAAAATCAAACCAAACTCAAATGTTTAGTTTGGTTTTAAATTTTATTTTTTATTGTATATACACTTTTGAAATGGCAGTTTCGTATAAATTATTTATTCCGGACTGAAATGCAGTTAAATAAATCGTTACTTGTTTGAAAGGAATTAGTTTTGTTCATCTTCTGTTCTTATATATTGGAACGAAGCTTTACATAAAACTCAATATAAATGAAGCAATTTTGCAGACAGGACAGACTGTATGATTAATTGTGTTTCACGTAAGGCACAGTGTTTTATTTAGGTACTTACTTAGTAATTTAAATTTAACTTCCTGTGTTATTGGAGCGTCATCTATCGTGTTGTTCGCCAAACAAACCATTATCGTCATGTCATCGTAGAAAGTTGCAGTGAATGTATACCTCAACATAGACGGGCCACCTGATATAAGAGTTTTACCAGCTTTTAACCATGTAATGGTTTCCTTTGGGACCCCGCTGTTGACATGACATGTAATTGTAACGGGTTCGCCGACAGTACCATACACAACTTGATCTTCATTCGATTCATTTATCACCATATCAGACGGAAATTCTGTATAAAAATTCATAGCGATCTTGTGAAATTTTATTGTTTTTCCTAAATTACATAATGTTTAATTCTGTATTTTATTCATCCTGCTAAATATAACGGGTGGGGCATGCTCTTTTTGTGGGCGTTCGTCAGTCCGTCCAACCATTTTTGTCACATTTCATTTTCTTCTCAGAAAAGATAATACATTATCATCATCGAAAGATCATGTCATATTGTGTTGTGGAATTTAAATTTCACCTCTCTGAATTGAGGGATATCATCTGGGAACAGTTACAGTATACTTGTTTATGTGGTATTTTATGTCACGTTCTAAAATTTTTCAAATATATCTACTTTTATTTGGGGGAGTTCCAGACATCTTTTTATTTCTTACCAAAAGAAAACTTAAAATATACCAATTGTATCATTTAAATCTTAATGTAAATCAAGGTTTAAATTTCCCCTAAAGGAACAAACTTTAACCAATTCGTATTCTGTAATACTCACTTATAATTTGAAGATGTATTATGTGGTGCGGAAATGAATTATAACATTGATATTCAATGGCGTACTGTGATGACAAATTATATATTCCAAGGTCACAATTTGATGTCACAAACATTTTAGTTGATATATTCAGATTGTCCGAATCGACAAAGTTTCCTGTGTCTGAACATAGAGCGATTGTGGTTTTAGATTTGAAATCTGCCCATGACATAACATTCCTGAGTGGACATTGAAGCTCGACATGGGTTCCCTGCTTTGCATATCTTATCTCTGTTGAAAACACTGACAATGGATTTCAAAAAAAAATATTGGATAAATAATATAATTTTAAAACTTTTTATTTATTTAGTAATCGCACTCAGATTATTAAGATGATTTTTTTATAAACCTGTATAGATTTTGTTTTGTGTTTGTTTTTTTAAATTTTTTTGAATTTATTTATGTAATTAATTTATTTTTGTCTTTGAATTGCGATTCAAATGTACAAGCATTCGCCAACGCTTACGGAATGATGTTATTAAATAACAGGAAGCTGACAAATTTGAAGTGTACGTTTTGAGTTTCATTTTTTGCTTCAATTTTTTACAAGGGAATTGAATACATATGTATGTAATCACAAACAACATCCACAGATCAATACTGATAACTGTGCTGTTACTGGTGCTGTGAATTGAATTAATATAGATGTGTAAACTATATTTCTATATCAACATTATTTTTGAGTCTGCTGGTATCACTTGATACATGTCTATCAACAAATCTTTCATCGTAAAATTATCGAGTGATTATCCAATGTAGAATCATAACTTTTAGTTCACATTTGCAGCATTACTGACCTGTTGATGACAATAAATATATAAAAAATCCTGCATATCTAAGTAAACTTTCAGCCATGATTACAATGTATCAGAAAAAGTTTTCAATGCAATTCAAACAATATATGTCAGATTGCTTATATAATAACTTGTTTGGTCATATGAATATGTTTCCTTCTAATTTAGGTTGCATTATCCTATCGCGATCGTGTGAATAAGAGCAATGTAGTAAATACATTTCCTTGTTCTCTAACATATGATTGTGTGCGGGTAATATTACCAAAGGGTGTTTTGTGTATACTAAAACAGCTTTAGAATAATTTATCAATTGGATTTTGTATTTTCTTTCTATATTTTGTACGAACGCGAATACAAATTTTCCTTTTCCTTTTTGTATTATGAAATGACAGCTCCTTCTCAAAGGTTCTCCCTATCAGCCACCTATAGGGATGTACGGGGGAGCTCTCTTGTTCAAGCACTAAGGAATCATCCTAGTATGGTCCAAGTTAACTGCAAATAATATATTGCCCATCAACATGTTAATGATTGTGCTTGAATATCAATCGACAATTTTTGCATTATTTGTTTGTTTCTGTAATATGTAAAAGTGGGTCTAGGCAGCCACGAGGTTATGGAATTTAGTCATATACTGTTTATTTGGTGCCCTACAGCGAACAGATTTAAGGTTGTAGTAAGGTGGAGTAAAAAGAAGGGTTGCCAGTTTTTTTTTGCAGAATATCAGGTTTTTGTTTCGCCAGGTACTGCCGTTTCAGCCCATATGAAACACTTAATGTGATAATATAACTGGATATCTATTCAAACAACCATTATAAGCATCCCACAGGTTTTAATAAGTAAAAGACTTATTTATAGAATTAAACTTATCAACCAGAGTCGGTAGTACCGATAGGACGCCGTGATAAGCCTTAAAATCATTGTGATTGATACAGTGTTACACGCGATTATTTTATTTTTCTGAACCTTACAAATTGCAATCATTAATAATAAAAAAAATGAATTCAATTACAGCATGACAAGACGACATGTTATTTAAAATGTAAAATATCAATTCAAAGACGTCTGTTTACAGTTCAAAGAAACTTTCAAATTTTACTATGAGCATTGACATCTGAAAATAAAACTTATATTGGCTGTGGTGGCTTTAACTTTCAAAATGTGAACTAAAGTCGAAGGTTTTAACATGGTACTCCGTCTTCCGCTTCAATGCTTACTGATATCCGCTGTGTATTAAATGCTGACAATAGTCTAAAATTTCAAACAACAAATTACATGTTATTTGTAGAACCCATATATTTTTGTTCAAATAATTATCTATTTAATGATCTATTTGCTTATCCATCTTGCATGATACAGTCCGAATTGTGGTGATATAGAATTTTCTCCCTTCAAAATATTCATGAGATGCAGTCACTTGGAAAGACCGCCATTTTCGTATTGAAAGTTTTCGACTGGACTTGACACATGTACACAGCTAATACAGTTCAACTCAACACAATATTAGAATATTCTAAGACGCGAATGCTTCCTCCGTCGAGGAATTACAGCAGAAAATTACAGCCATCTAAAAAAGTAGCTATAGACATTTTTCCATCGTAATGGAAGAACTTTAGAAAATTTTGGAAGACCTTTGAACATTTTTGAAACATTGTTCCTTATGTATTCACAAATCGGATCTCCTATGGGACAAAGGTAATTATATATAGATTTGATTTAAGTTTGTTTAAAGAATTTGAACGTGGTTCAAAAAAAGCAGCAATTAAATGTGTCCGTTGTCAAGTAATTAAGGTAGACAAGTCAAAAAGTAATGTAACTGTCAAGTGATTCACGTCCGGTAATTGATTGTGATGTGGCAGGCGTGTAGGCTAAAATGTATTGAAAAAAATCCTATTTAGGCTATTACTGATAACTTTAGCATACTTTGCGTTCCCAAATTATATTCATATAAATATTTAGAAAAAATTTCATTGTCAGGTAACATTTTTTAATTTTCAGATTCTTAAATTGTCCTTTACTGTAATTTGTTTCCTAATTGAAAATCTAACTTTTTGTAGAGATGTTCTGTATGAAGGTAACCTGCAATTGTACTATCAAGGTCTGGATATGGTTTATACTAGAAAGCGTAATCACGCACAAGTCTAACTAGGCATGGTTGAATAGAAACCACTTGTACCACCTCTTCCAATCATCTTTAAACTTTACTGATGTATTAAATGTGCTAGAGAATGCATATTCAAAAGACGGTCTTACGCAGGAAAAAGATTGTGATTTCCAAAATAAAAAAATTGAACATTTTGGCAAAGTTCTTAATAAACTTTCTTCTTTAATGTGTGTTAATTAAGTTATTTCTCCAACCTGACTTTTATGTGCCATTGTCTTAAGTAGAGTATTGTTCATTGATTGGCCTGGTCATTTTATGGTTCGATGAAAAACACATAGGTTTTAGAACCCCCAGTTTATAAGAGTGTATTTAATTTTTGAATCAATGTTGACTATGTGTAAAATTCACTTTGTGTGATTTGTTTAAAAAATCTACTCGGAAACCTTTTTTTCGCCATCTTTAATGAAAGTTGGTCTGAATTATCCTTATCTTATTGTGTCTAGTTAAAGTCAGATAATTTTTTGTAGCCACCAAACAACCAAATGTCGATGACTGAAAATATAAAATACAAGTAATTGTTTCATTGTTTTTACAATCTTGATTGATAAAATCTGAAAAAAGTGCATGCACAAAATAATCTGATCGAATTCATTCAAGTAGAGCATAATTGTTAGATGACTTCTAAAATGTGTTGCTGGCATTTATGACTGTGTGTACTTTTTGTGTATTTGGCTTTAATCAGTAGGGAGAAACCAATCCACAGACAACAGTTTTAGAGTACTTACTTAGTGGGAAAGTTTTGATAATACTCCATAGAAATATACTTGTGGAAGATTCATGATGGAAGGAGCAGCAGATTTTGCAATGTTATTTTGGACTTCATTTCATTCTTTTTTTTTAGCACCCCACACCCCCCCCCCCCCCCCACCCGCCGTAACCATGCAGATTCGGAATTTCAGCAATGTTAAAAATGTTAAATGTCGCGATTCAAAAAAACCCTCGCATTTAAAACATTAAAAGTTGATTTGAACAAATATTCAAAAGGTTCATTCATTTTGAAAGGTTTTGTCTTGCAAACTTGCGACTTATTAAGTCCGTGCCACGTTTTGCACATAAGATATTGGTCTTCTAGTGTGAATTTTTCTGCCTTGGTGTCCCTATGTGAACGTAAAAATGTAGTATTTGCATGAAAATAAGTAGTCCGATAACCCTATATCCAATGCTTTTTTAAATGCTTTCTTTGCCATAATAAGTCTTACTTTGACGCATTTAAGATACGTACATGTACAAGACACAGATTAAAAATGTTATAAAAAGGTTTAATGAAATGTTTGGTTGTTGTAGAAATTAAACTGCTAAAATATGTTCAACACAATCATCGTGTAATAGAAACCAATTTAGATCGAAAAAAGGGAACGAGCCTTGGCTTGAAGTGGCTGATATTTCAATAAATTTTGGTGATAGAGAACTAGAGCGAATAATCGTACCCTCGCACCGAATGTGAAGAATGCTACTGTGTTTTGCGAATAAAGATTATTTTTATGTGTTACTTCATTTAAAAAAAAGATATTATTGTCACTATTTTCACTCTATTTATTTTCAAATTTAAACACCTTTAAAAAAAATATACCGCACTACAACGAGCCTTTCACATAACCCGATAGCAAATCACACGCACCTTGTTCATCTGTTACATATACGAACACACTGAAAATTATCACACATGAATGAACAGCAACAGAAATAATGCTCGACTTTGAATTTTTTTTCTCGAAAACGAAAGGTCGTCACAAGTAAAAAATTGCACATGTGAAAGATGAATATTTCAGAAATCAATGGAATTTTTTTCATCGAAATTAAAATTGATGCATTTTTAGCAGCACTTAAGAATACACCCCCTGTTTTTCATGTTTTCTTATAAAAACAGAGGTATTTAATATCCGTTGTTCTTGTAACTTTGCAAATTTGTCTTAAATTTTAAAACGAATAGATAGTAAACAAAAACTTTTGTCAGTCAATGCGCTAAATAACTTCTAATTTGCATGGCAACCGAATAAACATGGGTACGTAACTTGTGTACCTTGTATAATAGAGAGCTCCGATTCTATTGTTATAGTTTCATCGGAAATCTGACTGCCGTACAATGAATGGCGATGACTGTAGTTAGTCGGATGCCAATTTGCCATAGGGACTTACTTTGGCGTAGAGTTGACTCTCAAACTCAAATACGATAAATACTTTAATGATCCAGTACAGACTAATTTTACAATAGTTGATATGTCAGCAACAGAGTTCTTACTCCGACTGACAAAACATATTTCAATATCATATTTATACAGGAAAACTATTATGACCTTTTTTACTCAATTCAATTTGACACATGGTTTGACATGATAAAAGATATTTACATATTTTCTTTATAATTAACACTAAGGGGCCTCGGTAGCCGAGTAGTCAAGGTAGTTCGTCTACTATTAATCACGTTGTCTGTCAACACTGAGATTGCGGGTTCGATTCTCACTGCAGGCAGGGTGTACTCGACTCCAATCTTAATTGATTAGGATTGCCAGTTTTCCTACCGCAGGTCGGGGGTTCTCTCCGGGTACTCCGGCTTCCTCCCTCAATAAAAACTGGACGCTATGAAATAGCTGAAAAATTGCTGAAAGTGGCGTTAAAACACAATTCAAACAAACAAATACAATTAACGCTAATGTCTAATTAATGTTGCATAAGTAAAAGATAATTACAGGTAAAAGGTGACATACGTTTTAACACAATAATGCCTAATGGATTAAAGTTACACAATTGAAAGATAAAAGGTAAAATATGTCACTCATTAATTACCAGTCCAAATTGGAATGTTTATCAAAGAAGATTAAAAACCTGTAAAGAATACGTACAAAAATACTGAAAATAATAAAAGATTGATGCATAAATTTTGTATATTTCACTCGGTCATACTATACTCAATATCTTCCCAGTCGCAATCAGAAATTCAAAACCTCTCTTCGATTATTTTATTGTTTGAAAAATTGTCTTTATTGTGAGTAGCAAACGTCATTGAGGTATAACACATGCGGCGACGTCGCTGCTTATTGTTTTATGAGCAATCATGTATTTATAGATAAAATCTGTTAATCTTTTGAACAACGTTATTTCTTTCTGACTTGAAAATTAGTGCTGCGTGCCTTCTGCATATCGAGCAGTTCTTAATTTTGATATTTTTAGTTTAGTTTAAAAGGCAAACGAGTTTACATCCTTTCTACGCATTTATCTGGCATAACTAAGGAACTAAGGATTAAGCTATAATTGGGTTTAACATGAAAATCATACTTTATTAGTCAGTCTTTCAATATTTCTTTCCACGCTATGCTCATATTTGCAATAAGGCAAATAACACAAAATTCACTACTTCATTATTTGTAATGTATCTCACCAACTTCCTCTAACATGAACTAGTATAAACGTTTAGTCTTATGTAAACTAATTTTCGTTGTTATAATGTCATCGTATGACGCCCTTTTACTCTCTCTCTCTCTCTCTCTCTCTCTCTCTCTCTCTCTCTCTCTCTCTCTCTCTCTCTCTATCTTTGTATTCATGATATTTTACAGTGTATTTGGCTATACACAATAAAAACATACTGCTATGTTTCTGACACAAGTTTGTTCTTTAGGTGTACATGTATTCTGTACTGAAAAGTACATTAATGTAAGGATTTTGTCACGAATGCATCATCTCAAAAGAACTACTCAACAGTAAAAATTAAACTGGTAAATGTTATAGAACTGCTGAAAAATATACCGATGCATGTTAATAAATAAGCAATGTGTACAAAAATCGAATACAGAAATACTTGAAATTAAAATCGCGTCGAACTAAACTAAATAACATTGGCATAACATTGTCTCAGCAATATTTTAAACTAACTTAACTATTATAAGTGTATACCCTAGAAATAATTTATAACTGCCTTTATGTCATTCATTATTTAAATATATGTATGCATTAAAGTCATTACTCTTTTGCCAGGAGCCTTAGAAGGGGTAAAAATGATAAATATAATGTTTAACTAAATTTAAAAACAAATATAAAATACATGTATGAAGAGACATAAATAATTTTGACTCTAATAAGAAATTTTAATTTCTAACCAAAAATACACCAGTGTTTGTAAGTTGCTTTTTGCAAATCGTAGATATTGTCATAAATTGTTGATACAACTAGAAGAATTATCCATAAGAGAAACGAAATAACATCAACATGTTTACCTACCCGGAATTTCACAAACAACAAAAAAGTACGTGACGGAACGCATCCTCACAAGTCAGGGTTTCTGTGTCCACATGTGTCCACGAAACCCTCACAAACTTAGCTAGGAAATTCCCGGGCTCGAAGATTTTCATATGACGTCAAACCTTTAAAATATCAACTAATGAAATTGCTTGAAAGAAGCAAGTGTTTGGCAGTAGTCATTCTTACTCATTTTTGAGAGGGAATAAAAAGTAACGCAACTAATAAATAACGCGGTACTTATGACAAACTTTCAACACTACTGTACAAAATACAGTGACCTTCACATGGTCTATGTAACATCCGTTTGGTTTATTAACACTCGACATCGGGATATCCGTAACCAAGCCGCGAATGAAAGCGAGTGTTTGATTGGCTACATCAAGGTATGATGTAGCCAATCAAAATAGTGACTTCTAGCCCGGGAATTTCCTATCTAAGTTTGTCAGGGTTTCGTGGACACGTGAGGACACAGAAACCCTGACTTGTGAGGATGGACGGAACGATGCAAGAAGGAGACTGAAGTAAAAATATAAGTTGGAAATATCAGAGCAAACACATATGCATATGTAGATGTACAAACATGTTGTTGAAAATGACCTCATGGTCTTATTTGTGAGCGTGTGTACTTCGAAGATAAAAAAACATATTGCCGTCTTAGTGTGGTAGTATTTACATTAATCACCGTAATACGCTTGCAAAACTATATTCTCTTGCATATTTATATACGCTATTGTTTCAAAAGCATCTGAAAGACGTCTTATTCGCATATGTATTTGATGCCGTCGTAAGTTAAAATACATATACTAAATGAAAATGAGTTACGCTATTTTTAGTCATCACAACATAATGACGGAACGTTGCAAATTAACCTCATTGGTATGTTTCTGTTTTGGTATACGCCGTTGTCATCCAACCAACGCCGATCAACGTAACACATGCGAGCATTAATCTGTTGCTTCATAAATATTTCAGTTATTTAAAAATACTTAGTTTGTGAATAAAGGTATTCTGACGATTTTCGCCAATGTTTTATACGTTCAATACACATTTTATCATCTTTTAATCTTCACTTGACGAGCTATCGGATGCATTTAAATAAGACGGATCTACTGTTGCAGCAAAGTCGATGTCTGCATACGGTGTCCTGTTATCAGCTCCGTGTATGTAATACCTCCGTTCAGGAGAAACTGGGTCAAAGACTACATCTACATAAATTAACGCCTACAAAGATTAAAAAAAACTGTCTTTATTACACTTATAAAAAACTAGTCCTGCTTGTTTCTGAAAGATTAGGGATGGATGCATTTAAGACAGTTGTGTCAAATACAATTCGAAAGTTGACAATTAGTCATTAGAAGGAAAATATCAAATTGTAACGGAACAAACAACAAGAGCCAAATGCAAGGGATAATTACAAATCTGGATGTAGACAAACATACATAACGCAAAATAAAAATAAAAAGTAAGTAACCAGAACACAAAAATAACCATGGGTGCAATCAGGTGCTCCGGACTAGTAAAAAGTACCTGTCTCTAATTAGACACCCGTCAAGTTATTCATTGTCTTGTCTAGGAAAAAGCCAAATCCAGAAATAGGTAAGACTACCTATAACTCAGTGACCAGTCCGATTGTATTTTAGACATTGATTTCCGTAGTAGCCTACTCGCGAGGAATGTTGGATATCGTAAGTACACCAGTTGTTCAATTAAAAGACATTCGTTGCTTATCTTTTAAACACAAAAAGTGTATGTGGTGGAAGAGTATGAAGACATTTTAAGCAAACGAGTCTTTGGTTCAAATGTGCTAGGGTATTGTGTGTTTGTCTATTACTACTAAGCATTCAACGATATAAAAAACAATCGGTATTGTTGTCACTGCTATTTAGAAAAAATAGTTTCTGAAGGTTAAACACAACTACGCTTTCTAATATAAATTTAAACATAATTATCTACTTAAAATCTTTTAGATTATAAAGTTAAGGAACTAAAAAAAATTGTAGATAACTATATGACAAAGGTTTTTTAAAATCATGAGTAAATAACGTCATAAAATTGGAAGCAAAAATGACTTACCCTATTCTGTATCTTGTTTCTGTAATTTCCTGAATTATCTGAAGCACAATCTATTGTTTAACATCATTTTAAACATTTGATTAGAAATTATTAAAACATTTTAGAGACATTTTAGATATGTTTTACTTTTAAAAAGAAATCAAACTACATGTATTTATTCTCAAAAATGATTTTTACAGACCATGTTTTGATTATAAATACATGAACCTTAATTTGTGCTGACCCGACTTATGTTGTTAAAGTGTTTTGACTATAGTACAATTATGTTCGTGAGGTTATGAGACAAAGTACACTTTAGGTAACGAAATACAGCCAGCTAAAAAAAGTAGTTTAAAAAAATCATAATCCCAAACAGGTAGAATTAGTCAAACGTTTAGTGTAGTTTGCAATTAATTTATGACTATTAGTTTATTCAATTAAATAATACATTCATTCATTTGACAACATTTTTGTATGCCAACTGTGGAACCATAAACGGCTACTATTAACTATAATAATTATGACACGCCCTCTGCCAATTACAAGTGAATAAATACGCAGATAACTTCAACGATAAAAACCTTTAAAATATTGGGAGTGATCCCAGTGCTTAATCCATTGAGCTGCACACCGAAAATAGGAGGCAATCTCGTGCATGACGTATTTGAAGACGGCCACCTCTTTACCTATACGATTCATTTCATAAATTTCATTTAAGAGAAGAAGCGTTGAAGCTGATGCAAAAAGGCTAAATTCTTCGTCAATACCCAATACTCAATACTTTTTCAGTGGTAGTTTTGCACCATTCGGCCCAAAGCTTTCCGTTATTATTAATTGCTTATTAACGTGTTCTCATTCCGAATATGTAATGTTACTTGGGTGACGTTACAATCAAACACAAAGCAAAATGAGATACAAATCATACTGAATATCTGGAAAATAAATAGACAGAATATGTAACCACTAAATGTACAAAATTCTGTATAAAGTTCAGATGAAACTAAAAGAAACTAGTCTTTACTTATTGTTTTAATATAGCAATGTCACACATTGCTTGTGACGATGATTGCAAATATTTCATATCATGATGCACATATACAATTGCGACTAAAATAATTCTAAATAAAAGTTTTCGTGCGACGTAAAAAAACGAATTGATTTAATTTTTAACTAACTGTCGGTATTATTTTACCAACAAACGCTTGTTGCTAAAAGGCCCGCCATGAGGTCATGAGTCTTTAGGTGCCTTTAGGTAACATAGCACATAGCACGTAGATAAAAACATCCGAAAAATAATCCACTTCCAATATAAATATTCTCTTTCATTGCTAATGTTCAAATGTTATCTCTGATTCCCTAATTCATTAGTTACACGTGCCTCAATTCTCCACTGTCATCCCTAATATGCTAAGGTTAACAACGGTTCCTTCTTTCATTGCTGTGGCCGAGTGGTCAAGGTAGTTCGTCTACTATTGATCACGTGGTCTGTCAACACTGAGATTGCGGGTTCCATTCTCACTGCAGGCAGGTTGTACTCGACTCCAATCTTAATTGACAAGGATTACCAGTTTTCCTACCGCAGGTCCGGGGTTCTCTCCGGGTACTCCGGCTTCCTCCCCCAATAAAAACTGGACGCCATGAAATAGCTGAAAAATTGCTGAAAGTGGCGTTAAAACACCAAACAAACAAACAAACAAAAAATCTTTCATTGCTGATATGTAATGGTTACAAACAGTCCCCACGATCATTGCTTACATGTAAAGATTACTTTATGTCCTCTCTTTTATAACTTATTAAAAAACCGCAGAGACATGTTCATCTACATCATTGTGAGACCTACAACTGTAGTATTGGCCAACGGTCATTTTAGGACAAGTATTTACGACGAACAAGACGATTATAATTTCAAAATTATTAATTTTGCTCACTTATGCAGCAGTATTCCAGCTTCTCCTCACGACGGTGTCTATATTTCTCAATTGATTCAGTATGCAAGAACTTGCAGCGAGTATACTTATTGTTGCAGACGTCACCACCCTCGGGATAAACTTATAAACCAAAGTTATCAGAAAAACGACTCGGCGCCTTTAAGAATGAAGGTTATAACAAACTACCGAAAACCGAAGTTTAACTATTGATAACATTTCGTTGTTAAAAATATTGAAAATATGATTGAAGATATTTTCTCAATTTTTGAATTCATTACACAGTGATAGTGGTGCGATGAGTATTGCATACACCTATTAGTGACTAGTGATGTATAACAAATCAACTCACATTCTACAGTAATCTAGGAAGAAGGTTCGGCATGTCATAACACCTAGTTAAACCAACCAATTCATTTAAAATGCATATAACAATCAGGACCATTGCTGTAGTTGCTATATTTTTGGTTGTTGCTTTCAACGTTTCTTAGTTTATCAGACTTTGATTGTGAATTGTCTTTTTTGACAGTTTCTTTGGTATTCGGTATTTTGTAATTTTACTTCTAAAGAAAGTTTACCTCAGGTTCTATTCTTTTTTTCTGTATACAATGTTTACTTAAGGCACCAACTTCTTTATTAGTAATATAAAATTATTAAGCGACTTTCCCTTGTTCATTACTCGTACACGTATGCAATAGTTAAATCAGGTCCATTGTGTCATTACTTCTATACAAAGTTTATCTAAGGTCCCCTCTATTATTATTTAATTCAAAGTTAAACCAGGCACCTACTTGTCACGACTTCTATACAGGATTACCCCATGCTCCCTCCTTATTCGATATTATGCACAGGTTTAAGGACTTTATGTTAATGTTACTTTTGGTCCCATCTTTTTAAATTATTCTCTAAGGTCTTTCTCGTAAAAACCTGAATTTGCAAAAACCAAAGGGGTAATTTAATAAATTACTACGAACTTATTAGGAGATTCCCATTGGGCCTGATTATCTCAGGCCTCTCAATGCTGTCCTATGGTCTACATTAAACAAATTGGAAACCGGAAACTGTAAGCATATACATGTAAATTGTTAAGTGAAACATCACGCTTCGTATAACCTACCAATTAATGTAATTTATTCATTAAAATTTTAACATTTGTGTCGATTTGTAATAAGGAAAAATATATTGCACAAGAATATTAAAAACATACTTGTTTCAAGGCAGGTAGTGTTACAATTTGCCATACGTTGTACTTCGTGTGTCACCTGGTTTCCATCTACTATACTGTGGCGCCGTTGCATTGATGAGTACACATCGGAATGCGTTCCATAGGCACTTGCTGGTCTTCCTAATTCGGCGGCAGAATGATACAAATCATTTTCAATTGCTACCCCTGCAACAGTGCATTATATAATAGCAATTATTATCATATTACAATGATTTGTAAAATCCTAATTGTTACTTGCATGGAAAAAACTAAATAACTTCAGATTTATTAACTAGTATAAACCAAACAAAAAGCATAACACTATGATTTTAAGTAATTACCTTCCATCGCTGGTTCAGAAATTCTACCCAGTCTAAAAAGTAAGAGATGCATGTTAAGAACTTGACATAATGTTAAACCCAAAAATTAGTTTTCATACCGTTTGTAATTGATAATTTAAATGTTCGTTATATTTTAAAGAATATACTGATAAAGCGATCTATTTGTTTCTTTCAAAACGTACTTAATTGGTAAATTTTGTAAACCAGTAAGATTACTTTCGGCATTCTTATCAATTAGGCCATTTACAATTCATTTACCAATACAAGCCAAATGTTAGAATATCTGTTAATAGTAGTTAATGTATTGTTATAGAATTCAAAGTATCACTGAAAATTATTAAAAAAAAACACACAAGTAAATGCAGGATAATAATTCTAGTACTAGTGTGGTCTAGAATATATTTCAGAACTGATTGAAACACATGGCATGCTTAGCAATCAAAGAAACAGTACATTTTCATGTTAACCCGCGAATTTAGACAAACTCACATTATTCCTAAAGCTTGCATTGTATAAACAAGAAATGATGAACTGATTTACATAATGCTAAATTTTATAACATTTTGCATTAACTCTACCCTAGCGACATTGAAATTAAACTTATGTTGACCTGTTACTTAAAGACTCCCAAAAGCTACAAACTAAACAAACAAGAAGACATTATTTTCCAAATTTGCTGATTTCCCTTTAATCATTAGCAACATTACAGCAACTCCTGCGAATGATGTGTACCATTCACAACCTGTACGTTATCCTATATTGCGATCGGACTAGACCGCTCACTGCGGTTGACTACTAAGCTACTAAAATGGTGTGTTGTGCTTAGGTTTATGTTATCCTTTCAGCAGTTTGTGATCATGACTAAATTGATCGTTATGGGAAATCATTTTTTTCAAATACGATCGAAAATTTTAGCTGAGTTATTGGTAGTTTTTCCTATTAATGGATTCGACTTTTTTCTAAACATGACAATGAGTAACTCGACTGGTGTCTAATTAGAGGCAGGCACCGTGTTTGGGTTAATCACTTTGTGTTTTTTTATTTTGGTCTATATACGGATTTGTAATTGTCCAATGACAATTCTTGCTATTTTTCTTTCTGCTTCAAAAATCTAGATCTAATGGTTTTGTGTTGTAACCCTTTTAAACAACTAAGCGCGCCAACCGAAAAGTTGTTTATGTGTGTTATATGCTAAAAGATTCTGATGCAAACGATATCTGGCTGAGGGTTAAAATATTTATTATACATATTAGCGGTACCTGACAATAATGGGGACAAGTGTTCCAAAGGAGCGATTAAAAACCTTATAGATAGTTTTCGCTAACTTTGCATGCTATATGCTTTTCGAATATGAATTGATCATTAATTCTTAAGACGTAATGATGACTTTTTCATTGATGTAATGAATGAGCCGAATAGTTCACAGAATACGTACTACAAATTTTACAATTACCTATTACAAAAACAAAAGATACAAATTGAGGTACGTAACTGTAGAAGAATGAACAAATACAATTTAAGATGTGAATAAGTAAAAACGAGACGTGCAACAAAAGAGATTTACTTATTGCTGTCAGAAAATATTTTCTTTGCTACAAACAAATGTATATTAAAACAAAATCGTAATTCGTATTATTTGCATGAAATGTAATATGTTAGGCTCTAAAAATCTATGTATTTTATTATCGATAAATGTTATCATATTTAATAAAATTCATACTCCATACGCGCGCGCCGTCTGTTGGAGCCCACGAAGTATTTATGGACCACAAAATTCAGATGTAGAACATTTTATTATTTAATTTTCAAAACGTGATACAAAATTTGCTTATGCCATCTACAACATGATAGAAAAACTGTAGAGTTAAAATCATTTTCGAAATTTCGGTGCAGTATATTTTTAACATGACTATATTACAACCTTTTACTAAAACATTCAATTATATTCTTGTCAGCAACGAAGTGGGATTACTGGCCTGATAATATTGTCGGTGACTAACGAGTGATTTCTTTTAAATTTATGTGCTCATGGTCATGTTTTATTTACCATTTAATTTATTGCAAGCAAAATGATAATTTAGTTTTAACAATATTATAAATATGGCGAAATTACCTTTGTTGATCCACTTGTAGATAATCTTCGCGGCAAATATCGCTATCGACACTATTGCCACTAATCCTAATATGGCGTACAAAATAATAAGATCTGTCGATTTCTCTGCAAGACAACAAAACAGCAGGTATGTATTTTATATTATGTGGAATAACACTATATATAACTCGTCGAAAAACAAAAGAAACACGATTTTAGTTATGTCGTTTTGAGATAAATAATTCGCCTGAATATGAGAATTTTTTAACGTTTATTATCTATTATGTAGACAAATAGTACAATAAAGAACTATAGCATTTTGGGTTGACTAAGTAAAGTATCTCTTTGTCTTTAATAAGACGTCGCAGAATTTGTTTCATAAGAATACAGAAACACATCAGCAAGGATTTTCTGAAGACAAGATTTTAGTTTCTCGTGCTGCAAAGTGGTATAAAGAGTTCAAAATTCAAAGTTTGTTTTAATTAATGAATTTCAGATATCGATCTTGAAATTTTCTAAAGAGACTTTGAATTGTTAAGAATCCACATATGGTTAATAGTTAATATTATTTCATGAGCATTTTTGTTGTCCTTTTTTCAATGCAGACAATATTTTAGTTTTTACAACTCTTTCGTAGTTTGTTTAGTCTTTAATTGTTTGGTAGAGCACGTAGATGAGCCATTTATGTATCTTTCCTTGTAAGGATTTTTATGTTATTTCGGAATCCAAATACAAGTACGTTTTCATACTTATTTATATTCAAATCAGTCATGAAGGACTTACGGTTAGCCAGGATTTCATCGTTGGCAAATTTGGTACGTTTGTATGTGGAAGTACCAGATTTATCCTTGATACCTAGTTCTATAATATTCATATTAATGTTACTTATATAAACAATGTTGTTAGAAGCCTTGTGTGCAGTGACGACAACATACTTGTCATGGAGGGGAGCGAGGCATCTCATAGCATTGTCGTATTTAAATACAATGTATAAGATTCTTAATTCGACGTTATAGCAAAAACTATTATTCTTACCCAGTTAGGGGATAGTCTATTCTCGATTTATGATGGCATACGTAATCATTTTGTCGAGTATAGTGAAGCATAGTAAGGTTAATCTACCTCTAACCACGACATTGCCAAATGTCTTTTAAATATTTGTAAAACCATTCCATAGGTAGGGAGACACACACTTTAACAGGCAGCCTTCATGAATCCACAGAAACCTCCGTGTTTAAGTTAGAGACTCAGTCTCAGGGCCCTAATGTTGACATTACTTCCCTAAACACTTAACATACATGAGTTTATGCGGTCAATAACGTTTTCACAAAAAGAGAAGCGAAGCAAAAAAAGACCACCTGCCACCTTGTGAATGATTTTATATTTGTTCTGCATGTTTAACTATTTCCATTTAGTTCGAAGTATAAATCTCCCTTTGTACAGCGTTTATGTTTTAACATCCCTTCGGAGAGTAACATCAAATGTTCGTTGGCGGATTAATTTACGGTTCACAAGTATGGCTAAATGCACAAACGTGGTTTTCCGCTATAATAACCACACATGCTGAGAGAACATTATAGCATTGAACCTCACCAACCTATTCCTATTCGTTCCTTAATAAACAAACCTCCCAAACAACATTCCTAATCGTTTTAGAATCGGAAATACTGAGTAGTAAGCATTAGAACATGAGTCAAAGACAGCCAAATCCATGGATAAACGAAAATAGGGGACAGCAAGAAAACAAACGGACGCACGACACAAAAAAAAAACGATTATTGTAATTTCGTATCACATCTTCTGTAAATACTAAGATTTTATTAGTCTTCCTGTAGGATTGTTAAGTCGTTCGATTTTTAGTTGTGCAGATTCATGTTTACATGATTAAAAAAGGGAACTTGTAAATAGCAAAAGCAACAATAATGAACTTAACGACAAATAAACACGGTGACAAACAATCGCTTCACAATTTTTTATGTTAGCTCATACGTTTGGTTTTTGTGTTTATCAATTAAGTAAGGTAAACATAATGTTTAACAAACATGTATTTTAATGCGTTAAATTAACTGCATCATTATATTGTAATCATTTGCTTATTGACGAAAAACCGACACCAATTTTGTAACAATACTATTTTCCTTCCATCCTTGTTTAACTTCTAATCTTATACAATAAAATAAATGCCCAATAATAATACTTGCGAGTCATGTTAATTGCATATAAGTTGGTAAAAATCGCCTATATGTAAGCAGAGATGTCTTCATCTTATTTATTTTATTATGTTAACACAAACCTGTTTTAGCAAAAAAGATTTTGGTAACAACACTCTTTCCAATAGTGTTAAATGCATACATTCGAACTTCATATTCGGTCTCAGGTTGCAAACCATAAATGTGCGATATTTTTTGTTGTTTATATGTATCACTGTGCACTGTGATGTTTTTCCATGCATCGTCCAATCTTTTGCGGTATTCCACAATGAAGCTTTGATTTTGTCCGCCATTAAACATAGGTATCCAACCAACTTCTATGTCATTAATTCTTGGCAGAATGCTAATAATCGTAGGTGTTACGGGTATACCTTGCAAAATTAGTTATTACGTCAATTTGTTAGTATTGTGATTTAAGTTGAAATTTGACATTAACAAAATCGTTTAAAAGATAAAATGGAAATATGCAAATATTTTCAATGAAACATGTTTATGTTATAAAATTTCTGAGTTTTCTACTTTATTAGACACAAACTCATGACTTTTGCATACTTTTGCATTGAAATATGCTGACCGGATGTTTCCTTTAGTTTTTTACTGAAGAAAAACCAATCCTAAAATACATTGGTTAGGCATGTGTAAAACAAATAAATCTCGTGAGATGTATGGCTACATTTCAACAGTTTGAGCCTAATTGTTTTCTTCAAATATTGGAAAACAATACAGGCTATATTGGTCTATTACACGCATACTGCTTCTATTAGAATACAAAACGTTTTATGAAAAATATTACACTTACTTGCTGATTTAAGAATGATTTGAAAATGATTACTTCCTATTTCATTATCAACCTTTACAGAATATTTCTGAAAATCGTCTGGTCTTGTGTTTGTTATTGTCATGGAACATCTGTATCCAAATATGCTGACTTCTCTACCAAACAACTGTGTCGGTATCATAGTTATAGTACAAAATTCATTTGTCTGTAATAACTTATTTTCATCAAACCAAGATACATTTGATATTCCAGTAGAACTTAATAAATTTAATACAATATTTGATGTAGAATTAAAATACCCAAACTGGATTTTAGTTTTGTTCGATTCAGCTAAAACAGGTCTACCTGAAATTAAATAGGACTTGTGAACAATAATTGAATAATTGAAGGGCCGCCCAAGGGCAGCTTCAGGAGAATTGACAACAATAAATTATAAAACATTTTAATGAGACTAAATATAAAACTGTGGTCGTGGAAAATTGTAAAATTCAGTTATTAAAAGCCTTCACTTAAGACTGGTCTAATACAATCATCATCCATAGCTGTTCTATAAGTACAATAATAAAGCTTTAAGTTATATGCAGAATAAATGATATAGTTTAACTATTGAATATACCACAACGACTGTAAAAATGACTGTCTCTATTGACATACATACACACTTTTTCTGTATTCGCAATATGTAGAAATATGCACAATATGCACAAATATGCACAATATCAAGTCGAGTTATTAAATTATTAAATTATTAAATTAAAATGGTATAGCAAACGGACCACCTTATAAATAATGCAAATTAAATGTACGGCCTTAACAGTATAATTCCAAAATCAAGAAGATTGTGCTGATATTAATACAAAGTTAATAAAAACCTTTTATTGTTACGTTTATTCTCCCCATTTGCCACAAACCGCCATTTGCATCTGATACATTATTTGACACTGTGCAGACATATATTCCACTATCTTGATATCGTTCTTCCTCATTTTCTTGCTGCGGCAATAAAAGGGTTCCTTTGTCACTTCCATGGAGGTATCGAATAAATTGATCATTTACAGTCAAATGCTGCCACCTAGCATAAGTATATTCATTTGGTATTCCGGATGCGTCACACTGAAGATTTCTATTAAGCTCATCAAGGTTGAAAATGATATTTGAGTTCTTAACAACTGGAGCATCTATAGTAAATGTATCTATACTACTAAAATTATAGACTTTTTTTAAGCGCGCATCACAAAACACAGAGAAATAGCGCAGTATTAACCCATATAAGGTTACATGATGCTAAAGTTGCATATGCAGAAATATTCAAGTTTTATAGCGATTGCTTTAAATAATTAGCAATTAACGATTAATTACGTCCGCAAATTTGTACGGGATACGGTCATTCTTTACATTTACAAATTTATTTCCGGGTCAAGGCAAAACCGTGACGGGTACAAAATAAACGTGCGCCTACCTTACTGGCAAAAATTAAATTAGACAGCATTTATTACTCGGTAAATTTGTAATCAGTGAAAGCGTAACATTAGTTCTTTTTTAATGTCATAGTAGTTCTGATCACATTGGAAACAAAATTCATTGGACCTACCAGACATGTCTGGTGAAAATCCCTTCGATTCCAATCGTTCCGTGAAGTGAGCCGGCTTAATTTAAACAATAACGAACTGTTTGCTTGCTTCACGTGACGGAAGTCTATAGCTGTAGTTCGTTCTTCAATATATATAAGGTTACATGCAGTTACATATGTAGTATATAAAAAATATTTAATGCTGATATCGATAAAGTACATTATTAAATTATTTCTATGTGTTTTGTGATGCGCGCTTTAAAAAGGGGGTCTATAATTTTAGTAGTATAGATGATAAACATTTTGGTAAATTTCTGAGAGACAACGACTCCAAATTGATGCAAAGCAACCAATCCCTGTCATATTAACCTACAGTTGTGTTCCTTATATTGTTATCATAAAAGTAACCACCAGAATCAATACCACGGGTTAAAAAAATCCGTCTTTATAGTATTCATACAAATTAAGAGGTTTTTATTGCAGCAGATAGTAGTATATGCCAAAAAGTGCTTTTTTTATAAAAAAAAGTTTCATATTGTTTTTCACATATACGCATTGAAATATCAATTGTTCAAGTTCAAAATACCGTGTAAATTCTAGCAGTTTATATTTGATTTAATGTTAAAAACAACAACAAAAAACGAAATAACAAATGATTGGAAAATATTATGTCGAAATAAACTTCGCATATATTAATTGCAATTAATGCGGTTAACTCACATGTGACTATTATGGTAACATTAGCAATACTAGTGCCGACATTGTTACTGGCAATACATGAATAACGACCGGCATCTGATTTCTTGGTAGATATTGTCATTGATTTGTTCAGAAAGCCTTCAAAAGAAACATCGTTGTGTTTCCAAGAAAATGTATCTAATGGACTCTCGGATGAACTTTCACATATCAAAGCAATTGTTGTCCCTTCTTGAACCGTTGAATAAGGAATTGCTTTCAACATCACTGTTGGTTTTTCTGTGAAATAAAAATGCATCGTTCCATACAAGTGTTCTGTTATGACATGAAATAAACGCTAAATCGAGATAAATACAGTAATTTGTCGAACAATATATATAACACCAATTTAGAGTGGATTAAACACATTCTGCAGTATAATTTTTTCTTGGTAACACCGTATTTATACATTGCGAGGGATTAATATAATCAATACATGCAGTAGCGTTATTATATCACAATTTTACAAAAGAGACTAGTTCGTTTTCGTTTCCTATGAAAGTTAATTTTAATGATATTTTTCAACAACTGCTTAGCTTTGAAATTCCTACATATTTTTATGAGTGCGAAAACAGACTGCCTAACAAAAGCAAAAGTCACGAGGACTTAAATTTACAGTAATTGACGCGGGAGGAAAATCTGGTTTAACGCACAATTTCTTTTTAAATGCCTTTACATAGTCAGGACCATTGCAATAATTGGCATATGTTTGGTTTTAAAGTTTTCCATTTAATTAGACATTTATGAATTGTCGTTTTTGACAGATTCCGGCTGTGTTCTGTATATATTGCTATTACCTTCATTTATATGAGATTAAATTCGGATTAAAACAAACTTAAACAATACAAAGCAAACAAAATCCAAAATTGACTAACATAAACACAATAATATTGGTTCCCATGACCTTTATTATTCAACTAAAGGTCAGAACCAGACTGTAATTTTTCTTCGTCAGTAACTATACTTCACTAGAGTACAAAAACAAGTCATCAGAATGTGAAAACTGTGTTGAAAAAAAAAATATTTTACATATTTAATTCTAAGTGTATTTATTTCTCTACCTAAAAACCGATGACTCATAAAGTTCTATTATTAATTACTAAATACTACATTACCTATAGAACAGACATAATAAATTGAAGATTAGGAATGTGACGTTTTCGAAATAACTAATTGGTGTTTATTAATGTATAAATATTAGACGATGAAATTAGAAAACACTTACTGAGTATCTTAAATATCACCTTCTTGGTAACAGCGGTATTAAATGCAGTATTTTTTGCAGAACACGTCATAATGGAATTATCATCAGATTGACTAGCGTTAAATGTGTACTGCAACTCGTGGGGTCCCCCTTTAGAAACTAGTTCATCCTGTTTAGTCCAAGTCATTGTTTCCTTAGGAATGCCACTGTTTACTCGACAAGTAATAGTTACCGATTCTCCTGCTATACCATATACCTCCCCCTTTTTAGTTGCATTTTCTATTATCATGTTTGAAGGCAGTTCTGTAATTATAATATATCGTAATAGGAATTTCATTGAAAGTCTATTATCTATATTGTACTGACATTTTAGTAAAAAAGCCCTTTCAAATGAACAATTAAACAATTTCTGAGCGCTTAGAGTTCCATTTTTTCACTTTTTAAATCACATCATAATTGCACTTGTGAAGCTGTTATAATCTCATTTTTTTTAAAACAAATAGCATGAAAAACATGTTTAAATTTTAATTTAAAAATATGTTAAATACACTCGATATTACTTCATTATATAATGAATTAATTTACATAAATTTATGGCATGATAGTGGTTGCAAAAATTAAATAAATTCATTTATATTCAATTTTTCATGGTCAATTGGTCTAAATTTTTTGCAGTGATTTTGTTAGTCTGAATTTGCCTCCGAAATTCGGCTGTTCCACTGGGGAAATTTCCCAAAATTTTTATGACAAAAATTGCAACAGAAATCCATAAGAACAGGCGATCGGTCTATTTTATTCATTGCTTCCATTGGAGGGCGACTTCACGTTCAATTCTGTTCCAATTTTAATCAGAAATCTTCGTATTTTGTCACTACGTGTTTATAGTGTTTACGCGCAGTAACAAAACAGTGTAAGCTGATTCCCGTCTGACTTTTACCTTGTACAAATTTCGCAGCGGTATAAAATGACCGGTAAGCAGTTCAAAGCAAAAGAAGTTTAGAAAAATTCCTAAGCGGATATAAACTCTGTGCCGGAAATTGCACAATACGATACCACCAGTGTTGAACGAGTATTGCAATGATTTAAACATAATAATAATTAGTGTTTTGTCAGTCATATATTTTTTTTTAATTTTAAATATGTTTACATACTTGTAAAAGTGCATTTTACATAAATTACATACTATTTTTATAGGATTAACTAGTTTTACATGTACCTCATTTATAATTCTAACAACTTTAAAAAAAAATATTCTATAGTAATGTATTTGTTCTGGTTTTTCATTGATACTTTATCCTTAAGGGGATGCAGGACACCATCCGCCAATTTTTGTTGTTGAAAATTTCAAAATATATAGAACATATATGGTAAATGTATTAATATTTTCTTTCATTATTTACTCCTACTTACCATAAAATTTAAAATAATAATGAAAGTCGTATATCTATATTATTACTTTAATTTATTAATGTTTGAAATTAAAAATTTTCACATAAATAATATCGTTATTGGCAAAGTCAAGGAAAATGACATTTCTTGGCAAGGGAGGTAATTTTGACCAAACAGTTACCATTTTTTAGCACTATTTGACCAGGTTTTTTAGGCTAGACAAAAAATTTAAGCAGAGACCCCTATTTTTCTTTTCACGACTAAAATGTATATCAATTACTTGACATTATATCAAACATTTAGAAATTTCTTGGATAGAATTTTTGTAATCTTCTATTTTAGTGCTTTTTTATTCTCTTCTCTGTATAATCTATTAGAAAATTCTAAATTTTAGTGCTCAACCTCTCGAAAATAAGCTCTATTTTTATTTTGAATTATGATAACTTGTGTAAAAAAAACTAAATATATGGCGAATGTAAAGAAAATTCATTGACACATTTTTTTTCTGTGAAAGTGTATTGCATCCCCTAATAATTTAAACTACTCATAATAAATCCATATTATTCCAAGCATCCATCTTGAAATATAAAATCAAACCAAATAGAAGTTTCTGAAGTCATCTGATGTTTGAACATCTCACATAAGTCAATAAATATATCTAACAAAAGATCAATTTAGTTATTTTATGACTGCTTATTGTTGTTTTTCTTTTTTTTTAAGTTGAAATCCATATAATTCCAAGCAACTTGAAATATAAAATCAAACAAAATAGAAGTTTCTGCAGTCATCTGATGTTTGAACATCTCACAAAAATCAAATAAATATATCTAACAAAAGATCAATTCAGTTGTTTTATTGACTGCTTACTGTTGTTTTCCTTTTTTTATAAGTGTGAAACCGTTACTTTTTTCCCAATTTCAAGAAAAACATCGATAAATGTTCCCAATTAAAAAGGACGGGCTGTTTTTAGAAAAGGGAACAAAATCACTATATTGCTATATTTTCCAATCAATTTTTCATTCATATGATATAGTTTTTTATTTATTTTCTATATATTTCATTTATATGCAATAAATTTTATTTAATTTGTATAATTTTTCATTTATATGCGATAATTTTTTTCATTCTTATGCTATAAGTGGATGATGGGAAATAGATTTGACGGCACTGGATCGAATTTAAAACGGTGCTTGTGATTAAGTTTTAACCTAAATTGGGACAATAGCTTTGAAATTCGTGCAATCTCGGCTAAAACGTCACAGATTGCTGTACTGAATACAGTAAGACTAAGGCGGCTTATCACAAACATCTTTTCAAATTTTAACCCAGTGACATCAAAACTATTTCCTATCATGCACTTATAGCATATGAATGAAAACACATTAACGCATGTCAATGAAACATTATACCAATTGAATACAATTTATTGCATATAAATAAAAAAATTATACCAATTGAATAAAATTTATCAGAAAACTGTAAATCAATTAGTTATACTAGTCCCATAATTTATTACATATAAATGAAATATATAGAATATAAATAAAAAAAATATACTATATGAATGAAAAATAATGCCAATTTAATGGAAAATATAGCAATTATATGGAAAATTATTGCAATATACATATAAAATGAAACATTATGCCAATTAAACATGAAAAATTAAACATAAATAAAATTATTGAATACCAATATCATGCAATATAAATTATCAATCGTATATGTTACATATACAAAGCAGCATTTTGATTTCACAATAAATTCAATTTTACTTACCAATTAAACCGATATTTATTTTGTGGGTACCATTCGGAGATATGCATTGAAATCCTCGAGGATCATTGACAGTAAAATTGTGAATACCAAAATGACAATTTGATGTCACGAACATTTTCCTTGTAATTGAACTGTTGTCAGTGTAGATCATATTTTCTTCCTTTGTGCAAACTGCGACTATTTGTCTTGTATCTATTTCTTGCCAGCTGTCTACAGGACTTAATGGACACTCCAGTTTAACTGTTTCTCCGTCTCTCACATACACTATGTCAAAGCTATAGCCTGCAAGAAATGCCTTCTCGAAAAGGTTCACTTAAAAACATTAATCTTCATTTATTTATTTGTTTTAGCACTTTCAAAAATTCTTAAACTATTTTCATTGTGATGCCGACGAAGCAATGTTTTGACTAACAATGGCCCACGGCTTCAAAATAGACTATATGAAAGTGAGTCTATTTGGATACAAATGCACGACTAATATCTATAACAGCAAGCCATGCTATTTCCCTTAGTAAATCAATGAAATTTACAAAATTTAGACAAGAACAAATTACCAAACAATTAATCAAACATTAGACAATTATATACAACACAAAACAAAATCCCAAATCACCAAAAAACCAGAAAGTGAATAACCAGAAATCCATTAAACCAATTGGGGCACTCAGGTGCTACCACCGAGTAAGCAGTGCCATCCTCTTGTTTGAGTTCCAGTGGTGAGAGTTATTGAATGTCCCGTCTCGAAAAAATTTTAAAAGGAACATATCTGATTTAGCAAAAATGGTATGTGGATTTCTCCATAGCGATAAATTAAATCATAGTAAGGGCAATAGACCTTCTGAAGGGATAACATAGATAACTTAGATACAACAAACCATTGTTTGAATATTATAAAATATATCATGACATATCATGATAATAAATGGTATTTGCCAAAGATACTGCTTGAGAGGCTGCCGAAGATTTCACGAGCCGTAGACTTTTGAAATCTTTACCAGCCTCAAAGGCAGTATTTTTTTCCAAATACAACTCACTAGAAATTCCACCGAGTAATTTCCCCTTTATAAAATAAACAGTATAGTTGAGGCTCTGATTTCCAATATTAACTGTTAATCTTAAACAGGTCTTTCATACCTTTGAATCCTAATAAAATCCTTAACACAATTGTAATTAATATTATGGGCATGCAGATACACCTTAATTGAGTTCTAACATCCGTTAAAGTATGTTTCCGAAATTTGTAATTTGTATCGATACGTAAGGTTTTTTTTCCATTTAACGATTACGACGTACTCGGACTTTTCTTGAAAGCGAGATAAAATGTATTAATGGCTTTAATTCACTAAATAGCAGTAATGTGGGACACGTTCAAGGGCAGACATATACCAATGTAGAAATAATAATGACAATAACAATTCTGGATTTTGATGAATAAGAGATATGACATTTTTCTGCAAATTGTATTACTTTTAATTTTTTCTCTCCATGACTTAATATTTTGAGTCATTTAAGGTGTCATAGTATGTGTTAAATATACAACGGTAGCTGTAGAAAACATGTACCAGTTTTAAAAACAAACAGTGATGATATTAACAATTGACAATCACGATGACCGCATCAGCAGACGGATCAAATTTTATGTATAGAAAACCACTGGAACAAAACACAATTTTCGAATACCGACTTTACAAGGTCAGAAGGATATTACAACAGTCGTGTTTTTTTCCAAAATATTTGTCATAACTTTGTTTTGGATCTCCTAAAGTTATAACAGTTTTAAAATCAACAATACATATTCAAATTCAGAGCATCAGCTAGACTGTTTATAACACAAATGTAAAAATATTCGGTAGAATTACATAGATGTACCATGGATGCTATGTTTCTATAATAAATCTCAGTTATTCCAAAATAGTTATATATCTTTGTTGATAGAGTTTTTTTCTGTTTCTACTTGATTCTGTCCATGTTTATTGTAAAGAATATCACTGCGGGAAGAGTGTACTCGACTACAATCTGAATTGACAAGGATTGTCAGTTTTCCTATCAAAGGTCGGGGGTTTTCACCGGGTACTACGGCTTACTCCCCCAATTAAAACTGGACGCCATGATATACATGTACATGTAGCTAAAAAATTGCTTTAAGTGGCGTTAAAAAACATTTGAACAAACAAACAAAGAATCATTAAAAATAATTCTCATGTACATTCTGCATTATAAACAAGCTTACCTGAAATTATGGCCACGGTACCAGTCACTACAAGTAGTACAAATAAATGTCTTTTTACAACTGTATCCATGCTTATTTTATTTATAAGTAATCAATTATTTCTGAAAGTAAACACGAATTATATATCGATTCAAATATGAACACAAACTATGAATGTGTATTTATTAATTATTTGTTTAGTGTAAAAAAAAATTGCAAAATACTCAGAACCATAGCAACAACACTTCAAGAACATTACAAACAATCAAAGCGATACATTTTTACAAATGTATGTAAAGTTGTACAATTATTTGTATTGCAAAGTTAATATCAAACCTGTTAATTCCATCTGTTCAGTGCAATTGTATACATGACAAGCACAGTTGCACGAGAGGAATTAACAATCCGGTGAAAAATTTTAAGTGCTCACTTAAACTTTGAAGCAAGTTAAACCTCAAACTCAAGGAAAAAAATAAAGATTCGGACAAATTATTTTTTTATTGTACCAAAATATCATTTAAATAGTAGCCAATGTGTACAAATCAACAGTGTTTAAGATAAAATATCAGTAAAATACAGTTGGATAGGCAGTGAGTGAATAGTTGGATAGGCAGTGAGTGAATATCTACCTATGATGTGAAAAAAATTCTTAAGGCTAAAAACTACTGAATATTTAAAAGAAATATGTTTCTGTAGTTTCTTTTCGCTTAACATTTTTAAGTATGATACACAAAATAGGTATTTTTCGGTTTTGAAGGTCAAGGTAAATATTCAAGTTATGAACGAAACCAGTGTTTTGACAAAATGTAATGATATCTGCTATTTTTGAAAGGTAAATGAGCTACTGATATTCCTATGAAAAACACAGAAATGGCGTTTTGACAAAAACAACAGGACATAAATTCGCGAAAAATATATTGCGAGAAATACAAAATTAAAAAAAGAATAGAAACGTCAGGAAAACACAATGTTAACAACTTTTGGATAAAACAAACAACAATATTCTTGCATAAAGCTTTAGTATGTTTGCGATGAAAGCTCTACAACATCTTAATCATCTGGATTTAAAATATTTTTGGGGTTTTAAGGCAACCGATGACTCTTAATTACACGAAACACGGGTTTGATGTTGTAAATTGTATTAACCTTGGTATTTTTGATGACATTTTATTTGCACAACACTATAAACGCCATTATATCAAACTATGAAGTGGCACGGTGCCCGAGTGGTTAAGGTAGTTCGCCTACCATTGATCGCGTAGACAGTGGACACTGGTGCTGCGGTTTCGAGTCGCACTGCAAGCACTTGATTTGAATTTGAATTGCCAAGGATTGCGAGTTTTCCTACCGAAGGTTGGGGAGGATCTTCGGAGACTTCGACTTCCCCCCCCCCCCACCCGGAATAAAAACTTGACGTCGTGATATAGCTGAAAAATTGCGTAAAGTGGCGTTAATCACTTTTCAAAACAAAACAAAATATGAAAACACTGTACTCTATGGCTATGTATTTCATGTTAACATTGTACTGGTACCTCTTGTTGATACTAGCGAACAATTTTTGAATACTAGTACTCGCATAAAAATTATCAGTTAAAGTTTTCATCGTCTTACATTGGTTATCGGTTTTATCCTGTAGTATTTATCATAATTAGACTACTGCAGAATGGAGTCTCCAAAAATGAGGTCCCAAGGACCTAGAATATGACCCAGAGTACAATGTACAAGGTAATGACTATTTACGGACGTCACGTGATGTCGTTTGAAAACGCCGTTTTGACGATGACGTTGATGTTGGCAGAAAACAGTCAAATATCATATTCTAACTCTTATAGGGACTGTTTTGATGATTTTCCATTTAAAATTGACTATTTCATCCAAAAATTATATACCGTTTCCATACCATGTATTTCTACTTTCACTTTTAAAATGTATATTTTTGGATGCTAAAAACAACGAAAAACATGTTTTTCATCAATTTCTTTTCATATCATTACATTTACATGTATGGTCACACACTCGATTTTCGTTCCGTACTCGCATTTCGGCGATTTTCCTTCATTTAGCAATTTAAGCAATGAACTTAAGGCTTAATTACTTTAAAAAATATCTCTCATTTATTGCTCTAACCAAATGACTCCTAAGTACGGAAGCCGTAAAGGGACATGAAAAATAAGAAAACAATTTTTTTTTAAATTCGTTATCACGATAAAACAAAATTGTTATATCGAGATCTCGATAAAATAGTCTATCGTTATCTCGAGAAAACGATACTGTTATATCGTGATCTCAATATAAAGATTTCGTTATCTCGAGGAAACGAAATTGTTACATCGTGATCTCGATACGAAGATATCGTTATCTCGAGAAAACGATACTGTTATCTCGAGAAAACGATATTGTTATCTCGAGAAAACGATATTGTTATATCGAGATCACGATATAACAATACTGTTTCCTCGAGATAACAATATCGTTTTCTCTAGATAACAATACCGTTTTCTCGAGATAACAGTATCGTTTTGTCGAGATAACGATATATTTTATATTGAGATCACGATGTAACAATTTCGTTTCCTCGAGATAACGAAATCTTTATATTGAGATCACGATATAACAGTATCGTTTTCTCGAGATAACGATCTATTTTTTATCGAGATCTCAATATAACAATATCCAGATCGTTTTCTCGAGATAACGATACACTTGTTTTTTCGAGATCACGATTTAACAATATCGTTTTCTTGAGATAACAGTATCGTTTTCTCGAGATAACGATATATTTTATATTGAGATCACGATATAACAATATCGTTTTCTCGAGATAACAATATCGTTTTCTCGAGATAACAGTATATCTTTTTATCGAGATCACGATATAACAATATCGTTTTCTCGAGATAACAGCATCGTTTTCTCGAGATAACGATATCTTTTTATCGAGATCACGATATAACGATATCGTTTTCTCGAGATAACAATTCATTGTTTTATCGAGATCTCGATATAACAATTTCGTTTCTCGAGATAACGAAACTTTATATTGAGATCACGATATAACAGTATCGTTTTCTCGAGATAACGATAGACTGTTTTATCGAGATAACGAATTAAAAAAAAATTCTTATTATTTTTCATGTCCCCTTACGGCTTCCGTACCTAAGTAATAAAATATAGTGCCTGTCAACGAAATTAACGTCCATTAAACCGACACAATTTTATCGCCGAAATTCGAGCGTACTAGCATAATTGTAATATTGACAAAAGGCGACAAACAAAAGCAACCTACATGTACACGGATGATTTTGTCATAATATTTTAACATGTGTAAGTTTTAGATCTTTAAATAATTTTTTGGCAATATTACACATGAACATGTAAATGTGATATTTTGAATTTCCCAGACAATTTACTTATGTTTCAAACATAGCGTCACTTTTGTCCAATACAAATATGTACCGGATCAATACTGTGTTTATATTTTACTGCAAGAACGCTCGACGGGCAGTTGATATACTCTTAAAATCTACTGTTCACTTTCAATTTTAGTTCAAAAATAGTGGATGTCTTTAATTGATTCTCAACATTTGTATGTCTTAAAATACAGTGTACCAGTAAAATCTTATTCCAACGGGTTTTTCGTAAATATTTAGCTTTCCAAAATTATGAAATTTATATTGGTACATGTATCATGTACGGTAAAAATCATGTAGTGTATTAGGCAATAATGAACTGATTTGGTAAATAGAACTACTGTTACATCCTCTGGACTGTTTGCGTGTATTTCGCGGTCCAACACCAAAACCATTTTAAAGTTAAAAATACGTAAGAGAATGCTACCAAAGCCGAAAAGGACCATTCAAAATTCAGATTTCAAATTCAGAACTCCAGAAATTGACGACTAAAAATTTCCAGCGCTTTCTGGAAATAAGACAAGACATTAAAGCAATTAATGAATTAATGCATTTGGGATATCTCAATGTTTGGTTATCTTAAAAGCTTGCTAGTATTTGTATCCTCACAAATAACAGTATAGTAAACACAATAGACAGCCTAAGAGTTGAAACATAATAAGTGTTTGTTATCATAGACAAAATTCCTTCAATACAAAATGCTAATTATTTTAGGATGATTTGGGCACACACCAATGGTATCACTTTTAATTATTAATATTCATATTGAAAAGTTTTACATCTGTTAATTACATTGTTAAATATAAATGGTGTCAAGCTCAAACAACAGACAAGTATAATATTATACAAAATATGATTATTATGTTCATACAGAAAAATATGTAAAGAAGCTAATTCTATATAGTTTAACTGGACGAAAATGTTTGTTAACATCTGGAAACGATGAAATTTGCCGACCCATACAGGTGTCGCAAAATCCGCTGTTTTGCTTTGGAGAGCTCTGTGACGTCCCACGCAAAAACAAAGCGTTGGACGGCAGAGGATTCTCGGACTTCCAACTCATTAGTCTCATAATTTAGCATGTCATTATTGCCAAGATACATCTTTAACGCGATCGTTTACAAATGTAAAGTACCAATAACAACAGCGAGTCTGTAAATTCAAAAAGCGATACTGAAACCGAAATCTTTATCCGAGCTACATATGTAATTCAACACCAGCACGATATAGTGTTCAGATTTGAAACGTTCCCTATATGAAACTGGTAATTTTAACCGTTTATTTGTTAAACCATATCAGACATAGCGATAAAAATTGTAGAACACATTAAGGTTTTAAATTATTTGTATTTTATACTGTACATTTTTTTAAACATGTTGTGTATATCTATTTTTCCTTATTTGTTGAATGGCTTGAATTATTATAAACTCTATTTTGTTCAACTGACAATAATTTTGGATTAACATGTCTATTCTGTTCTGTGTGAATAACTTGACGCGTGATAATTACGACAGCTTATTCGTGCCAAAACAACACATAGAAAAACAATTCTTATTTCGTTTGAGCGGTTTATTAAGTCGTTTCAACGGTTAATTATTTTTGGACGGTTTATTTAATCGTTTGAACGGTTTATTAAATGGTTTGAACGGTTTATACAATTATTATCAGGGACCATAGGGACCGCATGGTAATTTGCACAATAAATATCAGGGACCATAGGAACCACATGGTCTAGGTAGTTGTCAATCTACTCTTTATTATCAGAGACCATAAGAACTGCATCGTCTAAGTAGTCGGCCATCTACTACTGATTATCGGGGACAAAATAGACCTCATGGTCTAGGTAGTTGGACATCTACATTTGATTATCAGGGACCACATGATCTAGGTAGTTGCCAATATACTTTTGATTATCAGGGACCATAGGGACCACATAAATAAAACGTTCAAACGATTTAGTAAACCGTTCAAACAATTAAATAAACCGTTCAAACGAATTAATAAATCATTGAAACGATTTAATAAACCGTTGAAACGATTTAATAAACCGTTCAAACGATTTAATAAAATGTTCAAACGATTTAGTAAACCGTGCGAACGATTTAATAAATCGTGGAAACAATTAAACAATCCGTTCAAACGAATAAAAATATCGTTCAAACGATGTAATAAACCGTTCAAACGATTTATTAAAACCGTTCAAACGATTTAATAAACCCTTCAAACGAATTAATAAATCGTATAAATGATTGATTTAAAAAACCGTTCAAACGATTTAATAAACCGTTGAAACGATTTAATTAACCGTTGAAACGATTTAATAAACCGTTCAAACGAATTAATAAACCGTTCAAAGAAATTAATATATCGTTGAAATCATTTAATAAACCGTTCAACCGAATTGAAAAATCGTTGAAAAGATTTAATAAAACCGCTCAAACGAATTATTAATTGTTGTAAACGATTTAATAAATCGTTCTATCAAATTAATAACTTGTTGAAACGATTTAATAAACCGTTCAAACGAATTGATAAATCGTTGAAAGGATTTATTAAACCGTTTAAACGAATTAATTTATCATTGAAACGATTTAATAAACCGTTCAATGATTTAATAAACCGTTCAAACTATTTAATATATCGTTTAAACGATTAAATTGTCTATTTGATGTTTGGTTCGATTAAACCGTCGTAGATAATCCTTGACGATTCATTGGTTAAATAATTTATGGTACGCGCCCATGAAAATATGTGTTTGCAATTTTTCCAATAATTATTCATTTAAAAAGTCACATAAAGTCAAACGATTTAATAAACCCTTCAAACGAATTAATAAATCGTTTAAACGATTTAATAAACCATTCAAAGATTTGATTAACCGTTCAAACGATTTAATACATCGTTCAAACGATTTAATAAACCGTTTAAACGATTTCAATAATCTTTTCAAACGATTTAATAAACCGTTCAAACGAATTAATAAATCGTTCAAACGAATTAATAAATCATTCAAACGAATTATAAATCGTTCAAACGAATTATAAATCGTTCAAAAGAAATAATAAATCGTTCAAAAGAAATAACAAATCGTTCAAAAGATATAATAAATCGTTCAAAAGAAATAATAAATCGTTCAAACGAATTAATAAATCGTTCAAACGGTTTAATAAACTGTTCAAACGAAATAAGATTTTTTTTCTATTTGTTGTTTGGCACGATTAAGCCGTCGTAGATAACCCTTAACGATTGCTTGGTTAAATAATTTATGGTACGCGCCCATGAAAATATTTGTTTGTATTTTTTCCAATAATCATTCATTTAAAAAGTCACAGAAATTGACATTGAAACGATTAAATAAACCGTTCAAAAGAATTAAACGATTAAATAAACCCTTCGAACGAATTAATAAATCGTTTAAACGATTTAATAAACCGTTTGGTTAAATAATTTATGGTACGAGCCCATGAAAAGATTTGTTTGCAACTTTTTCAATAATCATTCATTGAAAAGTCACAGAAATTAGACAGTTGCACTGTCATTTTTGAATAAATATATATCAACATTAAAAATTCACAAATAATTGATTCCTTCCTGGGCCAGGTGCATACTTCGGACGCTATGCAGTATTTAGACGGTCCCGTATGTGCACGTTTTCTAAGATCTATTAAGATACGTAGGATTGGTAAGTCAATCAATTTTGTAATATTTATTCATTGCCAGATGTTCAATTTATTCCGACGAATGGATCTGAAATTGATCTATTTTTCGTTGACTAGTATCTAGCCAGTTTCTCAGTATAAAACAAGTCCGAATATTAAAGCCTAACTAATGAACATGAATTCTAAGAACTAGATGAACCAATTTTTGTCACAGGATAATGTTTATATAGTTTAATTACGACTTCCAATTGTTCTAAAACACAAGTCTGGTGGAATAATAATTAAATATTACAAATAGCAAAAATACAACATTGTAAATTTTTAGAAGGCAGAAAATTTTATATGTTTATCCAATCAGAATGTAAGTTTGTCTTCAATTATCAATCATTACCGTGGGTTAACGTCTTATAGTTCAAATGTTACAATTCGAAAATATACTGACTATGAAAAAAATGTTGGCAGAACAAGAGATTGAAAAGAAGGGATTTAATTTACCGGTATTCAGGATTTCAGTTATTTGTCAAAAGTCTGCAATCGAAGAAATGTGCGTTTTAAAATAAATGTGTGAAAAAAAACTAATGTTGCTGAATCATTTAGTAAACTTTCAGATTATCCGGACATTTTAAGGTTAAACTTATATGTAATTAAATACAGTTTTAAATGGACGAAAAGAAGTAACAAGTTGGAAATTTGTTACAGCAAGATATTAATCAGCTGGAATTTTTATATTATTTTTGTGTGCAGACAGCACTGTCATGTTTCTGTATTTATAATACAAAAGATCTATGATTAGCATTCATACAAGTTGATTATTGATTTTGTTTTATGTATTATGAATACTATAACATTTATTGTATGTGTTTAATACATGACTGAAATAAACAGTATCTAGATCGTTGCCAGAGCATAGGATAACAAGTAACTGTAAAAATGAATTTTCCCTTAGCTGTTAATCTTACAAAAATGCAACAGAAGAGAGAAATGCATTTCACGGTCTTTCATACGATCGATCGATGTGACAACGATCATTTAATTTTCTGAAACCGTACTGAACTGATATTTTGCATTCGTGTTTCGTTCATACGCGTCTCTGTTAATACCGCATTCGTTTAATATATGATAGAACAATGAACGTTCCATTCAGTTCATGTAATAAACTTTAATTGCCAATTGTATATCTATGGTCTACAATTATGAGATATATACATTTAATACTACTAAATGATATTTTGAACATACATAAATCATCATTTGTGAATTATACTAATATTAGCATAAACGTAAAAAAAATATTTTTCCCTAAAGTTTTCAATAATTACATACCTAAAACACTCAATAACTCCGGATTGTTTTAACGGCCAAGTGCATCATTAGTTTATATAGTTTATCTATGGTAGTATGTGTTGTAGCATTATTGCGGCAATAATTCTAGGAACAATATAATTTTATGAACATATTTAATTATAGAAACATATATAACGCTGTGTATTATTCGCCATTTTAACTATTAGCCATATTATCGAGAGCATGAATTCCGTTAATACCGACGATTCCATCTAAACAGACAACTAATTGTACGAGTTGGTTCAAGTTCAATGAAATATTCTATGTCGCAGCAATAAGTGGAAGTTTACAAACACCTTTTAAAGTAAATTGTATTATTATTTTTTATAACCAGTCATGAGCTAGAAGAGATTACTATTTTAATAAGGATATAGCACAGTCAATATCTAAAATTCTTTCCCTACAATTGCAGTTTCCTTAATTGTTTGACAGCTACATAAAATTTATCTACTACGTAAGCTACATAAAATTTATCTAACTTTCATGACTTTGGATGTGAATGTTTTAAAATAACGTCTGTTTTTATAAAATCATAGCAAATAGTATACTTTTTAGATAGCTTAAACTGTAATAAAACGAATCGTGTGATAGTATGCGTTGATCTTGACTACATGTTTTCACGTGTAGAGATGCAATGTAATAAATGCCAAAAATTTGGTTGTTCAATTTCCAGTACCGGATGGTGGGGCGGTATTATCAAAACACTTTTTCCTATACTATGGTAAATGATATGCATTCATTGGGTTCTTCATTATAGAAATTTCATATAATCCAATTTCAATATTAACCATCCCATCAAATGGAGCACACCCTATGTTGCCGAAAATGTTTTCGATATTATGTATAAATCTAAGGTTATGTTATGCGATTTCCAATTCCAGGAGAGATAACTTCTTTTGAGATAAAAATATATAATACAATTTAATAACACGTTTAATCAAGTAAAGTATAATTTATCAACATTCCAGGAGAGATAACTTCTTTTGAGATAACAATATATAATACAATTAAATAACACGTTTAATCAAGTACAGTATAATTTATCAACATTTTGATTCGTTTTATGTTTACAAATCTAAGCTGCAGCTTCAGAATAATGAATCAAAAGATAAAAAATTTAAAAGAGATATCACCCAGCAGTTGTGGATAGTTACAAAACGAAAATCAAATGATATGGATAGGAATACTCAGAGGTAAGCGATGATCACATGACACACCTCTAAATAATAATGTGTGACATATTTGTTTTTCAAATGTGGAACATCTTCAACCAAGGTTGTTACATGTATAGTGTATTAGATTTGAAAGAAATAAGATCTGGATGATCTTGTACATTTTTGTCAGCTATGACAGTTTCTCTAATTGGAGTATCTCTCCAAGTATTGCTTTAGTTTTAGCTGTTACAACTTTATTACACAGATTGTTTACCTTTACGAGTACATATGGAAGCCACACTTTCTGTTCCTGCGAGTTTTGCTCTAGACAGCGCCCCAACAAGTACCCTGGGTTTCTTGATGCAAAACTGCGTGTCCCTGGATGAATGATAATGTGTTTACTATATAAATAAACTACGAGGCTGCTCGCATAGTCACTGGTTCTATCAAATTGACAAATATTTCTGTACTTTTACAAGCATGCGGATAGAAAACATTAGAGGACCGCCTTAAAATAATAAGCTCATACTTTTCAATAGAATTGGTACATGGAAATGCCACCTGAATACTTGTCAAACTTAGTTCCGGCTAGCTTTGGTCGAACAAATCATTACAGAACTAGCAACGCTAATAGCCTACTTCCCCACCCACCCATAGTATGTTTTTCTATAACAGCTTCTTACCATCAATTGTGCGACTTTGGAGTGACTTTCCTGCTAACATAAAAGTCAATGATTCCAGCAATGACTTAAAAATCACTTTAAAACAATCCAACTACAGTCCCGTCTTATTTTTATGCGGGTTGTCGTATCGGTCAAATACTTCATGCATTAATAAGGACTGAAAGTAGTGCCGTGAAAGATCACCTTTTAAAAAGAACCCCGAGTCTTACTCTTATTGTAAATGCAAACAAATAGAAAGTACTAAACATTTTTACTCCCACGTCCATGATTTAAAGGGCTTCGAAATATTTTTTTCTAAACTCATCATGTTACCCTAATATTAGAAACATCTATAGCGACGTCGTTTACAGTTTGCGGTATAGCTGGTATAAGGGATGATCTTGTTCGCTTAAGTGCAGACTGAACTTTGGAAAATCCTGGCACTTCATCTGGGTAAATATCAACATGTCTTTCGGCATGTGTCAGTATATCGTTGTAAACTCGTTTAATCGGTCTTGTTGGGTCCTCCTGAATAGTGTCGCGCATACGCTGCACAAGTATGGTACATTTGATCAAGGATGTTTCTTCAGCATGGTTATGTTCTTCGTTCTGCAAGAAAAAATATTAGGTTTTAAAATTTTCCTTCTTAATGTTTTTTTTTTAAAACTTGGATGCTTCAGTCAAAAAAAAATCAACCCAAAACAAAAATTTCTGCAACTCATTATTTCGCTTATTTTACTAAAATATATACTGTTCTGTACCGATTTTTGGTCATTTTTCACAAAATGTACTACAATAGTACGTTAAAATTAAATCCTTATCGTTATTAAAATAATCGGTTTCAAAATGATGACGGACACATAGGCAAAATGTAAAAAACGAGCATATAGAATTTCGTATTATTTCAGTAAAATAACAGTCATAATATATACTTTTAAATTTTGCAACAAAGACATGGGGTCGTCGATCTTGTTTTCAAGATACTAGTATTCAAAAACAAACTAAGATATGATGGCCCACCTCTAAGCATGGGAATGAGTTGAGACAAACGGACCCGAAAACTATATTCCCGTGTACTTTTGTAGGTGGCTATGGAGGATAAAAACTAAATTTTCCTACATATTTCAATATATATACACTTACCTGATGAATCACTATTACAGGATCGTTATCTTCTTCGTTGAATTTATTTGTTCTCAGCAGTGACCTGCGTCAACATCTCCAATGAATTTTAGAAGCAGTAGCTTTGTTCCTTTGGTACCGAAAATTGTTAAATACAAGTACTTATCCAGATCTATTGCCTGCTAGCATGTAGGCCATAGTTTAAGAATACGAACATTTGGGCACAAATGTCGGGTCTTTTATATAGCATTGGGTGTCAGAGTCCGAAGCGGAAGAGTAACGGGAAAAGTGAATGGAAGTTTTAATTCTTGAATGTGACATTTGCAATTGACACTTCCTGTGATAGCTGTATGACTATTAGAGAAGTTGCATTGGAATGTATTTTTGTTTGGATGTTTTGATAGATGTCAAAACATTGGAATTAAAGGACGATTTCACTCTGTGAAAAGGGGGTCAAAGAGACTATGTTTAAGTTTTACTTGAATCACAATCTAGACCCCTTTTATGACTTAAAAGGCCTATTGCGTAGAGTAGAGTAGAATATGACAGTTTGTTCCTATGCAGTTAATTGTTTGAATTTTCATAAGTTCAATTATTCTTTATTTTTCTACGTAATTTATCCGATAAATAGTCCTTACATACGGGCGGTCGGGTTTTTAGATATATTATGGTTGAGCGCGTTGCACCAAAAAAATATTTATCGGACTATTGCCCCTTCGGACTATCGACCCTTCGGAATATCGAACGCATCATCATACATTCTTCAGTCAAGACATCGTCAAAACCCGTTGATATTCATTTTGATTTCCATCGTCCAAAATTCAGTGATATTCGTTTTAATGGCATCAAAGTGACATTACCGTCAATTGCTAGTTTGGCATATGAGTTATGTAAAAACATACATAAAGATGGGTGTTATACATCGTACATCTTTTCCAATTCTATTTTTCAGGAGTTTGGACTAGATATTATTGATTATGAATCTTTCGGTGATGCATTTAATAAAATTAAGAATAATTTAAAATCTAAGTTCAATAATGTTATAAGTGAGCACTACAAAGATAAAACTTTAAATAAATTATCATCACTCTCTGAAAATTCTAAGTTATTACAGCCAGTTGAAGACAGAATTTAAGATGGAAGATTACCTAGTTAATACAAATACAAATACAAATTTTATTGTCATATAAACATCTAAGCAGAGTTTGTGACAAAACTATATAATTAAACAATATAAACGTAGAAATACACAATTAACATATAAAACATAGTATTTTACATGAACAATGTATGTATTAGCTTTGCAAGTATTTAATTAAGAGTCCCCCATCCTCAATACTAATGATTGTTTTATATTAGGAACTTATAACATTATCTTGTTTATAGCTTTTTGGATTTAGAAGTATTTTTAATTTTTTAATTTCACTATGTTGTTCGTATTTATCAGCATCTTCAAAAAATTCTTTGAGTAAAGTGTTTCGCAAAGACTCATTTGTCTTGCAATGCAGCAGAAAATGAGCCTCGTCCTCTACTACGTTGCAAACAACACATAGTCTTTCCTCTCTGGGAATTTTTAAGTATCTACCTTTTTCTATGATTCGAAATCTTTAAATAAAAGATAGAATTCTCTGTTAAAATCTTCTTTTATACTTTTATATAAGTATGTTTTATTACTTTCATTTAGTAAATCAAGTTTGTTCTGATATAATTTCTGAAACCATTTATTAAAAAGGTTTTTTGAATTTGATTTTAAAGTTTTCAGTTTATTTTTATTATTACAATTTACAACTTGTTGCAGAAGCTTATCATCAGATATAAAATCTCTAGCGAAGGTGTACCATGTATATACATTTTGGTTAATCAACCTTTTAAAATAAGACAACAGATCACTAAATTTAGAGTTAGTGGTCATTCCCTTGAAACTGAAACTGGAAGATACAAAAATCTACACCGGATCCAACGTTTTTGTAAATTTTGTCACGAGCACAAAACCGAAGATGAGCTCCATTTTTTCATACACTGCATGAAATATTCAAATATAAGATCTACACTTTAAAAGTTTATATGATTTTAAACCTATTTTTGGAAATTGAACCTGCTCAACCGTTAATTATTATTCTCTCCCCTGAAAATGAAAACGACTTTATAAAACATTCCTTGGAACTGCGAAGATAGGGTCCATATCGGTCAAAGTTCTCTTTCGATTATATGTTTGTACATTGTCTTGTTTCGTATACATTGTAAATATGTTTTGTATTTGTATTTGCTTGACCCATATGGGTGAAATTTTGCAAATAAAGACTTATTTTAATTAACTTATCAACGTCCACATCCACACTTCAATTAAAACCAAAACAAGCTCCACCGATATTAAATTAGGTGCTTCGCAAACTTTCACCTTGACACTTTCGAGTTTAAGGATACAATTGGGCATATTTATTGAACAGAAGACGATTTACATGTACATTTAAAAAACATAAATTTTCGCTGTTATTTAATATATAATGATGTTTTCTTACTTGTATTAATTTGATGTTCAACAAAAATATAGCTTATTTTTAAATAAACTTTGGTTATAAATCCCGAATGGGCTAAGATCGTCGAAGCGTCATAAAAGTAATGATGGGGTGTCAAAAGGCAAAAGGTACAATATTTATTGAATATATTTTAATTTTATCAATAATAAAGTAATTTGCCAATTCCCGAGTATAATTTTGTTTTCTAACAACTATTACTAAAAATGCATTTTTTAAATATTATGCGTTCACTTAAAACGTATATTTTCCAAAGAAATACGTATAACTTGAACAAGTTTCCAAAAGAAATTACGCTACATACATGCAGTTCTTTCCTAAATATTTGTTTTTCCCGTTAAATATTCCTGATTTAAGATGTAAGCTGTAATATAATAGTTATTCATGTCTTAGACAGGGTATATAATGACACATTCACGCCACAGTATAGCTGATAAAAACACCATTCAAACAAACAAACAATCTACTATGAATATACTGAGAGAAGAATTTATAAAAGTGCTTGTAGCACTTGTTTTAAACCAAACTTGAATTATTTGCTGACTTAGCTTATCTTGAAAAAAACCTTCTGAAAAACACCTTGTACAGAAAAACTTAATAAAGTCAAACGGTTTAGTGACAAGTAACTGTGATTTATCAATATTTTTTCAAATCGGTTGTATCCTAAATACATTTTTCATATTACTTGTAGTTATGACCTTGTTAATTGTACGCGGTGTAGAAATTAACCCTGGTCCGACTGAGGACGATCAGTCAAGTATAAGCTCAACAACAGAGTCAGATATTAGTAGTATAAGTGAGAAATTTCATACATCTATTTCCTTTATACACCTTAATATACAAAGCCTATTGCCAAAATTTGACTTAATATCTGCTGAATATAAAGATTTTGATATTTTGTCATTTACTGAAACCTGGTTGAATTCAAATACTACAGATGATTCCATCGAACTCTATAATTACCATAAGCCCTTCCGTAAAGACAGGGCGGGTAACAAAAATGGTGGCGGGGTCATTGTTTATGTGCGAGATAATATTCATCCCTCAAGACGTAACGATTTGGAACCCATGGGCATAGAAGTCATATGGGTTCAATTATTCATAAACCGTAAACGGGTACTATACGGCAATTTCTATATACCACCGCATAGTAACATCGAGACATGGCGAAAGTAGAAGGTTCGATAGAGTCAGCTATGAATGATTGTAATATAGACTATATATCGATAACAGTTGATTTTAATGATAATCAATTTAACAGATAATTCAAAAATGAAACGACTTTTTACCAATTATAGTCTTCATCAACTTATCGATGAACCTACTTATTTTACAGAAAACTCATCGTCCCTACTTGACCTAGTGATATCAAACAATTTAAACTTTGTGCCATACTCTGGAGTAGGTCCTCCCCTACTGGGTCAAGTAAGATATCACTGCCCCGTTGTAGGCTTCTTAAACACCCCTAAACCCGATTGTAAATCCTTTAAGCGTAAGGTATAGTTATATAATAAAGGTAACTTTAATGAGTTTAGACAGATTCTAGCCGTAGTTAATTGGGACAGTATATTTAATAGTGATAATATTGACGAAATCACCCTAGGTATCTCCAGTAACATAATAAGTGCTGCTGAAAAGACAATTCCTAATAAAATAGTAACCATACGTAAATCTGATCCGAAATGGCTTACTAATGACATAAGAAGACTTATCAGAAAATAAATCGTGCTCATTCGAAAGCAAAACGTCATAATAATCCTTTAGACTGGAATAAATTTCGACATATAAGAAACAAAGTAACGTCTGTAGTGCGGAAAGCACGCGATACATATCAAACTAAACTCATCAATCAATTGTCTAATGTAGACTCGTCGTCCACATCTTGGTGGAAACTTTGTAACCAGATTTCAGGTATAAAGCCGGTAAAATCAGGCATCCCTCCTTTAATTAAAAACGACACTTTAATTTTCGAAGATAATCACAAGGCAAATGAGTTAAATGACTTCTTTATATCGCAAACCGAGCTTGACGACTCTAGAGTTGAACTTCCAAAACTTATAACTCCTGAGCACAATTTAAGTAATATTGTGATTTCAGAAAATGAAGTTGAAGATGTGTTAAAAATTCTAAATCCCGCTAAAGCTACAGGTCCTGACCTTATTAGCCCACGTCTTTTAATGGAGGCAGCAGCCCAGTTAAAATCTCCACTGTGTAGACTTTTTAACTAATCATTAAATAGAGCTTATTTTCCCAAAGAGTGGAAAAAAGCTAATGTTACACCGGTTTTTAAAAGTAATAATCCAAGTGAAATTAAAAACTACAGGCCAATATCCCTTTTAAGTATAATGGCCAAGTGCTTGGAAAGATGTGTTTACAAACACGTACATAATTATTGAACACAATATAAAATTATTACTCCTAACCAATCTGGGTTTATTAAAGGAGACTCGGCAATAAACCCACTTGTTAATATTTCTAATGATTTTGGGAGGGCCCTAGACAGTGGTAAAGAAATAAGGGTGGTATTCTGTGATATAAGCAAAGCCTTTGGCATAAAGGCTTGCTTTTTAAATTGCAAAATTATGGAATTTCAGGCAACTTACTAAACTGGTTCACAAACTACTTAAATGCTAGATATCAACGTGTTGTGTCAAATGGCAGCTGCTCTGCATGGAAGCCGATTAAAGCAGGGGTTCCCCAAGGGTCTATATTAGGTCCACTCTTGTTTCTTTTATTTATAAACGACATAGTCACTGAGATCGGTGCCAGCATCAAATTATTTGCTGATGATACAAGTTTATATTTAATTTTCGATACCCCTGAAAATGCTGCAAGATTACTAAACAGTGATCATGACAAAATACACGAATGGTCAAATAAGTGGCTAGTCAACGTCAATCCACAGAAGACGGAAACTTTATTACTCTCTCGGCACGATTTAGAAAAAAATTACCTTTCTTTTATTAGACCTTTATTGGAATATGATGATGTAATATGGGACAACACCAATAAAAGTTTAGTGAATACAATAGAAAATGTTCAAATAGAAGCTATGAGAATTGTAACGGGAGGTACTAAATTAACTTCTATTGAAAAATTATATAAAGAAACGGCTTCAGACAGACAAGAGACCCACAAACTTATATTATTTTACAAAATGATTAACTTCGAAACCCCAGCTTATTTGCGGGAATTGGTACCTTCATCAATTGGCACATTATACCCGTCAATCACAAAATATTATTGAGGTCGGCACAAGAAAAAATTTTACTCGGAATATTTTCTGCCGTCGACCATAAAATTATGGAACAGATTACCCCTGTATACTCGAAATTCTACATCGTTAAATATCTTCAAACAACGAATAAGTAAACATGTCATAAAGCCTCCAGATTATTACTACCTAGGAACCCGACTGGGACAGGTATTACACACCAGATTGCGACTGGGGAGTAGCTCGCTAAATGAACACCTCTACGTACGAAATCTGGTGGACTCTCCTAACTGCACATGCGGACAAGTTGAAACCTCCTCACATTTCCTCTTAAATTGTACAAAATATGATACCATTAGGGAGGAACTAATATTATCAATCCCATTATCAATTCCAATTGATTCCCACCTTTTACTTTTCGGGTCTAATTTACAAAATACAATCCAAAATAAAGAAATCTTTTTAAAGTCCAGAAGTTTATTTTAAAAAGCAAACGATTTGCCACTTCTCTAGAAAAATAATTTTAAAGTTGCATACATTTTATCCAGCATCCTAATGTTTTTGTTTTACTATTAATGTTGTCATAATTCTATGTTTTTCTTCTACATTATATATAGCATGTATATAATACCTTTTGATTTTTATTACTAATGTATGTTGAAATCACACAAGCATGCAAATAACTGTTACGAGCTTTAACTTTATGTGATATATATTTATTTAGGAGATGGATTAATATAAGGTGTTTCGGCTTGTTTCTAAATCCTTTTGTGTTATAATTTGTATTGTGATATATTTGCAATTGCAAGATTTCAATAAAATATGTTGAAACTAAACTTGAATTATATTAACTATGTACTATTCATAAATCAATAAAATGACGTTTACATCAAATAACTGGTCGTTATTCCCCTCCAAAAATACAAGATATATTTCGCAGTTTTTGCAATTTTGCAAATTTAGCGATGATTATTAAGCCAGGAACTAATATTTGCATTCAGTTGGTTCGACGATTTAGTTAGAGTTACCCTTCTTTTCACCCTAAATTGTCTTTCTACACGGAACGCTACATTCATAGAAGTATTACTTTGGCCGAGTGATAGCCATCTATTTCTGATCGCATGGTATGTCGCCCTGAAGATGCGCGTTCGACTCAACTCTAATCTTAACATAATTGACAAAAAGGACCAGTTTTCCAACCGCAGGTCGACCGGGGGGGGGGGGGGGGTTCTCCGGGTACTCCTGTTTCCTCCTACAATAAAAACCAGACGCCATGAGATAGCTAAAATAACTGCTGAAAGTGGCGTTAAAAACATTCAGACAAAAAAGGGCTTTCAGTCTCGCCTAAACTAAATAACTGTACCTTTGTGTATTTTTTTTTCCTTTATTTTTTTTTTTGTTTTTTGTTTTTGTATTCTTAAGTCTTTGATAAAGGATATTAATTCCAAGACTTATAAATGAGCTAATTGCGTTTCCTGCATCACAATGTATGCAGACTGAGTTAGAGTAAAATCCCCTGTGATACATGTATTATTATGTGTATAAATAATTTTATCATGAAAGTTTTGACTTTTTGAAAGCTGTAATAAATCTAAATGGAAGTTTTTTGAGTGGAAATGGTAAAAAAAAAATACAATAATTTGACTGGATTAAACAAAAGAAAAAGTCAGATCGTGGGTTTATAAATAATTTTGAATGTGTTTTGTCTATTTTTAAGAATGACGATAAGCAGATTAAATTATATTTTTAATCAAGATGGGACATTTTCCATAGCCTGATCAGACCTTTTTGGGATACAGTGATAAGTGATATACTAAATAAAACCCCTTTAAACTTTCCAAATTGCACCATTGTTTTCAAAATTATCCTGGGGGCGCCCCCCTTCTATTATTTTGTAAATCCACATTGTAGCTAGTCTAGCTACGCCCGGATTGATCTATTTATTATTCTTGTTTCATGCCGTTCAGTATGTACCTAAAATGTATAGCGATCAGACAAATAATAAAGTTGTATAGAATTGCGGAGTTTTCGATTTATTAATAGGTGTGTACCTTAGTTCCTTTTTTGCAAAAGGACTGTTACATAGTGCAACAGTTGGTGAACAGCCTAAGCGCCTCTAGTGAACCCTGACAGATTTAAAGTTATCACTTCATTTCGTAATACAAAGTTTTAATGCTAATATTGTATTATAGAGAGGTCTTTATATGTATTATTTCCTTGTGTCCAATTTTTCTTAAAGAAATAAAATATATTTGAACTGGACAGATTTATAATGTGTTTGTTCTTGTAAAGCACTAAAAATACAGCCTGTTAACATTTAGTCATCAGTGTTCAGGTCACTTCAGTGTGACTTTAATGAAACCCACGCAAAGGATGCCAATCAGTTTTGACTTTAAAATTTAAACCTAAAGTGGCATTTGAGTACCTTCTATTAAAATTTACACCTTTAAAAGATACTATAAAAAACGTGTTTTTTTTAACAAATTCTGATTCATGACACTTCCTTACTATTCATCGACCAGATAAAGCGAATTAAAACTTGACTATGGCGGTTTTTCTCATATAACAGATGAACTCGTAAACAAAACTCCTGCCAATTTTATACATTCTCTTGTAAGAAATATTAAACGCCGTAAATTCTATTCTGCTATTTTCTATATTAATTTCAAACGAAATAATAAAAGTTTCCACAAAGAATATCAAGTATCTGACAATGTGCCGGTTGACTGGTCTTTTAGGTTAGTCACAAAAACGGAAAAGGGGGGAAGGTTCCACGAGTGTCTGTGATACATACCTTCGTGTTAAATTACATTAATTTTTTTACTTCAATGATCTTATATATGTTTCATATTTAGGACTAAAAAGAAGAAATCACGAAACAAAAGCGAACTATTTATTAAAAGGCGATTGACCAATCAATATTTCTACTGTATTTAGGACACAAATAAGGATTGACGTAAAAGTATAAAATATAATAAGGTTATTGTATGATTATTGGAAAATAGTGTCCCAAAACAAGTGTTATATTAAGCGAGCTTGTGAGTGCAATATATCATCTTGCGAGGGACAATATTTCCCGAAAGTCATGTAATAAACATTTTATTATATAGTTATACTGTTTTGGGGTTCTTATTCATTATCTTTGCTATTTTGTAAATATTTTGCTAGGTCAAATATTATCATATTTTTACAAGGTCAATGTTACAGAAATATTTTCATGTAGACGTTCATAAAATTAAAAAAAGAAACATATTTTTTTTCCAATTTTGTGTTTTTCTTTCTTAAAGTAAAAAGCGAGGCTCTGCCGAACTGGGGACCAAAAGAAATCTTTCACTTAGGTGCCTGCGATTTTCCTGTCTTGCTCTCCCACCATTAGTAAATAATGTTACTTGTTATATATGGAGGTGACTTAAAACGAAACAATCAGTGGTGTCCATTATCCAGATGCAATCATTAAAAATTGCATAAAATTTCGTTCACAAAGGATATTTAGGTTCCTCAAAGAATGCTACTATTATTTGATTTAATGTGTGGGTATAGTTCAAAGTAAGTAATGAGTAGCCTGGAATTACTTCTGTCTTTTTTTTTTATGTGTGGATTTAATTACGTTGATATGAATATTCGGTTGGAATACCTTTGAGCTTACTCTACTTTAAATTTATACCATATTTAAAGCGCTCTGTAAAGGTAACGAAAACAGTATCACCGTAGGCGGCTTACATGTACATGAGGTAAGAATTAAGATTGTATATGCATGGTCAACATCTACTTTTATGATAAGCACTTCTTATTAATGAATTTAAATTGAACCTGTATATAAAGGACTCCCATTGTTCTTTGACTGTCCTGTAAACGTAAGTTTGATTGTATTAAAATTTAAATTTGGGTTTATTTTAAAGCTTTTTCATCTTTGAATAGAATTTTGTTCAAATTAGAAATATTTTTTTTTGAGATCTAATTACGCATGTATTTTTCTTATGTAAGAACAAGAACTAACTTTATTCTAGATTTATTTAGGAATCACGTTTATAAATACTTTATAAACGTTAAACGTCGTTCCTTTCAATTAAATTATAAACAAATACTTAACACGGAATTTTTATGTAACTGTTTTTAGTCTGTTTATTATTATTATTATTATTATTATTATTATTATTATTATTTTATTATTATTATTAAGGCTTTCTACTTTCCGAGTGTAAAGCCTTACTGATAAATGTCTGCTGTTTATTCTTTTGTATTCATTTTATTAGTTTTCTCTTCGCATTTTACATTTTGTTTTGCGACATTTCAGACATGTCGTTAAGACATTTTGTTCATAGATTTACTAGACATGTTTTAAGAGCTAAACGTGGCACTCTTTACGGAGTTATTTTCCCTGCCCAAAAGCTTGTGTAACCGTAAAAGATATCGCAATGAAAGTGTCTCAACTTGGTCAAATTAAACCTATATTTAAGAAAAAAGGAGATCTAACAGATCCCAAAAACTATAGGCCAATAACAATAGGTTGCCTGGGTAAATTATTAGCTGCTATTTTGAATTCAAGACGACTAACAAATTTTTCTGAAGATTATTATTAAAGAAAATCAGAGTGGTTTTCGTGAAAACTACTCTACTATGGATAATATCTTTGCTATTTTCATCTTGTTCCAAATTTTCACGTCGAAAAAGAAAAAGATGTATTGTGCTTTCATAAACTTTGAGAAAGCCTTCGATACAGTATGGCGAGATGGTCTGTTTTATAAGTTGTTACTTAACAATATAAACGGCAAGATATATAATGTAATATTTAACAGGTATTCACATAAGCATGTAATTTTGATGCTACAAGAAACTTCTAGCAGATAAAGGTTTGAAAGCTATGTACGAAGTTCTTAATCTAGGGCGATTATTTAAATTACCGGTAAAAATTCTTCTAGATTTGTTTGATAAAATGGTTAAACATATTCTTCGTTCTGGCTGTGAAATCTGGGGCTTTGGTAAAGTGAAAATTAAAAATTTTTTAAACTTCTGTTGAATTTAAAGTCTTCGACACCAAACTATATGAAAAATAGGGAACTTGGTAGACTTCCTATTAATATTGATATTAAGGTACGGATGGTATCTTTCTGGTCAAAAATTGTAAATGGCAAACAATCAAAAGTGTCTTCAATATTATATCGTTTCCCGGAAATTGAATGAAAATCATAGTATGCATTTTTCTTGGATTAGCTGTGTTAAAGCTATTTTTAATTATTGTGGCTTTTCATTAATTTGGGTAACAGAACTATTCCTCAGTAATGACTGGCTAAAATACATAGTAAAACAATGGTTAACAGATCAGTTTGCACAAAACTGGCATTCACTTATGTTTCATTCAACTAAAGCACTAAACTATAGAATGTATAAAACAAAATTGGAATACGAAAATTATTTAAATGTCTTAAATTTTGCTGACGGTATAAAGTTATGCCGATTTAGAACAACAAATCACCATTTACCAATAGAAACTGGTAGATGGAAAAATACTGTAAGAGAAAATCGTTTTTGTCATTTATGTGATAGTAACAAACTAGGAGATGAATGCCATTATATATTTGAATGCACCGCTCTTTCAGAACAACGAAAAAGGTTAGTTCCAAATCACTACGTGAAAACCACAATGTTCATAAGTATTCAGAATTAATGTCTAGCAACAGAAAGTCTCTGCTTAGAAATCTTGTCAAGTTCATTAATATTATAAATGATTATGTCGGCGCCCCTGTCTTACCTGTCATGAAACAGTAACTTTGTTTCTTTTTGTTTGTATATATTGTATATAGTATGTTGTTATCTTTCTTTATTGTTATCTTCTCTGTACCAATTGTATTATTGGCTGTATGAGAATAAACTATCTAGTCAGTTTTCTATACTATCAACTTGTGTACTATGACGAAGCTGTAGAAGCTAGTAGTATGAAAAAGCTGTTAAGCTAGTAGTATGACGAAGCCGTAGAAGCTAGTAGTATGACAAAGCTGTAAAAGCTGGTGGCATGACGAAGCTGTAAAAGCTGGTGGTATGACGAAGCTGTAAAAGCTGTGGTATGACGAAGCTGTAAAAGCTAGTAGTATGAAAAAGCTGTTAAGCTAGTTGTATGACGAAGCTGTAGAAGCTAGTATGAATATGCTGTAAAAGCTAGCGGCATGACAAAGCTGTCAAAGCTGGTGGTATGACGAAGCTTTAGAAGCTAGTGGTATAACGAGGCTAAAGAAGCTAGAAGTATGAAGAAGATGTTGAGATAGTAGTATGACGAACCTGTTAAAGCTAGTAGAGTGACGAAGCTGGAGAAGCTATTAGTATGACAAACCTGTAAAGCTGGTGGTATGACGAAGCTGTAGAAGCGGTATAAGAAGAAGCTAGCAATAGAAGCTAGTAATATGACGAAGCTGTAGAAGCTAGTAGTATGACGTAAAGCTGGTAGTATGACAAAGTTGTAGAAGCTAGTTGAGTGACGAAGCTGTAGAAGATATTCGTATGACAAACTGTAAAAGCTGGTGGTATGACGAAGCTGTAGAAGCTAGTAGTGTGACGAAGCTGTAGAAGCTGATGGTTTGACGAAGATGTTTAAGCTAGTGGTATGAAAAAGCTGAAAATGCTAATAGTATGACAAAGGTGTAGAGGCTAGTAGTCTGTTGAAGCTGCAGAAGCTAGTAGTATGACAAAGCTGTAAAAAGCTGGTGGTATGACAAAGCTGTAAAAGCTAGTAGTATAACAAAGCTGTAAAAGCTGGTGGTATGACAAAGCTGTAGAAGCTTGTAGTATGACGAAGCTGTAGAAGCTGCTGGTATGACGAAGTTGTAGAAGCAAGTAGTAAGAAAAAGCTGTAGAAGCTAGCAGTATGACGAAGACGTAGAAGCTAGTAGCATGACGAAGTTGTAGAAGCTTTTGGCATGGCAAAGCTTAGAAGCTAGAAGTATGACAAATCTGTGGAAGCTAAAAGTAAAAGAAGCCACTAAAGCTAGCAGTATGACAAAGCTGAAGAAGCTGATGGTATGATTTAGCTGAAGAAGCTAGTGGTATGAAGAAGCTTTAGAAGCTGTTTGCATGACAAAGCTGTAGAAGCTAGAAGTCTGAAGATGATGATGAAGCTTGTTGTATGACGAAGTTGTAGAAGCTAAATATATGAAGAAGCTGTAGAAGCTAGTAGAATGACGAAGCTGTAGAAGCTAGAAGTATGACAAAGCTGCAAAAGCTGGTGGAATGACGAAGCTGTAAAAGCTGGGGGTATGACGAAGCTGTAAAAGCTGGGGGTATGACGAAGCTGTAAAAGCTTATAGTATGACAAAGCTGTAAAAACTGCTGGTATGACGAAGCTGTAGAAGCTAATAGTATGACAAAGCTGTAAAAGCTGCTGGTATGACGAAGTTGTAGAAGCTAGTAGTGTGACGAAGCTGTAGAAGCTGATGGTTTGACGAAGCTATTGAAGCTAGTGGTATGAAAAAGCTGAAAAAGCTAATAGTATGACAAAGGTGTAGAGGCTAGTAGTCTGTTGAAGCTGTAGAAGCTAGTAGTATGGCAAAGCTGTAAAAAGCTGGTGGTATGACGAAGCTGTAAAAGCTAGTAGTATAACAAGGCTGTAAAAGCTAGTAGTATGACGAAGCTGTAGAAGCTTTTAGTATGACAAAGCTGTAGAAGCAAGTAGTAAGAAAAAGCTGTAGAAGCTAGCAGTATGACGTAGCCGTAGAAGCTTGTAATATGACGAAGCCGTAGAAGCTAGTAGCATGACGAAGTTGTAGACGCTTTTGGCATGGCAAAGCTTAGAAGCTAGAAGTATTTCAAACCTGTGGAAGCTAGAAGTATAAGAAGCGACTGAAGCTAGCAGTATGACAAAGCTGAAGAAGCTGATGGTATGATTTAGCTGAAGAAGCTGGTGGTGTGAACAAGTTTTAGAAGCTGTTGGCATTACAAATCTGTAGAAGCTAGAAGTATGACAAAGCTGTAGAAACTAGAAGTATAGCAAAGCCGTTGAAGCTAGTAGTATTACGAAGCTGTAGAAGCTAGTAGTATTACGAAGCTGTAGAAGCCAGTATTGTGACGAAGCTGTAGAAGCTAGTAGTATGACGACGTTGTCAAAGCTGATGGTTTGACGGAGATGTAGAAGCTAAAAGTATACGTAGCTGTTGAAGCTGGTGGTATGACAAAGCTGTAGAAGCTAGGAGCATGCCGAAGCTGTAAAAGATTGTGGTATGACTAACCTGTAAGAGCTAGTAGCATGACAAAGCTGTAGCAGCTAGAAGTATGACTAAGCTGTAGAAGCTAGAAGAATGAAGAAGCTGTTGAAGCTTGTAGTATGACAAATCTGTAGAAACTAATGATATGACTAAGCTGCGGTAAGACGAGGATGTAGAAGCTGGTGGTATGACGTTATTATAGAAGCTAGTGTTATGACGAAGTTGTAGAATCGAGTGGTGAGACAAAGATGTAGAAGCTAGTGGTATGCCGTTACTGTAGAAGCTAATGATATGGCGAAGCTGTAAAAGCTGGTGGTATGACGAAGGTGTAGATGCTAGTGGTATGACAAAGTGATAAGCTAGTAGTAAGACTACTAGCTAGGAGTCAAATGGTCTTGCAAGGCAATCTCGGGGCTTTACTACCAACACAAGGATTATTCATATTTCTGTTCTATAAACATGACACTTTCTACTAACACTTCAAAAATGTATTCCTTGTCATTTACCATTGATGTATAGTCTGCAGCTTGACTCTATATATACAGAAATTTTACAGGTACAAAACTGTGCTACCATAGATGCATATGAATCTTCAAGTAAGGAGGCCTCCCCGTGGCAAGATTCGGGCAACAGGTCAACAGATACCTGGCAAACGTCCTTGCAACGTGATGTAAGTAAATTAGTTAATTAATATTTGTTTAGATGAAATGATTAAACTGAATACACATTTTGTTGAATTTTGGTTTTGGAAAGGCTTATATTTTATTTTATTTTGTTTGAAATGTCACATTATATTTGTTGTATTATTGTCACGGAGCAATATATAGATTTAATTTGAACTGAAAACTGTGTAAACTTGGATAGCTCTTTACCATAAATTTTACTTGACGATAACTATAAATAGTAAGAATCGTTTATGTCAGACGTATGTTTATTTTCACAAACAATTTGTGCATTATCATTCATGCAGTTTTAAATTGTCATTTCAGATTTACATAAGTGTAAACTTAAATAAAAGCTATATAACAGAGTTTCTAGAAGTGTTACAACAAACAAACAATCCCGTCGTCTATTGAGCACCAAAATGTAAATTTAGTACATCACGTAACAGGGAATTTATGTGACTTGTATAAATTGTTTGTATTCTTTTTTATGTTTCCATTGTCGCTTAAATAAACAAGAGTAAGTTTGAATTTGAAGGAAAAATCTATATGTTTCATATTGTGAAATTTATTGTAAATATCCTCTTTCTTTGTATTATATAAGGAGACAGACAGAGGTTACCGTTCATCCTAATCCTTCTTCATCACCTTGCCCATTTTCACTGTTATCCCTCCCCCTCTCTCCTCGCCTTTCATTGTCCCTTCTTTATGATCATGCACAAATGCGTGATAATTTCTTATTAATATTTCAACTATTAACAAATTGCATAAATGTCTATTTGGCTAAAACAACAAAAATGGGACATAAATCGATCTATCTACCTTCAACTTATTTTTTAGAAAATGCACATTTTGTCTTCAGTTTGGTAAAACTGAAGAACACTACAAATTAATTATTATTAATTTAAATAAAATAGTTGTATTTATTTAACCCTCAAACGGTACTTTTCGCACTTATGTATAGTTGTGTACTCATCTGATAATAATTATGTTTGTAAATGTTGGATACCAATGCATATTTACGTTTTGACGTATTTCAGGATGATGTGGTTATTATATTTGTTCAGTTTTTATAAAGAACAGTCTTTGGTGAATGCGGACGAATGTAAGTATTATTATATATATCTTTATTCTATAAAACCAATGAATACAACGGTTACAGATCGAGAGCTTGAATGTCAAACAAATACAATATACAACTAGTGCTGACTGTGTTTGGGATGCCCAACACAAAATGTCTCCCAAACGAACACAGATTTGAGGTCGCCTTATGCTATTCTATTACAAATTGAATCCAAGGAAACACGTTTACTTCATTGGATTTATATACTAAATCGTTTGTAATGGTTGACAATCCATTGAGGTTTTTTCGAGAAAAACGCCTCTAAGTTGTTTAAGAAGATAGCAAATAAAAAAGGTGATAACTTTCCGCATTTTCTAACTCCATTGTGGAAGAGGAAATAATCATATAAGCAACCATAGTAACGAATTCTAGATTTTACTATATTATACAGATTTAGAATAGTATTGTACATTTTACTTTTCATATTATTCACTAGCAATTTATATCACAACACGTTTCTCCAAACCGTAACGAAGGCCTTTTCGAGAAGTCGATAAATGTACAAAAAAAATTCTTTTTCCTTAACTTAATTAGCAGCACAATTACAAGGATATTATCAGTAGTAGAATATATCTTTCGAAAACCAGTTTGGTTTTCTTGAAATACCAAATAATTGCCAGAAAAAATAGTCAATCTATTGTTCCATTATGATGTAAACAACTTGCTAAAACAATTAAGTACAGTGATCGGTCTGTAATTTTTAGGATCACACTGCAAACCTGTATTTTAATAAAATGAAGCCAACTATCCAGAATTATATTGTTATAAAAAATTATATTGAAAAAATCTACATGTGTTAGAAACATGTCGGAGGTGGACTTATTGAACTAATGTCTGATCTAGTCATCTCCGGCTGCTTTATCGTTTTTCAATCCATGTATACAATGCTATCCTCGAGGCAAATAGGTTCATTAAGGTTATATACAACGTTTACGTACAGCTTTACTAATAATACAGTCAATAAGCATATAAATACTTGTACTCTAATGGTTTAGGTCGTCGCTTAAACCTTTGAAGAATTCAAACAGAAAACCGATAGAAGTGTTAGACTGCGAGTGTTTCTTCGTCTGATTTGAAAGTTTCTAGTACTCTTTATTGTAATTTGACTTTAATATTTTAAACATATTCTTCGTGATTCTTCGGTGTTTGTTTATTGCAGAATCCATGATTTTTAATACGACTTTTCTGCGTCTTAAAGTTTACTTTGTAAGCTATCTGACATATTTCGTCTAAACCGACTTCTGAGCCTTCGATAATTTTTTCGGACTGTCTTGCAATCGTTGTCAAACCAAGGTTTGTTAATTATAAGCTTTTTATGACCTTTGAAAGCAGCCTTTGCTGATTCGAAAAATAATTTCTAAAATTACTTGCCAAATTATTAACATTTTCTTTTGTAACTTTGCATCCCTTTATAGTAATTATCTCATTGTGCAGATCGGTAATACACATGTAGCAATCAAAATATTTCTTATAAAATCTTCTGATATTTCTGAGTGCCATATGTTCTGGTTAGTCGTCTTAAATTTAAATGCAACACTTAAAAGTGAGTTTACATCAGAAAAAAGTCTACTGAATTCGAACACAATAAAACTATAAATAAATCTGGCTAGGTTTACTGTACATATGAAATAGTCCACAACACTTGTGTTTTTACATGTAAATTGACCAATATAGCTATCATCACCTATGCCACCATTCATCAATGAACAAATTATGCTGTTTACACATATCATTAAGTACATTTCCCAAATTATGTTTGTTTTTGTCTAGATTATTTCTAGAAAAAGGCATCTTATTGATAGCCTTAATAGAAATGGAGTAAAGTAAAGCTAATTACTGTATCTTTGGCGTTAAAAAAAGCAAAAAAATAAATAAACGTGATATCCGTTATAAACTTAATAGATTAAAATAAAAACAAGTGATAAGATAAATTGTGTACGTGCTTATTATAAATGAAAGCAGTTATTACTTTTTAAATATATACAATGAAAGGAATTCAGTGTGTTACAAAATGGCAGAAACTAATTTCATCTGAATTAAAATAAATGTTATGATATGATAAGAAAGTAAATGGTATACTTTAGCATGCCCATGTCGCACATTTCAGAAATTTAGTGCAGTTGGGTGCAGAACTCGTCTTTCTTGAAATAAACTGGTCCAAATCTCTTGTTTAGATCTCCGGGTTTTTTTTGACAAATAATAAATCGTTGTTTTATCAAGTAAGGATAGACTTTACTCACTTTTGTCCTCTGTCAGGAGTTGCTTTTGCCTGACAATTTCTAGCGAGAGGTCCTTCTCTGGATCGAGCACTGAAAACCCTCCAAGTGTGCTCCTAGCACTCGAAAGAGGTTCCAAAGTGTAAAACATCTAAAACCAAACCTGAAAGAAAGTAGTAAACACTCTAAAATTGACGTGTCATAAATTGAAATGTGCAGTTGCTCTTGAGGTCATAAGGTAATGAAATTAGCAACTGGCAAAGAAATATCTATGAAAAAAACGCTTTCAAAGTAGATGGAAATAGCAAAAACTTCTGTAAAAACAGATGCTAGAAAAACAATTCCGAGCTGTGGCCAAGGAGAACAAAACTACATGGACATTGATAAAAGTATCACACTGATGAAACTTGAAACCAGAAAAATGTGCTTCGGGCGTTAAGATAAAGGAACATATATAATAGATATACGGAGAAAAGTATAGCACCTAGCACTCGAAAGAGGTTCCAAAGTGTAAACATCTAAAACCAAACCTGTAAGAAAGTAGTAAACACTCTAAAATTGACGTGTCATAAATTGAAATGTGCAGTTGCTCTTGAGGTCATAAGGTAATGAAATTAGCAACTGGCAAAAAAATATCTATGAAAAAAAACGCTTTCAAAGTAGATGGAAATAGCAAAAACTTCTGTCAAAACAGATGCTAGAAAAACAATTCCGAGCTGTGTCCAAGGAGAACAAAACTACATGGACATTGATAAAAGTATCACACTGGTGAAACTTGAAACCAGAAAAATGTGCTTCGGGCGTTAAGATAAAGGAACAAATATAATAGATATACGGAGAAAAGTATTGCTGCCGATTCAATCACATATTCATTTAAAGGAGGAGATGAGCTTAGTACTCAACAGGCGATTAAAATAGAAAAGTATGTAAATAAGGAATTTGAACTTCGAATGAATGAAGCGCTATAAGGGTTGGTAGTATCATAATCACGGACGCACTATATCATTTTTTTTCTCGGACGACTTTGCTAATTATCCCCAAGCGGTAAAGAGTATTCATTAACTCTCATGGTCATTTTTATTGCTAGAAGAATTAAATGTGAAAAACAAAATCCTCAAGTTTGCTCGTCTTTTCATTATACAGATATTTTGATAATCCAGGACGATTTGGAGGAACTGAAACAATTTAAATCATCTGTATTTTGGGGGGCTTTTTGTTCGAGTTTCCAATAAAATCGGAGAACTTTGAACGCTCATCTTTAACGCTTATACAACCTTTCAGGCCAAGACAATGGCACGTTCATGTAATAATGTTTACTGACTTGTATCTGAGATAAAGGATAAAAATCCGGGATTCCAGTCCGTTATCGTACACATTCTTAGTTTACTAATTATAGGCATTTCATAGTACATTCTGACGATAAGCCGTCATTACTTGGAATTTTCCTGACCTGTCCATAAAGACTGCATTATTTCAATTAAACTAAATTGTTGTTACTATGTGGATTTCACTATGAGATGCAAATTAACACATACCTCATCATTGTCCAATATAAACCGACTGTTTTGTTTCGTTTTAGTGGAATGGTTTCTAGAAACAAACCCAGTTGTTTTTGGAAACGATGTTGTATTAACTTGTAAGGAGGTTGCAACTGTGTGTACACTAACTAGAAAATGGATCGGTGGAAAAAATTACAGTCTATTGTGTTTTGATGACAAATCAACAAATCCATCAAAATATCAAATGGTGTCAAACAAACAAAACAAGACGTTTGACCTGATGATTAAAAATCTTGCATATGAAGATGTGTTGTATGACTACACGTGCGCATGTGGATTTTCACAGTGCACGAGAAAGCTTCAACTTCAAAATTTGACCTTTACATGTGAGTATATGAATTGTGCTATTTCCTTGATATTTTATAACTCGTTAAAAATCTTTCTTTTTCAACGTAAACCTTCTAAAACGAACTAGGTTTATTAAGTGCAGTACAGTGGTTATAAACAAAAGCCAGGAAAAGAGGCCAAAAAAAACGGAGAGAGTGATTGCAGTAATTTGTCATGAATCCCTAAAATATGTACACCGAAAAAAGCTTTTTAATATAATTGTTTGTAGATCCTCCAAATATACAAATTGAAGATGCAAGCTTTCTGGAAGAAGATGTATTTAGAATGAATTTAACTATAGAAAGATTATATCCGGTCCCGAACTGTAGTATTATCTATATTAGAAAGGTATTATATATTGCACTCACGAGCATATTAACATGAAAATGTATTATGATTTTTTGAAGATTTATTAATAAAACGTTATTAATAATTTAGTTAAGAAAAATGTGGCACTTAAAATAATACGAGAGATTGGTAACCAGTAAACCTCAATCCACACAAACTACATACGTTTTGTCAGATATATGGTCGCAAAATATTATGTTTTGAATCTAAAACTGAATTATTTGCAACGTATAAAACATAGTTCAACACGTTGCTGCAACCTCACAATGGCAATATTTATAGTCTGAAATGCATAGAGACGATATGGAATTGCTATGTGTAACAATTAGTTGTTTAGTTGTTAATAATCATCATTAAAACTACATGCTATGATACCCATTTCCTAACAGATTAACTGATTCGATATTTCGTAACGTATTTCAGGGGGGTGCAATTACTGAACATATAATAACGACATTAGAAAACGAGAGCCTCTCAGACGGAATGATGTATAAAGTAGCAATACGTATGTCAGTAAAGACTTATTGTCTGGATAAATTAAACCTAACATGTCAGGTTTGGTCAGTAAGATACGAAGTAAAAGGCTGGGAAATCAATGGTTTATGTTCAGGTAAAATTTAAAGAAGCCTCTTATATTTGTACTGTTGTTTGGTATAGTAAATCCAAACTTACGTTCTAATAACAAAATTTAAAAATTATGCCATTTTAGTGCACTTTATATCGAAGTATTTCATTTGAAATAACTTTTAAGGAAAATTATTGAAATGTTCCCAAAATGTTACTAATTTTAAAGGAGATTACTCCAATATGTTCTATACTTTACTCATGATATATTTTAATGCCAAGATTTAACGTCAAGTGGTAAATATTAGCTTAGTCTTTGACACTGAGGTTTCAACAACAACAAACATTGTTCGCATTTTGACTCCAATTTTAAAAAAGACAATCATAAGATGAAGTTAATTGACTTGACTAAAAAGTATATTGACATCAGTCTACGTCATGTCCTGCTTGTGGTGAGTTTGAGTTTACTGCTGTTTTTTAGTTTTAGACTTCGCAATACTGTAAAATGTTTCGCATTTATATATTTTTAACGAGTAAGGTTAGGTAATTGGTAGATTGAAATATAAACCAGTAAAACGGTAAACGTCTGAATACCTTCTAGTTTATAATTGTTTTGCTTTTCATAATTAAATAAAACATTTGGAACTCAAACCAAGTGTAACTTCGTTCAAATCTGATTTCTTTACACTAATAACATAGATTTACGTAGACGTTTCATATATAAATAAATATTATTTCAAATTTATAACTGAAACATTTTAATTACAGAAAATCAATGGATTGTTATAGTTGTATCGGCAGTTGCTGGCGCCATATCCATGTTATGCATTATAATACATATTTATGTGTACTATAAAAAATGCAGTGAGTATATTACATTAAATCAATGGTGTTATACAGGAGGATAGATATCCTGAATAACATGTTAAATCGAAAGATAAATGCCACGTATGTTATTGAATGAAAAGTATTGCATAGAAAAAAATCAAACTGGTGTTACTATTTTATTGTATTAAATGGAAAGTATGCACAATTAACTCACATAGTTATGTTATATTAAAGTGTAAAGCGTTGACAGTTCTGTGTGTTGTTCGTATTTGAATCTATTTTGTGTATATGTCACACAATTTTTTCCTTACTATTAATTTTAAACACTTTGGATATAAAAGCCTTTAGAGCCTTTAAAAAATTATCAATTACAATCGTTGTGCCAAATTAACCTATTGATGAAAAACAAGTTAACAGTTTTAATTACATTTGAAAAGGAAAGTAGACAAACAGCATGTAGTCAAGAACGAAATACTAAGTGTCTACAAGGATCACGCTTCATGATGGCTTCGATTCCATGCTTGTATTTCATAAGAAACAACTCGGCTTGCTTAGAGTTAAATTAGCTTCAAAGGGCCGCTAAATGACATGTTAATGTCTTATTTAATAATTTTTTAAATTTTTAGTAGTAGTTTATATGCCCAGATTGTTCCATAACCCTTTTGTAGAGAACACAATTGGCACGAAAATATATATATAATATTTTGTTCACTAGGATCGCCACCTAGGGGCAAATATGATACAGTACTGTTACGGGATCTTACATCCGAAAATTACACTAATGATCATGAGAATTTAAACAAAAGAGAAACGTCAGACCACGGATGATATATATATATATATTCTATGTATGTATATATTAAAAATATTGCGCAGCATTCCTTGTATAATTGACAGACAGTTTCCGTCAAAGCTTCAATTGAATTCCTTAGTAGAACTGCAGGATAATAATTTTACTTAAAACGGGTAAACAGGACATTTTCGTTTAAATCGTGATTTTATATCAAGTCCAATGTTTTTTTTGCGATTTTGTATTTCATTAAAAGAAATAAGACATTCAATCTTCATTATTAAGTTGATCACTCGTATTCCGGATACATGTGCAGTTTTGATCTACATGAACTTTGGTGGATACTTAGTTACAGAAAAATTTGATCTTCAATTATTCAGCGAACTGAGTGCACTCGAGTGAGAAACTATATATTCTAAATTCTACTAAGGCGCTTACCGAACACATAAAGTGAGATACTGACCTGCGCGAAGAATTATAGAAATTATTTGTAGTCTGGCTTTATTTAGTCGTATCATTTGTTTGCAGTATATAGTATATAATATAGATTTTATTTTGAACATGTGCTTATTTATTAATTTATGCTGCTGTATACATTTTAAGATTTATTAATTCAACTTTTTTGTATATTATATGATGTTCATATTCAATATTTTGATGAGGAAATAAAGATAAATGTATGAACTTGTATCCCATTAAGTGTAATATATTGTCGACAATAAACATGTTTAAATTAACGATCAATAGGCCAAGAACTAGTTCATAATAAAAAAAGCCCTAATCCAGAGATTCTAAACCAGAATAGTGGTCTAACTTCGTGTATGGTAAAACTGCTAACTTGGCGTTAAACTGCAAACACATGCTCTAGTTGATTATATAGTGTATTTAACGACAATTACACCTTTGTTTTTATCATTGGCTAAGCCTCATTTTTAAGGTGTCTTCCCATTCAGCCAACTTTTTAAAATTCAGGTATTCCCGTTTAGCCAACTTGTATTTTGTGTCGCCTGTTGACTTGTTTATTTAGCAATTATTCAGGTGTAATAGGTAAATAAATTAACAATATTTTTGTTCCAGGTCTGGTTGTTAATATTGTATGGAAAAAAAACAAAATAAATATAATTTAATTTTTAAGTAAATAATTGCTCATGAAGCAAAATAATCAAATAAATAAATAACAGTTATGACAATTCATATCTATAATTTATTACCATATAATTGTTAAAGTGTCGTCGGTTTAAGTCAAGAGCAGTTTCCTTGGTTTTTATTGAAGAACTTTTGAACGATATCAAAAAGAAGTGACAGAGAAGCAGTATATGGCTTATTGACTTTAAACTTCATCTTTTTGTGTGTTGTGTGCATTCAATGGTATATATATATATGATTAAGATTATTAATAACGCATTTACCATAACATGTACTAATTGACCACATCATGCACCCAGTTCCTTTTAATGCAATTAAAGTGGTGGCCTTGTCATACAGGCCACTTTGTGACTAATTAAGTCTGCATTGATGATCTGCTTGATCGACCAAGGGCAACATGGGATAGCCGTCGGTGTTGGCAACTGGTGGGCTGTTTCATATGTTAAGAACCTCTGCTGCACAGTCTGAATAGTACTTTGTACATGATTGCTAAAATCTTGCTGGTCGTTATTTTGTACTGGTGACATATTTCAACAGCTGATACGATGTTACTGTTGTTTTCAGGCCTTGTTCCTTTTAATGGGTCTCTGCATTTTCATGCTTTCTTGATTTCATAGCTATTTCGTTGAAGGCCTGAATGTCAGCAGTAAACGGGGTTGTACATATTTTCCACTGTTAAACTGCTGTTTTTGTTTAATAAATTCTTTTTCCTTTTCAGCTGACATTTCTACAATGTCTAATTAAATCATTTTAACACGTTTTCGTATTCACGGCATTGTTAAAAAAAAAATTGATTGGAGTGTACAATTGTAGAGTCGTATCGGTAAAACTTTGATCTCAGCCAATGCAATGAATCCGGAAAAGGATCCGGAATGAACTTTTTTACCAAATCGATTAAAAAAATTGTACACATCCGGAATTTTAATTTTGTCAAAGCTATTTTTCAACGGGGTAAGGGATAGATTATTGTGAAGAAAAATTTTGACTGCCACACAAAATATGGAGCATTGAGTAGGGGCCTTATATATTTTTCGAAATCTACATCAATAGTTTTATCTTGCAAACAACCGTTTTCTTAGTGGTCAATTTTGTGAAACGCAACTAATAAACAAAATAAATGATATAATGAAATTTTGCGATAGCAAACAAATTGATCTTGTGATACTAGATTTAAGCAAGGCGTTTGACACTATCCGCGCCATAAACTGCTCCATAAACAAACGCTTACATTACGGAAAACGAGGACGCATAAACGGGGTGAGAAATTTTCTAATTAACCGACTTCAGCGTGTGCAATCGACTGTATATCGTCATCCTTTGTATAGACGACTCTGGTATCTCACAGGGAACTGTTATAAACCCACTATGTCACATGAACGACCTTTCGAAGAAAGGCATTAAGTCTCAAGTTTGATTATTTGCAGATGATGGCTTAATGTGTAGAAGTATAAAATCTTTGTGGAATCGTTGAAACCTAAAACGCGATTGAGACTCGCTTCAAAAACAGGCAAATAATTGTTAAATGAAATTAACACAACACAACGCTATGATAATCTTTGTACGAAACATCTGTCAATATTTAAATATTCATTAAACCATCATATTTTGAACAGGTTGGTGAAAATCCCTACCTAGCTGCACATATATATTCATAATTTATAATCGAGTAAATAACATCCTATGCTTTATTCGTAAAAACTTTAAACACAGTTGTTATCGCTTAAAGAAATCAATGTCTGTTTGTTCGTTAGAAAGTGTTCAAGGGTTACGCTTCTAGATTTGTATAAAATTGTTTTAACCGTACAAGTAGAGTGACGCAATTGATGAATGGTCTTGGGTGGAAACCACTAGCCGCACGTAGTTAAAAAAACGTCTTGTACTCCTATATTAGCTTTTAAGCGACCTGATAGTGTTTCCTATTGACCGAATTGATTTGTATCCAAATCCATGAAACAAACGAAATCGTTTTTACCAAAGAATAATTAAAGATGGGAACACTGTTACAGACATGTGTTACAGCTAAAACCTTCATAAAATTTAAAAGTGAATTATTAACTTTGGACCAAACACCTCTTCAGCGCAGCTATTATCTGCACATCCTCCCCAAATCGACGACCAATGCTCAGTAGTGAGCCACTTTCTTGAAACCTAAACATAAAGACAGTACAGAACGTGGCATTCTCCAAACAAATCATCCACTATGTTCCAAAGTCAAGGTCAAGCTTTTCGTATCATGGCGTAATAAGCCCTTATCCCAACGATAGTGCCACCTGAGGAGACGCTGGGACGCTCTGTGGACTGAGCCCTGTTTTATAGCTGGTAATCAAAGATAGCAAGTATCATTTCAGGTTTGTAATTACAACAGTTGTACTTCAGAAACTTCTTACGGTAAAAAGACATTCAGGTATAAGACAACACAAATCCGGAAATTTTTTTTTAACGAAGTCTGACATACGTTTTATTGAAAAGGGTACACTATTACATAAATAAATGGAGTTGGGAAGGTCAAATGTAGTCGATGTAAATTTTAAATGACTACGCATGCCCGATTTACACTATAAACATGGTTAGTCATGTTAGGGTTTCTTACAAACATAGCGTTTTTATGAAAATACTTTAATAATAATAATATGGCTATGCAAAAAGGTAATAAGAAAATACCGAACATCGAGAAAATGTCAAAAAAGACAATCCGCCATTCAAAGTCCGATACAACGGTAAACTTCAGAAACAACAACCAAATATAATCAACTACAGCAATGGTTCTGGCTTGGCACAGGCATTTAAAAAGAAATGGGGTTAAACCAGGTTCTATGGCATGTCAAAATTCCCGGTTCCATTACTGTTGTATGTGAGTTGGTTTGTTGATTAAAATGGATGGGTATCATATACCGCTAATTAGTAATACACATAGGTGTATTTAATAATCATCGTAGCACAATTACTGTACTGAATTCCAAAATAAAAAAAAACTATTTGCAACTATATTCTCAAGCGAGATATTTTCGACAAGGAAATGTTATAAATTGTAAAACTGATTAAAGTCGAGAATGAGTCGTCTTGTAACATTGGATTATAATTTTATCCCTTCGAAATTGGTGAGTTTGCACAACTAATTCTACTTGCTGCCAGCCTTTGGATAGCTGGTCAATCGACAAATATAGACACCGCATGCAGAAGAGGCTGTAATATTGCTATATAAGTGACAAAAATTTATAATTGTGAAATTAAAATCCACTTTTTTGTTGTTCCTCCCTTGTATGATAGACATATTCATTTTTCTCATTTTTTATAGTTCTTGTGCCTTGTAATGGCTTATAAGTTTATTTAATAATAAGTTTCAGTCATTTCATAAGTACTATAGACTAAGTGATTGTATCACTAAGTCATTGCAATGCAATTTATGCTAAGTAACAATATAATGATATGATGTGTTCATATTTATTACTTGTGCTTAGTTTTTCCTTTAAATAGAGTATGCAATTGATGCTGTGATTTAAATGGTATGTTGGATGTCTAAAGGAAGCTACCAACCAGCACACTTTCTAAGTATCTGATCGGCAACATGACGATACAGCATAAACAAACAAAAAATATATAAGTCTAGAGGATTATGCAACGATGCAAATAGATTGCCTTATCCAGTGTCAACCTTAAATACATTTTATGTAGAGTAGCATATATACAAACGTCTAAGTATTGTGACAACCATATAATATAACTATCCAGCGGATTTCTGAAACATCAGAAATACAGGCTTAATATCAAATATTTATATATATGTCTACAAATTAAGCCCAACACTGTTAGAATTAGATTTTTAAAACTGTTAAGTTTTTGCTTACCCTCAGCGGGATTCGAACTCACACCGTTGTGACACTGTGGCACCGATTCGCCTGCACTATGTCCAGTGGTCTAGACCCCTAGGCCAAATCCGCTATATAAAAAATATACATGTAGCTTCTTTAACCGAGGTGAATCGTAGACATAGACATAGTACATGTGAACAAGCGTGTGACGATGGAATTTTCGTAACCAAAACGTATTAATTTGACAGTAATCTAATTCAGCATTTTTGTATATATTATATAGGATTACAAAGTATTGTGACAACCATATAATACATTCTATTCAGCGGATTTCTGAACCATCAGAAATACAGGGTAAATATCAAATATTTATATATACGTCTACAAATTAAGCCCAACACTGTTAAAATTAGATTTTTAACACCGTCAAATTACTTTGCCATCCTGTATAATAAAAGCCATGGGTGCACTCGGGTGCTCCTAAAGATGCTAGTGGACAAGGATTTGGAGTTATGCTCTATCAAGAACAGGAAGGACAACTTCGTGTTATTGCATAATTATGCCAGTAAGGGATTGACCAAAGCAGATCAGAATTATCCCGCACACAAGTTGGAATTTCTTGCCTTGAAATGGGCGATCAGCGACATGTTCCTTGACTACCTTAGCGAAGCCAAGTTCAGGGTGTTGACAGACAACAATCCTCCTTTTTTCACGACGGCAAGACTTGATGCAACTGGACATCGTTTGCTCGCTAGACTCGCCGCATACGATTTTGAAATAGAATACAGACCAGCAAAATCCAATGCCGATGCTGATTGTTTATCTATACTTAACACCATCAGCCCAGAATCCATTCAAGCAATTTGTGGATGCAGAAAAACACCTCTAGTAGAAGCCTATGCCATATCACTAGATGTAGTCAACATCAACACACCAACAGGAGCTGCGGCATACAACATCCAAGGTGCAACAATACATTCAGCTCTATATATTCCAAAAGCTGTCCAATTGCCATATTAACCGCTTAAAGAAAATCTGCTCAACACTCTTCGATCCAGATTCGAACGACTTCAGATTGTTATGATAAGTTTCAATGGTTGACCACAAGACGCTAACATATATACATGGTAGATAAGGTCAGATAAAGAAAAGTAAACAACATTTAAAATTCTTTTAGTGACTTCTATCAATTACCACCAATAAAGGCAACGCCATTGTATCGACCACAAAATAGTGTTTTCTGCACATCTCTGAAACCCTTTCTTTGCAATAGCTACTTTAGATAAGATTATGCGACAAAAAGATGCAGATTTTGCCAACCTTTTGAATATACTTCGGACACATTTAAAAGGAATGCAATGAATACTTTAGAGTTCTGTCATGATTATCTAATACCGGTAAACCAGATGAGGCTAAAAATGATATTCACATCTTTCCTACAAATGCAAATGTTGATAAGCAGAACGACAAAATAGTCAAACTAAGATGTCAAGTTAGGTACATGTGTAAAGCAAAGGATCTGGGCAGAAACACTGTTACTGGTCAGCTTCATCAAAGAGCTGAACTTTTTTTCTATAAAAGTATCACAGGAATTACCTGGCGTAATTGAGATTGGAATCCGAGCTCGTGTGATGTTAATCAGGAGTGTAGATGTGGAAGATGGCTAAGTTAATGGATCATTTAGTAAAATCCATGGAATTCAAGAGATTAAAGAAGAAGTGTCATCTATCCTTACTTAATTTGACAACGACAAGACTGGAAATAAACAACAGCAGCTACATAGAAGCACCAAAGAGCTGCCAGCCGGGTTTCAAAATATGTCTTGTTGAGGAACCTGTTAAAGGCTGAAATGTCACTCGAAGACAATCTCCACTTATACTTGAATGCGCAGCCACTATATACAAGGTTAAAGGCAGTAGCAGAAACAGTTATCGCAGTGAAAAAACAATTTTCGTGGGCTGGCATATGTTTGCTTGAAGCAGTTACCAGCTTGAAAGGCCTGCATATTATTGACATTGATCCAGATGTCATTTATGCCTCACCAGATGTCTCTGAATTAATCAATTCCATAACCAAATGTGTTCCATATACACATGCTGCTTTGACAACACCTGATGCATTTTCTCTCGAAACAGCCTTTCATAACTCAGAAGGACTTCTACCAGATTTTTAATATCTGAAGAAAGCTGAGTAAATTTTAAAGCCTAATATCAATTGCTTGTGTGAAACCTGGCTAAAGAAGGATGCTTATCTTTCTCCAGACTTGTGTTCATATTTCACTCCTTACTGATGTGCTTGATCAGAGGCTTATTCTTCCATAGATCCTTTATATGCTCAGCTCTCAGCTGAACGTGGTGGAATAGCAAACATTTAGATTCCCAAGAACAACCCTTGCACTTAACAGCTTAGAATGCATAGCTGTAAAATCAGAGGGCTAACGTATCTTTTAATAGTGAATGTATATTGACCACCAGTATACTCATTAAAACAGTTTCGTGAAAACTTTAATCTTCCCCTTCTTCAGAATGACGAACATGAGAATATTGATTGGTGAAATCATGACGACATATTTAGAAGGTCATCTATGGTTATGCAGTTCTTGTTTGCAAATCTCACAGAAAACTCTTCTCAAATCAACTGCGGAGATTAAAGGAATTTTTGTCCGTACATCGGATCATTCATTGATGAATAACGTTGTCAACTGTTCGATACGTAAGATGTATAGATAACATTAAAAAAATCTAATTTACCTCAACCTGGGACAGCTTTCAGCCGATCTCGAAAGAAAACCGTCAACTATCTCAAAGCGCAAAAACAAGAATACCTTGATGGTTTGATTGAGAGGCTTCGGTCCAACACATCAGAGTTAAGAAAATGGAATTCAATATAATCTCTAGTTGTTAACGTCAAGATTCGAATATACCACCATTGAATCTCAATAATGATATAATTATAAATGATGTTGGGAAAGCCGAAGCCTTCAACAGTCTATTCCCTTTCCAGTCAAATATTAACGACGAAAATAACACAGTGTCAGTATAGTTCTAAATCAAGATGACATTAAAGATGTTCTTCGAATTCTAAATGTAAACAAGGCATATTGTCACAATAAAATTAGTTTTAGGGCATTAAAAATGACGTACGACATACACGATAAGCCACTTAGCAATATTTAAATCTATGTTTATCTAACTATGTATTTTCCTTGTTCTGAAGAAGAATGATAAAAAGTTGTATTATCGTCTTGTGTCTTTTTTGAGTGTCTTAAGTAAAGTTTGAAAGTCGTGTTCATAAATATTGTATAAATTTTATTCATCATCTACTGTCTGACTTCCAGTCTGGTTGCACGATCAAAGGTTCCACGGTAAATGATTTTGTATATCTTGTTTGTGAATTCGCTTGTGCACTATATCAGAGGAAAGACCCAAAAATTGTTTTTAAGTTGATATAAGGAAAGCTTTTTATCGTGTTTGGAATTGGGGATTGATTTATTAATTTTAAAAATGGTATTACTGTTAGGTTATTATCATGGTTTCAAAGCTATTTGGCAGATCTCAAACAAGGTTTACTAAATGGCATGAGTCTTCGCATGTGTCTATAAATGCTGGTGTTCCATAATGATACATGTATATCCTAGGTTCTGTGTTATTTTTGGTATTCATTAATGATGAAATAAAATGAAGCATGAAACTATTTGCCGATGATACAAGTATTTCTGCTATAGTTGACATTCGACTTTTGACATCTATAACTCTAAATTCTGATACGTAGAGAATTTGCCGATTGGACGAAAGGTAGCTTGTTACTTGTAATCTAAGGAAAACTGTTTATGATAGTATTTTGGAAGTCCGATCCTGATCATCATCCTAGACTTGAATTGAAATATAACAAAAACCCAAGCTTCATATAACCACTTAGGGTTTTCATTTTCTAATGACGGTGACTAGAATGTTCACATAAATAACATCATTCAAAAGCCATATGTTCGAGTCAATTTATTACGGCGATTAAAGTATAGAATCAATAGACGTGTAATGTAGTTTTCTTTTATTCGTCCCATAATTGAATATGCGGATGTAATTTTGGACAACTCTGTCGAGTACATGCAGGATTCATTGGAACAGACTTGAGACAGTATGTATTGTGACTGTTGCTTAAAAACTGACCCGTCTGAACTTTCTTTAGCAAGAAACTGGATTGGAGACCTTATCCTATATCATAAGATTGTCAATAATTATGTTTTACTGTATTTTTTAAACTTGATTTTTTTTATTGTCTTAAAATATTTCAGGAAATCCTAACTTGTTCCAAATACTTGTATGTCGGAAAAAGAAAAGGTCAGAAATTGCATGTAAGAATAAGAACCGAGAGTAGTGGGCTAAAAGAACAACTGCATAAAAAAAATTGGTTAATGATCTATTTTGTTATTTAAACAAGTGGAAAGCTATCCACATTTGTATTGACCTGTCCTATATAGCATTATCTGGGATGAAATATGTAAGACCGTTTTTCTTATGATCCGTTGCTATAGATACTCTTTTTATGGCGACGACTCTTCTGATATCAAAAACTCTCAAATTTTTCTTTTATTGAAGAATTTATCTTGAAAACAAATATGTTAAACTGATACTTTTAAATTTTTTTTCTAACTGCTGTTTTTTTTCGCTCGTTATCATTATTTATTAATTGATGTATCTTGTTTTCATTTTGATTTCCCTTTTATGCTGGTTCTTATTTCAATGCCTTCTGTCAGTATCACCTTTATTTACAGTAATTGGATGGTCACCTCCCTATATAGATATTATGATTCTTTCGTTCAAGCGCATCACCAGAAGGCGGATAGGAATTTTGTCTCGTCATTCATAATACGGAAAGCATGGTCCAAAAACATATTAAGTGACATGCACTAAGTTACCACGCCTCTTCACGACAAGACTATTTTCGTAGATTTTGAAAAAAGCAGGATCACTGTAACCGCCTTAAAAGTTCTCTGTCCGTCCTCTAATATAAATATAAATATTGCGATAATAATTTAAACGTCGCGTTGGTAAAAATAAACTTGACATCTGCAAAATGAATTACTTAAGCATAATTTTATATTTAAAAAACGTAAGTTTGTTAACGATTGTTGTCGCTATATTACCAGTAATGTGTCTCGTAAGTACTTCATGATTAATAAGGCACCGCAATAGAAAATTGGTACAGTGCCAACTTTATATTTGTAACTTTCGCAACTTCGCCCTGTAAAATAGTATATATGATGTTCCTACGCCAAATTTATTGAGACAACATCATGCGTTATAGGTTCACACCATTTTCGGTGTTTTTATTTAAATTCGAAAGCATCGAACTCTTATCTATATTTTCCAGGAACCAACCAAGATTTCGTTTACGTTAGTCCATCACTTAGACCAGCTGATTCATTGTTTGTTTACTTGCTCTCATCGCGAATACGGCCGACATAATGCCCATTGGTGATAAATTAAACAAACATATTATCAATCAGTCAAACCTCGCTGATTGCACCGTAAGATGTTTTGCTCTTCAAAATACAAAACAAAGTATATTAGCAATTACAATTTAACAGTACATGTATTTTTATTTTATCATCTATTATGCTTTGAAACAATCGGGAGTTTTTTGCATGTACTTATGATGTTTTCAGCACCCTGAAATCAGAATTATAACATGATCAATTCATAACTGGTGATAATAATAATATCCATTTAGTTACTAACCATTTATTTACATTTTACCAATTGAAGCAAAACAGGTTTTGATTTTACAAAAGGTTAAAAGTATCTTTATATATGACCGTTTTTCTCACAAGAAATGTTTTTGGGTTGTATCCAAAATAATTGTATTGCACTGTCACGAAAAAGGTATAACTGATTACAGTTGTCGTCAATCGTACAATTGAACATTACTTGAATTATATCATGTAATATGTCAGCTAAATAAAGCGACCGAAGTTCTCGGTGTCAATCATTCTTTACACACCATTGTGAGATAATATTTTAAACGTCGCGTTGTTAAATATAATATAATAATGTAAACGTCGCGTTGGTAAAAATAAACTTGACATCTGTAAAATAAATTACTTTTCAGCATAATTCTATATGTAAAAAAGGTTAGGTTTTTAACAATTGTCGCTACAATTCCAGTAATGTGTCTCGTAAATACTTCATGAGTAATAAGGCACCGCAATAGAAAATTGGTACAGTGTCAACTTTATATTTGTAACTTTCGCAACTTCGCCCTGTAAAATATTATATATGATGTTCCTATGCGAACTTTTTTGAGACAACATCATGCGAACGATAATTGTTGTTTGTGGATGCGACGTATGAACGATAGATTCAATTAAATAGGTTCACACAATTTTTCGGTGTTTTAAAAAATTCGAAAGCATCGAACACGTATCTATAAAGTTCAGGTAAAATAAACTGAAGTCATACTAAAAAAATGTTACTTTAGTGACTGCATGCAGTTAGTCTACGATTAAGCACGTGCTTGTCAACAATGAGGTTGCGGGTTTTTAATGTCAATGCGGACAGTGTGTACTCGAATTTTAATTGACAATGATTTCCAGTTTTCCTGACGGTCGGGGTTTTACTCGCGCACATCGGTTTCCTCTTACCTTTTATAGTCGTATTAAGCAAACGGAGTTAAATAATAGAGATCAGTCAGATCTTTAGCCCGTGCAAGGAATATAAAAACTCGATATAAGTCTCATGCGAAGAATTTTGATCAATGTAAAAGATAGTTAACGAAACAAATGCTTCAGATCAAACAATAATAATCAAAAACAGATTGAATGGTCGTAATTCGTAACAAAATTACACTATAAATTAATTGTATTTTTCTCTATTTTATAACTACAATATTGTCTTCCCAATTCTTAAATAAAACCACTGTTTCTATTCATTAGCAATAAAAGGTCAAGTTCAATAACACGAATTTTGTCATTCAGAAGATATGACCTATATTCTGTCATTTGATTTAAAAATTTTTCTGTTCAACAGCTTCACTTTTCAGATACATATAGCTGTATTTTATTGTCAGGGTATTCTACAGAATGTCTTGAAAGGATTCATATTCTTCGATTTATAGATAATACAAGTTTAAAACGTTACATATTTCTAATCAACTATTTTCACTGACGACTACATTGTAGGTGATATTTAAGAATAAAAGGTAATAATAAAAGCTTTTTATTAATTTACTAAATCATCAAGACAGCATTGGTGGCAGAGTGGTCTTGTAAGCTACCGATGTGTCAAAACTGGTGTTGTGTGTTCGAATATGACGTTTGTTAAGGTGTGCTCGACTTTGAACTTAATCGACAGGGATAGCCAGTGTTTTCTCAATTAAAGGATAATCAGGTATCTTAAATGTTCTCTCTTTAATATATATCGAGATTTTCAAAAACACAGATTTCTGAGCCATGAAAAATATTGGCAAGATAACATTTTAAAACAAATCTAACTAACATTCAATTGATAAATTGTTCCTTCTATATTTCTGCAATCAACAGTTACATTGCTTTTGTACCCTTCTATTTCAAATATTTTCTAGTGGTTAAAAGGATCCACTTTTAAAATTTAAATTTTTTTCTGCATTATTTAACAAAAAATATTTTCATATTTTGAATAATATTTATCATTTACTCCTTGGAAATATATTAGTTTTGTTTTGTCAATATTATCATTATGTTTCCAGTCTTCACAGTATTTTCGTAATGTATTCAACATACGCTGCAAATCTTCGATATATTCTGACAATATTATTGTTTCATCGTCATATAGAAACAACCCAATTGCATCATAACTAATCGATTCAACACATTTTACATGATTGTGTTCCAGATAGGATTGTAAAGCCTTTAAATACAAAATAAATATTACATGGGAGAGATTTTCTCAAGTCGTAATCTTTTTTTCATGCTTAAATACCCAGATTTAGTTGAGCACACAAAAAACGAGTGCACAAGATTGATAGAGTAAGAAAAATAAGCCAAACAACTTAATAATATATTGGCGATAAACCAGGTATTTATTAACTTTAGTGTGAGATTTTAAGACGTCACGTTTGCGAGCATCGTTAGGTTTATTTTCTCATACTTTGGATCTGTTTACATATCAAATTACAAGATTTATATTTATGTCATAAAGTTTTAAAGATCTATTGTAGTTCAACAAAACAATAAGGTCATATACGCCTGCAAATCAACTAAAATATTCATTTGATATTTTGCAGATGACAGATAACGTTTAAGGTTCACAATACGAGTGTACAATTCATGTATTAAAATACTTTGACATCAACATTACAGAATATTAAGTTCATGTTATCGCAGATCAATACTAATTGCATACCTGGCAAAAGTTATATTTCAAGAATTGAACATTTTTACACTGTATTGTTATCCTACAATGCCATGCTATATTTCGAATAAAAAACCCACCTCGGAAGCGGACAGCAGAGAACACTAAACATGACATTTAATTTTAGGATTTACCATAGTTGTAAGAAATTCTCAACACACCCTCAACTGAATTTAGGCTAGAAAATTCACTTGTATATTTTTTTTGTTTCCCTTTTTAAAAATGCCTTAAGCCTACTTTTTAAAAGTGGCTGTAATTTAAATTATATTTTCAATATAGCACGCAAATCAGGAAATTACACGTGTAATTACGGTCTTCCCACTACATTGAAAACACCTTTTATTATTCTTTAGTAAGGTCTTTCCTCTTTGGTGGAATTATCATCTTGTATTTCTTATTAAGGTCTTTCCCAATACAGTGAAAAAACCTTACTGCATTTTAATAATTATTAAGGTCTTGTCCACTACAGAGGAAATTCCTTAATGCAGATCTTATAATTATGATGATGATAATTAATATTTTATTCTTCTTCCGCGGAGACTTGCCAAAAATTGTCGCGACATATCATTTTGATTCTTGGTATCAGTCATCGGTCATATCTGGAGGTGACCTGGTTCACCCTGTGAAACCGATATATTTTTAGTAACAGAGGTATCTGCCCGAGCACCGTAAACCTTGGTTTCGATCACCCAGACCCATCTATATTTAGTAAAAGAGATATTGGCCCGAACACCGTAAACCCTGGTTTTAATCACCCAGACGCTTATATAATTGGGTCTGGGATCACCTTGTTGTATACAATCCCTGGTCTTCTTAATGCTTAAACTTTCAGCTAATGTAATATCATATGCTAACTCTAATATAGTTTTTTTGAATTAATGTGGTGATACTTTTTGATGTAATTCCTTCCCACTAGGTAGTACATAAACTCTGTATAAAATTCCAGCTACCTTAATAAAACTCTTAAATGTGATCCCTTACTTTCTGGATCTTCTTCCTGTGCAGTCCTGAGATCCTGTTTTCCGAAGATCTGTAGAACTTATGTTTGTTTTGCACGTGATTTCTGTAACTTTTCTATCTGTTAAGTTTGTTTTTTTTTCTTTTTTTCTTCAGTCTTCTGTGATCTGGATTGTACTGCTTATCAAGTTTCCAAATTAGATTTCTCTGTCTTTTTCGCGTCCACACTTACCTCTATGTGTCCGTTGTACAAGTAAAAAAAATTACATATGACTTAGTCGGCAAATGGCATATCCAAAACCAATGCAAGTATAATACACGTGAAATTTAGTGTTACAATATCAATCTATAGTTCTTCACACTTCCCCAAAGAATCATAAGCTAAACAAATATCTCTCACTTTACCAGTTCTGTCTTTGTCCAGCACCATATTTCTATGGCCAAAGACTGATGAACTGCCTGTATGTATCACGAAGAACTGAAGCTTCCTTACAATCAACCCTTGACAACGTCCAAACCTGGACTTTGTACAATATCTTGCTCTGAATCCACTGCTACCTTGCTCATACTTGTTAGACTCAATTTCCTTATGCAAATCACTCTTACCAACACATAGCCTCCCTTCTTTCCAATTACTTTTCCATCCTTCCTGTCTGGACATTCATAACTTAGGTGACCAGTGTTATGACAAATATAACAAGTTTTCTGCTTACGCCCAACTAGATTACCAGTCTGTTTACCAGTGTCTTCAGTTTTACTCTGGTTGATAACATTATGACTCGTCTTACCCGGGTTAAAATAATTAATATGTTGTTTACCTTTTGATTTAAAAGAGTTGTCTTCTCTCTTGTGTGCAACCTGATAGGACTCTGCTAACTCGACCAATTCCTGCGACGTCTTAAGTTTATGTTCATTAATGTTTATGTTACCACATTTATACAAAAAACAATATTAATTCACAGCCGAATACCCTTTGAACATCTTACTATCAACTGCTATCGGAGTATCATGTCAACAAGATTCTTATATTACCGACAATATCTTCCCTTTCACACCAGTGAAATAAGCAGCTTTCCAACCCTACCCTATACTCTTTTAATGACTCATCTTTGTCTTGTTCAGCTGACCTGAACTTATTCCTATTAAACTTCAGCAGCCAACTCATACCTCTTTTATATGGCATCCTTGATTCTATCATAGCTAATACTGATGTCATCATGTAACCTTGCATAAGCTTTTAGAGCGTTACCGTTGAGCAAAGGCACTATTCGTATAGACCACTAAATTTTTGGTTAATTATGCAACTTTGCTAATTTCTCAAATCAATTGAGAAATACATCTGGGTCCTGACCTTCGATAAACCTGGGTAACATGCAGAACCTAAAATTCTCTCTACGTTCAGAGGTGGTAGCTAGACCTTGTGCTTCCTCCTTTTCCCGCAGTTCTAATTCTCGCAAACGAACTGCATTCTCCATCTCTTTCATCTCTACATTCTTCATATCGCGCGCGGCTACACGTTCATCGCAGGGCAAAACAGTCCCCAGTTGATCCCAACTCGCCCATCCACTTAGGCATATCCATTTCTACTCTCTAGTAAGATCTCACAAAGAATCAAACTTCCCACAATGATTGATCCTGCCGAGGATGCCAAATGTAAAGAAGTGAAAGTTCACTTCTGGGTTTTATAGATTTTGCTAGATCTGTCAATCGTAGTGAATCACAACCAAACAAACATTTACATTTATTATAGAACAAAACAAAAGAACATATTTACAAAACAAAATTTTTCATAAATTAATCTCACTACGCTACTCAAAATATAGTTATCTGACAAGTTACAACAGAAAACAAACTAAAATATACAAATCTAGAAATAAAGTCAGTCCATCACAGTCTTTTATTTTAACAAGTTTTCTTTCATTTCAAATCTAAAACTCTGTCCAGACGTTTTTGAATTCTGTAATTCGCAATTACATTGCAATTAATATCCACATATTAAGCCACGCGCCAAAGTAATAAACAAATTACTTAGTCTATATAACAAATCATCTGATTGGTATAAAACAATATATTGGTCCGATGGACAAATCAAATATCCTGGGCACTGCAAATCATGTTGAAATCAAATCAGCCAGAAAAAATCACCTGTGAAGGACGAAAATGCCTATTTTGAGACAAATGCACTTAAGTATTTGAACACGCGTAATTAATTCATATAATATCCGCAACACGCCATTTATACAAACGATTTAACATTCAAACCCATATGAAACTTGAAAAAAGGAAAACCGTGTGAGGCTTGGAAAACATGTGCAACTTGAAAACCTACCTGGGAACCTTTTATTACCCGGGTGAACTCAAATAACCTGGACATTTCTTTTATTTCATTGCTATTATGAACTCGTCAGTAATCAATAATAATCATACAATAATCAGGTTTCATCTCACAATTTGCACAAACCATGTGCTCAGACTGTAGTACATCTTATCAACTCAATGTGTAGGTGCCCACTGTGTCCCGAGACCTGAACAAAACTGGTTCTTCTTGTGTTATTGTAACACTTAACCTTCAAAACCTGTTACACCTGTTCAGGTTAATTAGTACTATAAATAACATATCTTTACTAGTAAAGTATAATCAAAAGAGAGATAACTCTAATTTATTTCTACAACTTTACAGCTACATGTAGTTTTTTTATTTAGCTACATTTATTAGAGCATTGAATTTACTTTTGTATCGCGGTTTTTTGTCAGAGTATAGTATTTTATGAATTCAGCATGTTTGTCTGTCAAAATAATATCTTAAAAATAAAAATATATTTGACGTTGCTTGCAAACGCTTATATACAAGGTTAATTTACTGAGTGGTTGCTTAACGTCCAACAATATTTTTGCAATATTTATAACAAAAACAAGTTAAACAACATTCAATTTTAAACGTATAATCAGGACATTGTGACTGCCACTGGCCACAAATTGAGTTCCATACCAATGCAAAATGCATTATTTTGTAGTAGCTACAGTTTGCTTAATCTTTTTAGAAAACATAGAAAAGACGGAATTATCGTACAAATATTGCCTGATACTACCGCAAACACGTTTACTACTATGATACCAGTATTATAATTAGACCTCAATTCGCAATGCGCTTAAAGTATGTGATAATTTTTTAACTGATTCACAATTAGTTGCAACTTGTCATGCCTACATGATATTTCTTTTTCAGATGTATTTTGTTGAAATAGCTTTAGAAATAGACGGGCTACAATAACAAAAATCTTTGTCCAACACTTAATAGTCTTTTATTTGACAGTTTAACAAGTATTCTCCAAGGTAGCAAATATTTATCTTGTAATAAGGTCACTTCAAATAATAAGTGTTTAAGTTCGTCGCCATAACTTGCATGTCATAAAAGGTTTAGTGTGCGTTGCAACTTGTCATGCGTACATGCTATTCATTTCTCAGAGGTATTTTATTGAAAAAGCTTTTGAAATAGACACAATAGTCTTTTATTAGACATTGTAATAAATATTCTTAAAGGTAGCAAATATTCATGCTGTGATAAGGTCCCTTCAAATAATAAGTTTTATTTCGTTGTCATAACATGCATGTAATGAAAGGTTTAGTGTATGTTGCAGATATCCTATAATAGTTTGATTATATGTATTAAATACCTAATGTCGCTCAAGTATCCATTTCATATCGACGATGTGTAAGATATTATAATTAAAGTCAACAAAAATTGAAAAATAATACATTTAAATCTTTAGACTTTTAGTGCTTTAGATGTTCTTTGTGTAATAACTCTATGCGTGGTTATACGTTGATTGATATTCCATATGTGAACATTACTAATCTAGAACATCTACATCGAGTTATACAGTTATTATCGATTGACACTTTGTAATCTTTAAATTACAAATATTTGTTGCACCTAAGACATTTCTTTATTAATGTGGTAGGTGATTTGACACTTTGTTCATTTATTATTGTAACGCTTTTGATCGAATAGAGGATTTCAGATATTTAAAGTTATCTAACAGGTTATTTAATTCGTGTAAGAATTAACTATTAACAAGCATAATCATACAAATTATTTCGTTATTTAAATTGGTGCTTTGTGTGGGTGCTGGGTCGGTTACTAGAGTTCAATTGTTTGAATTATCTGATTTTTTTAGTTGTTTTTCCCAATGTGTTATCATCATATTCAATGTAATGCCTATATTTTCCTATACCTTGTCAATTGTGAATTTTAAGCAATACACTGCGAATAAATATTAAAACAAACAAACATAAACAACAAACACCATCTATTTTAAGACAAATTATTCGCAGATAAATATCATTGACATTAACCTATGCCGAACTGCATATGTTAAATTATTTCAATTACCGAACTCGTTTCAAGAGCAGATATGTTACATATCAAGAAAGTATGTACATGACACTATAATAGCATTACAATTTTCCCACAAAACCAGAGAAGACGTTGCTGGATAATAAATAAACAGTTCCGGATCAAATGTTCACATAAAATCCCGTGCTCGGTTTGCCAAACTGTTTTGTGTCCTGATGTTTTAAATGATAATGATAATGAAAAAAACGTGTGCTATTTTTATCTTGTATTGTAAATGCATGCTATTTATATATTTGAATGTTAAATGAATCAGACTGGGATCTTTATTCTTTATTTTATATACGACTATCAAAAAAAAATAATAATAAAAAATCGATAAGAGATTAAATTTACAAATGTAATGCATTTTACAATTTAAGTAAGCAATTGGTCGTTGTGGATAGAGATTGTTTAAAAGACACCAGCCATATCCTGATAAACTATGCAATTTTGCTAAAAGATATAATAGTAAGAACTTTTAATAAGATTTGCATGTCTGAAAACCAAAGCTTCACAGTTTTTACTGATAGGTCTTATGTTGCCTCCAGTCACCACACTAACTAAAGTAATGTGTAGTATGGCATTTACATGAAACACAATTTTCAAGAGAAGAGGGCTTTTTTATTAACAAGTTGTATAAATTTAATCATGGGTTTAAGATAACATCCTCCTTAATCTAACAGAAACAAAAAGTTTGATAACGTTTTATATCTCATTTTAACTGGATGTGTATTGTAATGATATATAAAGGGATGCAAATTCGACTTATTTACGATCTTTCAATAAGGGAGTTCGCAGTTTCTTATATAATGCGCATGTCAATAATTTTAAAAAGGGGAATAATCCGCTAAGGTTAAAAGGTCAAGGCAGATAAACAATAACGTTCGGGACGCAGATCGAGCGATGTAAAAGAGACAAAATCGGTATAAACGCTTTACTTGTGGCGTTTCCATTCATCTCCTGACTATTCCTGGTGTTTATATAAACCACCGAGACCCGTTTTAAATTAAATTTCTGAAAAATTGTTTTATAATCAGATACACACCGTTTCCAACTTCAATACAAGTATTTAGAGATCAAGCGTAACACTATAGTAAAGAGAAATTTTAACATATATGGCATTGTTTTGAACTAAAATCACGGGGACAAAGGAGTTTGTCTTACAAATACTGTCAATTGTTCGTTCGTGTTTTGCACGAAAATTTTTATACATGCAGAATTAAAATAGTCGATTATGAGCCAGAGAATTTTTAATATTTAAATACAATATTTCTGTTAAGTATATAACCACCTTTTTTACTGAGTAAAAGTTTTTCATATACTGGCATATGCAAGCAATCAGTGAGGTCATCATTGTAGAATTGTAGCCAAGGGTCCAAACATTAGGGTACTTCTCTCCTGTTGCTTTTTATACACTATAATGTTAATGGTCAATGCAGAAATTTTATTATGCCAGGCTGGTTCTGCCTCTTAGTGTTATGTTCCTAACTTTCTCAAAAGTGGTCTGCTATTTTTTGCGCTGTAGTCTGGTTGTTATATTTTAGAATTATTCAATTTTATTAGAAGAAATTTGTCAATGATGGCATAATACCTGTACATGTCAAAAGTTGCCCCAAAGCCTCAACCATCACGATTCAAAATACAGCCTTGTTTTTTCTCAACTGTCTAGGTTGGCAGTGGCTTATCCATAAGGTTTAGGGATATGCAGACAGTGGTGTGAAAATTTTTAAGAAATTATATTTATTTTTTTTTTATTAAACAAATCTTAAAAATCATCTTTTCTTCAGTTTAGGGTAGGCATCTATTTGACACATTCCCAAACCATTCAATAATTGCTGGCTTTTACAGTTGATGTGAAAAATGTGACTTAAACATTTCTATGGACTGACGGATGAACAGACAGATTTAAAGCAATATACCCCTTATTCTTTGGAGTGGGGAATCTATTTTGTTTTCAAAACTGTATATTAAATCATTAAATATTAAAGTCAATAAGATTAGTACACAAAGGAAATGTTGCAATATGCTCTCTCCTTTTGCCACTGAGAGAAAGTTAAATAGTCTTATGCTTATCATGTGTAACATAACAGAAAAGTTTTATCCGAATCTTTCAGTTTATGAGGAAAAAGTCCAATAACACGACAACTCATATTAAGCTACTTAACATTCCTGTGCAGTTTCATTTGACATACAATTCACGATGAGTTGCAAATACTTCAAGTGTTGGACGAACAGAAAAGTACATGTATACTTCAAGTTCAACTGGGGACATCTAATATTGATCACTTGGTCTGTCAACACTGAGGTCATGTGTTTGAGTCTCACGGTGGACAGGGTGTGCTCGACTCCAATCTTGATTGATAAGACTGCATTCTTTCTACCGAAGGTGGGGTTTTCTCACTGTGCACTGGAATTAACCACCAATAAAACTGGTGCCATGATATATCTGAAATTTCGCTGAAAGCCACATAAAACATTATTCAAACAAACAACCAATCAATCAACTTAAACCTTTATTGATAGTGGTGTAAATGTATATTATCACACATTCTAAAAAATGATGTAATATATAAATAATCAGTCTCTAAAATATTTTAGACACATACAGTACTCAAACGAGATATAAAATCTAAGTCAGATTAATGATACATACTGAAATAAAACACTGCATAGTAACAAGAAATTAAGCTCCATTCATTTAGAAATTAAAACTAGTTTTGGAAAGAAATTAAATAGTAAACATTATGTTATAAACTATTATTCTATAACTCGTATTCGAGCAAATGAACATTTTTACAACGGAAAATTAAAAAATTGCAAAAGTCTGAAATGGACGGTTTGCAAAGCAAGTGTCTGAATAAATAGGGAATGGTTTACAATTTGTTGGTAGAAATTTAAAAAAAAATGTAGGAGTTAATTACTTAAAATTTGCACCATGTTCTGCAAATATTCTGAATAAAAGTTCCCAAGGCAGGATAATTAGAAAAACAATCCCGGAACACTTCCATAATAGCAGGTGCACAACTTCAAAACATGTACAGTCTTTCTATGAAGTTTTGGAGTTCCCAAGGCTGGAAAATTAGGAAAAAAATCTTTCTGTGAAGTGTCAGAGATCTGGGTTAAAAAATGTAGGAGGAGTTTATTACACATAGTAGATAACCTATTTTTCCCGCCCGCCAGCAAACCCACCCATCTGCCCAACTTTACCACTCTATAACCCGGGTTTGCACTTTGTGCAACCCGGCTAAAAATGAAAAAAAAAGGAAAAATGTCGGAGGCAATAGCTTGACCGAGAGAAAACAAACAGCTAAAAACAAATGAAATGTCAAACTCAATCAAGCTTAAATAAACTGTGATTCATATTTTTAAATAACACAAATATGTGACTGTCAAACAGTTTTTAAATCTTGAAACAACAAATTAGTTGTTAAGTTTTAAATTATAAAAAGCTGTCTAAAAATAATCTGATAAAAAGCTAAAGTTCGCTTCTTTGAATCATAGCTCTCTAGTCTTACTGATAGAAAAATAACATTCAACAGAGACTGCATATTGAAATATACTCCCACAATATATTTCAGAATTCAGTTTTCATAAATCTGTGAACACACAGAATATATTTCAGATCTTATTTTTTTTTCCAAAACATATTTGCTCGAATTTTAATTTGAAACATCAGTTAAGTTCTAAAATATATATCTTCATACAGTTATACAAGTTCTGCACCCCATCTAAAACCTTTGGATATTTGTGACATTGCTTAAAATAAAGATACTGTGTCTCATATACATATAGTCAATACAAATTCAGTTACATTGCATCTGTCTTGTTCAGTTAATGCACAGCACATGAAATCTCACAGTACATATACATCTAGTGAGGACTTTTGCCTGATAACCACTCACTTCAGGGTCTTCATGTTTCCAATCTTACAATTAATATAAAGATACAAGTAACAGAACAATAACAGAACAAATTTGTTATTTACCAAGCAACAAAATATGAATGATTTAGTAAAAGATTCTGAATCAAAATCTTCAACAAGGATGATTACAGTGGTACAGTATTCATCATATGCACTTATGAGTAACAATCCTTTAAATATTTTTATCAAAATTTAGGTAATATTAATGGTTCACGTCTCGCTGTGAGCAGGGTGTGCTCGAATTAATTGACAAGGCGTGACAGTTTTCCTATTCAGGGCGAGGGGTTTACTCAGGCTACTCTATTTTTCACACCATAAAATATAGCTGAAAGTGGCGTTAAAACAGCATTCAAACAAAAAACAAGAAACATTAACCAAAGATGAATATTTAAAATTGTTATAAACAACTACATGTATAATGTCTAAGTTGTTGAGCACAAACTTGAAAGCAAAAGGCATAGCTATGTTTGAATGTCCTGTTGAACATCTTTTATTGTAGCTGCAGAACCATAGCTCTTTAGGTCCTTGGAAATTATTTTATTTGGCGGACCATAGGTCATATTTGAATATCAAAAATATCCAAAGGACCTAAAGACTCAACAGGTATTGTCGGAGGTTTCTGATTTCAGATTTCTTTAAAAATGTTCCACTAATCTGTTCATTTGGTCTTGCTTTGTATTTATGGGGTTACCATCCTTGATTTTTACTAGTCGACTACTTTTTTTAAATTTCCTAGTTAATAACCTGATGTTGTTATATAATGCCTTCATGCTGCATCTTCTGCTTCTGTAGGTATCTTATTCATATAATTGTCCGATCTTGCCATTTTCTTTTCCTCCTTGTTTCCGTGCTTATAAGCCTCAGTTGCTGACGTTTTAATGTCCTAGTTTTTTTAATGTTTAAATTGCTTTTTAACTTCTTTCTCTCCTCTACTTTAGCTTATATATCAGGTGATATCCACTCGTAGTTCTTATGAGTCTTTACACCAACCGATGTTTCGCAACCAATTACTAAAGCTTCTGTTATTTTGGCCCAAATCTCCTCTAAATACACAATCAATCAAACTCAAACCAAATCGATGAAAATTAAAAGTATAAACTGGGACGGGAGGGAATCGGTGTTTTCAAAAATAGCAACATTTAAATAATGTATTAAATAAACTCAACAATTTTAGTTTTGTAACTGGACATTTTAAAAAATGATATCGATACAAAAACTGTTAATTTCCCGTGGAGTAATATATGTCGTCGAATGGCGCGTGTCTCCATGACGATCAAATTTGTTTTTGTTGTTTGTTTGATGGTGTTTAACGCCACTTTCAGCAATTTTTCAGCTATATTTTGGCGTCCAGTTTTTATTGGTGGAGGAAGCCGGAGTACCCGGAGAAAACCCCCGACCTGCGGTAGGAAAACTGGCAATCCTTGTCAATTAAGATTAGAGTCGAGTACACCCTGCCTTCAGTGAGAATCGAACCCGCAATCTCAGTGTTGACAGACCACGTGATCAAAAGTAGACGAACTACCTTTGACCACTCGGTCACCCCCTCAAATTCGTTTTCCATCCTCTGATAGAAAATATTTTCCAGCCAATCAAAAGTCAGTATTCTCGCAAAATTTATTGATATACAATTAAAAAAATAAGTTGAATGATTGGTTGATAATGTAGGTAAAGACATAATTGACTAGATTCATGTAAATAATAAACACTGTGACAAAAACTTAAAAAATATATTGTAAAATATTTAATTAAAACTCATAAAATAAATTCAGTTAAAAGTATCTAATTTATGATGATAATAAAATTGACTCTTTTTATTTACCGATGATTTACGATCTCGTTTGACCAAGTCTATACTAGTAAAGTTCAGTATTAACCTTAGGTCTGCAACTCCTCCCTGCTCGGCCGTATGTTTATTGACTATGAAATCTGTTAATAAAATATAATAACCTGTCGTGTTACAGTTTGAGTCGAGCACACTGGCAAAAGCAAAACACGAATACACGGTTACATTTTCGTGTTATTTCCCTTAGCATGTGTCGCGCGCAGATCGGAGATGAGGCACTTCCTGTTTACGTTGTTTGCCGATTCGCGTATAATTTTACTCGTTTTACCTATCTTTTTACTTCTTTTTTTCACTTTGTGCGTTTTTGATACGTTTAGACACAACAGCTGGCAATAAACTGAGATGGATGTGGAAGATTCAAGTGCGTCGCTGGAGTTTTTCTTGACATGGAAAGTCGACTCCCTCAAGACATATTTAGATAAAAGAGGTGGGAGTCGTGAGGGAACGAAAGCAGACCTTGCAGCTCTGTGCTTTGCAGCACATGAAATGCAGTTGCCAGTAAATCCCACAGTTTCTGAAATTACAAATTCTTAGTGTTTAGGATACTCGCAGCTGTTAAAGATTAGCGATGACGTGACAATATCTGATCCCTTTACGGCTTGTGCAGTTCTCCGAGAATGATGCTATTCATTCGTGGCCTCCAGTTAACCTCTCAAACATCATCACTTTCCTTATAAAACACTGCCCTGACACAACCACTGAGCACTTTTTGAATGAATATGTAAAGCTTTTGAGTACTTCTCCTCAGACTGGTTAAAAGAAGTATTTTACCAGAAGCTTAGCAACAATTTATGCCTTCTTAAAGCAGCCTACACCCTATCAGAGCGAATGTCCAATTATTCCATTTGCGTTTTTAATTCACGAGCGAAAACATGCAAAGTGGCGTTTTTCACTTAAGGGATCATCTATTGCTTTGTTTGGAAAATAATCAGTTCAGATTATTTCCTAAATTAGATATATAATCTAACATTCATTCTTCAAGGTATACGGACTGAAAGTCACAGGACAGAAAGTCACAAAATAAGTAGGACAAAAAGTTAAAGGACAAAATTCAAAAAGTCACAATGATGAGTTTTGATCAGACGGGACAAAAAGTCACATTGACAATACACTTTTTTTGTTTTGTTTATTGTTTAGTTTGTTTGTTTGTTTGGTTGTTTTTTTATGTTTTGTGTCGTTTTTTTTTATTTTTTGGTTTTGGTTTTTATTTTATTGGCAGGATTTCAATCCGGGTTATAGTACGGTAAATGTCTGGCGGGCGGGGAAAAATTTTCGTAACTGTTTTCTCAGCAACTACTAATAACATTCTCTTGAAATTTGGTATGCAGCATCAGCATGGCCTCCCATAACGTGGGATTTGATTTAAGGTCTGTCGCTCATCTACTTTCTATTTCCTATTAACAGACTTAGTTCATTTTTAACGAAATCCGGCCATTTCTTTGATCGATTTTTTATATTTTTTATGGGGGGGGGGGGTGGGGGTGTGTTAGGGGCCACATGACTGCTGAAAGGATTTCTTGTGTTTTGACCTTTGATTACGGCTGATCCACAGTTTAATGTTGGTTATTAAAAATCACAAAAATGATATTTTGTGGTACCTTAATGCTCGTTGAAGACACTGGTCAGACACATAAGGGATCATCTCTCAGAGGTTAATTCCTAAAATTTCTACTCGCAAAATAAACATTTAATTAAGGAATGGGGTCCGTTAAAGGGTATGAAATTTTTACCTTACCTGTAAAATAATTCATGTTGTATAATAAATGAACTATGAATGCTACTTTCATCAGTTAAGCAAAATAAAAAAAAATCTCTTTAAATTAATAAGATTTAGTAAACAATTATGTTCAAGGGAAACTTTAATGAACTATACAAGCAATTTATACCCTAAACATTAAAATTATGCATAAAATATTACATAAATCACAAATTACCACTAATTTAAGTAACTGATTGTTTTAATAATAATGTTGTTGATAAAATCGTGACAACATATCAGAATGTTTCTTCCACTAAACACAAAGTAATTGGAGAAAAGCCCAAGCAATCGGACTACAGATTCCATACAGAAACAACAACATGATGGCTTTGGTATGACGCGCAGCCAATCTACCGCGGCTACCAGCACATACTGTAGAAGACCTTTTTCTTACAAGCACTTGAAGACCGCGACGATGCTGACCTAACAGATTTGAACCGACCCTTTACCGACTACGTTACAGAAGAATGGATGGAATGTGACTCATCAGTTTGGAACAACTTGACACAGAGGGATCCAGGACCAGAAACCGCGTATAGGGATAACACAATAAAATAAAGAAAATGACTCAACATGCGCACCCAAACATTTTCACAGAACGATATCAGAATGGAAACATCGACCTGATGGAATATGCGGACTTAGCATCCCACCTACTTCATTTAGGTTAACAATTATTGTTCAGCTATATCGTAAAAACCCACAACCTTTGCATGCCGAGAAATGTGCAATAAGTTGACAACAATCTTTTATCTATATCTTGAAAACACTAGACCTTTGCGAAATAAATACTTTTATTAGTGCAATATTTGTTTATATATATATATTTTTATATTTTAAATATATCGTGAAATATATACTTTTATTGGTTCTATAGTTGTATATTTTTATATTTTAATATTCTTGAACATCTAAAGGTGTAAATAATATTTTACAACAATCTTTTAGCCATGTCGTGACTTAAATTGTTGTCTAAGTGCTATATACATTCATATATGGTTAATTCCCAAAACTTCTACAACAAAATATGAATTATTTTACAGGTAAGAAACCTTCAACGGACCACCCAATCCCCATTTCTTAATTAGATGTTCATTTTGCGAGTAGACGTTTTGGGAACACACCTCGGAGGTTAAACATCACACCTTTTTTTGTAATAGACTGGGGAAAGTTACTGTATTTCTTCATTTTTATTGTTATTTGTTATCACTTTCTGTTGATTATTGTTTGTTCAGCTGTATCATGGCGTCCAGTTTTTATTGGGGGAGGAAGCCGGAGTACCCGGAGAAAACCCCCGACCTGCGGTAGGAAAACTGGCAATCCTTGTCAATTAAGATTGGAGTCGAGTACACCCTGCCTGCAGAGAATCGAACCCGCAATCTCAGTGTTGACAGACCACGTGATCAATAGTAGACGAACTACCTTGACCACTCGGCCACCGAGGCCCTCTGTTGATTATTAATTAATAAACAAACAATCATGTATTATTGTCTACTAAAAGGTTTTAAAAGTAATAATTTATTTTACAATAATTTGTCTGTATTAATTTTCTAAATCTCTGTGGTTTAAAATACATGTAAATACATATAAATATTGAAAGACAAAAAAATTTAATGACAACACTTTTTTTTCAATTTTTAACTTAAATTCTCATAAAAAATGCTTATTTATACCTACATATTTTTAATTTTAACCCCTAAAATTAAAAATTTAAAAAGTATAATAAATGTTGATTAAAATTTTTTTTCTGGCACTCCGACTTTAACATTTTTTCGGCGACCGACTTTTTCCCAGGCACGAGTTGTTATAGTAAATAGATCTAAATAAAATTATTTTTTTCGTTATACCAATCAGATTATAGGTAAAACAGTGAAGATTATCACTGTATAGTTTGTTTTTAGATAGTATGTACCATATTTAAAATATCGGTATTTGTTCAACGAAATTTTGTTTCCAGTCACATTATTTCCAGGAACATTGTACCGTGCCCTACTCAGTTAAATTGGGGAAGCTTATTTGGAAGCTTTCTAGCGAAAAACACAGAAGGGCCTAATAATACATTTGATCTGAGGAACATGCCTGATTAAAATTATAGTATTCCATTTTATTCCATTTTTTTATTTTATTACGCTACATATCGTACGTTTTCAATGAAACCGGAAGTGTAAACATTGGCGACCATTATAATTGTAAATTCGTGTATCCTTGCTATAATGAAAAATATATTGCGACAGGATAGCTACTTATGATTATCAAACGAGAATAAAATATATTACAGAGCTATATTTCATCTTTGGTAATCTTTGCAACCTTCACCTTTTACAAATGATGTTTATAATTTGTTTGTATGTCCGCAGTGTCTTTTAAGTCGTAAATTTAACACTGTAATGTATCAAACATACAGATTTAAATGATAAACCAGATAATTCACACCAACTATATGGAGTAGTATATCTGATTAGGCTTTATAGGTGATATTTGGTATGTTAATAACGTCTTTGATCACTATAGAGTATACGACAAATAGACATCTCATTTTCCGTTTGTTGATGTCGCAGATAAAATAGGCTTAAAACGCACATATGAAACGCATCTATATTTATTGTTTGATAAGATCCGTACATTACAGAAATTTAATTACAAAATATTTAACAGTTTATTATTGCGTCAAATTTTCTTGTGTGATATATAGGTAATTAGACAATGTAGTAATATTTGTGTCCATTTTAAATTTGATTGATTAATTGATTGTTTGATTGATTGATTGATTGATTGATTGATTGATTGATTGATTGATTGATTGATTGATTGAAGACAAAAAGTTGTTAAACTACTATGTTATGAGTAGTGTCCTTAAAAGCTATAAATAGTTGTTTTTGAAGGCGTGACTAACAAAGAAAACAGAAGCGGTGTTTTTAACGTGATTACACAAAAGACGAAAAGAAAGACTTTAAAGATTAAGATATTGTAAATCTTTGGTCTGAAATTCAATGAATGAATGTTATGTCTTAAAAAGATAAATATACGTCTCATTCAATTCAAGTTCTTACAATGAATTAATTTTGATTAAAAAATTAGATGCTTCCCCAATTTTTTAACCGTATTATCTTCTATCTATTATTTTTGTAATAGACTATTTATTGATGGTACCCTAAATACCAGTGATTGGCTCTTACTTGAACTTCAACATACGCACGTTAGATTTCTTTGTATTAAAGTTGTGCCATGTTGTACTCGTCAATTATAATAAGAGTATAATATACATTTATAGTTGAATCAAGTATAATCAAGCCGAAGCCAGTTTAAGTTCATAATCCGTATTTCAGTATTCGTAAAACAATTAATGAAAATTTACATTATTAATATTGACTGATTTGCCATTATTTGTAGCATCTATAAGGGAACCCCTAATCTCGACTGATTGCATAGCGAATTGCCAACGTTGTATACTAGACGTTAGATTACAGTTTACTTTTAAATTAAATATAAAGCAGACAATAATATGACGGTTGATTTGTGTTTGCTTGGAAGAAAGTCGTGCATGATTCTTTAAAAAACGAAAAGCCGTGTCAAAATATAGAAATTGATTAAAGGGACATTACCCAAGAAGCAAACACAAATTGTTGATATTTGTATGGGAAACAACTCGTTTGGCCTTAAACAAAAGACAAGGTTTTTTTACGGAACAGCATACAACTGTTAAATTCAATCAAACATTTATTACACTACAGAGATCTTTTCGTCCGTAACAACTACAGTAAAAATAATGGTTCAACTCCATTTCAGTGTGTGCCTCATTTCAATGTTAATTGACAAGGTTTGTCAGTATTCCTATTGAAGGTCGGCGGTGTTCTTCGCTTTCTCCGGTTTCCTCACCTAACAAGTTTACGCCACGATATAGATAAAGGATCGATGAAAATGGTAATGTTGAAATCAAAGATGTGCAGCTAAATGTAAACATCTGAAACGATGTTCATTCTCTTACTTGTGCGCCTATATCGATACAATGTCTTGTCTGCTCAATTAATGGCTGTTTTCAATGCATTTAGTTTGAATTCAACCGTTAAATTCAATCAAACATTTATTACACTACAGAGATCTTTTCGTCCGTAACAACTACAGTAAAAATAATGGTTCAACTCCATTTCAGTGTGTGCCTCATTTCAATGTTAATTGACAAGGTTTGTCAGTATTCCTATTGAAGGTCGGCGGTGTTCTTCGCTTTCTCCGGTTTCCTCACCCAACAAGTTTACGCCACGATATAGATAAAGGATCGATGAAAATGGTAATGTTGAAATCAAAGATGTGCGACTAAATGTAAACATCTGAAACGATGTTCATTCTCTTACTTGTGCGCCTATATCGATACAATGTCTTGTCTGCTCAATTAATGGCTGTTTTCCATGCATTTAGTTTGAATTCGTGTTCATTACTTTTTACCCGCTATTACACATACAATAAAAATAATAGATTGATACAAGTCGGAAAAGGATATTATGCAATGTTATTGTCCAAGACGGTTTTGCCTTTTACCCTCGCAAGCATGTTCCCCGCCATTTAGTCGATATTTGAATTTTATAAATTGCGGACCTATTCTAAATAATAATCGAAACAACGGCACAACATTTATCGATTAAATTATCAGTCCTTTAACAAACATAACTCTATATAAGATGTAAATTTAGACACCGCGTTACTATCATAATCTCCATGCACCACTTTTACAAATTGAATATAGACATAACTGGTTTGACCTACGTTTATTATAATTTGTGTAAAATGAAAAATAATGTTAGGGATTTGTATAAATCCATAGTTTCGAGACTAAATGTCCATCCCGTTTATTCTCGGGCAAATTAATTACTCTCGTCTGGTCTTTTTTTTTAAATGTTCCTTTCAAATCGTTATATATCGGAGTTGAAATAGACAGCTAGATCGAAACATGTGATTATTTAGAAATAAAGAAAGTTTTAATATATGCCAATACAGATTTAAGAAAAACAATCTTTATTTGAAACAATAGAAACTTGTCAAATGAAAATGTGCATGTATATTACGCAAAATTTATTGAACGTATTATGCTATTGCTCACACGTGTGTTATTTTACTTGTGTAATTTAGTTAAACATCACACTTTGTTGACTAAGTTATTAAAAATTATCGCAAGCGGGAAGAACAAATATTTCTAACATTGCAAGTATAAACAAAGGAATCCATCTGTCCACAATGTTTAACCACTAGGCTATCGACATCTAAAATCTATCAGTAAAAGTGCTGTAAGCCTTTGAGAGAAGGCTGGTGTGAAAGATTAAAATCCAACTTCGTCGTACATTATTTGACAGCATGTTGGAAATTACTCTTAACAATTTATTCGCATTCATATACCCTAACTTTGTTCGTTTAACATAAATGCTGTTTTAGCGTTTTCTTGTTTTTGTCCTGCAAAATAAAATAAAATAATACATGTAACTGAACTGTGTTGGAAGCAGCGCTGTTCTGTATCGCGGTTATGACAATTATAGTTTAAGGCCGTGACAGAGCCAGCGACACCGTCAACGTTTCGAACACATTATTGTTATTTGTAATTTAATGTAATTTAATAAAACACAGGTAACATGAAAATAAACAAATATTTGAAATTTGCCACATTTCGACTGCGATTGCGCCACGTTGTGTTTAATGACTGCGACTGTATACTGTGGAATCGACGATAAACATCATTAAAAATTGGCCTAAAATGTAGAAATACTGTTTTACAATAGCGCATATATTCCTATGCAAACATCATTCCGTCTTCGTTCTGTAAAGGGTAATATTCTACCTGCTGTAAGTATCTGCGTTCTAGAATGGCTGTTTGACAAAACGGGGTGACCAAACATTTTACATTGACCGTTAGTAGCTTTTATACATGGTCAATGTATAAGATGTAGCGTTCTGAATGACATTGAAACACAGAATAAAAATGATTTTGCTTGAATTCAGATGTATTAGGACAGTCGATAGGATATATTCGTTAAACAGCCAGTTGCAGGCCTAATACAAGATATATAAGGCTAGTGAATTGTGTATGGGGATTCGCGATAAACGCTCGCCCCATTAATTATTACTGTCTTTATGTGTTATTCTCTCGACCCATATCACATTTATTAACTGTGTGTATCTTGTATTTAGTCTGCAACTGCCTGTTTAACAAGACATGAACTGATCCATTTCTCAATTTGCTTAGAACACATAATTTATGATCCGTGTTTGCACGTGTTAATTTATGATTTAAAAAGTTTCATGCAAAGGTCTTATGCACTCTTAAAAAATAACCACAAAGAATTTAAATGGGAAGGTAACGGGATTTAATTACATGTAAGTAATTAAATGGCCAACCACACAAATTTTGTATCGTTTTGAAGCGCAACGACAAGTTTTGAGAGATTTTTATTCGATTTATGCCATATGCCATATAAAGTTATCTTGACTACAGAATCTCGTAGAGACTCGATTTTATTTAAGAATTTGAAAGATTTTGATTGATTGAGTAACTTAAAAGTTTTCTAACATACAAAATCAATATCTTTTATGTGATAGAAGAATGGCGCAATAAATACTGACTTGTCTTTCTTAATTTGAACTGGTCAACTCCCCCTTGAGCGTGCATTCTCTATACGTCACCCCGGGACACACTAGGCTGAAGGTCGGCAAAGACCTTATAACCGTATTAGTATTCAGATGAGTTCTGAAAACGCAGTTTTTTTCCAAATCTTTTAATTTGTTTGAACGCGTTTACAATATGTGATGATGATATATACATTAAAATATCCGAGGGAGTAATAAAATATACGCTCGTCATACTCGAATGTTTACACGTATTACAGAAACTTTCGCGTGACAGTTTATGTTCTACAATTTTGCCTTTTACCATTTTTGTAACTTAAGATAAATACCAGATGCCTATTTATATTTAGAAAAAAATATATCAGTTGTTCTCACTAAGATGACGTGTTCCTTGTGGTAGAACAAATATTGAAAACATAAAACAAGAACAAAAACAAAATACGTATTTTTTATTAAAAGAAAATGTGAAAAAAACACCAAACCAAATACAAAACGAAATGGAAAATGAGTATTTATGTTTAAATTAAAACTGGAATACAACCATTCCAGGAAAATATGTCATTTTCAGATATTTATTACCGTGTGAAGTTCCTGTTTTGTTCTCTTGCAAATGTATTTACAAGCAATTAACGCAAGGAAGTATCGAATACAGGTCATTTAGAACGTCTCCGGATAGTACGTGCAATAAGGAAATATTAAAGGTTGAAATAACTACCATTGCATTGTTTATTGTGTTTATTGTGGCACTTTGCTCTATTGTTAGCCAAACAATGATACATGTATAAACAATTAGTTTCGGTTTCGTGTGTATCAACATGAAACAAACGATAAATTGGAACAAGGAAATTGCCTAAGTATGCGGAAGAATATAATTATTTGAAAATAACACGGCATGGTACTGACGTATTTGATTTGCTTGTTGCACTACATGTATGTACATGGAGCGATAAGTTTCAAATCCTTGTTGTGCTGAAATGGAAATTCTCGGCATTTTCAGTAAGGGTTGTCAGGTCATGCTAAATGCGGTAATTCTCTCTACGGACCACAGTGTGTGAAGAGTTTGAAGGATTTTACAATATATGTAAAACAAACATATTCAACGCCAAACAAAAGCAAAAACACAAAAACAAAAAGAAGGTTACCCGAATCCAAGCAAAACAATAGATGCGCTCGGGTGTTTCTGCTCAAATTAGACACCGGTCGAGTTACTCATTCTCATCTGTATGCAAAAGTCAAATTCAGGAATAGGAAACACTACCCATGACTCGGCGACAATGTTCGATCGTATTTGAGACACTGATTTCCCATAACGTCAATTAAGTAATGGTGATGACTAGACAATTTCTGGAGATATAACATCAACCTGGGTACAACAAACCCTTGTTTTAGTAGTCTAGAAATTAACAGCTGTGGGCTATCAACAGTCTGTTTCTAGAAGTAGATGTATTTAGAGGCTGACATAAGTGTATTGATGGTTTCTCGAATTTCATGGTTGTAACTGTAAATTAAAGCAAATACAGGCTGAAATTAGCGTTCGTCAGCGACAAAACATCATCAGTACAGTATAGCGGAATGTAAAATTAAAAGTTTGGACCAGTTCTTCAGCAGGCCCTTTAAAACTTATCTTCATAAGGGTACCAAAATCTGGTCGGTGAAGAGAGTATCGGTATTTATCATGATTAAACGCTGTCAGAAGGACTTTAAGAAGTTGGTGGGGGAGTCGACGGAGTTTAATAAATTGATAATTTCCTAAAACCCGCGTTTAATCCTTGTAATTCTAACAGATAGTTAGAATTTTAAAGCTGCAAAAAAGTTACAGAAACATAAGTTAGACCTCAAAATGTACTACGAACGGAAAACGTGGTACATTGTATTTACAAGACATAGTACCAAAGAAATTTCGGCTTTTTAGATATTAATAACCCATTGTTTTCATATTATATTTTATTCGAAATCGCAATAAATTTAATAAAAAATCATTTTGAAAGATAAATCATTGTTCCCTATCTTTTCGATATGCTAGGAGGACGCCATCTTGTTCATATTCGATACCGAAAGCAGTCCGCTCAGAGGAAATATCCATTTATAAATTATCTTGGCTGACGTTACGGTTCAAAGCGCTTGACCCACATAGCTGCACAACAAATTCCAACGTAACGAATAAGGTATCCCCTCTCTTTAGGTGGTTGTTATACGCATAATTCAATTGCGTAGCATGGTATGCCCGAAGAGCTCTATGATCCTTTAAAAATAAAGATGCAGAATAAGAAGGCTCAATGCTGGAAGTTTAGTATTTAAGTACTTTAATTAAAAATCAAAACCTTTTACTATCAATGTGTTTTGTTGTAATTTTATGTTAATACAACTATGCATTATTTTTCTAAGTGGTGTTGAAATCAATTGGTTTTAATGCATACAGATGTATATACATGGATGCAACAACTGAATGCAATTGTTCATTGTACAATAAAGACTTTATAAAAAAAAATTATAGGTTTATATTGTTTAACATATAATGAACAATTTTTCAGCAATATCGTATCGAAAGCAAGATTTTATGTGTTGTACACGCCTATTTACGTCGCTATAACCAAACACGCCGTTTTTTACACTGACCGCAAAAACAAACTGGAGTACCCAATCCCCGAGACCGCACCCTTGCATACCTGAGCTGCGCAGCGCGTAACTAACTGGTGACAAGGGGAGTCCCGCTCATGTGTGGTTTGCATTACGAAAGCCTGACTGCGGAGCGAAGTGGGTAATAAAAAGATTTGTCTATAAAAACAATTAGGGTCATTGTAGCCATTACAAAAGGCTAAATTCTCCACCCTTATCAATTACTCCATACTTTCAGTGGCAAAACATTGTTTCAGAGGTCCTACCCCTTTCCCCGTTAATGTATTGTTTGTTAACTTGTTCACGTTCTGAATATATCTTGGTGTAGTTTAACATCAATTGTGCGATACAATTTGGGCTTCTACGTAACAAATAACTTTGTTATAATGCCAAATATCAGGTTAGTGATCTAGAACGTATTTTCCTTAATTTTGATTTCTAAAAAGAGTAGGCTCATTACCATTGCAGCCGTCATCCTCACAAGTCAAGGTTTCTGTGTCCACATATGTTCACGAAACCCTGACAAACGTAGCTCGGAAATTCCCGGGCTAGAAGTCACTATTTTGATTGGCTACATCATACCTGAATGTAGCCAATCGCAAGCTCGCTTTCATTCATGACTTGGTTAGAGGATATCCCGATGACGATTGTAAATAAACCAAACGGATGTGTTGCATTGACTATGTGAAAATCAGTGCATTTTATAGTTTGTTATTCCTGCGTTATTTATTAGTTGCGTTACGTTTTCCTCCAACTCAAGAATGAGTAAGAATGACTACTACCAAACACTTGCTTCTTACAAGCAATTTCATTAGTTGATATTTTGAAGGTTTGACGTCATATGAAAATCTTCTAAGTTTGTCTGCATTTCGTATACACAGAAACCCTGACTTGTGAGGATTTGTAGCCGTTAAAAAAGGCTAAATTCCCTACCCCTACCAAATACTCCATACGTTTTCTGTGGCAGTCAGTTTTGTTGCCTATGTTACAACCTACCGTTTTCCGTTGATTTATAGTATGTTTACTTGTTATCTTCCTGAATATAGCTAAAATACTGCTTGCTGGAAGTAAAGAAAACATCAAATCAATCAATCAACCAATCCACTTTTCTAAAGTTGAATACACTTCTTCATTAAACATGTTCCATTTACAGAAATTATCAGGCATCCTCGATAGATTTGCCAATTCCAATGATTATTGTAATGGAATTAATGTTGAAACAAAAACAATATTCCTAAGATTGCATAAAAATCCATTCCATAAAAACAGACATTGCCTGAACAACGATGAGCACTAATTATGTGGAAGAAGTATAACAAGGTTGTTTGAATCAGGTTAGGTTATGTTAGGAAATGGTACTATGTGGCGTGATCTATACACACAAAAACGCACTGAGTTTGTAATGCATACATTTCTTAGTGATTGACTAGCTCGTGATGATTTTGGCAAAACATAAGCATTTAATGACACAAATATAGATGGTGTTGATAACGTTAGCTAAAGTATCGTCCAATTTGAATTCATAAACAAGCATATATACAGATTCAAAATATTTCATTTGTTCTAACATTAGAGTAGACAATTCCGCCAATTTGTTATATTTTCAATGTACATTAAGTCATCGTCATCGTTTTCCTTATCACATGATGAGATGTCGTCCGAATCTAAGGAAGACGTATCTACTTTCGCAGCAAAGTCGATGTCTACATAAGGTATTCTGTTGTCATTTCAATGAACGTAAAATGTAAGGTAAGAAGAAGCAGGTTAAAAGACTACTTGGACGTAATTCAGTGTCTAAAAATATAATAATTAAATATAATAAAATTAAATGCGACATTTTTACTTATTTGTAAATGGAGGCAAAGGTTCTCAAATATGTCAGTTTTACGAAGATTGATGTATGTATTGAACTGTTATTTATCCGAATTTAAAAAGGAAAATTGTCAATCCTTGCCAAATAAGGTTCGAGTCAAGCACACCCTACCTGCAGTAAAGCTTGGTCCAAGGTCCCTGTTACGGCACATATTGTCACCGACGACAATATGTGCAGGGCGACACAATGATTGATTGTTGTTTTACGTCCAGCAAGCAATATTTCAGCTATATGCAGGCGACAATATTGCATATTTACTACAGTATATATTGTCGTCTGCATATGTTGTAACCGGCAAATATATATGCAGCTTTTAACAGCACAAATTGTCGCCGTATATCTTAGCTGAGAACTTGCTGACCAAATGAAAATGAAAAGTATGAGGTTGGACAACATGATATAATAAGAGTGGGGATCGTGATTAAAATGTTACGAATGTTTGTCATAAGAACTAATTTGGATTTGATTATGATGGGCACTTTGAAAATGAAAAACATATCCAAAAAAAATTCATAAAAAACCAAAAATAATGCATTGTAATAAATATTGGTATATAAGTAGAATAGGACAAGCTGACCTTATGACGCACATATTTACTTTATGTGACGGTCATTTTGAATCCAAGCAGCAAACAATAAAAATTATCCCATTTGTACGAAAATAAATTCAAAAAAATTGTATGGATTTAATGAAAATTGTTATATAAATGGAATAGGAAATGCCGAACATTATGACCACATTTTGACGTTCTATTGTGGTCATTTTGCATCACCAAAATCGAAATATGCCCGAAAATTGGTTTCTTGTTAGATTAATATGTCGTGAATGATGTTTATTATAAAGATCAAAATTAAAAAAAAGCTTTGGACGGCAGAGGATTCTCAGAATACACCAGCATATACAGTATACAGCAATCAAATAATCAGGCACTTAAAAGCATGTATTTCCTTTCCAGATTTCTTGGATACAGGGTGTCTGCTGACAGAAGCTACTTAATCAGGGTTCAAGGTTTCTTACCTTTCCAAAGCACCTGGACATTTAACCGGTTTTCAGTGGGGTTCACGTCAACAAGTTTTGGTGTTTGTTTATTTCCCCTTTTTTGTTGAACCATGGTTTTGTTTGTCCCTGAATTATTATCAACTCATTTATCTTACAGAGTCAAAATCTGTCGGCAATTTCGGTTGACATATATTTTAGAAAAGTTTTATTCATAATAACAAATACCTCCGAAGTTAGAGGTTAGATTAGATCCGCTTCCATTGTTTGCTATAACCCAAATTTAGTTTATTAGAAATTTCACGAAATACCGATTGCAAATCTCGTATTGTATCGGTTAGATAACGTTATTAATGCCGACCGAAAAATTAAGTCTTACTTTGTGCCGTCAAAAAATATATTCAAAGGCATACATTGTCGCCGACAAACGAAAATAAGATGACCCTAACTTACGTCGACGACAATTTATTCAACCGGCGACAATTTATGGTAACACATATTCGCACCTATTGTCGCCGGCGACAATCTGTTCCGTAACATCCCCCCATAATAAGATAGAATGTCGGATCTTTAACTTTAATCACAGATCTTTACAATAAACTAAAACTTAAACATATAACTGGTCGTCTAAAGTAACATAAATATATAGCAGTGTTTTCGTAATATCAAAAATTTTAAAAATAGGAGTCTTGTGCTATCTTGTCGAATTATTTGTCTTCCATTTTCTCTTTTACCTAAAAAGGTAATACAATATGTCAGTGTATTTGTAAAGCATCTCAATAATATGCTAAAATACCGGTATTACGAACTGATTGTTTAACGTCAAGAAAGCAATAATTCATCTATTCGGGTCGTGAAAAATATATAAATACTGATTATATGACAAACTGATGAAATATATTTAAAATTATCCTGTACAAACTAGATTAATGATACAAGTAATAAAATTAAGTCATCCTTTTTACGCAAGCCTTTTTTTCAGATTTAGACTTTAAACTCAAATAGAACGCGATGACTTCCAAATTTTGCGTTTATCAGTAGCATCGATGTGGTATATCGATATTTTGATTTTCTAGCCCGGTCAATGCTATTTACTAACAAGTTTAGCTTTTCTAAAAAGCCAACCGTCTCTTAGCTGCATTACAAATTTTATGGGTTTCATTAAGGTATGTGTTTTTTTGCACGGGGGGGGGGGGGAACTTTTAGGTACAGGTCTGCGGACGGAGATTTGAAAACCCACCCTATTCATATATTTCCGGACGTTACAAAACGGGACCTAATCATACATTGAATTATCAAATCAGACGTATTCATATATTTTATTACTTCACATCGTATTTGGCAAAATAGTCCATTCACTACCAAAATGATCAAGTAAAATAGTCCATTCACTACCAAAATGATCAAGTGATGTTAATGGAACACTTTGTTTGTAAAATCACTGTGCTTTACACAGGCCTAGCATGCTTAAGATGAGAATTGAGGCATGGATATATTTAGATAATTTACAACTACCCAATGATATATTTTTCAATAAAAAAGCTACCTATTCATATATTTTGGAGAGGTAAAAAATTGACACATTCGGGCCGCACATCCGTATTACCCAATATATATCAAGTTACCCCCACCGTGGTTTTTTGTAATTTATATGTAGCATAAGTAACAATGCACCTTATAAGGACGTTGATTACGCTAAACTATTAACCAATGATGCTTCAGAGATTTAAATACCTGTCGTCACTTTATACGTGCTTTTTGAAAAATAATTAAACAAAAATTAACTCCCCGAACTAATGTTCAAAATGAGCGGTATAAATATGTTTTGTTCTATTTACATTAATATCTGAACGAAAATAAAAGATATCATAATGAGAAAATATCCTTTTTTCCCACAAACGGCTTTAGAAAATAGGGAGATTTTGCTACAATGTTTACCTTGTAATTGTTCACTGACCAATGATTGAAATAGAAGTCAATAGTTGGAACGTAACAATACTACACAAAAATACTGATTACAATCCCGATTCAACCAAAGAATATATCGAAATTTCTGTACACATACTGGTGCGATCCTGACGTAAACCAATGAAATGACGAACATATTTATAGATTTAGTGAACCGCTAAAACAAAGTAACAGAGAGTCATTTACTCAGAAGTCTGATTGTAATTTGTTTATGTATACCGTCTTCCATGGGAGACGGTAATTAAGTGAAAAATAGTTTGATGTTACTGGGTTATTGGTTTTTGAGGTAGTATATTGTCAAGATGTAATTTTAACTAAATTTTATAATTATATAAAAAGATAAAACATCATAAATCTTGAAAAAACAACGAGTAACATCTATAATTAATCAATGATGAATAAGATCTTGACGTAAGTAATCAGAAAACTAGGAAACTCAAAGCCTTTTCTGTATTCTTATTCCGACAGCTTTATTTACTAAATTACTACTAATTTTCATAAAAATAAATAGAGGTTGAAACTTACTTGAAACACGGTACATTACCACATTTCCATCTAATATATCGCTCTGCTGGCCTATTGATGAGAACCTATCAGAGTTGGTTAACAAAATCAGCTTCACCTGCAGACCTATAATTATCATTGTTTATTGCATAGCCTACAAACAAAAAACTTTGTATTTGTCGAAATTAAAATCACGAGCAACAATCATTAATGTGCTTGACGAGTTGATACAGTAGATGCATTTCATTAATATCTTACGAATAAGGTTCTGGAATTTGGTCCAAGTCATTCGTAAATATAAAGAATTTATTTGAAAACATACTTAATTAATAGAATATGACATTGATTATAAGGATTGCACAGATATCTGCAGTCATAGAAAAATACCAAATACCTTGGGTCTCTTGGTCAGGAAGTGTATCAAACCTAAAATAAAAATTCAGTTAAAGTTAACAATGAAATAAAATTGAGACATTATAAGTAGAAATTAGTTTTATTTACGAGTAAATTCAATAACAAAACATTCCATAATTAAAATGTTATGGTGGTTCAATATCACAAGTTGTATGTTCTAAGCGACTTTCAGACCTGTCGGACAACTACTTCCTGTTTGCGACTGGGCCGATATGAAAATGTGTGAACATGAGGATGAAATGTTCCGTCAAGCTTTTCTCAGAAACCGTAGATGAGAACAATTTGAAATTTGGCAGGGTGGTTCAGTATCACAAGTTGTACGTTCTAATCGACTGTCAGACCTGTCGGACAACTACTTCCAGTTTGGGACTTCATTTAGCGGGGGCATTTGGACAATCTAATATTAAATAAAATAACAAATAAATCTAAAAAAAATTTCAAAATTATTAACAGTATTAATTTGGAAAAATAGGTAAAATGTAGTTTCGCCAGGTATACAGTTAACCTGTCAGAACCTCACCTTCACAGAATGGATGCCCAAAGACGGTCAACAGTTTGAAAGCCAAAGCGACTCAGTCGGGACTATAAAACAAAAAAGCCCGACCGAGTAAGCTGATTTTTGGTTGTTGATTCTTTGTGGAAAAGTCCATTCTAGTAATATATATTATTCTCGTTTATAGTGGCCGTATCTCTGGTAGCCAAGCTAGACCCCACCATAAGCATACACACCAAAAAAGGAAAACGTAATCCACACAAACAGCATATGACGTACAACATCCCTTTACACATTCGAACATCCAAAAGTTCCAATTCACGTCATAACAATTAGTGGTCCGAAATTTACATCACAACAATATTCTAAATCTGCAGTAAACTCGCCCATTACTATTTGTTCTGAACACGAAAAAAACATAGAGATATGGGGAAAAAAATCCCCATAAGCGGTGATGTTTTTATAACGGTCAACACAGCAAAAAGATAAATCAGATAAATAAACCATTTAGACTTGTAATGTTAGAAGATGATATATTCCCGAAATGAAGTCCAAACTATTTTTTCACAAGGTTTTTATGTTACTTTTACCGTTTAAGGCCATTTAGAATTTCCGTTCGGCATTTCACCAGCAAACACTAGTAAACGATTTTATAAGAAACATATCTGGCTGGTAAGTTTTAATTCATTTAGACAATCCAAAACAAAACATAATGGCCATGTTTGTTTTCGTATCATAACTAATGTAAAAACTTTGAGAGGACCAGTACAAATTTGAAGAAAAAAACGGATTAAGTATTTCTTTGAAAACTGCAAACTAAACTTAAAGTAAAAAACGATGACTTGGGAACTCAAAGCCTTTTCTGTATTCTTATTCCGAGAGCTTTATTTACAAAAGTACTACTAATTTTCACAAAAATAAATAGAGGTTTAAAGAAACTTACTTGAAACACGGTACATTACCACATTTCCATCTAATATTTCGCTCTGCTGGTCTTTTGAAGAGAACCTATCAGAGTTGGGGTTAACAAAATTAGCTTCACCTGCAGACCTATAATTGTCATTGTTTATTGCATAGCCTACAAACAAAAAACTTTGTAGTTGTCGAAATTAAAATCACGAGCACCAATCATTAATGTGCTTGAAGAGTTGATACAGTAGATGCATTTCATTAATATGTTTCGAATAAGGTTCTGGAATTTGGTCCAAGTCATTCGTAAATATAAAGAATTTATTCGAAAACATACTTAATTAATAGAATATGACATTGATTATAAGGATTGCACAGATATCTGCAGTCATAGAAAAATACCAAATACCTTGGGTCTCTTGGTCAGGAAGTGTATCAAACCTAAAATAAAAATTCAGTTAAAGTTAACAATGAAATAAAATTGAGACATTATAAGTAGAAATTAGTTTTATTTACGAGTAAATTCAATAACAAAACATTCCACAATTAAAATGTTATGGTGGTTCAATATCACAAATTGCATGTCCTAAGCGACTTTCAGACCTGTCGGACAACTACTTCCTGTTTGCGACTGGGCCGATATGAAAATGTGTGAACATGAGGATGAAATGTTCCGTCAAGCTTTTCTCAGAAACCGTAGATGAGAACAATTTGAAATTTGGCAGGGTGGTTCAGTATCACAAGTTGTACGTTTTAATCGACTTTCAGACCTGTCGGACAACTACTTCCAGTTTGGGACTTCATTTAGCGGGGGCATTTGAACATTCTAATATTAAATAAAATAACAAATAAATCTCAAAAGAAATTCAAAATTAATAACAAAAATAATTTGGCAAATAGGTAAAATGTAGTTTCGCCAGGTATACAGTTAACCTGTCAGAACCTCACCTTCACAGAATGGATGCCCAAAGACGGTCAACAGTTTGAAAGCCAGAGCGACTCAGTCGGGACTATAAAACAAAAAAGCCCGACCGAGTAAGCTGATTTTCGGCTGTTGATTCTTTGTGGAAAAATCCATTCTAGTGATATATATTATTTTCGTTTATAGTGGCCGTACCTCTCGTAGCCAAGCTAGACCCCACCATAAGCATACACACCAATAAGGAACCCGTAATCCACACAAGCAGCATATGACGTACAACATCCCTTTACACATTCGAACATCCAAAAGTTCCAATTCACGTCATAACAATTAGTGGTTTGAAATTTACAACACAACAATATTCTAAATCTGCAGTACACTCGCCCATTACTATTTGCTCTGGACACGAAAAAAAAACATATAGTTAGAGTTATGGGGAAAAAAATCACCATTAGCGGTGATGTTTTTATAGCGGTCAACACAGCAAAAAGATAAATCAGATAAATAAACCATTTAGACTTGTAATGTTAGAAGATGATATATTCCCGAAATGAAGTCCAAACTATTTTTTCACAAGGTTTTATGTTACTTTTACCGTTTAAGGCCATTTAGAATTTCCGTTCGGCATTTCACCAGCAAACACTAGTAAACGATTTTATAAGAAACATATCTGGCTGGTAAGTTTTAATTCATTTAGGCAATCCGAAACAATAAATAATGGCCATGTTTGTTTACGTATCATAACTAATGTAAAAACTTTAATAGGACCATGCATTTCATATTTCTGTGTACTCTGATCAGTCATTGTCCAGAAGAAGAGAGAAACTGGCGAGCTTAGGCGAGCTGAACAGTACAAATTTAAGAAAAAAACGGAATAAGTATTTCTTTGAAAACTGCAAACTAAACTTAAAGTGAAAAACGATGACTTGGGAACTCAAAGCCTTTTCTGTATTCTGATTCCGACAGCTTTATTTACAAAATTACTACTAATTTTCACAAAAATAAATAGAGGTTTAAAGAAACTTACTTGAAACACGGTACATTACCACATTTCCATCTAATATTTCGCTCTGCTGGTCTTTTGATGAGAACCTATCAGAGTTGGGGTTAACAAAATCAGCTTCACCTGCAGACCTATAATTGTCATTGTTTATTGCATAGCCTACAAACAAAAAACTTTGTAGTTGTCGAAATTAAAGTCACGAGCACCAATCATTAATGTGCTTGAAGAGTTGATACAGTAGATACATTTCATTAATATCTTACAAATAAGGTTCTGGAATTTGGTCCAAGTCATTCGTAAATATAAAGAATTTTTTTGAAAACATACTTAATTAATAGAATATGACATTGATTATAAGGATTGCACAGACATCCGCAGTCATAGAAAAATACCAAATACCTTGGGTCTCTTGGTCAGGAAGTGTATCAAAACTAAAATGAAAATTCAGTTAAAGTTAACAATGAAATAAAATTGAGACAATATAAGTAGAAATTAGTTTTATTTACGAGTAAATTCAATAACAAAACATTCCATAATTAAAATGTTATGGTGGTTCAATATCACAAGTTGTATGTCCTAAGCGACTTTCAGACCTGTCGGACAACTTCTTCCTGTTTGCGACTGGGCCGATATGAAAATGTGTGAACATGAGGACCCTCCCTTTTGACGGAAAAATTTGGTTGGATATATAGGAAATCATTGAAGCATGACCAAAGTGGCTCCCCTTGGCCAGTCAGTGGCCCCCCCCTTTTCGAAATTTTGGATCCGCCACTGGCTTATTTTGGCCCTTTGAACTTAGAAATGTGCTGCAAATACCCATTAATTATCTTGTCAGCACAAATCCTCTGAAACTATACAAAATTTAAAGAAACTTGGTATGTAACTAGTACACCATATATCTAGTTTTGCATATTATCAGGAATTGTTGATTCCTAAATTTATATGGTATAGTTATGGCTCTTTGAACTTAGACATTTTCAGTAATCCTCAATAATCATGGTTTTCGCTTTAACTCCCCTAAAACTCCTCAACCAAATTATATGTAGTTTCGATATAACCAAGCACTGATTGGTAGAGATTATGTCACACGCAATCTGATTGGCTAAAAGCTAAAACTATATTGAATTTCGAATTTCGAATTTCGAATCTCGATTTTGAATTTCGAATCCCGAATTTCGAATCTCGAATTTCGAATCTCGAATATATAAGAACTATTCTGATTGGTAGACGATTATGTCACACGCAATCTGATTGGTTATAACTATATTGAATTTCGAATTTCGAATTTCGATTCTCGAATTTTGAATGAGCCTTCTGGGCTTTCGTATTCAAGAGAAAATTGTGTTCAGTGGTTTGTCGAAAAATGATTTTAAATCACGTTTTAATATTAAGGAAAGTGAGAATAGTTTTCAATTGTAAAGAAAAAATGTTTGAAATAAATGATGTTTTTGATATAAAAAGTAGTCGTTGTCATACATAATATTAACAAATAAAATGGAAAAAACAGGAGGCTCAGTTGAATGTATATATGGCAAAAATATCTAAACTGTAACCGTCTATATTATGATATTTCTTCATTGTTCTAGTTATAGGTCAAAGGCTTGCTGTATTGGCCCGACAGTACCATACACAACATGGTCTTTATTTGATTCTTTTCGAAGGACATTCTGTAATTAATACAAAAAGGGATATCTTTACGAATCTTTCATTACGACATTTTCTTACACACAATTGTTGTTTCTTTTTTGCTACGCTTTATTTTCAAATGAAACAAGACAAACATTTTTTGTTATTCCTAACGCATATAAAGTTGAATTTTATATTTGTTGTGCCTCGCTCTATATAGGAATTTGTCTGTGTGTGTTTGTTCGGCTGTAACTATATTTGTCACATTGTTCAGCAATGATAAATGCTACAATACGATCTTTGTATGATGCCGCATCGTAGAAATTTGTTTCATATCTCTCTGAAGGATAGAGTGGAGGTATCATTAGGGAGCACGAGTTCACAGTAAAACTCATTTATGTGGTATTTTACGCCACTTTCTGAAATTTATCAATTATGTCTAGTTTTAATTTTTGGGGTAAACCTTATCTCCGATAACTGTTTGTTTTTATTTTTATAAAAAACAAAAACTTTTAATATCAATTGTATTATTTAAAAGTATAATGTTGATCAGAAGTTAATTGTGCTCAATGAACAAACTTTAAGCAATCACTAACTTTTTATACTCACTTATCGTTGAAGTTGTATTATGTAGTGCTGAAAAGGATTATAACATTGATATTCAGTGGCTTCCTGTAGTGATACATTTTCTATTACAATGTCACAATTTGACGTCACAAACACTTTAGTTGATAAATTTAGATTGTCGTTATAGACCTTGTTTCCTAAGTCTGAACAAAGAGCGATAATGGTTTTAGATTTGAGATCTCTCCATGATAGAACGTGGGCATTGAAGCTCGAATTGGGTTCACTCCTTTGCATATCTTATCTCCGTTGAAAACAATGCACATTTGAAAACAAATTAGTTTAAGTGTGATATAAAATATGTATATATGTAATGGAGAAAAAACCATAATGCGATAGATGAAATATTTAAAATAATAATATAATTAATTATGTATTAACTAGTTCTATGTGGATTATATTACATGACAGACTTGCATGAATTTTGTGGGGGGGGGGGGGGGGGACTTTTGTAGCTAAATTGTATTTCTAAATTAAAATTGTCATAACTCTGCTTGGGTCTGTTGATAACATGCTGGAAACAAATGTATTATTGTTAGATTGAACGATTAAACAATAATGCAGCATTATTACTGACCTTTTGATGAAAATAAACATAACACAATTCCTTGATTTCTAAGGAAGCTTTCAACCATTATTACAATATAACAGAAATATTTGTATACGCAATTTAAAAAATCAGTTTGATGGTGATTGTTTTATTGCAATATATAATACCTTGTTTGGTCATATGAATACGTTTCCTTGTAATTTAGATTACATGATCTGATCGGAGAGAGAATCAGGGCAATGCAACAAACCAATTTCCTTGTTCACTAAGAAATGAATATATGCAGGTAGTGTTGTTTTGTGTATATAGAAACTGCCTTCCAGTAATTTAACACCATTCAAACAAACATTATAAGTGCACTTTTTATATAGCCAAATCAGGCAAACGCAAAGTATAGGTAAATGGCAGCAATTGACGGATGCACTGTGCTAAGTCAGCAAGCAGGAAGTAACCGGAGTAATTTGTCAATAATATAAAGATCAGAGGCAGTATCCAAGAATGCATTGGGTTAGTTCCTAGATGCATCATATTCACCAATATAGTTGATGTAGAACTGTTCGCGGAAATGTCACGCTTCGGAAATTTCCGTCAATTTCCGGGTGTTTCTCTGTTTAAGTTTTATGCCACTTTCCTTTTAAAACAGTTTGATTCCCATTATCTTGCATATTTCCCGTTTACGTTTTATGATACACATTTTATGATAAACATACACAAATTAATACCACTTTTCTTTTTAAATCAGTTTGATTTCCATTATCTTGCATATTTTTCCCTTTTGTTTCATCGTAACCGATTTGTGATCGCTCGGCTTTTCTCGAGTGTCTACGGCTACCGCCCCGTAATCATGTGGGGTTTTCATCCCTAACCAAGCACTACTTTTTGTTTGTCAATCAGCAGCTATATCCCGATTTAGATGAATAAAGACGCAGCATTGTTTATCTGTTATCCTTGAGGCACGACTGGTTTCCGCAGTTTAGCGTTTGATTATTTATCCAGTCTAGCATGCGAGAATGAATTTGTAGCACACAGAGGTTATATAAGGTGTATAACACCTTACTTGCAGATTTAAGAACAACTTTAAATGATTACTTTCGTCTTCATTGTTGACCGCCACAGTATAATCCTAAAAAATCTTCTGGTTTTGTGGTATCCATTGTCATTAGCATTTATGTCCAGAAATACTGACATACCAACCAAACAATTTTTGCAGTAGCATGATTAAAGTGCAAGATTTATCTTTCTGTATTATCCTTTTGTCTTTATCATAACCAGCTACAAGTGATATTGCAGCAGAACTAAACATATTAAGTACCATATATGAGGTTGAATTTAAATAACGAAATTGAACTGTGGTTTTGTTTAAATGTTGACTTCCAATATTGGGGATGATTTCCAAGCACAGCTACATGTACTTAGATAGCGCGTTCCTGTTGGTGTATAGCTAAGACACATTTGTTGGTTTAAAATGAAAAATGCCAGATTGCGGACCATAGTAGGTAACATGTTTAAGATTACTATATTTCTTAGATCAAAACCATATTTGTAGATTTCAAATATCAAGACTTGTTCTAGCGGCCAAAAGACTCTTAGTTTGGTGTGTAACACTCCAAATGTTCCAAGTAAGTGACAATTTTAACAGCATTGGTTTTTTCTTTTTCCATAATTGATTATCTGTTAAATTGCTCTTATTCAGAATATATTTGGAATATTTTTATGTTCAGTAACCTATTAATTAAAAATTTAAAACGAATCATCAGAAATAACATAAATTGTTTAAAATTGTTTGACAGACTGGTATTGAAATATCTTCTAAATTTTCTTATCATGGTCCAATTGAATGACTTGATGCTGCCATATTGCGTTTTAACGTTTTCGCGTTTTACTTTTTCGCATTTTCTCGTTTTCTTGCATTTTGTCTTTAGGTCAATATTTACCAAAGCTGCATTACCAATAGAAAGAGCAAAATGAAATGAGTCGCTTTACATAAGATAATAAAATAAATTCCTCGTATATACCATATAAATACATAATAGTATTGTAAAGCAATTTCTTTCAGTAAACAGTAATCATGGACCTATTCAAGGGTAGACATCTATCTCAACTTAGTAAGAAAACACACTTATCGTGTGGTTAGTAAGTTTTATGATTTTATCAATGTCTACAGCAAATACAATATAATGCGAAATATGCTGATTAATATTATGCTTGATGCAGAGTTATTAAATTTCTTAATCCATACAATTTATAATAAGGTCTTTCCCACTACAGTGGAAAGACCTTCTTGTATTTCTTATGATTATTATTGTTGAGGTCTTTCCCACTACAGTGGAAAGACCTTCTTGTATTTCTTATGGTTATTAAGGTCTTTCCCACTACAGTAGAAATACCTTCTTGTATTTCTTATGATTATTATTAAGTTCTTTCCCACTACAGTGGAAAGACCTTCTTGTATTTCTGATGATTATTATTAAGCTCTTTCCAACAACAGTAGAAAGACTTTCTTGTATTTATTATGATTATTAAGGTCTTTCCCACTGCAGTAGGAAGAACTTCTTACCTTTCTTATTAAGGTCTTTCCCTTTTCCAAGGGGAAGACCTTACTGTATTTCTTATGATTATTATTTTTTTTCTCCCTCAGATGTCAAAAAAGTGTCTTGACACATCGCTTCGAAACTTGGCATACTTAAACCGACACTACCTGGGCTCGACCTGAGTCACACTGCGAAACCGATCTAATTTTAGATCCCCAAACAACACTGTTTACCATTGTTTTCAATTAAACGCATAAACCGTAACTAATATCAAAATTCTAAGGTGTGGAAATTGTCACCTGACTCCTGACAATGATTAATCACGAAAAACAATTGTTCGATCAACTTCCTTGTTACTCGCTTCGAGAAGTTTGTCGAAAACTTCAAAGTTGTTTGATTTCCACAAAACTTGGTTTCACGTAGATATGAGGGTCCTAATTACATATCAGGGATCAAAATTTTTTTATCAGTCCACCATTTTCAAAATGGCCGCCATTGAAATTTTGTTTTCAATATAACTCAAAACCATAAAAAATTGAAGCAGAAAATATATCAGAAAAATGTTCCTCTCATGAGATCTACATTTGATATAAGGGTCAAAAACTGTGCGACAAACCGTTTTCGAATTTTGGCCCTTAACATGTTTCGGCTAATCAGTTTTTGGCTAATAACCGTTAGAGATAATATAGTAAACATATGGGTTTTTAAGACGCCATAACAAGCCCATCGATTTAAGACCAAAGTCGAATGGTTATGGGCAGCCATTTTCAAAATGGCCTACCCTGTAAACAGTTTTTATAGAATAACACGTAAACTGTACTAAATTGAAGCAGACAATACAAGGGGAAAATGTTCGTGAATGAAACATATGGTTCATTTGAAAGAGATTTAAAGACCTACAATTTGATTGCAAGAAGTACATGATTCGGTTGAGTGGTTTCAAAATGGCGCTAAAACATATCGTAAACTGCTTTATTTGTCAATAACTTTTAAACCATTACAGATTATATAGTAAACATATAAATTTTGTGTGACCGATATTTCAAGCCCTTCGATTTAAGACCAAAGTCGAATGGTTTTGAGAAGCCATTTTCAAAATGGCCGACATCGTAAACAGCTTTTTTTATAAAATAACACTTTAACCGTACAAAATTGAAGCGGACGATGCATGGGAAACTGAATCAGGATCACTAACTGAATTCAGATATCATATTTTATGAAAGAAGTGACATTTGTCCATAGCAACCTACTGAAAGTCCTCAGCAACCATACATTTTCTGACTTGAGACCACTTGTTTTGTACACCAAAACCATAGCAACTGACCGTAAAGCCAATAGCAACCATGTATCTAGACATAACACTTACAAAATGCATGGAAATACCTCATATTCGTTCTCTTAAAACAAATGCGTTTTAATGATTATTATTTTTCTTCTTCCGCGGAGGTTTGCCAAGAAGTGTCTCAACATATCATTTCGACACTTGATACCTTTAACCGGTCATATCCTGAGATGACATGGCTCATGCTTTTAGACCGATCTATTTTTAGTAACAGAGTAATCTGCCCCAACACGAAAACCCTTGTTACATGTGGCAGATAAACTGTAACCGATTCTTAAATCTGAAGTGTACAAAATGTCGGTGACCGTATGGCGATGATTTAACATGCACATTTTTTTCCAATCGACTTCCTGTTTACGTGTTTTTGACCCGAAAAATGTCGCAACGCGTCAAAATTTTTTTCTCAAAATTAAACGGTAAGTCCTAGAGACTTTAGATCACCACCATTGATCCAAAGTGACATATATTACATTTCAAGGTCAAAGGTCTAAAGTCAAAGGTAACATAGTGTCTTGTTAGCACTATATCTCACAAACCATAAAAGATAGAAGCAGACAATAAATGGAAAAAATACTCCTCAAATTGAGACAGTCATTTGGTACATTGAATCAAAGCTGTGCGATGAACCATTTTCGAGTTACTGTCCATGACGCGTTTCGGTTAATAAGTTTTTTTAAACTTAAAAACTGTTAGAGATAATATAGTAAACAGATAATTTTTAAGTGATCAGTAGGAAAAGCGCTTCAATTTGAGCCAAAGGTCAAACGTCATAGGTCAAGGTCATACCATAGCAACAAGGTGACCGTTATAAAACGTCCTTAGCAACCATATATTTTTAGAATCAGAATGATGTACTTTACTTGTCATTTTATGCCCGGAAGTGGCCTTTTGTCCCTAGTAACGGAAGGAAAGTCCTTAACAACCATATTTTTTGGCTCGGGACCACTTTCTTTAGTCAAATAACTCAATTTTATGACTGGAAGGGACAATTTTTGCTTAGCAAGACACAAAATCCCTAGCATCACGTATATTTTCTGACTTTAGAGGAACAGTGGTAAAGACCTTCTCATTTGTTCACAGAACAAATGGCGGTTTAATTTCATTTTTATTTCTAATCACATCTAATTGCTTATCTGTTTAAACCGAAAGATAACAATTAGCGAATAGGTATACCGTTGAGTCAACCGGTTGTTTGTTTAATAGTGTTTAACGCCATTTTCAAGTATCTTTCGATCTCTATCATAATCTAGTTTTATTAACTACCTTAACAAGTAGGCCTTCAAGGCCAATGAAGCTGGTTAAGAAAACTTTGTGATAACGTCTAATTTGCTTATAAAGCTTGTGGAAAAATGCGTTACTAATTAAAATGGAGACTACGTTACCGTACTCAAACACTTTTGTGACGCAATATCTTTTAATTAAACTTTCCCAAAACAGACAAAAATACTGCAACAAAAATATCTAGTAATAAAGTTTATTTGTTATTATTATTCGTTGGTATTGTATTTTTTTTACTTCTTGTTTTACTTCAGTAAAGCCACGAATTTTACGATCTAAGGCTTATGGAATATATTCTTAAAAACCTTTACATATACATAAGAAGCAACAGATCCTTGTCTAACTATTTCTCTCGTGAAGTAAAATGCCGTTACATGATTCAGGAAATATAAAACACATATAGGGAATATGAACCCGTATCACATGTAATGATCACATATAACATATAATATATAATATATCTGACCTGTCAAGACTGAGGTTGCGGTTTTGAGTCTCGATGTGGGCAGGATAAACTCAACTCAAACATTAATTGCCAAGGACTCCCAGTTTTCCTATCGAAGGTCAGTGGTTTTCTGCGGGTACTCCGGCTTCCTAATAAAAACTAGACGCCATAATGTAGCGGGAAAATGGCTAAAAGTGGCGTTAAAACAACATTTAAAAAAATCATATTTGACGTGTATTATGAGCTTGGAAATTGTTATTGATACCATGAATACCTTAATTAGCCCGATACAGCGTCGAGGTTTAGTACACTCATTCGAGACCCTATACCGCTTCCAGAGGACTTAATACATGTCTAAAATGAAAACGCCCATTCAATGAGACTTTAGTTGAGTAAATTTAAGTACTATTTTGTCTTTGACCAATATAGCTATACTCTATCTAATGACATAATAAAAGTTCAAAATGATAAACCCTTAGTTTGAAAATGTCATTTGTTTGTGGAAAATATTGCTGTGTTATATTTATCTTACCTGCATGTACTGGACATAACTGTCATAGTACGTACATTTTTACCCCAATGCTCTCAGGAAGGTTTAACATTAGTTTTGCAACAAACAATCCAGTAAAGTTCAAATGATAAATTTACAAAATGCAAATAATTACATTTTTGTTTCATGAATATTTATAATATAGTTTACCAGTAGTGACATTTCTGTATTTGGTTCTGTATTGAGCCTGCTTTTCAGTATTAAGCCTGTTTTTTCTGTATTGCCCTGTTTTTGTGTATTAAGATTTTGTTTTGTATTGCCCTGTTTTTTGTATTAAGATTTTTTTGTTTTGGTCCTGTTTTTTGTATTTAGACTGCTTATTTTATTGGTCTTGTTCATTAGATCTATATGACATGGGCAATTGCACATCTATTTTACTCCACTGATTAATAATGTATTGTAAAAAACTTAAAATGCAGTCCATCAACTCGTCTTTTATATGTAAGATAATATTGTCACTAGACTAAAATATATAACCAACGTTTATAATTGCATAATATAAATTTGATATCGTTGCAATTTTCAATATATACAACCACATGCTAAACGATTTAGTTTATATTAAAACAATTGTCTAATGATGGCAAATTATCATGTTGTCTGTGCAGTCAGAGTAGCTAATAAAGTAAAGTCATCCAACCATAATCGACTTAACAAGGGTAAGCATCACGTTGACATATTGCGCCAATAATATTTCAAAGAACAAAAGTAATGTAAATATAACTACAGTCATTCGAACTATTTTCCCCAGCGTGTTATGCATTCAATATAAATAAAATCATCTTCGTCGTTGTCTTTTTCACTTGATGAGCTATCATTTGAAGACAATGAAGATGGATCTACTTTCGCAGCAAAGTCTATGTCTGCATAAGGTGTTCTCTTATCTTTTCCATGAATGTAATATCTCCGTTCAGAAGAAAAAGGGTGAAATACTACATCTACATAATTCAGCGTCTACAATGTTAAAACACTGTATTTTATAAAATAATGTAAGAATGATCAAGTTATTCTGTATAAATTAGGGGTGGATGCATGAGAATTGCGTCAAATACAAACCACAATGCTGTAGCGCAATCAGTTTCGTGCGTGCTTTTAAATATTGCTTGGGTTCGAACGCCACTGATGAGTCTTGATTAGACGGAACGCGCGTCTGGCGTAGTAAATTTTACTAACTTTGGTATCTTTGATGACACTTTACTAGCAATATGGATTCATAAGTACATGTACAGCAACTGGTCAAATAAAAGGTGTGTGCAATACAATTAAAACTTCCTGTTTCTACACGTAGCAAAAAACATTTTTTGTCGTGAAAGATTTACTCAGCATAAACTCAGGATAATGTAACCAATAATGACGATGTTTCTTAATTTAAGAGTTACCTAATTGTTCCAGCAGTATACAACTCCGGTCTAGCGAGTTGTGTATAACACTTAGAATACGCTACAAAAAAAAAAGATTCACGACAAACCTGTTCACTTTAATTTAAATACACGTAATTGTACCACCTACTCTAGCAGACAAAAGCATTGAGTTAGGTCTTTTTAATAAACCCAATAAATATGTAATTGACCATGTGGAATAAATTTAATAACTAGAGACTCATTCAATCCTTATTGTTGTAACCAAAGCTGACTTACGCCATTTGGTATCTTTGTTCTATCATTTGCTGTAATATCTGAAACCGAAATTGTTTCACTATTAATTAAAACTGATAAAACATGTCATCGTTATTTTTGTTCAAATGTTGGTTTTTCCTTTTTGTTTGTTTATTTGTTTGTTGGTTTTGTTGTTTCATCTTTGTTAATCTATTCTATATGTAAATCTATAAAAAATCTTCAGACATACCATTTGTGAAATTTTGTCTGTGTTGAACCGACCTTATCATCGACTTAATATTTAGAAAACTTTAACTATTTATGTTTATAAAATAGGACATACCTCAGTAAAAGGAATTATAACACTAGTTTTGAGATAAACGTAATATGCAGAACAGTAGTATTGATCGATTAAAACTTTCAATGTGCAATAAATATATCCTTATCATTTAACTTTCATTCACATTTTGATTTCTTTTTTAATATAACACAAAAATCTACTACGGTGAAATCACATCTATTACTTATGGAATATATAAACGTGTAGTTATAAAGCATTTGTTTAAACCAGTAGGATCGAATTTCTATATAAATTGCAGATAGAAGAAAAGACCAATAATAATATACCTGTAGTTTCTTTTAACAACTGGACACTCATTGTTACCGGGATTTCAAATAATACAATATATATATATATATATATATATATATATATATATATATATATACAAGGTATTCTTTTGGTAAGCATTTGCCTTAATAATTACAAATTCTAAATAAAACAACTTTTCTACGAAATAAGAAAGCACGTTGACAGTACAAATTATTTACATGGTTTTTACTGACATTTATTAGCGATATTATTTGTCAACAAATTGGAAATAACATAATATGCACCTTTTAATACTGCGATGTTTATATGGAATTAAAACAGTACATATAATGACAGTATTTCATTCTGTCCTTCAAATGTAAAAGTTTGACATATGAGTGTTTACTGAATACTGAAAAACATACTTGTAGAGTTACGATTTTCTATTTGTGGTACTTTGTTCATCGCCTTATTTCTAGCCGATATGCTGTGTCGGGAATGTATTACTGAATACATATCGGAACGTGTTCCGTGGGCTTCTTCTGGTCGTACCACATCAGCTGCGGCAGAATGATACAGGTCATTTTGAATCGACTCACCTGAAACAACGCGTGTTAATTATCGACCTATATTAAATCTAGATCATAATGATTCTATTATTATTTACTCATTAGTTTCATATTGAATGTGCAGCGAATAATAGTCCATGGCATGTTGAAATAACAAAAATATTAAACTGCGAATTGTTCAATAAAGGATTAAACATTTATTTCCGTTAGTTCATCGATGTATAAATTAGGTGGACTTACGAACAAATATGTTTGCCAGTTTCTTTGTGCATTGAAAATGCCGCATTCAATTGAAATTAATAGAAACACATATTTACAAGAATTGTTTATTTAAGCAGATCCACTCGAATTTAGGCGATTTTCCTTTATTTAGAAATGTAAACAATGAATCAGACTGTTAAAATATCTTGCATTTATTTTTGTAATTAAATAAGGGCCTCGGTGCACGTGGCTCAGTGGTTAATGTTCGTCAAATATCGATCACGTAGTCTGTCAACACTGAGGTTGCGGGTTCGAGTTTCACTGTGGCATGTTGTACTAAATTCCAATCTTAATTGACAAAGATTGCCAGGTTTGGTCGAGGGTTTTCTCAGGGTACTCGGGCTTCCTTCCCCAATAGAACTGGACGCCATGATATAGCTAAACAATTGCTGAGAGTGGCGTCAAGCTTTATTCATTAAAAAAAAATCTTATTAAATGATTCCTGAATAATAATATACAGATGCTTCAAACCAAATAACCTACAATTTATACGACACACCGCGCAAGACATTGCATGTCTTTAAGGTAATTGTAAGCGACACATGACTGCCATATTTGTTTACGTTAGCAACAAAAAAGTAGTTCGTAAACAGATCTAGGATTTACTATTTAAGCCCTTTTGGCAAATCAAAAATAACTTTCAAAAGAATAAAAGGTATGAGTTATAGAACAATTAGTTAAGTCTTTTCCGTGCCCCATTACACTTGACATTGAGACCATTTCAAGTTTATGTAGTTAGATCGACATTGGCGAAGATTCATCGGAGTCATGGTTATTAATCATATCTGTTCAGTCAAAACAAAACAAAGGTGCGTCTTCATGAAATAATTTTTTATTCGGCCTTGTTTTTTGTTTAACAGTTTTCAAGGTATATTGATAACAAGGTGCAAGGTCATGGTCATTGGTGACTTCTGTCCTTGACGTCATTTTCAAAGTCACGTCTAACGTTGAACAGAATAGGACTAAAATTCTAAATTGTTACCTTGCATCGCTTCTTCGGGAGATCTACCAAGTCTAGAAAATTAAAGATAATGTATGTATAGAATTAAACCTAGTAACATTAGTTGATTTATTATGTATATATAATGTGTCTTACATTGTGAGAAATACTGTAAAATTACCTTCTCCTGTAATTCTCTGAAGTGTTTAATATTTCAAAGAATATACTGATAAAGCATTAGGAACAATATTTATTAATATGTTTTAAGCGGGCATTACATCTTAGATATAACTTGTTGACAACTGTTATACAGATTTGTTTATTTGTTTGAATGAATGTGATTTCATCCTTTTTCACCTTTACCGTGGCTTCCTGTTTTTAATCGTCTAGAAAGTAGACGTTACAAGCCAAAACTCCCCACCTTCGACAGGAAAACTTGCAGTCCTTTTTAATTAAGGTTCGCGATGAATACATCCTTCCAAAGTCAGACTTGAACTGTATTGCTGCTAAAAGATAAAAGCCTAATAAACAGCGTATGTGTATTCTACAAAATGCCTCAGGAGGATAGCTTTAGTGATGTAGCATTAAGACAATGTGGCTACATATTATTCGACCTTCGTCAGGAAAGGTTGATGTTTGGGAAACCCAGCCAGTAAGATTCAACTTCATTGTTGACAGACTATGTGATAAGTAGAAGATGACAGTTCCTTAACCGCTCATCCTCCGGGACATCCTAGTAAGTAATTTAATCATAAACAACATATACTTATATATGCACAGTGTTATGGAATGTGGCAATATTTTAAAAAAATGTCGTGCTATAGAAATCAGTTACACTGAAAATTACAGGAATAATTTAACATATTGTTACATGCTGTTAAATATAATACACTTTTACATACTTGCATGAAACGAACAGAGTTAAATGTTGTACACAAAGTATATATTGTATTTAGTTCATAACTGATTAATAATCAAGACACAAACATTATTCTTAAAGCATTTTCATGCCCAATTCATATCAAAACAATTATTATAATACGCAGCGGGTATATTTTGCCGTTACGCCTACACTATAAAAAATTGTGAAATATATACTTACACAAAATGCTTTAAAACTAAACGTATTGGAAATTGACATCGTTATCAAGCAGTATGTGTACTTGTTATAACGTATCCGGTATAAATGTAAAGTAGATATACATGTATGTTAACGCCCAAGGTTATATTGCATGCAAATAAACTGTAGTGGTTCTGTCTCTCTATATAGTGACATGTCCCCAATTTTGTTCTTTTAATGCACACTTAAGTTAAATAGTTTGCTTCAATAGCTACATGATAGCGTCTATTTTAATTAGAACTGTTAAAAACTAGGCATGGAAAAAGTGTTTAATTGTTTATTTGAACGAGGTTGCCATATTCAATACTTTTTCTACTGTATCATACCGTCCAGTGTCATAAGTTGAGAAGACAATGCCAGAGGACAAATGACAATCTTTCTCATTAAGGTTAGAGTCGAGTACCCTGACCTTGGTAAGGCTAGAACCCTCAACCTCAGATTTTACAGGCACGTGATCGCTAGTATACGACTATCTACATTAATTCTAACAAATCGGTCACCAAAACGTGTTTGACAATATTTAAAATGACATATTCAGTATATTAAATAAGCTTGTTAAATTCTACAGCCTGTGATGTAGGAGCAGAGAACGTCATTGGGTTAAAGTTAGCCTTTCTTGACGGGGTTTGCCGGTTAATATTACCGAATTCTGTAAGAGGACCATTTTGGCTGGACATGTGTTGATAGCCATTAAAATGGTGACAATGGTGGATTTTATCGCTACCTAATTTTAATTCTGAATCCACGCTAAGATCTACATAGTATACGTCGCAGTTTTAAATTGCTTGTTTAGTGGTCTATCCTATTACCACAGTTGATCTGTACTTTTTTCCTAAAATAAAACTAAAATACGAATAGGCATGCGTCCAGCAACCAACCGCAAGTTACTAATTACTTCAATGCAGGAGACAACTATGAAAGTGTGTCATAATAAATCAGATGTTTGTAATTAGAAGACAGAAAACAGAGAAAAAAGCACAAAACATTGTCACAATGGCTATAAAAGAAAGCTTTCAATATAAAAAGTTACTCATTGCTTCTAAAATGCGTTTCCTTTCCTACAAACAAATATAACTTTAAAAAGTTAAAATGTACATTTGAGTGACACTTCTTTTATTCTAAAATGTTATTATCAAGTATTTGATGACTTATATCGGGTTTTCTGTATTTCCGTTAAAAGTAAACATGTTTAAAGCAAAATGTACACAATTTTTCAACAATCTATCAGTATAGAAAAATTACCTTCTTTAACGCAATTGTGTATTATCCTTACTGCAGCTATTGATATGAAAAACAGTGTCAGGAGTCCTAATATAACATACAAAATAGTAAGATCCGTTTTTTTCTCTGAAAAAATCAATCACACATTACAGGCAGTTACAAAAAAAACAATAAACATGTTTATACAATACGTAACTCAACGGTTTTTTGTTAGAAGCAGGCAATGTTTACTCGTCCAAAACATCTCATTGCACCTGATGGTGTTGTTGGTCTTACTTTGTCCGTTTTTTGTGTTTTTGTTTTGTTTCGTGTTGTATGTTTGTGTCAATCCTGTAATTGTCCCTTGACTTTTAGCTCTCGTTGTTCGGTCGGTTTCTTTGCTACATTTGTCATGTATCTGCAAAAACATGTTAGAGTATTAACTAGGAGTTTTGTAAACTCTAATTGATATAAATCATAATCTGTCCAATGTCAGTCTTGACTACATATTACTACGAAAACACTTTTAGCCACCTCAGTTTATTCAGCGCAATATTTTAATTTGTTGCCTATTCGGCAGATCAGGTGTAATTGGTTTAATGACTTTAACTGTCAACTTACTTTAAGTGGCATACAATACATGTCTATAAAATAAAACTGAAGTAAAATCAAACCTTTTGTTTTAGCAACAAATGTATTCGTAACATTACTTCTTCCAATGTTGTTGAACGCAAACATCCGGATTTCATATTCAGTATCAGGTTGTAGACCATAAATAATTGATAATTGCATATCTTTTTTTGCATTGCATTGCAGCGTAAAATTTGTCCATGTATCCTCAAATCTTTTGCGGTATTCTACAATAAAGCTTTGATTTTGTCCGCCATCAAACCTCGGTATCCAACCAAACGTAATATCATCCCTATTTGGAGTTATACTTTTAATGTCGGGTTCAACAGGGGTACCTTTTGAAATTAAAAATAGGATTGTTATGTTGACAATGTGAATGTAACAGAAAAATGAAGAACTTGTTGTTATTTAAGTTTTTCAACTTTATTGGAAACTTATTTCAAATGACGGCTTTACACTCAATGCACAAATGTTTCATTATAGATTTTTAAGGTATTCAAGAGAATATATTTATAAGAACCAGTCGATGTTGTTTCAGAAATATAAAACTTACTTGCGGATTTCAGAATAATTTTAAAATGATTCCTTCCTACTTCATTGTCAATCTGTACAGTATATTTCTGAAAATCCTCTGGTTTTGTGTTTACTATTGTCATTGAACATCTGTGTCCAGATATGCTGATTTCCTCACCAAACAGTGTTGTAACTGTCATTGTCAAAGTACAAAATTCATTTATCTTTAGTACCTTCATGTCTTCATCAAACCAAGTTACATTAGATATTGCAGAAGAACTTAATACATTGAGAACGATATATGAGGTAGAATTAAAATAGCCAAACTGGATTGCGGTTTCGTTTCGATTAGCTAAGATTGGTCTACCTGAAATAAAATAGAACCTATGAACAAATGCTGCAATGGCTTACAAGGGGAACCTTACAGAGGATTGAAAATCTTTAAGTTCACAACTAAGTGCGGTAAGTAAATATCAAACTATAATTGTTTGGAAAGTATAAGTGTCCTTGCTGCGGTCGCCTTCAGGTTAATGTTATAAATGATGTATTAAATAGTCTGAACAACTGTTGAACTATGAAACGTAATATTACCTATGTCCTTCGTTGCGCGAACAGAGTTGACATGACCGTTGGAATTTGCGCACACAAAATATAATAAATTAGTTTATATATGATTCCGATAAGTTCTTATAATTTAGTACTTGCAACAATTCTAATTTTTCATGTATTTACACTCTGGGTTTTACGTACTTGTATTATACCAGTAATATCATGTAAATATATCTTAAAACAATAATGAGATGCAAAAACTGTCTGAAAGATGAATTCTGAATAGCTAGAATAATGCAGTTCAAAATTTTTTTTATCTGGGCGGATGTATAAAGTCCTATTAATCGTAAAACACACTTGGGTTTCATACATATTTTCAACTATTAAACTGTTTTCGAGCTTTAAAACAATTTTTACGTTCGCCATTCAGTTGACATGTCTTCAATGCCGATTTAATTAAATTTAACACTGTACATACATAAGCATGCCAATGTTGAACATATTTTAAAAAGTGTGTAATTTACGAATGAATTCCGATAAAAAGGGGGATTACAGGTTTTTAGTTATATTCTTTGCGCTATACGGAATACCATTTATAATAATAAAGAAGACAGGTTAGCAGCAATCTTTGAACCCCCTAAATATGTTGCGATTTTAAAGACACTAGAAATAACAAGTAGCAGGTTTTGATGAGAATGTCTATGATTTAATTTCAACAAGAAATATACATCAACGAACTTCGGATAGACCGTTTTGCAAATAAGTTCCTAAATGTACTTATTGTAGATATTACCTAATTGATTGTTAACAGTATCTGCTCGTATTTTTTAATTTGCATCACACATGTTAAATTATTTCTATAATTACAATGTTCGCACATACAATTATTATAAATGGTCCAACTACAAATTTTATATTATACAGTGTATGATAAAAACCTTTAATGGTTACAGTTTACTCTTCCCGTTTGCCACCATCCACCACGGATACCGGAAACATTATTAGATACCGCACATATATAAATCCCACTGTCTAGATATCTTTGATCCTCATTTTCGTTGTATGGCAGCGAAAGTATACCATTTTCACTTCCTTGTAGGTGTCGAATGAATTGGTTTTGGAAAGTAAAATGCTGCCATCTATCAAACGTATATTCATTTGGTATTCCCGATGCCTCGCAGCGAAGGTTTCGTATCATCTCATCAAGAGGAAAAACAACATTTGCATTCTTTACATCTGGAGCATCTGTGGTAATATACATATTTTTGTTAGAAAATCTCTAGCCATAATGTAATATACACAAAAATAATTGATCATACAATTAAGTTGGAAGTGTCTTATCAGTTTACCATTGCAAAAAGTAGTTGTTTAAAAAGAATGACCATTTCTAACCTTTTGTCTTGTTTCATTTATAATAAAACAAATTCATTCACATGACATATATACACCAGAAATTTAAATTAGTGTCATTAAACTCACATTGGACAATTACTGTCATATTGTCAATGCTGTAGCCGGCTTTGTTGCTGGCATTACACGAGTACAAGCCGGCATCAGATTTCGTGGTAAATGTTATCATAAATTTGCTCGAATTACTTTCTAAACAAACTCCATTGTGTTTCCAGTCGAACTTGTCTACTCTTCCGCCTATTGTACTTTCACATATCAAAACAATTGTATCTCCTTCTTGAATGGTGGCATGAGGCGTAGCTTGTATCATCACTATTGGTTTTTCTGCGAAAAATGTATTGTTCATAACATATGCAATTAATTTCTAATGATAAGGCTACGTAACTACAACTAAAATGTCAATATCGTTTTACTTATCAAATCAGTTAGAGTATTTGTACAGATAGCTCATTTTATGCAGGAGCAAAATACTTCAAACATGTAGTACGCCGAGGAAAAACCCTTTTCAATTTGTTGTTTTAAAATTGGTCGTGTTTGTTGTCAGAATGTATTGCAGAAACATCTGTAAGACTTCAAACTATATGACCACACATGATGATTTGTACTATCGAGCGCAATATCAGATTGTCATAATGTTTTGTTTTCTTTTTGCATACTACATGGACCTCCTTTCTGATCAGATGCAATATTTAACAAATAAAACCATATTGTGGATAGTTCGGGTCTTAAAAAGTAAAAGTTGTTTGTCATTGTGAAGTACTAACAACTGACAAATTATAATCCAATTAATAAAGACTAAGCTCGAACAAACTCTGTGAAGTACTAACAACTGACAAATTATAATCCAATTAATAAAGACTAAGCTCGAACAAACTCTGATTCTTACAGTTTATGATGTTACAAAATGTACAAGTAAGCTACATTTTAAAATATTACATTGTTATGCAGCACATAATACTTACCAAGTATTCTAAAAATCACCTGTTTGGTAATACTTAAAGCTGTATTATTTGCAGTACAAGTCATTTTGATCTTTTCGTCAAACTGTTCAGGTACAAAGGTGTATTTTAATATGGATGGCCCTCCTGACGAAATTATTTCATTGTATCTTTTCCAAGTTATTGTTTCTTGTGGAATGCCACTATTGACGCGACATGTAATCGTCGTAGGTTCTCCCGTGACGCCATAAACCTCCAGCTTTTCATTCGCCTCATCTATTACCATATTGGTAGGTGGGACTAAAAGGAGATATGTGCTATTATCAGCAAATACACAACGTACCCTTTGTTTGGGTAGGAACAACATTTATTTTGATGCATTTATCAATCTACGTATTAACATTGCCCAACATTTGCGCGCCTGTACTGAATTACTGAATCAAATAATCATTTTGTGTTTAAAGATAAAAAAAATCATGCGGATCATATGACAAAAAGCTTTATAGTTTGTGTTTGTTTGTTTAAATGTTGCTTTAACGCCACACTAAGCAATTTTCAGCTATTTCATAGCATCCAGTATTTATTAGAGAGAGGCCGGACTACCCGGAGAAAAACTCGACCTTCAGTAGGAAAACTGTCAATCATTGTCAATAAAGATTGGAGTCGAGTGCACCCTGTCCGCAGTGAGACTCGAACCAATAATCACAGTGTTCACATGTGAACTACGTTGACCACTCGGCCACCGAGGCCCCAAGAATTACTTTAAGATTGATATTCTGTAGACTTACTTGGCAATCGTACATAAAATTTGTAGCTACTGTTTTTTGTTATGCATTGAAAGTCTCGATGATCTGTGTCACTAAAATTGTTTATTCCTAGCTGACATGTCGGGGAAACAAACATTTTATTTGTTATATTTGTGATTTGCTCATTCAGAATATTTCCACTCTTTTGGCAAAGTGCGACGATTTCTTTTGAGTCGATAATTTGCCATGAATCTACAGGGGTTTTGGGGCACTGAAACGTAATATTATATCCCAGTCTCACATATACTATTTCAGTAGCATGAACTGTAAGAAACAAACAAAAAGCAATGTTAAAAACGAATTTAAGGATAACTATTATTATGTTAGTACGGTTTACTAAGTATATTAACTCTAAAAGAGACGAGTTTTGTAAATTAACTATTAAAGTGCAGAATTTAACAAAAACCGTTTGCATTTTCTTCTTAAGTGACAAAAACGTGTAACTTAACACATTGTTTAGTTATTTGTGAAATTGTTATATAAGTGGTCAGTGTTACGACTGCATACCTTGTTGATTGATACTTTTTTTCATGTTTGTGTTGAGATAATTATAGGGTTCATGCGATGGGGTGAATTTGTTCTTATAATTTGCAGTCATTATTTAATAGAACAAAAACATTATCTTATCCAGCGTCTAGCATTGTTACAATTTCTAATGAACTTGGTATCTCACTTAATTTTAGCAAAAAAATTCAATATTCCCTTTTTATATATAAACTATAAAATAATCTATTATCAATAGAATAAATCTGCTGAAAAGAATATCAACACAAGAATATTTTTAACAACGTAAAATATAACTACAATACATATACTATTAACTAATATAATAATAATAATAATAATAATAATAATAATAATAATAATAATAATACTGCAAAGAAACCAAGTTCGATGGATGGAAGATGAACAATATTTATTCTCATAGAAACGTAAGTTATATTTTTTCAAAATAATTACCTTTTTGCATAATGTTGTATACCAATACTCCGTTTTAGTATAAAATATAAAATTAGTTATGTCGGATCTATAAATATTGTGAAAAAATATTTTTGGTGGAAAGAGAAATGAGACAAAAACTTAATATGTATATGTGATCCAATATACAAATAAAATATGCTTACACTGATGAAACACCGCATGATTAAATGTATTGAATGTGCTTACTTGTGATCATGCAAAAGAAAACATAAACTACTCCACGCATTTTCAGAGAACTTTATCCGTGACTGCAAGAAAACAAACATGTATACATATAAACATATCTTACTTTATTTAAATGTGAACAAACTATAATAATTAGTTCGGAGCGTTCGCTCAAATTGTAAAGCGTATCAACAATATTATAATTAAGAGGTAAAGAAAACACATACTTTACAATTATCCTTTTAATCGGAACAACTAAAGATATACGGAAAATTACAAAAACCAAGCACTAAAATGATGGGTTGGAAGAGTAAAGTAAAACATTGTGGCAAACTTGAGAGGATAAAGTAATTTTTAACCTTCTAATTTTATACCGTAACAATAGTGTGCGAAATTATTGCTTCCATAACATTGTTATTGCATGAATACCAACTATAACGAATACCAGGCAATTTACGTGTATACATATGTTTTTTTTTTAAAGAAACAGTCTATGTTTCTTTTAAATGTTGTCACATATACTGTATGATTTATTTATTAAATGTTTACCTGACGTCCAGAAAATAATAGTTTAGCTATATTCATGACGACAAGTTTACAAATAAATCAACGTGAAAGAAGCTTGGGCATCCGAACCAAACTTTGACAGCCATTGAAACACAGAGGCAACGAATAGGGCTGGAGAATGTAGTCTTATGTAGTACCGGCTACAATAGTTCTACTTTTTCCGATAGCTACAAAACGGATCTTTATCGTGCGTGAAGCGGTCATATTTCCTAACACGTTATACACTATGGTCAGCGGTCAACAAAATATATTAAAACAAACGTTTAACGTCCAGATTTTTAACAATACATATTATTCAAACGTTAAACTTGTCATTATGATATATACGTAAGTATCAATAATTTGAATATTACAAACACAAACAAAACAAAACAATTTTATACTGCATCACAAAATATCTTCTTTTTCTGTAACACAATACTTGAAATTTAGAAATTTACATCATGATGTGGTATTTCGGTTTGAAAAGATGATTTGGCATACAACTACTAACGGCGCGTATCGTGTGTAGAATAGGGACCATCAATTTACAGGCAAGCCTCCTAATGAGCACATAACGTAGACACGTTTATTATCAGTACAGACAGTGATACTAACCCGACATGGGACCTCTAAATATAGGTCATCATTTATGCAGTTATTACATTAAGTTTTAGTTTGAGTAATCCATCAGTCATTTTCAAAATTAATGTGGTGTATTCATGTACGTTTTACCTTGTTAACCTCATCTTCCTTGTTTGATAGTTATGCTTATATATATTTTGAATGATTGATTAAAAAGATATATGATGTTAACATGTTGAGGGAAATCAGCGTCAGTTTACTATGAACAAAATATTTAAAAAAATCTTCTAACATGTAGATTAATAGCAACTATATGTGCGGAAAATACAGACAAAAGCAACAAAATAAGACAAGTAAATCCATACCTTTAATACTACATTTATATAGCGGTTTGCAGGTCAAATATAGTTTTTAACAAGTGATTAAACCTCTTAACAAAAGGAAGTAATTACATCAAAATAAAAGAGTCATCCGTAATTATCTTTCAATCTAGAGCAAGGTTTATGGGCCAGGAACTAAATTGATGTACGAAGATTGACAGTGAGGAAATATACACAATCAATGCAAGTTCAAATAAATATTTTTTAGATTAAATCGATTCAATTCTTGAAAGCTTTGTGACCTTTGAGCTTATCCATAAAGCCTACAGTTTCAGAAATGAAAATTTCGTCTATTTTTGACGACGAAGTCATAAAAAAATTACGAAACCATTACATTTAAAAACACAATAGACAAATACGACAGCATAAACAACTGATTTGGAACAGCCACATAAAACAGTATGCAGTTGGATTAAAACGCGTCTTTGTCTATGAGAAATGTAATATATTCCAGTTAATGTTAAACCTACACAAAAATGTTTGACTATTAACAAAACATTAATTTTTAATAATGTATTTCATGTATGTTTCTAAGTTACTTTACAGCCATCGTTAGGAACCGTTTTAAACATTTTTGTGTGGTGGACCATTAAATTAACATTCAAATTCATGTACAACGTGTTTCAATTATCTTAAGGCATTTGATCATGTTTCTCTAGTGCCCTATGTTAACCTAAGCACTGCTATGGCGGCCATTTATAGTTGTGTATTGGCATACGAAACAAGAAACTTTGTACAAATATAGTCCAATTAATATAAATTACCAAAATGGATTGATTTGGTTAAACACTTTTATTCTATATTAAATAAATAACAGATGGGCATGAATATATCCAAAACTTTACCCACTACCAACAGGGTCCGGTGATCCGTATTATAACCTGACAAACCTGAATGATGGCTTCCCCTACCTGCCTTTTTGGGATGCGCTGGGCTGATGTATGGTCCCAATATACTGTAAACAACGATCATATTTGTGATATGTTTTGGCGTAAATGTGTTTACATTATTCTCAGATTTTCGCCAATACAAATATTACTCAACCCTTCTAATTATGATATATACACGAGTATCAATAGAGTACCAAAGAAACTTTATAGTGGAACACAAACTATTATCATTTAATGAACCACAATACTTGAAATGTACACGATGACGTTGTCTATCAGTCTGAAAAGATGATATGGCGTAAAACTAGGAATCGGCAATCTACATAAAAGCCTCGTAACGGAAACTCAATTATTATATGCTTAATTGTTTGTTATTGGAAAACGAAAACTAGTCAAAAACTATCAACAATGTGCAGTTGTGTATTAAATTATCTACCGTATTGACAATCTAGTTTTCATTATTGTATTATTTTTTTTTACATATTTCGGTTTAAACCGTTAGGTATGTCGACGGTAAGTATGTTGAATGTCATTTAAAAATGAATATTAACTTTGCATGTAACATTAATAAAATATCTATACCAAGACCTTACAGCAACCACCACTATAGTTATGATTTGAATCTGTGTTACAATTAATATACCAAACGTTGGCATTGGCTAAAAGTAATGAAGAGGTGATGACATTGTGTTTAATCATTTATCACATAGTTCATATGAATGACAGATTTTAACGTACAGAGCTCGACACCATTTAAGTCGCATCATACGGACGTGTTGTTTACTGTCCATCGTTAATCATAATGTGGCAAAGCAAGTATGCATGGCTGATTTACTGTTATGCTACCTTCAAGTATTTTCAAATATACGTTTTACCTTGTTAACCTCTTCTCTCATGTTTGATAGTTATGCTATATATTTTGAATGATGGATCTAAAACAGTGTTATATTTGTTATTAACAGGATAAGGGGATTCAGCGTTGTTTGATTATGAAAAATTAAAATGAATTATTCAACGTGAATCTTAAAACAATAACAATTAATTGTGCAGAAAATATTGACAAAAGAAGAACGCAACACATGTAAAAACCATACCTTAAATTCTGTACTGCTGTTCGCAGGTCAAGTATACTTTTTAAATGAATGATTTATATTCATTAAATGAGGAAAAATGAAGTCATTAGTCATAACCTTCCTATCTAGATCAAGGTTTATAGGTCATGACCGTAAATTATGTACAAAGAGTGCTTGTAAGGAAATACATATTCGCAGTAAATTTGTAAATACCAAATTGTATAAAAGATCGTAAATTTTATCACACAAGACCTTTTGAATATTTAGAAATGATTACACTCGTTTCTTTAATTTATTGATTTAGCAGTTCAATCACGTTATGTCGTTCTTGGGGTATGTCTTCGGTATACGTATACCGTTGCACTAAACCATTTACATCAAATCTTTGAACGCAACAAAACAAAATAGACACATCAAACCTAAGTAAGTAACAATTAAATGTGTCACTAAAAATAACAAATATAATGGACAAATACGGCTGCATTAACAACTTCTGTGAACAGCCCATAAAAAGGTATGTAGTTGGATTAAAACAATTTTTTGTCTAAGAGAAGTTCAAGATAATTAAGAAATACGTCCAATTTCTGAACAGGTTATACGATATAATATGGTTTGTGTCTGTTTGTGAATGGTGTAAACAGACCCAAACCATATTATATCGTATAACCGGTTCAGAAGTTTGAAATATTCATTATAATTAAATTTTACCTTTACATCCTGTCAATTTTAACGTTAGAAACAGCAACGACGTCATAGAACTACTTGAATTTTAAATGCGTAAGAATAGTGCGCGTGACCAACGCAAGTTATATGGCATAATATGGGTTTCTATATTTGAATTGGCCAATCAGATTTCAGCTTACAAAGCAAATTAAATTATTTTGATTTGGTATGTTTTCCTATTTGCTTTTGTCACTGTGTGAATTTACAAAATTAAAAAAAAAATAATTAAAAAATAAAAAATAATAAGGTTTCAAATGAATTTAACTAGCATCAGACTTGTTTCACGATAAACAGCATCAAATCGCCGCAGAATTGTTCAGACAAAATGGTGTCATTTGCTGTGCTTCTGATGCGTTGTTTCAAGGCCGTGTTACAATAATGTATTTCCCAAATATCTCTAAGTTACATGAGGTCCTGCAAGCGGAAGCTATATGATGACACAACAGAAAGATCGTTAAATAAGACAAGGCTTTAAAATGTAATTTACTCAATTCATATATCAATTGACATATGATTAAAGGGAAATTACTCCAGCTGATTGGTTCTGCTAGTTTATTTAAAAATTGTTATATACTGAATTAACTGATATATTATGTATATATGATGCATACAACTTAACTAATGCTGGTTGTAAATTTATCATATAATATAACAATAGTCTAAAACGTTGTTGTTATCATTTTTTTTTGAGATTCTGACTATTTTGAAGTTAAGCAGAGAATTTGACAGGTTTGAGCATAGATTTTGACAAGTTAACGAGCTGTTTTTTTTAATGTTTTTATACAATATAGTTCTGTCCACTTGACATTTTTTGGACAATTTCTGTCCTACTAAAAGTTCGTCAACTGGACATTTTTTATTTTGGAAATTTATGTCCACTTTGTCAACTTTCTAACCTTTTGACTGACACTTTAAACCACTTTTAACTTTTACTTTTTATGTTTTTTTACAATTTATTTAGGAAAGAACGGCTGGTTGTACCGCACGTCTGCGCGTTGTTGGAATTAAAAGTATACGAAAGAAGAAAATAGAATCATTTGTCGTTTATTAAAATCGTATTACCAAAAACAATCGATATAATAAAAAGTAGTAATGAACATTTTTTTTATTGAATTGTATTGAAGATTTTTTGCTATTTATGTGTTTCTGGATATCATGCCGGTCTTGGAAACATATTTACTTATTGCGCCATTGTTTCCTTCAATTAAATATTAATATATGTTGTCCAGCAAAGTGAGACACATCTTATTTTTGTAATACAAATATCTACAAATCATGCAATTTTTCGATATCATAATATTAATTGATACAACTCTTGAACTTAGCAATCATTCAAAATATAAATTAAGTCTACATGAATGCATTTGGAAGTACATTGCAATAACCAATTTGTGTGATAAATATAAAAAAGGTTAAAAACATATGACAGTTCTGTATTTTAACCACTAAATCTCATTATAGTACACAACTACTTAACAATAATGTAAAATATCCTATATTTGAAATGGTAACACCCACATTTGTTCTATACCATTATGTGTAACATGTATGGAACGCCGTAACTGCCTTATGTGTACTTGCTTTAATATATGGACATACTTTTTCTCTATATGCCCATAGTTTTTGTATATATGCACATACTTTTTCTATATATGCACACACTTTTTCATACAATTACATCCGCATGAGTTTAAAGACAACGCGGACCATTTAAGAAGACAACTCAGTCCGTATCAGAAGACAACTCGGACCATCTATGAACTCATCTCAGCCCTTAAAGAACCGCTAATATCGACTAAAGATTTATAATCAAAGGCGTAAGTAGAAATCTTTACAGCGAAGCTTTCCCGTCAAGTAAGTGAACTGATATATAATTAAATTTGATTTAATGGAAACATGTCATTTTCGATTCTAATACATACACCTGTTGTGGAAAGATGCAAAGGTCGCACGTGAAACTAAACATAGATTGCAGAACCCAAGAATTGTCCTGATTTTACTCCGTAGTGATTAGAATTTCCTGATGATTTTTTATTTTTCAGAAATCATCGACAAATCAAAGAGGTTCTGAAGTAAAGAAAGATTTTATTTACAGTTTAGAACGAATAATCGTACGGTCTAGTTTTTAGTGTAATCCGACAAATCAGAAAACTAACATCAGACCCTTACATGTATAACGAAAGTAAAAATCTCAGTTGTAAACGTTATGTGGTAGAACCAGGAACATACATAAAAAATGTTTCAGGCTTACGGGATAGAAACAAGAACATATATGACACAGTATTTAAGGAGTTAAAGGGTAGAATTAAGGAGATATAAGATAGTTTTAAGGTTACGGGTAGAATCTTAGAACTTAATTGCTCAGACACTAGACCGTGTTACATGAGGGACAATTTATACAATATAGAATATGTCGAACACAGACACAATATTGGTTCATTAGAAACGATATAATAGTCTTAAAAATCTTGCAACATGCATTAACACTTGTGTGTTATATATACCAAACAAATTCTCCACCTTGTAAAAGTTAATTTGTAATATTCTTATATATTATTTCTATAATTTTGTTATTTTTGCATGTAAACCATGTATAAAATTCGTCACCAATTTCAATACCACAAAGATAACATAATCTATTAGTTTTTTTTATTGTGTTATTTCATCTTCTTAACTTTGTAATATACAAACTGCCAGATTTAAATAATCTTACCAAATATTGTTCAAATTTTAATTCCTCAAGTTTATAAAATCCTCCTGCAGTTATGTATATCTGAAAGCCATTTTTGATCACGTAAACTTTGCTTATCAACATATTTTATAGAAGTCGTACATAAAGGAAGCTGCGATTACAAAATATACATAAAGCCAGTTTCATTAAATAGATTTCTACAAAATTTATCCAGTTAGTTAGATATTTCCATTTGTATGTAGTTTGTATATTAAGTAATGCAATTTCGAATTAGTTTGTTTTCAACAGTAACTAGTCTATTCCAGTAAAAAACCATACAAAGTTGTATGTTTATTAATGAAGGATATCATATAGTTGGTGTTGTTGTTTTAACATACAAATGTTCTTTTACAAAACTGCAATTGAATCAATGCTGCAAATATTTTCGAAATTCTAAACCCCTGCCCCATATAATAGGAAAGCTTCCACTTAACAGTCAAATAATTTTAATTGCAGATCTACTGGAATAGGTTAGATTTTTTTATTCTACTATACAGCAAATAATGCCTTCCTAGCTTGATCAATCAGTTTTGTCTTAGCTTTTAACAAATGAGCCATTATAATTTATAACAAGATACAAACAACTATCTCCAATTTCAATAATTTCATTGTTTATTGTAAATGCTGGTAGATTTTTAATTTGTCTTTACTAAATATAAAAATACTTGTATTTGAACAATTTATAGATAGTTTCCATTCATCACAGTAATTGCACAATATGTTTAAATTTTTCTGTAAATCTTCTGCAGTTTCAGCTAATATGACTGTGTCATCAACATACATTAAAATAAATAATTTCGTTCATTTCTCTTTTAATTTACATAGAGGTATTCCGCCAAGAGACTTAAAGTATCCATCCCATCAAGGTCATTAGGAAACAGAAAAAATATTATCGGTGACAATTTTTGCTCTGGAGAACACCAGTTAAACATGGGAAAAATCAAAACACTGTTTCTTAATTCTGACATAAGATTTGATATTACTATATATGTTTTTAATTATTTCAAAACTATTTCCTTAAATTCCATACTTATGCAACTTTTGTCATAATCCTTTCTCGACACAGTGTCAAAGGCTTTTCGAAAGTCGATGAAAGAACAAAATAGTTTTTTTTTGCCAAAAGAAAAATATAAATTAATGCATTAAGTGAAAAAATATTGTCAACAGTGAAATAACCTTTCCTGAAGCCGGATTGGCATTCAGATATTAGATTAATTTCTTTTGATAGTGTAACTAGCCGATTAGTAATAATAGCTGTAAATAGTTTCCTTAAGGAATTTACAAGTAATAGCTCTGTAGCTATCTAGATCTTTTGGATCTCCTTTACTTTTGTACGTGAACTTGAAACTTTATCTAGTTAAACGTGAAGGCGGAGTTGCAGATAAGGTCGGGGGTTTTCTCCGGGTACTCCCGCTTCGTTCTCCATTAAAAATTGGACGCCATACAAAATGTGAAAAATTGCTGAAATAGGCGTTAAACACAATTCAAACAAACACAAACATCGTTTTTCTTTTTATTAAAATGTTTCCGTTTTATATCACATTTTTGTAGACTGTGGTTTTTTGTTTTTCGTTCACGGGTTTATTATTCTGATAACCAAATGATGTGGCTGCACAATGTACCAAGAGACTAGAAATATCGTCTAATATAATATTTATTTCTCTATCTGTAACTTATTGATTTAAGAGGTTAGCTAATTCAATTTTAATATCGCGAATACTTTTTTCATTGTCAATCAATAAAGTATGTTAGTATTTGTCACGCTTCGATGGGTTTCGCTTTATAGGCGGCGGGTTCGATTCTTTAATTGGTTTGTTCTATATGTATTAGGAGTTACTGTACCTATAGAGTTGAATGAAAAATGAATTATGTTGTGTACATCGGTTAATTAACTTTAATTTTATACCGCGGATTTAGTCGAGTGGTCTAGACCCCAACATAATGCAGGCGGCGAATGGGTGCAACATTGTCACACCGTAGTTAATATCAAATATATTTTTCGTATGCACATAACTTAAAATGAGAATTAAGTTAGTTCATTTTGAATTGAGTACTTTCTTACATGTATATTATAAACGTACTGCATGACGATCAGGACGCTCTACTAGAATACCACACGAAGGAACAATACCGCCTGAGACAATGTCGAGGGCGGTACATGTATTCTTTTTTTGACAGTTAAGATCTTATATACCCCACTCAATTGCAGGCTGTATCTATATCACCATAACTATACGTTAAATCAAAATCTGAAAGCGCAATGGAAATGTTTGATCTATATTTCCAGATAGAGAGGGTTGTATTCAATAAAGGGTGATATTCTTAACAGAAGGGTAGTATTCGCAAAGGAAGGGTGCTTTACTGGGAATTGGGCTTACATTCTGAAAAAAGACTAGAATAATACACTCAATTAAACCAATGAAATGTCTAGGAAGTTGCATGAAGTATAATATAACAAATTAATGGGAATGATGTTCGTAACCTATTTGTAACATTATAACATTCTTATTCTAATGTCTTACTCGTGGATTACTTTACTATTTCATCGATCACTTTGAAAAAAAAACGGCTTCTTCTTTTTAATGGATTATTTTATTACAGCGATATCGAGGATAGCGATGGTATCTTATTTTTATGGAATACTTTCTTAAAGCAATGTTATACACTCACAATAATTGTTCATGTTTACAAATTCTTTATAAAAGTACGTCCATTCTTTTCAGTTTATAATATAGTTGTCTGAAAGACCATTTTGTGTCTGCATTGAGGTTAAAGAAGGAGTACGCGGTGAAATCCCCGACATTAGCCTGATAACTGGCAATTCTAATCAAAGAAATTTCCGCAGTGAGGCTTAAATGAAATGTGGATATTAAAAAATTCAAAAGAACTGATAGACCTCTTGAGGTCTGGATCTCTTTCCTATTGAAACGGCATTAAAACATTTGATTTTTCTGCACTCTATATGGCCATCCCTCATACGCAGCTTAAAACCAGGCTTAAAGATCTTAGAAATGCTGCTTTAAGACAAACGGAAAGAGACGATATAAATACCTGGTAATTAGTCATAACAGAACTTACTTCGTCATCAATGACTCCAAATATAATACTAAATATACTGAAGACCCAATCTGTCACACGTTAGATTTTCTGATTGACAACATATTCGTCATGTTTGGAGGACATGTTTTTCAACAGTCTGTTGGTATTCCAATGGGTACTAATTGTGCTCCTCTCCTCGCCGACCTGTTTTTGTACTCTAATGAGGCTGAGTTCCTAGAAGACCTAATGAAGAAAAAAGAAAAGACTCTGGCCCAGACCTTTAATTTCCTATTCCGCTATATTGATGATGTTTTGTCCCTCAACAATGCTAAATTTTGTGACTATTTAGATTCAATTTACCCTAGCTAGCTTCAAATTAAAGACACCACCAATACACTAAGGTCAGCCTCTTACTTAGACATACTTCTAGAAATAGACCCAGGAAAACTACAAACTAGACTCTACAAACGTGATGACTTCAACTTTCCAATTGTCAATTTCCCGTTCATCGACAACAACATTCCAGCAGCTCCAGCGTATGGTGTGTACATTTCACAACTTATACGTTATTCTAGATCCTGCGATCCGATTTTCTAGACCGATCACTGCTGTTGACTGCTAAACTACTCAAACAAGGGTTTGTTGTACTAGGTTGATGTTATCTCTCCAGAAGTTCTATGGTCGGCACCACGAATTAATTGATCGATATGGGAAATCAGTGTCTCAAATACGATCTGATATTTTCGCTGAGTCCTAGGTAGTGTTTCCTATTCCTGAATTCGACGGGTGTCTAATTAGAGACAGGCACTGCTTACTCGTCCGGAGCAGCTGATTGCACCCATGGTTTTTATTGGGTTCGGGTTACTCTCTTTCTGTGTTTTATGTTATTAGTTTTTGTGTTGTGTTTGTCTATATCCTAATTTGTAACTGTCCCTTGGCTTTTGGCTCATGCTGTTCGGTCGGTTTTCTTTGCTATTTTCTTTTTAAAATGTTCTTCATTACAAAATAATATTACTATTGCTTTCACGTCTTTACATGATTTATATCTTTTATAATAAATAAAATAAATAAATAAACTTATATAGCACTTTATCTTTTAAAAATACTCTAACGCGCATTTACATGTTACAAAAATAACAAAATTATGTAAAAAGTAATGCAAATAAAAATGAAAACCTATCATTTACCATTTTACAACACTACATCAATAAAAAGAAACTAACTGAAATAAATAAAAACACTACATCATACAAGCTTTAAAAGCCCTAATTATTAATAAAATAAAATTGATTAATTGCTTGGTTGGTGCTTAACGTCCAGCAAGCAATTTAATTAAAATGAAAGAAACAAGAGGAAAGTTAACTCAACATTAGTATATGTTACACAGAAGCACGCATTTACCAGCTATACGAACTAGGTATGTTTCAAATATTTTTTAAACGATCAAGTTTATGACAGTTTCTAAGCTGTAATGGCATATTGTTCAACAGCGTTGCCGCGACTTTATCATACCTTCGTTCCCCATATGTCTTTGTCCTGGCTGACGGCACAGTTACGAGATTCGCAGGGATCTTGCTGCAATGTATGGTGTAATAAGATCTGATAAATATTCAGGAGCAAGTTCGTGGAGACACTTGAACAGATATAACAGAATCTTATATATATATATTAAATTATGTGGACATTTTGTGTAATCTGTGTTTTTTTCATATATATCCAACTGAACTTTAAAATTCTTTGTATTGCCCCAACCATCCGCCACCCGCGGACGCGCTCTTAATTTGTTTTGCTTAAATATTCCAACAAAATGTTATCAAAATTATCAAAGTGACAAATTCATTACACCATACGAGCGTTTCGTCTTTTCAAGGCTCATCAGTGGCGTTTAACTCTAATGCTTAGATATTCTGCATTGGGAAGCTACCAACCAGTACACTTACTAAGTATCGGATCGCCAACATGACGATACAGCATAAACATATATATTTGTCGGAAAAATTACACTTGTATACAGTTTTTATATATGTGCCCAATAAAAGCAAAAAACAGAACCAGAATCTTTGTTCTGTATTTGCACTAGCACTTTCATGTTTACACAATCTTCATGTGTGTACAAACAAAAGTATAGTATGACGTGACTAAGTAACGTCATAATTACGTTACGTATATGTAAGGGAGATAACTCAATAAAATGTGCACTCAAAAGACGTGTAACGGCAATACGTTAACGCTTGTTTAGCAAAGGTTTAAACTTTTTTATAAAGTTTTTTCCTTAATTTCTCTCAACAAATCATCCGTACTGTGCATTTTATAAAAAGGAAATATTTAAAAAAAAACACCGCCACTGCACTCATCTAAGTGTCTTCTAAGTGGTATATTTCTATATTTCGGTACACCTGATTTGTTGTCGGTGGTCAGTCATGCGTTGATTCAGAGCGTTTCCATTCTTACCTATATAAATCTCTTGGCAATTGCTACATTGGATGCAATAAATCAGATTGATACTTTTACAGGTCATGTTTCCATTGGTATATATTTTTAGTCCGTCTTTGGTAATTAATTCTGATCCCGTGTATATATAGTCACATGTTCCGCACCTACAGTCATTTAGAGACGGTAAAAGTGTGTTGACTGTTATTAGAGTCAAACTTTGCACGTGTAAGTAAGCGTTTTAGGTTCCATGGTTGTCGCTTACTTGAAAATACAGTTCCTCTGTTTATGAGATCCTTTAATTTTGCCGCTGGGGCCTCGGTGGCCGAGTGGTCAAGGTAGTTCGTCTACTATTGATCACGTGGTCTGTCAACACTGAGATTGCGGGTTCGATTCCCACTGCTGGCAAGGTGTACTCAACTCCAATCTTAATTGACAAGGATTGTCAGTTTTCCTACCGCAGGTCGGGGGTTTTCTCCGGGTACTCTGGCTTTCTCTCCTGGTAGTAACATTGTTACAAATTGTGCATATTTTGCGAGCTAAGCAGTAAGGTATGTTTCTTTTTGTGTGGGACGGGTGACACGATTTGAAATTTAAATACTGATGCGTGTCATTCTCTTTAAAGTATATATCGGTTAAGATGGTTCTGTCGATGTTTGTTACTAATATATTGAGGAAAGGATTTTTTCTGTATTTGTTTCTCTTGTCAATTTGATGGATGAATGGAGGCTATTAAGAATTTTTGTAAAATCCTCTAAAAATGCTACCTATTCACTCAAGATAATAAAACAATCGCTAAGAAATCGGAGCCACAAATTCTCAATGTAATGTGCGAGTTGGACGCCATAACTTTCTTACACATTGTGGTACAATTTTTGTTCTAAACAATCCCATTACCTGCGTAGCATATCTTGGTGCAAATTTCGTTCCCATAGCAGTGCCTTTTATTTGAAGGTAATTTTTTTCCGTTGAAGTAAAAAGAATTATTTTCTAGTATTAATTAAACCGAATCTAAAATAAAATCTAAGTGAATTTATTATCAATTTTATCTATATGTTTCTCTACCCAATATTTTACTGCAGCTCTTCCTAGATCATGTGGTATGTTTGTATATAGGCTGGTTACATCAAACGTCACCATTATAGAATTTATTTGCATTCTCTCTGGTATTTTTGATAGAAAGTGTGTATAATCACGAACGAAGCTTGGAACGCATGAACATAACGGGTTTAGTATAATATCTATGAAATGACTAAGTCGATTAGTTTGTCATGTTGGTCCGGCGATAATAGGTCTCAGTTTTATGTCTGTTGGTGCATTCATAGTTATACACTCACGATTTTGTTATTATCTGCACTCTGGATTTGTTTGGACTTGTGGACTTTAGGTAGACCGTAAAGAGTACTTCTGCGTGATTCAAAATTCGTTAGATAATCGGCCCATTCAAATCTACCAATAATAGCACAATGCGACAAATTAAAGGATATCATAACCAGAGAAACTGTATTTTCAACTAAGCGACAACCACGGAACCTAAAACGCTTACTTACACGTGCAAAGTTTGACTAATCACAGTCAACACACTTTTACCGTCTCTAAATGACTGTAGGTGCGGAACATGTGACTATATATACAAGGGATCATAATTAATTACCAAAGACGGACTAAAATATATACCAATGTAAACATGACCTGTAAAAGTATCAATCTGATTTATTGCATCCAATGTAGCAATTGCCAAGAGATTTTACCGTCTCTAAATGTGTAATGACTGTAGGTGCGGAACATGTGACTATATATACACGGGATCAGAATTAATTACCAAAGACGGATTAAAAATATATACCAAATGACCTGTAAAAGTATGAATCTGATTTATTGCATCCAATGTAGCAATTGTCGAGAGATTTATATAGGTCAGACCGGAAACGCTCTGAATAAACGCATGACTGTCCACCGTCAGCAAATCTACCGAAATATAGAAATGTACCACTTAGTAGACACTTAGAGGAGTGCAGTGGCGGTGTTTTAATATTTCCTTTTTATAAAATGCACAGTACGGATGATTTGTTGAGATAAATTAAGAAAAAAACTTCATAAAAAAGTTTAAACCTTTGTTAAACAAACGTTAACGTATTTCCGTTACACGTCTTTTGAGTGAACATTTTATAGATTTATCTCACTTATATATTCGTAACGTAATTATGACGTTACTTAGTCATTGTTACTATACTTTGTTTGTACACACCTAAAGATTGTTTTTAAACATGAAAGCGCTGGTGTCAATACAGAACAAAGACTCAGGCCATGTTTTACTTTATTTGACACACACACACGCATATATATATATATATATATATATATATATATATATATATATATATATATATATATATATATATATATATGATTAGGTCCCGTTTTATATTTTCCAAAAATATATACATAGGGCGGGTTTTCATATCGCCACCCACAAATCTGTACCTACAAAAGTACCATTAGTTACCCACCCCCTCTCCCATGTGAGATAAGTAAATTTTAATGGGCTTTGAAGGTTTTTGTCAGGGTTTTGATTCAATAAATACTTTTCAGCTACTGTCGTACTGCCAGCTATAGCTACGATGTGATTACTCATTTTGAGATACATGTAGCTACAAAATAATCCTGTCAAATAACGAGAATATGGGCAAATAACACAAATATTGATAAAAATTCTACTCACGTTTTTCATTACACAATCACTTTCATCTGCTTTTTGCCAAGGTTCATGCTGTAAGTCGCCGCATTTTAACTGGTACCTGTCCATATTCAGAATTATGTAATTGGAACCCACTATGGCATCTGGATACACGGTAAGGCAAAGATGCTTAGCTCAGGCCACAGGCTGTAGTGTAACAGTATTTCAAATAATTCTGAGTGAGACAAGTGCCAGTGATTTATAATTACTGTTCAGAAATAAAACTAAATAGAAGTAAGTAAAAAAATCAAGATTGAATCAACTGTACATTAAATTGCGATAAATATGTGTCATAAACATGCCAATAAGGACACAGCAGTTAAGATTGAAGACTTTAAGCATAAGATTGAAGTCACTTAAGACGAAGTAATAGTTACTTTTTGCGTTTTATTGCATTTCCTCCTGTCAATGCATGTAGACAGTGCTGAAGTTAAACAAATGTACAATATTGTAATTATGTTTACCATTTTGAATTTTGTTGGTTATCATTGTTATATATTTATTTCTTTATTACCACAAACGTACACACTGATCAACCGAATTATAACATTTTGGTGAGAAGTAGTACGACACGATGAAAAAAGATATAAACAAGTTAGAAGCGATTAAAACGTAGGTAAGTTTTTCCAATTGTTGTATGTTTCAAATTTACTGTAGCGAATAAAATATATTAAAACATGATTTAGCATAGATTTGCCAATAGATATATTCAGTTCTTTAATCTCTTGCTTTTATCTTTGTCAAACTTATCTTATAAAATAAACGAAAAATGTAGATATAGTTTATTAAAATGCTAAAATGGCCTTTTATGATATAATTTCATTTTAAATTGGCCGTTTAAACATAAAGAATATTCCTTTAGCTTTCGTTTGGTGCCAAAAAATGTATCTTTAACATAATGCAGTAACAATATTAATTTGATTTTAATTGCACCGTCAGAGAAAGTACGAAACGATATTAATCAGTTCAATGATACGTCTAAAACAAGAAATATGACTTTGTATAAGCTATTAAATTCTGCTAACCGATTGAATACGTATGCAATTTAAGAGTTCGTAACGTAACAATATCTGCAAATTTTTGGTTTTCTTGTCAATATGAAGCCTGAAGAGGAGGATGGGGAAAATTAATTTTGATTACTGTGCATAAAATATACAATGAACAAATTGCGACACACAATACAATTTGCAGAAGAGCTTTCAAACTATACTTTGTATTTGTATGCAACTCTTATTTTATTAAATGTATTCCAAACGAAGAAAACCCAAAAGAGTGACAAAATTAAGTCGACGTTCGTACCTTTTGCAAAACTGAATTCCAAAGTCGAAGGGGTTCTTCGCACTTGGGGCGCTGACATAAAAATAAATACAATATTTTATGACATCGTTAAAAGCTTAAAAGCTGGGGTGTTTTTTTTTTTTTTTTGTTTTTTGTTTGTTTGATTGTTTATTATTATTTATTATTCATTTATTAAAATTAACAATGAAAGAAAACGGTTGATTAAACCATAAATATAAATAATTTTGTAATAAAACAGTGTACATTTGTGTAAGTATTCTCTTACAAGATTTGTAGATTCTTTTCTGTTTATCTTCAGGTGTCTACAGGTGTAATACGCGATGAAAATTGTGTATAATTCGGTCAATATCGCGGTCTGTTCGAATTATATAATATTGTTCTTAGTAACTACATGTCTTGCACGTTTCCCTTTTCTGTTTTTATGTAAAAGATAACTGTGGAATTCTCAAAAATATTTGCAACCGATAATGTTAAAAAGTATTAGCCATAGGAAGTGTCCGTGTTACAGTTAAAAATGATGTATTAATTCTTGAGATTCAACTCTCATTTGTACGCTAATTAAACTTTAAAGTTTTCGCTCTGCGCCTTTATTATAAATGTAGGCAGCGCATTTGATAATGTTTGCCTAAATTCATACCTTATAATTTGTTATAAAAGTTTGACATCAATATATTGACCTACCAAGTAGATGGTTCCGTTTTATACTATTTAATGTCGACATAGTAGGAAAAATTTGTAAAAAATCGTGTTCACTATGTTGTTATTTGTTAATAGGTTCGAACTCATTTGTAGAGCGTTATCGACATATAACACAAATTTCCGCTTAAGCCCGGCCCTGGGATTGTCTCAATGAGCGCATTTACTCTATATTTAATTCCTCACTATGGTTTTTAGATTAATTAAAAAGCTGCTCCGCTGCTTGTTACCTTTTTCCATGTCTAGTAATTTGCGTCAATAATTTATACATCACATACTTATTGTATTAACAATTGTATACTTTTAATATAATATTCAATGATATAAATACATTAATTGTAAAAAGTTATTGGAATGCCCCATGTGGAAATATAAAACTAATCACTTAAGAAATACGTGGCTGTTTTCAATCGTGTCAAGGAACTTTTATTCATCGTGTCATTATAAAGAGATCAACTGATTTTTTTCCGTATAATTTATTCAGTAAATGCTTAAAGAAAAAATGATTCAAACTTCTTATAGATTGCAAATGGAAGAATAATTTTGGGGTCAGAAAAAGTTGGATAAATGTCCTTTTGAACCAAAACACTTGATACAGAAATATATTGTGCAGTAGCGTAAATCTTGCATTTTTTTGTTCAAGTTGGTGATGCCAGTACCTTTGGAACATATTTACAGATAACAAATAACATTAGGTAAAACGATTGAATATGTTAATGGACAGATCTATGGCAAATAATTTTTAACTACACTATATTTGATACAGTGAGTTTTTAACGTAGCGATTTGGCAAAAGTAATCTGTATACGTATAGGTCTTAACTTGTGAGATCTTTTTTCATCGTGTCATACTACTTCTCACCAAAATGATATAAGTCGGTTGATCGGTGTGAAGTAGTTTAATATATTTTATTTAAGGTAAGTTAAACAGGAAACTGAAAACACAACCTAGCAAAACTCAAAGAAAATTTTGTGGACATGTTCGTGTGGGAACATTTTTTCTATTGGATTTTCGAATTCAAAGGTAAATATGGAATAATAAAAAAGGCCAGCAAAAACATCAGCAGATGAGGCGTGTGATGTTTGAAATGGCTGGAACGCGGTATTTTATTGAATATACCAACAGAGGTTTGTTTCTAAAGCATTTGAAGTACGTCATATTAGAATTTCCTATTCTTGTATGCATTACCATTTTCCCCAGAAGAAAGAAGTATTAAGATTTAAGATACGGAAGGATTAAAGAAATGACCCCAACAGGTTATGGTCCTCTCATTTTGTCAATTTAATAAATATATTGTTTCGTATTAGTTGAAAATGTATGTTTAGTTGTAAGGAACATGTCATCCTCACAGGTCGAGGTTGCTGTGTCAACATGTGTCCAAGAAACCCTGACAAACTTACCTAGGCAATCCAGGGCTAGAAGATTTTCATATGACGTCAAACTATGTATTTTGTACATTGTATTGTTTATAGTTTGTTGTTGCCGTGTAATTTATTAGTTGCGTTATGTTTTCTTTACACGAAAGAATGAGTAAGAATCACCACTGCCAAACATTGCTTCTTTCAAGCAATTTCATTAGTTGATATCATGAAGTTTTGACGTCAATAATTTGCCTGCGACGATGTCACTAAGGGCAAGACATATATATATGGTTTCAAGGTACGGAAGCATTAACTCTTGACATTCTGATTTATATCTCTTTGTACCTCCGTCCATTAGAAAAAAAGGAGCTACATTATTTTATCCGTCCATAAAAAAAGACGAAAAAGGAGCTACATTATTGTAGCTAGTGTCAGGTAATGTATCAGTGGTTAGATTCTAGTTAGTTTTCAAAGCAAATGAAGGAAGGGACATTCGAATTGTCTAATGGTATAACATTAATATACACTGCTATGGTAATATGCAACCCCCAATTACTGCAAAACTCTTGGCTGAGTTGAGTTTAAATCCTTGTTTTAGCCAAGAGAATTTTGAAGTTTCCATGTAGTAATTGAGAAAAAACTAAAGTCCAAGACATGAGTTCCAGGCCTTAATAATTCGGTAGCAGTTATATATTATATATATATGAGGACTTATGGAATTGATTATATACAATACAATTTTTCTGCATTAGATCTTAATAATCAATAAAGAGTTGTAATTATGATTATCGATTTAATAAAGCTGAATGGGTCGTTAAATAAAAAAATGTAAGTGATTCTATATGGGTACATGTAAATGTACGAACTTGAAGAAAATACAAAAACAAAAAACTATGCTTACAAAATTCACGTAAAATGTGTTCTTAAATTAGTTGTGTCCCATAACGGTTGATATAATCTGTTTGTATTTACAATGATACGAACCATGTTATAGGTTTTAAATACACTTGAGAAACTATTTAAAAACCTTGACACAAAACGTAAAATTAATGTCTCAATTAAAATACGAATGGGAACGCCTGCTGTTTGCCGATTGGGTTGCTCATAGAAAATTCTGTTGGATTAGATTATCACAATACAGCTATTAGTCTATCACGTCGATGGGTTAATGTTAATCACTTGTTTAGTTTTTGTTTATAATAGAACTGGGAGAAGTAACGGGATACGAAATTCAGTATGTCGTTATAATTCTTGTTCACATTGTTCCGAGATACAGTCACGTGGGACTATTTAAAACGGTTTATGTTTATTGCAGGTTTAGTATATATTCCGTGCATTGGATTCAGACAATATAAAGACATGCAGCAAAGAATAATATTTGATTTGAAAAATAACAGTATGTCATTAAAGTTCGTATGCACATTGTTCCAAGATACAATCAAGTGAATATATCTCAATGGACCATGTTAATATTTAGCTACATTTGGATTGAAAAAACTCTATTAGTGGTAAGAATTATTTAGTTTAAACATATGCATATCACAATTTGTTTCCGTCCAAATAACAGCTACAGTCATTTAAAAAAATATCTCAGTTTATAATAACCAGAATAAATAAGAGCTTGTTATGAATTTTGGTGTTAAAAATCTAAAACGAAAAATGTCAACACGATGAAGGTTAAGATTTGATCTCAATTTATGGTTGTACGCCTATGTTATCTTGGCGGCCAGGTTTTATTTGGAAGGAATTCGGACGGGGTAGTACTTGAGAGAAAATCCCCAAATCTTTATTATGAAAACATGATAATTTGAAGAAAAAGAATTTGATTTTTGTATTTTTATTTGCATACATAACTAAAATTCGTAGAAGTTTATTATTGATTGTCCATCATATAATACTGAGAAATAACATTGAGACTTTAAAAATAAAAATTATGTTCAACTGCCTATTCGCTAATACCTTCCGATCCCTTTAACAGTTTTAAATGGCACACGATTTCATATTATCTACTGTTAAATTGTAAAAAACAAATTCTGGTGGTATTAGCGGGTATAACAATATTTATGTGGAGAAGTACGCAAATGTTCTATAATTAAACCTCAAGCTTAGTAATTTTGGCCTTGTAAAAGTAAATATTTTCAACATTTTCAAAATAACTTCATCGAATATATCAACCTATTAGACAAAGAGATGCCATTGCTAATACACTTGACGACAACACTTATCCACAAGAAAGAATGTTCTGACAAAATAAAGGAAAGAATCGATGTTACAAACGATAACCTACTTATTTTTTTTAAGGAATGGGCTTTGATTCTATATGTGTTTGCACCATTATAATAATGCGCGTAACATTCAACGAAATAAAGTTCCAGATAAATAGTTACAAAGTCAATCATGCAAAACATGACGTATATTCAAAATGGTCTAACTGTTGCAAAATTTGATATAATTTCCACGCACAAACAAAAAAGTCATAGAATAATATTGCATGATATGCACACTTAAGACATTCAAAATGAAGCTACTTTTAAATTTTTAAATCGACGACTAGATTTCAACACAAACAAAGCTAGATCTTGTGGAAGACAATATCGGATATCGTTCAAACAAAACGGAAAATTAATGTTTTAAATCAATGCGAATGAGAACTCCTTCTGTTTGTTGATAGGTTCGCTCATAGAATATTGAGTTGGGTTAGAAGAAAATACAATACAGATTTTGTCTCTGACATCGAAGGGTTAATGTTTGTTACTGGTTTGAGAAATAAAGGAATACAAATTTCAGTATGTCCTATGCACATTGGTCTATTATACAGTCACGTGGGGCTATTTAAACGTTCCACGTTAATATTTAAACTACATTGCATTTGGGACTGAAAGCTCTAATCAAGGTAAGAATAACTTGGTTTAAACATTTAGATATCGCAATTTGATTCCGTCCAATTAGCAGTTACCGACATTTAAGTAACATCTTACTTATAATAACCAGAATAAATAGGTTTTATTTGGAAGGAATTAGAACGTGGTAGTACTTGAGAAAAAAGCCCCATTGTCAGAAAAACTTGCAATCTTTGTCAATTGGTTGTAGTACAGCAGACTCTGTCTAAAGTATGTGATGAACCCAAAACCTCAGTGTGTTCACACTGGAAGTAAATAGTAGATGTGGAACCACCTTAAACACTCTGTCTGTAATTTTTATAAGAACAAAGTATATAAAAGATTAAAAAATAATAATTTGAACAAAAATAATTTGATTTTTTATTTGTATTTGCAGACATAACTAAAATTCATAGAATTTTATTATTGATTGTCCATCATATAATACTGAAAGAAATAACATTGAGACTTTAAAAACAACAATCCTGTTCAACTGCCGACTCGCTAATACCATCCGATCCCTTTAACAGTTTTAAATGGTCCACGATTACATATTATCTACTGTTAAATTGTTAAACAAATTCCGGTGATATAAGTGGGTAAAACATACTGCTTATGTGGAAAAGTCAACTATTGTTCCATCAATAAAAAACATCAAGCCTAGTAATTTGGCATAGTAAAACAAATAATTTTAACAGTTTAAAAATAATTTCTAGGAATATATCAACATATAAGAAAAAGAGTTGCTATTACAGTTGACGACACCACTTATCCATACGAAAGAACATTCTGAAAAAATAAAGGAAATAACCGATGATAACAAGGATTCCTTAATTATTTTTAGGAGAATAAGACATGTCCGTGATAATTCTACATGTGTTTTGAACCGTTATATTAATGTTACCAACATTCAACGTTATAATGTTCCTGATTAATAGGTACATAAACTAAAAACAGCAATTTCCAAAATAACATTTCGCCTATTTCAATGCTAATTAAATTGGGAAAATTCTATCAAATGAGGTATATTCAAAATGTTGAAACTGTTGCAAAATTTAATATAATTTCCACGTATAAACGAAATAAAAAGTCAAAAAATAATACGGAATGACATGCACATTTATCACAATCAATGAAAAGCTAGTTTTAAATCGACAACCAAAAAATTTAACACAAACAAAATTAAATCATGTTGAAGTGATTATCGGATACCGATCTGTATGGATATCGCTATTGTGTGGACCTTAAAATTTCGTTGCATTCTTAGAAAAAAACATACAATTTTCGCAAAATCCATCTGTTTACATTCAGTGGAAATAACAACAAATGACAGTAAAATTTTCAGAAATAAAACCATCTGTCTGGATAAAGGAACATTGGACTTTGAGCAAATGCACAATAGTGATTAATATATCAACGTCAAAGTCAATATATTTTCCATTTCTTGGGAAATATTGTTTAGTTCCGTTTGATTATTACAATGATTTCCATTTCCAACGGGAGGACCTAGTTTATTTTAAAATGTAATTCCCATTTCTAATTAGGAGACCTTACTGTGTGGGTTTACAGAACTGCAGATGGCGATTCGTGATGTCCCGGTGTTGGTGGTGTCACGTCATAATACGGTTTGACGACTGACCATAGTGTGTAACGTTATTGGAGAGCGCCGTGCCCTCAGCACGATCAAATTTTCTCCTTTAGATGTCGATACGACTCTGACAGATAGCAAAGTCTAAATTTGTAGCCCTTACCCACACTACCCTCTTTTCCAGTGACATCTGAAAGTATTCATTATCTCCCCAAACACCTAAATACTATTTGTAATCGCGCTATTTTTAAACCTTAATAGAAACTAAAAAAATGTCATTTTTCAACCAAAGAATAATAATGATATCTACAGCAAACAAAGTTTTATGTCAAAAGTAGTCACGTACGGTTTTTAAAGTTCATTTCCAGTTACAAAAAGCCCCAAACAATCATTTATGTTCAGATTCAGGATAATAAAGGCTGTAAACAAATTACTTTTGGTTTAAAACTCACCCCATTTATTTTCGGAATCAAATAAGATAGACTGTCACATGATAATTTAAGCAAATAATGTACAGTAATGCTTACAAAAATTGCTTAGCATCCATATATTCTTGGGACAAAGATTACACATAAATCAAGAAAATATCTCATAATTTTCGCCAACAATAGGATATATTTGTAATTTTGGTCTTTTTGGTAGTATTTACTTGTTTCATTTCTGTAACTTATGCCTTTAATGCTTTAACTGAATGCAAGATTAAAAAGGAAAAAGATTTACTTGTAGCTGAAATAGTCTAAATTCAAATCATGTATCTTTATAGGGGAGAGATGAATCTCGTAGTAAGGAGACCTCCCCGTGGTGAGATTCGGGCAACAGTTTTACCTGGCAAACATCCTTACAGATTGATGTACGTAAAGATAGTGTTACGCTTAAAAGAATTTATAATATTAATGCAGTTAAGTCGTTTTTAGTCTCCTACCAGCATCGCTAAAGGGACTATGACTTTGCACTCAATTTGTCAAACAAATGTTTTTTGTTTTTTTTTTGTATAACCTTAAAAATATTGAGCTTATAATTGGTATTATTGTCAACCATCTTGACCATCTTTTGACTACGAACATTTCTTACAAAAAGGTTTTCAAGAAATATCTTTTTCTAATTGGTTGCATATTTGTTACGAATTAAGCACAAAGGAAAATTTCTTACGAATAACTGTTTTCCAAACATTTTTATAAACAGTCGCAGATATTGAGATGATTGTCAAACAGATCAAGTTTCAATGTCGGTTCAGTCCGATGCATTCTTAATAAATTACGTGCATTGGACTTTGAAAATATCTTCAAAATAAGAGTTTTCCAGACTTGTTTCTAAACGCTCAGAGATACAGCGCTGATATTTGAAATGAAATTCTACAATAACCATTAAATGATCATTAATACATTTCGTTCCGGTCCGATGATATAGCCCGTGCAGTTAGAAAATTACTTAAAAATGACATGTTTGTACATTGTGCTTTATTTGTCGCTAAGGGACTTCAAAATTATTATCCAATCCTATCTACACTTGGTTTATCAATAGGAAGACAATTTTGGTCACCATAATTGATGTGGAGACTTACCAGTTGTTTATAGAAAGGTTCAAGTTTTTTATTGCTCTGCCAGTACTGAATATACTTGTCTTTATTCACTTTTCAACGTCATTATGAATTATCACTTTTTAACGTCATTATGTATTCACTTTTTAACGATTGACAAGGATTGCCAGTTTTCCTACCTTCTCTCCGGGTACTCCGGGTTCCTCCCTGAATTAAAACTGGACGCCACGAAATAGCTAAAATAATTGCTGAAAGTGGCGTTAAAACCCCATTCAAACAAACATACAAACTTTTCAACGTCATTATGTATTAGTATCTTCGGTTTCTTTATTAATACCCAACAGTTCTTTGTCACAAAATAACTTGTGGTCTGAAACTTTTGATTGGAGTAAATTTTAAGGTTTTGTTTCAATTCAACGTTAATCAACAAAAGCCTTTTATTGCCATTTGGTATAGTTACATTGCTATTTTTTTGCAGATTTTTAAGTTACTTAGGTTTACTCTTATTAAGTAACTTTTCAAATGCACTAGATGAATGTAAGTATTGTTATTTATACACAAGTAACGAATTTATCCTTTAACCCTTACTAACAATACAATTGGTAACTTTCTAGGTGAATAAAAACTACTAAATAAAGATATCTATCAAAGCATTTACTATGCTCTAAATGCAAACAAATATATTTGATTATTAGTTTATCCAGATTTAAAATATAATTTAGCTTCATCATTTCAATATAATTTAAATATATAATTATAATATTTTCCCTTTTTAATTAGCACAATCATTTTTCATGATTTCCTGTCAACATATTGTATTATTTCACGCGTTTACAACTTTTTTTTAAACATGTAGGTTTTATTCGGTTACGTGGCATATTGACATTGTGCTTTACAGGTGTACATTTGTAGAACTGTCTAGAACTCAATCAGACCAAGTGACTGTTCGTCATTTTCTTGTTTAAACTGGCTTGCACCAGTTATAACTGACTGCTCATTGAACAATTTGATATCGACATATTTGCATGTTATGTAGAAATCATTGAAATCTTTATTGCAATAGGGTAACCACTAATTTCAAAGAGATAATTCTTTTGTGATTATGAGATAACTTTTGTTTTGGTAAAACTTCTTTTATGAAGAATATATTTATCTCGTAATAACGAGTCATTATGGCGTAATAACGAGATGTCTATTCGAATTTGTAGTATTTTTTTTAAAGTAACAGATCGGCCAAAATCTGATATTTTAAAAGGTTTTTATTAATAAGCTGCGAGCTCTTGTTTAAATAGCTTATCTCGGAAAAGACATGGTATCTACATGTATAATACTTAACAAGACTACACTACTAACTAGCGCCTGGTTATCGTAAAATTGTCGAAGGTAACGTAATAAGGAGATAATTATCTTGGGCTACATATTCTGCAAAAGGACATGTTCCTTCATAACAAATATCAATCTGAAATGTTTTCTTTAGGAACACCCACTCACCGATACCTTTATCATTCTTAGTTATCTCAACAAATACTCAAAACCTTGCTATCTCAATACGTGAAAAAATGTTAGAAATAACACAGTAAAGAAAAAGTTATTTTGTGAATAATTGAACAATTTTAAATTTTATAGGATTGAAACAGATATTAGCAGAAACAATTTAACATGCCCTCTTAGAGTTATCCCCAATAATTCATTGAATATTGATTAGACGAGAAAAATAAATCGTGACCTTGACAATAATTCTGGAATAATATTATCTTAATAATTCGAAATGTAACATACAGACACGGCTTGGTCTTTGTTCTTGATTGTTTGTATAAATATCCTTTTACGCTACATTCCCCAATTTCCCAGCTATATCGTGACGTCTGCTATTTTATTAGAAAATAGGCCCGAGTAACAGGAGTAACTTCTGCTAGAAAACCTTAGTCTTTGTAGTTGGGCTGGAGTCAAAAAGACCCTGACAGAAGTAAGGTTCAAACCCTCAATTCCTCAGTTCTGATAAGCCCGTGATCAACAGTTGATGCGTTTATTAAGTCAAAAGTCTAAACGTTTTTAATTAAAACAAGTTTAGGAACAAAACATGTAGAACGAAGTGTCTCAAATACGATCTGACATTTTCGCTGAGTCATAGGTAGTGTTTCCTATTCCTGGATTTGACTTTTCCCTAGACAAGACAATGAGTAACTCTACGTGTGTCTAATTAGAGGCAGGCACTGCTTACACGTCCGGAGCACCTGAGTGCACCCATGGTTTTTATTGGGTTCGGGTTACTCTCTTTCTGTGTTTTATGTTTTTGATTTTTGTGTTGTGTTTGTCTATATCCGGATTTGTAACTGTCCCTTGGTTTTTGGCTCTTGTTATTCGGTCGGTTTTCTTTGCTACTTTCTTATTACGAAAACATTAAATTTTCTCTAGTGTAATATTCTCAAATAACATGTCTGGCAATTATTCGGTAAGACAACTTTTGCATGCTCAACAAAATGAAACGAATACAGAAAAAACATCGAATATACTATATATATATGTTTTTCATCATCAGTGAAATGGTATGTGTCAACAAATGGATTAATTGTATTTGGAGAAGAACTTAGATTAACTTGTAAGGAAGTTGGAACTGTTTGCACCGAAACAAGAAAATGGCTTGGTGGAAAAGATTACAGCCTTCTATGTTTTGATGACACATCAACAAATCCATCAAAATACCAGATGATGTCATACAAACAAAATAACACTTTTGATCTAATGATTAAACAGCTCAAATATGAAGACATAGGATGGGACTACACATGCACATGTGGATTTGTGCAGTATACACAAAAGCTACAACTTCAAAATTTAAAATTTACCTGTAAGTAGATTAAACCATACATGTCTCTAAACTTACACATTTCATTGAATATCCTAATAAGAAATATATATCACAACAACTTTTGGCGTGTTCGTCTTCAATGTATTATAACATAGATATATGATAGCAAATAATTTTTATGGATTACATGTACAGCGTGCAATATCTGTGTTTAAGATGATTTATTTTTTTCGTTAAATTATTGGTTGCATTGAATTAAACACACTTACAATTACAAGACACAACCAAAAATTTAGAAAATGGTGCTCTATTGAAAACTGGGGTTAAGTTTGGCTCCCATGGTATCAATAAAATTTAAAATCTGGTAATATGTGATATTCGGTAGTAGAGTATCAATATCCAGTAAGAAGGATGGAAATTGGTTACGAGCCAAAAAGTTTGTTTTTTTTGGTTTGTATTTTGTGGTAATACTCACTATTATATATATATTATAGGATTGCCAGTTTTCGTACCGCAGGTCCGGGGTTTACTCGGGGTACTCCGGTTTCCTCCCCCAATAAAAGCTAGACGCCATGATATAGCTGAAAAATTGCTGAAAATGGAGTTAATCATCATTCAAACAAACACTATTTGCATACAATCCATGCTCATATTGTAAAAGCTTGTGTAAAAGATTTATTATTATTACTATGTTACAGACCCTCCTAATATGAACACTAATTCTTCATGCCATCAGGAAGGTGACATATTTACTTTAATCTTTAGTATAGAAAAAGTGTTTCCTGTCCCGAATTGTAGTATTATCTACAGTAGTAAGGTATGTTTTACAGTAATTTACGCTTATATTCTATATACAGGTTTATATTAAATGATAAATATTGTAAAGAGAAATCTTAGTCGTTAAATATAACGTAATGCGAAATTTGCCTATTTTTTACTAATTGGTAAAAGAAAAAAACCAAAACTATTCATGGTATAGCTTTTTCAGTTCAAAACAATAGAGCATCATCTGTAGACAACATCAGTCATATATTTAAATGGTAAACACAATGCATATTATAATATTATACTTTACATATTTTACATTCCTGTTTGTTTCTTTACTTTTTTCGTCAATGGGCCGGAGCTAAAGGTTGGAGTAATTGAAAGCTAGCTTCGCTTCGGTCCATATACTATATAGAGATGAGCTCTCCATATAACACCATATGTCCAGCAGTATTATTGATTATTTGATTAACATTAAGATACTTCGATGTAACTGAATACCAGGTTGATTCATTTCTATTTTTACATTTTTAAGAGAAACGATATTTTAAGTTACTATTGAATCTCGTAGAAGAATATTATTGTAATTTATTCAGCATGTATAAATCAAAATTATTAAAAAATGTTAATTTAGGGAGTTATGCAGACTGATCATGTAACAAATTTAACAACAGAGCTACTCCCAGACGGTGTAATGTACAAAGTAATAATCACATTAGCTATAGATATCAGCCAATACAAGTGTTTAGAAAACATAAACTTGTCCTGTAACGTTTTGTCACGTACTTACGACCTGTATAGCAGGAATATTGGTTCATGTTCAGGTAAAATATCTAATATATCATATTTATATAACAATGAATATTAAATTATAAATACTCTTATACCCACTGATACGAACACAGAAAACAAACTGTCTTCCGGCAAAGTCCACCTTTCTCTTGATATTTGAGGTTTAATACAAAAAACTTTATTTAAATGTGCAAGTACAGTCTGGATAGTTAAAACTTCTTGAGTGTTTTATTTGTAAATAATATGAACTCAAACTTTACCAATCTAAATGGACTCTTCAACACAATTCTAAACTGCTTCTACCTCCACGTTTTTGAATGTTGCAAATGAGGTATTACACCACATTCAGCTATTTTAGCTCTATGTTTTAGACTCCAAAGTACCCAATACAGGCCTGGTCAAGTAGTCGATGTGGGGTGCTCACTCGAAACCAGTATTGCCACACATCATTAATCGTAGATTCATTCTGTTTATTATTTTTTTACGGTATAAACTGTTTAGAACGACAACATTTGTCGTAAGGAAAAAGGATCAAAGGAGTATTCAGAAACTATACGGCAAGGACAGACAAAATCATGGTTAAACAAAAGCGTAGATAACAACAAAACACAGAAATATACAACACAAAAACCAAACAGTAAATAACATGAACCAAACTAAAACTGAAGGCGAGTTCAGGTGCTCTGGAAGAGTAAGCAACTTCTGAACCAAGCTTAACTAGCTTAATTTTAATTTACAATTTGTTCAGTCTTTGAGACGCTGCTAAAACATGCTTAACGCAATGGATTCACACGCGACGCGACGTGAACACTACGCGTAACAAAGACTGGAACTTTGCTAATCATACCGACTAGTAAAAAAACAGATTGATTTAATATTAGCTAGTTGCTAATAATAAAGGAAAATATTGCTGAATAAAAAGTCTTTAAATCGAAAGTCTCATCTTTTAAACTTCATATGCATATTTTTTCAGGAGAGATTATTCAGAACACAAGTCTGCTGATACTGCTGCTGATAATACCAATTATAATAATCATTAATGGTTGTTGTGTTGTTGTTATACGCAAATATCGTGATAATAGACGTTTTATGATTTGCCGCCAATTGATGCTGCCCGAAATGCAATGAATCCAAAAAGTGGAGAACGCGAATAAATTGTTCATATGTAATTTCTTTATAAGGTCATAATGATATGAATGACTGACTGACTGAATGAATGAATGATTGAACTGAAAACATAACATAACAAATACATTTTTGTTTACAATTATGTTTATATACCTGAAAATTATATACATATATGAGTCATGTGTGACTTGTTAGGTCATTGCAAAAAGACGTCAAAAAGATAAAACGCAAGTGCTTGTACGCAGTCAGCATGTGACCGCTATCATTATCTGTTGATAAATAAATTTGCAGTCACTGTGGAAGTTTAAGACAACCAGTGACAATTTTTAACAATTGTACTGGCATACACACAATTTTAAGTCTCCAATTAAGAACGACGAATTCGGTACCTCGGAGGAAGAACAGATCAATAAATTCAATACTGTTTCCGGCGAAATCGAACATACACGACCTACACGACTAGTGACACAGTACTCTACCTGCAACTTAATTTCGAAAATTCAGTATCCGAAATATTTATTACGGAACTGATGTACAAGATGACATATACCCATAGAATGCTTTAGTTTCTGATCTTATTAGCTTCTCACAGAAGCTTATTAATTCACTTTCAATGTGTTGCCAGAACATTCCAAATTATTAACCAGTTGAGTAAAAAACATGGGAAATTGTCAATACAATATGTGTCTATTTAACAAGCCAAATAGAAAAAACTGGACCAATACGGAAAGAACATGTTAAATATAGAAATATATGGCAAATACTGGAATGTCCTTTCCGGTAATCGATTTACATATATGAATGTTTATTTACAAAACAATAAAGATGTTAATAAACGCTTTCGTAGTCGTTAATTTAATTTATTAAAAGACATTTTTCAACTTAACCAGATGTTTTTTGTTGCAAACCTGAGGTTAGACCTTCTTGATAGCATTTGATTTTAAGTGAATGTACTGTGACACGTTTCAGCCAGGAATATGCAGGTAAGATAAATATATATGAATATATCGGTAAGTTTATTGACGGATACTAATAACGTAACATTTTTTTGTCATTAGTATATTACAAGCTTTAATTATAAATTAACAATGCCAAATATTCAAAAGAAAACTTAATACAAAATGTCTCGTTCTGATAAATATACAATATTCGTACAGTGTCCGAGAATATAAAATTTATTTGTACGAGCCTTAAAAACTGGTAGAAATGCGAGGTTCTGCCGAGCATTTCTCACCTGTTTAGCGGCGAGTATAAAAAAACGTTATATTTTCGGACACTGTACGAAAATTGTTTTTATCCTGCAAATCTAAAATACATTTTACAGCGATGAAAAATATGAAAAAATTGCACTTTTAGCCGATTTCTTACGTGAAATTTTCGGCGCGTTTTTAAGTGATAGCCTGACGTCACAAACAAATAGTGTATTCGACACACTTCGACACACTTCGTAAACCAGAACAGAATGCTAAATATCGTTAGAAGCGAGGAAAAGGGTACGAGGAGACTTTATTCGGCACTGCCGAATAAAGCACAAATTTATTCGGCTACATTTATTGTACAGCAAATGTAACGGTTGCAGGATAAACTATTTTTAATTCGTTAAAAGAAAATTAGACCAAAAGAAATAAAGAAATAAAATTAAATCGTCATTTCTTTTGAGAAAAAAGTTCTGCTCTAAAGTCAGAAAATATTTTTGATGCTATGTGATTTTGTGTCTTGCTAGGCACGAAATGTCACTTTCAGTGAAAAAATATCTAATTTGTGTAAAGAAAATAGATAGCTTATTACTAGGGACAAGTGCTTGGGACAAAATGCCAATTCCGGTCATGAAATGAGTCAAGTATATCATTCTGCTTCTAAAAATATATGATTGCTAAGGACTTTTTATATCAGTTACCTTGTTGCTATAGTATGACCTTGACCTATGGTCTTTGACCTTTGGCTCAAATTGAAGCTCTTTTCCTCCTGATCACTTCAAACCTATTTGTTTACTATATTATCTCTAACGTTTTCAAGTTGTAACCAAAAACCAATTAACCAAAACGCGTCAAGGGCTGTAACTCGAAAACGGTTCATAGCACGGTTTCGTTATGTTATAAATGAAGGTCTAAAGGAGAGAAGAATTTTTTTACAATTTGTTGTCTGCTTCTATCTTTTATGGTTTATGAGATATAGTGCTAACAAGAACTATGGTGACCTTTTACCTTGACATTTTTAAATGTAATATATGTCACTTAGGATCAATGGTGGTGGTCCCAAATTTCTAGAACTACTGGTTTTCGAGAAAAAAAATTTTATGAGTTTTTAAAACGCGTAAGGAGGAAGTTAATTGGAAGAAACAAAATTGCATGTTAAATCATTGCGTAGGGTAGCCTACATTTTGATGCATTCTGATTTTGAGAATCGGTTATGGTTTTTGAGTTTTTCGTTTTCGGGCAGATAACTCTGTTACTTAAAAAAGATCGTCATAAAAGCATGAGCTAGTCATCTCCGGATATGACTAACTAATGTTATCAAGAATCAAAATGATATGTCGAGTCACTTTTTGGCAAAATGTCCGCGGAAGAAGAAGAAGAAACAAAAAATAAATCGCTATTTGTTCTGAGAACAAATGAGAAGGTCTTTCTCACTGTCACTCTAAAGTCAGAAAATATATTTCATACTATGTGATTTTGTGCCTTGCTAAGTACAAAATGTCACTTTCAGTAATCAAAATGTGTTATTTGAGTGATTTCCCTTGTTTAGCCAAGGCGTACCGAGACAACACTCCAACGAAAATTAGATTTTTCATTGATTATTGAAGAAGATGGTGAAAGAAATTGAAGAAATGTGTAAGAACATGATACTAGAACGATTTAAACGTCTGTTAGTTAGTTTACAATGTACAATCGTTTAAAACAAAATATAGATGACTCAAATCAAAACAAGGAAACAATCGCGTCGTGTAGTTGATAACCCTTCACGAAATATAAGAGAATATGAAGGTCCCCATAGTAGTTTACAAGAAGAAAAAGACAATAGTGACTTTGTAGAGCCAATATTTCTGATTGATTGATTGATTAATGGTGTTTAACGCCCGAGCAGCATTATTTCAGTTATATTCAGGCGATGAACATGAAATTGATGATAAAATGAACATGAAATGATGATGAATGAAAATTGGATGGGACACATAAAAATTGGGGTAACGGATTTTAGATTGCCACTGGCAAATGGGAGGATGGATAGGGTCGGGCAATTCAGCCTCCTGTAGCGGGATCGAAATCCCTACTCATAGCGAATACTACAGCAGCGTTCTTTAACGTGCGAGGAACGTGGTATTTTTCCCAACACGGTGCACTAATATGTTTTGCGGTCAGGTTTTCCGTATTATGGCCTGACAACCCCAGCTTGCCAGGGGTACCCCATTCAACCACCTGGGGCACACATCCCAGTCGGTCTTTAGGCAAACCGACCTGACACGCCAGTCAGGGTACTGGGCGCTATTTAGTCGCCTTTTACGACAAGCTAGCGCGACTGCGGTCTATTCTTTTGGTCACCCGGATCCCGCACGGGGCTACGACACAGATGTACATGGTGCTGCCAAACCCCCAAAAGTCACTTTAGTTGAACAATATAGAAATTTATAAAGCCATTGATCAAAAGGTGCCCGCCGAAAGAATCAAAGGAATCCAACGTATCAGAGAGATGTGGCGCATCTACATGGACAATGAGGGTGGCAAACTGTCTTTGTTATGTTCGGGTATTAATCTACGTGGCAGGCAGATTCCCTTACATGCACAAAAACCCTAGAAATCCAGGTTACTTGCAACCAGTCACAATTCGCATCAAATTGAAGAATGTGCCCATATCAGCTGATGATGGGCAGATTCGTCGAGCCCTAACACTCTAAGGTTGCGATATTCAAAACCTTTCTAGGGAACGCCTCAGAGTAAATGGTAAGCAAACAAACTGCCAGACAGGTGATAGGATAGTTATCAGTAAAACACTATAAAAACCAATACCTAGAAATTTACAGATAGGTAAATACTTGGCAGTCATTCTACACCCCGGGCAACCTGAGTTCCAAAAACACAACACTGATGGTACTGATGAAGTTTGTCATAAGTGTCTAGAACCTGGACACAAGATATATGAATGTACAAATGACTGAGTATTCAGAAAATGCAAGGTTAGTGGACACAAAGCAATTTAATGCCCCAGTGCTTTTGATAAACACAAATGAAGTAGAAGTAAATATACAAAACAATGAAGAAGTACAAAATAGTAAAAATGTAGTCACACAGGTGCAAGACGATTAAGGAGGTGTTAGTACATCAGATGTAAGCTTGACAAACCAACAAGAATCAGGTCATAATAAGAGAGACAATGGGTCAAAACAGAGTGGAAAAGGCAAAAATGTTAGTTTTGCCAAACCAGGCAGTAGTGAGAAGAGTCAACCACAAATTGACGTGTTTGTAAAAACACCAGTCTCAAAACGTGGTTCTCCACCTAGACGCCAAACACCACCAACACCCCCAGAAAGAACTAATGGTTGTAACTCTGCAAAAGGTGCTAAAAAGTACAAATACTAGTTGTTAGATTATTAGGTAAACAAATTATGTTAGATAAAAAGCAATAGAGACTAAAAAAAATAATAAATAAAAAAATGTCAAAAAATATATAATTTGTAAACATTTTCAAGGTCTTGAATTTTAGAGTATTCACACGTGTAATGTTGTATTGTTTGTTCATAGTAAATTGTATTTTCTACTTTACTGGTCATAAACCTGTGGTCATGGCTGTAAATGGTGTCACATTTATCATTATGTTGTTGATATATGTACTTAATATGGATATATATATTTGGATAACAATATTTATAAAAATTTGGGTAATATTGTATATTTTAACAGTATAATCCAGATCATTATTCGATTTTTAAGTCAGGTTGAGAGGTCTTATTTAAAAATTATTATACCAAAAACAGTTAAATGTGCAAACCATGTCCGTATTTTAAATAACGGATGGAACCCGGTGCTTATAAGATCATTGTAAATTCACTGACACATTATCATAATCCAACGACACAACTTTTAAATAATTACATGCAACTTTTACAGCTTATTTCTCTGAAGCATATTTTCTGAAAACACAATATTTACCTGGATGGTTGATAAGTAGTACAAGTTTAATCCGGACCTATTTATATGTGTTAGAAGTAACTGTAGTTCATGGACGGGTACTTATGACTGTATAGACTATCAAATGTTTATGTTGAGATTATGTACAATGAATAATAATGATGTATTATTATATGATGCTGAGGTCTACATAATCCTCTTTTTTTAATTCATTTTTAAATATGTATAATGGCATCACAAAATTTTATTCTTCTGAGAAGTTTAAATGTAAATGGTATAAAATCGAAACCAAAACGCGATAGAGTTTTTGAATGGATCAAGGCACAAAAAAGCTCAATCACGTTTTTGCAAGAAACATGTTTTGATGTTGATATTGAAACGGACATACGTAATAGAACCGATTTTGATGTTTTTTGCAGCCACGGGACAACGGCTAGCAGAGGCGTTGCAATAGTAATTAAAAAATCTTTAAACTACAAACTGATTGATAAATACATTGATGATGACGGAAGAATAGATTTTATCAACGCGGAGATAGACAACAGCATATTTACATTGTAGTGTCTCTATGCACCAAACAGTAAAACAAGTAAAAACGCGTTTTTTTCTAAAGTGAACAATTTTTTTTAACACGGTATTCCAATTATAGGGGTGATTTTAAAGAAACACTTAAACCAATAGACCGAAAGAGTACATGGATATTAAGTCAAAGCATGAATCCAGTCAGTAGTTTCACTACTCTTATTAAAAGTAACAAAGTAACTGACATATGAAAAAAATGTAATGAAAATATACAACAGTTTACGCGGCGTAGAAATGATAAAACGCAAGCGAGTCGAATAGACGTGATTTTTATTGGAGATGATTTTATTTCTTTGGTAGATTGTTGTAAACTTAAACTGGCGGTAATCGATTCAACGAATCATTTGAGTGTTTGTTTTTAAATTCCTAACTGGATCATTGGAAACTTAATAATTCAATCTTAGAAGATGATGAATATGTAAAAATTATAAAGAATCTGATTGACCAAAGCTTAAAAACAAATACAAACGACATAAGTCTTGCATGGGATATATTTAAAATACATGTAAGAGAGACAACAATGTCATATTGTAGAGCTAAGGCAAAAGGTAAGAGGAGAGAATTTAAGATTGCTCGAACAATTTTTAGCAGAAAAACTGAAAAAGTGAGATAACAATCATTATGATTGCAGTAACATTGATAATGAAGTCATACAATTAGAAGCTAAGATCCGCAATATTTATGACCAAAAAAAAGCCAAAGGTGCTCAAATCAGACCAAGGGAGAAATGGATTGACTTTGGGGAGAAAAGCAATGCTTTCTTTTTAGGCCTCGAAAAGCATAGACAAATCAAAAGACAATTAACAAATTACATGGCGAAAATGGGAAAGTAATAACTGATCAAGGGGATACACCCAGTAAGATTAAGGGCTTTTATGAAAAATTATATTCATTCTACAAGCACTCCTGATATAGATCAGAGTGATCGATATATCTCAGAGACCGAGATTGAAGACAGATTAAACGATAATGATAAAAAATTTTGTGATGGAGAAATCACAATAGAAGAGTGTACTAATGCAATTTTTAAAATGAAATTAAACAGAGCACCTGGATTAAGTGATTTAACTGTGGAGATTTACAAAACGTTTTGGAATGTTTTAAAATCTGTTGTAGTGAAAGTACTAAACAAAAGTTTTGAAGACCAACGTTTAACTCTCTCTCAACGAACCAGAGTCTTATCGCTCATTTTTAAAAAGGGGGATCCACAATCCTTAAACAGCTATCGCCCGATATCTCTTTTGAATGCAGATCTAAAACTTTTTATCATATGTTCTTGCACAACGTTTGAAGAAAGTACTACCGAAGATAGTTAACGCCAACCAAACCGGATATATACAAGGCAGATTCATTGGTTTTAACTTAAGACAAATACAAGATGTTATAGATTATGCTGAATCTTATAAGATAGAAGGAGCTATTGTATTTGTTGATTTTTCTAAAACGTTCGATACATTAGAATGGAGTTTCATGTTTTCGGTGTTAATACATTTTGGTTTTAATACCTCTTTTATTAATTGGGTAAAAACGCTTTATAATGATATTCAGACATGTATTATGAATAACGGGTAGATTTCAGAGATTTTTAAAAATACTAGGGGAATACAACAGGGTTGTCCTCTATCTGCCTTACTTTTTGTTTTATCGGTAGAAATCATCGCAACTCGATTAGGAAACAACGTTAATATTAAAGGGATAAATATAAAATCGACGAAAAAGCGCATACTATTAAAATATCGCAATTGGCTGATGACACAACTCTATTTTGTAGCTCTAAACAAGATGTAAAACTCGCAATGAATGAGATTGAAATTTTTGGATCTTTCTTTGGATTAAAATTAAATCGAAGCAAGACAGAAGGGGGACAAACAAAAAACCCAAAGACGTTTACTGAAATAAGAAAACAAATTATATGGAACAATGCTTTTATAACGTTCCAAAATAAATTTATTACATTTAAAAACTGGATAAATAGTGGCTTGGTATATATCAATGATATAGTAGACGAAAATGGATATATATCACAAAAAATAGTTTTCGAAAAACTCAAACATAAGGCTAACTGGATTGCAGAATTTAACATTGTTAAAACATCAGTGCCAAAAGAATGGCTTCAAACATTGCAATCGGAAAACTCGTGTAAATCAAAGGTAAATATTAGAAAAAAGGATTTTATTTGGGGTAATAAATATACCAAAGTGTCACAATTATCGATTAAAGTGTTATATACATCTTTGATAAACAGTAAAGTTGAACAGTCTATAGGCATTAACAAATGGATAATAATTTTAAATGTTGATGATGCCATTGATATAGATCAATTGTTTTGTTTTATATTCAATTATGTACAAGACAATAAACTTAAGATTTTTAAATGGAAATTGCTGCAATATATTATACCTACACAGAAACTGTGTTATGTCAATGGAAAATAGAAAAAGACGAAAATTGTAAATTTGTGGTCAAGAAGAAGATTACCTTCATTATTTTCTTTTATATCCTTATTTAGAAACATTTTGAAAAAAGATAAGAGAAATTCTTAAAATGAATAAAATGAATTTTAAAATTACTTTGAAACATTTAGCTTTTGGATAAAAGATCACTGATGAAGAATATTTTTATTTTAATTTATTTCTCACTATTTTATGTTTTTCAATTTACAAATCATATTATATTTCGGATCAGAAAACAAAGCAAGGCAATGTTTTTAATGTTCTTTCAACTGAATTTACCCTGGGTAATTAGTGGAACATTAACAGTGAGCATCAGAAGGATCTTGGACTTCTGATGTACGATGTAACATGAAACGTTTCAAAATAAAGATGTATGTTTGTTAAAAAAAAGAAAAAAAATGTGTTATTTGAGTAAAGAAGGTGGATTACTGAAAGTGACATTTTGTGCTTAGCAAGTAGTATCACATATATTTATGTGACCTTGACTTTTGACCTTTGACCTACACATTTTAAATGTAATATATGTCTGTCACTTAGGACTTACGGGTTTCGAGAAAAAACGTTTTACGACCTGCGTCTCTTTTTGGGTCAAATACGCGTAAACAGGAAGTTGATTGGAAGAAAAAAATATTACATGTTGAATCATCGCCATAGTGCAACCTACATTTTGCACACTTCAGATTTTGAGAATCGGTTACAGTTTCCGAGTTTATCTGCTAACAAGGGTTTTTTGTTTTCGGGCAGATAACTCTGTTACTAAAAATAGATCGGTCTAAAAGCATGAGCCATGTGATCTCTGGATATGATCGATTAATGGTACCAAGTATCGGAATGGTATGTCGAGACACTTTGTGACAAGAAGGTCTTTTCACTGCAGTGGAAAGACCTTAATAATAATCATAAAAAATACAAGAAGGTCTTTCAACTGTAGTGGGAAAGACCTTAATAAATATCTAAAATATTAACCTACTAATCGACTTGGTATTAGTCTCATGTTGTTCTGTAGGTTTTCTGTGCTATTTTCTTTATTTTAATGAAAATGTTTGATGACATCTATAAAAGCTGATTTTAAAGTCAACGAAACTAGGCACCCTTCAATCCAGTTTACCACTATGGTCCGCGGGCCAGCTTTCCGTTTCTCTCCCCTCCCCCCACGCAATTCCCAAAGAAGATAAGGAAAGAGTATCTATATTAGCTATCTGCTTCCTAAGTACCTATTACCAATTTTCCCTGTGATGTTTTGCAGGTGTTCTATTAGCTTAATATTTTAAGTTCCAGTAGCAAGTAAATTATGAAATAAATGTTTTTTTTAGAAATCCATTATTGTCCTTTATTGTTGCGAGAAATTTCTCGGGGTTGGTGTGCAATTATTTGTGACAAACGTACAATAAAAACTAGTTCTATTTCCAGTGACATACAAGTATATTTGTTTTTATCGTAAATAGTAGCCTTACTCGTCTCCCCTACTCAGTAACAGATTTAATTCACAAGTTACACAAGACAAGATATCTTATTGACAGACTTGACAGACATCGTGTTTCTATGCAGTTACAAAAAGTATGCTGGAAGTCTAATCAGTTAAGTTAACTTTAATTAACTTATTTTTTCTCAATCAAAAATTACTTCAAGAATATCATATTGGTTGAAAACTAATAATATACTAAGCTAATAAATAAGTTATATAAATTAAATTATTTTTATGTCAATTGAATTAATAAATTTATTTAATTAATCTAATTAATTTACATAATTTCCCTAAACACACAGAATTCTCGATTAAATTCTTTTACACACCTTGTTGATTGTTCTGAATTCGGCAAATTTTGAATCGGCAAAAAGGAATGCACCCTTCCAAATTTTGATAGTTTTATTTTAACTGTACATCACTACGCCTTTCTCATTCTAAAAATGTGCACTCAGCTTTTAATTAGTTAATGAATATACATAACGCATACTTTGCATGTACAATAATACGTGACATAACATATGAACAGGGTAGAAGGTTGTTTTGCTTTACGAAGATCTACTAAAGATCTGTTTTTGAATTATGTATCCTTTATTGTCAATTTTTGACACTTATATTAACAGTGTTTTGTGTTATGAATGCAATATTTTGTAAAAATGACATCGAGGATATAGATGCATTTAGTATTAAAATGTCCAATGTATCAAAGGGCTTAGATCATATTATATCAGACCGTATTACTAGAAGAAACCTTCAATGTTTAATTATGTACAATTAATGAGTTCCTGTAAATACAAAAGAGTTTAATTTAGAGAAATATATATTTCGTGCCATGAAGCTACGATCCAAATGTTATAATATGTTACACAATGCCTTCTGCTTATTATTATTATGTATTTATTTTATGTTTGTACCGTCTTTACATTTTTGTAACCTATAGTTGTTCCTGACTTTTGTGTTTAGTTTAAACATATTTTATTTGCTCAAATATGCAAATAGGATAAGACACAAGTTATATCAAACTTAATCAAACTTATGAAGTCTTCTCTTGTATCACTATGTTACATAAATATTAATGACGCATATTATATTAATACAATACAAATTACATTGTATGTTAGAAATGAACCATAAGAGATAAAACAACAGTTTTGATGACAAATATTAAAGAGAAAAATAATTTTTTAAAAGAAGAATAGATGTGATTGATGTAAGACGATTTAAATTTACTAGACAGTAGATTGGCAGCCACTGAAGGTTTTCAAATAATTTATTTCTATATTTCTAATGTTAGCATACTTCGAACATTTAAAGAAATGATGATTTCAATCTTCACGGTCAGATCCATAACGACAAGATGCATCAGATATAATATTTATACTGTGGTGATGCTGCACATTAGTTGGGTTCGGAAACATTAAGTTTTCGATTACCATATTCATAGGTATTTGGAAGTCGTCTATCTGGGTTCAAGTTCTTTAATTAACATTTAAAATTAAAAATAAAATTAACATTACAGATTGATAGATCTAAACGGTTCCACCATCGAATAATATTCCATTACGCAAGGAATAAACTGCCGTGCTTTGTATTGTAGACGGAATTAAGTTACAGAGATGCTTGTGCCGAGTTATGCTTTATATAATAGAACAATTGTAACTTCAAGCATTTTCTGCGCTCATCCAAAGACTACCACGCAATTACAGTATTAATATGACTTACTTTAGTATAAATTGGGCCGTGACATTCGAACAGCCATCAAGTTGTAATTGTTCAAGATTATTACAGTAGCCCACCCCTTGTTGTCCCAAACTTCGCAAGCATATTATTTGAGTTTTAGAAAATTTATATTTCAAATTCCTGGGTACGTTCAGGTGGTTTGAAACGTTACATATAATATTCAAATGTGGGTATTCCACTTAGCATCACTGCCAAAGGTAATCCCTAGACGTTTAAGATTAGTAATTGGTATATTTATGTTATCTTCATATATGGTGATATTATATTTAAAAATAACTTTATTACAGTTATCTCCGGATTAAATGACATTAACCATTTTTTACCAGTAGTTCATCTCTTTCAAATTGTGATCAATAACAGCCTAAATTATGTTGAAGTAATGTGTCTAGTAAATCCTTACAATTTGATTGGTTAATCAAGACGGGGATATCATACCGTATTCCCCGTGAAACCCCGGGGATACTGAAAACAGTTTCAAAATGGCGTCTATTCATTGAATAATTTGTTTTACATAATATATATATATATGGATAAACATAATATAAAGATATCAAACATCGATTTTAAATACATGCATTTTACGGAATCTATCATCTCCGTCTGCGATTTGTCTTGAAATTTACAAGGGAGCCTCCGGCTCAGGGGATATAAAACACAGACAGGGAATATGAATCCGCATCCCTTGTGAAGATCCCGAATAACATATAGTATCTGTAAAGGATCACTACTAGAAAAGACATAGGGAAACAAGTTTTTCAGTTAAATCATTGATATATATATTGATACAATTATCAATGATTTAACTGAAAAACTTGTATATGTCTAAGAAGTTTTCAAGACCCAACTGTTTTGAGCAGGTGTCACCAAAGTCATACTGTTATGACAAAACATTTCAATTTTTTTTAATGTAGCACAACCCTTGTACAATCAAACATCTTTTAATGGATTGCGTTGACGATGCCCACATATAGAATTGTTTTGTTCTTTTTAGTACTTTCAGTTGGTGTTCTTATTGGTTTACAACGGTCATTGGCGGCATAATTATATTTTTTTGAAAAGTTAATACAGTAAAATATAATTGTGCTAAAAGTGTTCATATTGTTTATTTTGTGATATTTTTTTTTAAACTTTTATCTGTATATTGTTGTGGTCACTAGTTGGTGTGAGCTCCGGTATATATGAAGTATAAGGGTTAAAAAGGATAAAAACCGGACAACTGTTAATAAACACCATGCCACTTCGTTTGCTTAAGCATTTTACAATAAAAAAAGTTAGAGAAAGATCTGCTGTGCTACGCGGACAAATAGTGTCTGAAGTATTTACATCGATAGATGAAATAACACAACGCATTCTAAATTTTTGACATTTAACAAATATATATTGTTTACATTTTAATCTATTTCAGGCATCTATCACTTTCGTTAAATAGCATCAATTACAAGAGAATAGGCCTATCATCAAAAACGATTTAATGACCTTCGCTAGAAGGATTTCTCACAGACACATTGCTAGTTCCGATGCTTTGCTAATTCATTTCGTAGGCTTGTATATCTTGTTAAAGTCAAGGTTAGATAATAAACATGTGTGCGGCGATAAGAACTTATAATCCGGATTTTATCATCGCAATAATTAGGTTTGGAATATGTGTATTCCGCTACATTCGGTATTACTTGAATACGAGTGTCCTCGATAAAAAAAGATTGTAATTAGCTCACATCTTTATGTAGATGGAATTTCACAAGAAAACTGATGAACAGCGTAAAATAGTCGAGGGCCTGTTTATTAAAGGCTATAAGTTATTTGAACAAGTCCAGTTTCTACGGGGCATACTTCCCAAAGAGTGACCTACCATCGGAATTTGGGTTCTAAAAAAGCTTGGTAAAGAACGTGAAATTGTTAAACAGTGTTAAGTGGAGTAACAACGTACAATATATCTTGTGCATCTTTTTTATTTTTTATGACACAAGGATTTTTTTTTCGCACATGAAACCAAGTATAAAATATACACACGTAAAATTAAATGTTGAATAACAAATGACAACCTATTAAATTGTACATCCAAGTGTAGAAGATTATGCAGCGATATAAATGACGGTGTTTTTGTTAAAATCGTTCGTTTGCTCAAAATTGTGCAAAACAAATCTGTTTTATTCTTTTAATGCAGTTTTAACATGCTATTAAACAATACTAACTACTAATAATAACTGTAAACTTGAAATCGTTTTGAGAATCGTTACATTTATAAGATCTTGTTTTTTCAATTGAGAAATTTAATATCTGCAATGTTGAGTTTCCTATTACGTGTAGAAAAGGCAAAGACGTTGTAAAGCCTATGGCTAACAATTTTCCGTCTGGTCCTAACCATGAAATATCCGTTGAATAGGATTTCAATGGACAAGTAAGATCAACCGTGGACCCGACAGGTGCATACACAGCCGTGCTTCTAATAATTTCTACTAAATAATATAGTTGCAACATATTTTTCTTACTAATTGTCTATTTTATAACAAAAACATGTAGAAATTCATATACATTCACAGTTCACTTCATCTGTCATTGTTATTTGCAAATAACTTTATATGCGTGCAAAATTAAACTTACCAGTCGCTAAAAACAGTCGGTATACCGATAAGTGAAACTATCTTGTTTAATGATAATCTATATTACTACAGCTTAGTTCAGAAATTGTAGGTTACCATTCTGAAATATATTTTATTTTTTATTTATTAGGGTTTTCAAAAAAAACAACTTAAAGTTTTGTTGTCTATTCAAGAAAAACTATTTATTTTTTCTCATATTTCATTTGAGAAACTTACTCATTGATACACGGATTAATGTTCCACGTTAATATAATCAGTGGAAAGTTGTCAAATGTCAATTTATAAGAGATTAAATTTGAATGTATTCCAAGTCAGTTCCTAGTAGAGAAATATTTGTGTTGAATCAATTTCCGTGTAAAATTGAGTAATCATACTTAGAGGGCTACCTGGGCTAGACCCAGAGACCTACCTCCCCGTAATTAGTAATTAATGTATTCATATTTCACATACTATTGAAAGAGATATAAATTATAAATTAAGCATGCATTTTATTTATAATAATAATAATTATTATTATTATTACTACTATTATTATTATTATTATTATTATTAGAATTATTATCGCTTAAATGATGCTTTTCAGCAAGTTTGCGGCTTGTCATGTCTGGAGAAGGAGGTCAAAAACAAAAAAAGGCCAAATCAATATATAGAGATAAATATGGGGCCACAAATCGTGAAAATTAACAAGGAAAAACCACACAAAAGTTAAATTAAAGATTAGTAACATAAACCCCTTGTTTGTTTAACAAAAGCAGTTTTGTGCAACATGTGTCAGGCCATTTCCCACAATAATTCGTAAGGGCGGTAATCTGAGTCATAAACAAGAAAAAATGGACCGAAAATTAACTGAAATCAACCTGCACGCGCACAGGCCCGATAATGCAATGCAGCCTAAGAAAGTCGAAAAGAAATGAATACACATTTGTGTTAAAAGTCGCCATTATCGCCATTTGTGCAATCTGGCAAAAGAACGTTACTTCTGAAAATACGTAATAGATCTTGATATGTAGGATCGGCGGCAGTTATATGGCACCTGTAGGCATATACTAACATCCCAGGTAATGTAACTTCTTTATGGTGTCAAGAAAATAATAACAATAATAATAGTAACGCACTCTATGTATTTATATTATACTTTATATTTAGAAATTATTGTTTGAAGTTGTTGACAATCATTACTCCTACGACAAGTGTAAAAGCAATATTGATAACAATCCATTACAAGCATGTATAGTTAAATTTTTGTATTATCTGAAAGTAATTTAATTGTTTATTGTTGTTAATATCAGGAATCGAACCAAATCCTGGACCAGAATCAACCTTATCTACGAAAAGCTCTTTTTCTAGCTATAGCGTTCTTAGAAATATCTATATGGAACCTTTTATATTCCTCCAAATAGTAATGTCCAGGTAATGGCCAAGTTTCGATCTATTAGAAATAGGTGTACGAAACTTGTTCTAGATTCCAAGCGTGTTTTTTTCTCAATGATTTCATCCAATATCTCAAGTCAGTGGATGTAAACAGTAGGAAGTTAATAAAATTACTTTTAAACTGCGACACTACTTATAATCGTAGTGTTCCCCCTTAAAGATTGATAATGATTTGATTTGTGATGACAAACAAAAGGCCGAACTTTTTAATAAAATATACTTTTGTAGACAATCAGACCTAAATGACACTAAACATTCCACCCCGGACATACCAGACACTCAGACAGACAGACTTACTTGCATCGACATTACAAAACAATTAACTTATCAGTGTAATTGGTAAAGTACTTAATTGTAGATAGTCCCATTGTGGCATCAAATGTTTTGAATATTGATATTGAAAAAAAAATACATGCATTGGTCTTCTAAATGGTTAGTTAGCTTCAACCCTAATAAAACAGAGAAAATGACCATAAAAAGGAGACTTCACAATCCAGACCATCCAAACCTTTATATGAACAACGTACTTGTGATTGAAGTATCCAGTCACAAACATCTTGTAGTATATATCTCAAATTATATTACATGGAATAAACATATCGAATTCATAATAGAAAATGCATATTAATGTCTAAATGCCTTACTGAAATTTAAATTTATCCTGGATCGAAGAACTTTGGAAATTATTTATCTAACCTATATACGCCCTATATTAGAATATGCAATTTAATATGGGATTCTAAAGTAAAAACAGACAAAGTGGAAAGGAACAGGTTGAGTCCGCCAGGATAGTAACCGGAGCAACCAGATTAGTCTCCCTTATTGAGACATGTTGGTTTGACCCCTCCATACCTTTCTGACCTAATACCGGACTCACTAAGTGACATTCACAGCCACAACACTATGAATGGATCCAACATTCCACCTGTCCGAACTAGAATTGCACTCTATTCAAACTATTTTGTGCCTTCAACTGTACGGTCATGGAATTTGATACCTGAATGCACGAAGCAACGTGCGTCAGTTTCAACTTTCAAGACTGTGCATAGTAAGGCCCAACAAAAATCACAATATTATTTTGTCGGGAAAAGAATAGCACAAATATTTCATTTTAGATTACGAGTGGAGTGTAGCTCCCTACAACGGGACTTGCTCGTTAAAAATAGTTGATTCGCCGCTTTGTCATTGTGGAGAGGTTGAGACAACAATCCACTAAATATTACACTGCCCACTTTTCATTCAACAACGCCAACATCATCTTAGCAACATCGTCAACAATTTACCCGTTCAGACACTATTATATGGCTCACCTGACCTCTCATACGAAGAAACTGTTAATTTAAACTGACACTTCAAGAATACATACTTAGTACAAATCGATTCTATTAAAACCGCATCTCTGCGCTAAAAATTCATCAGCGTTTTCCTGTGTGCATAATTTATTTTAAATATCACTACTGTTATAAAATGTACAAGTTTATTTGCTTATGTTGTAAATAGTTTTGATCATTTGAGTATTATTAATGTAACTATAATATCTATAGAAAACGAATTTATATAAGTCTGTGACTTGTTTCCGGATCTTTACCTTTTATACGATGTATTTACAATGTTTATTATCACGAATAAAATATGTTTACACTAAGAAAATAATTTTCACCTAAAACTCTGCCAGCTAGCGATATTAAATGTGGCAATTTTCATAACGACTACGCTAGATCGCAATTAGATAAATGACAAGTTGACAGAATATTGACGCAAATGTCGGTTTAATTGTCCAAATAAAAAGGAATTTGTTTGATTTGTATGCATTCACGTGAAAAGGTAAATAATAAAAATCATAGACACATTTCAGCTCATTTTAAACAAACTCGGTCAATGGCATTTACACTGCTTGTTAAGTCGACTCAAGATTATTAAATATGTTGTCCAATTTGCATAATCCAAGAACAATCCGTGAGATGGGGACTTATTTGGTCATTTCGAATATCATAATGTCCCTGTCAGTGGTCGTACTGAATTCCTCCGTCGGTCGATACTTTATGAATTTTAGTACACCTTTTTTTCGGCATATATATTGTTGTGTTGCTTGTCACCATTTTATGGCTCTTTTGTCAATATACCCTTTTCACAACGTGTTTATTCCGATTTGGTCAGGATTGCAGAATATCCCGGAAGTTTAGCGAGATCGAGGCTAAGGGTGTATCTGTCCGATCAGTCGTAGAGAAATTGATGTATGAATTTGTTTTTTGTATATGTATCAAAAATACAGTCCCTGGAACGTATAAGTTAACAAAACGCACGATGCACGAACGATGTACGAACGATGAACGGACGATATACGGACGTTGTACGCACGATATACGAACGATGTACGCACGATGCACGAAACGATATACGATACGATATACGATAGAAACGGTGAGACGGTGTTTATCGTTTTAATATATCGTTTCGTCTATCGTATGGTATATCGTATCGTGCAACGTTTCGTTTATCGCGTGGTTTATCGTATGGTGCATCGTTTCTTATGTCGTCATTACAGAGTTGAATGATTGTTCTTGGTACATGTATAAATGGTTTATTTTTCAGTATTTTCTTCAGTATTGAAGGCATTTACAAGTTTTACTAGATACATTACAATTTAAATGGTACTTAATTGATAACGGAGCACAATTATGTGCGTAAAATTTAGCATCCGTATATAACGCTATGTATTTTGTTATGGAACTTCGTTGATAAATAACATTACTTTTACCTCTGTTTAAAATAAATTAAAAAAAAAAAATAACTTAAACCTTATCTACATTTCTTAATAAAAGCGTTTACATTCATTCGATTAAAAAAGCCGGCAAAGTTAAACAATTCTGTGTATATGTTTTACAAACTCCTATACATGTACCTTTCATCAAGTTCCTACCTTACTAAATGCGCCAGTCATTTACAAATTGTAACATTGTTGCGGTTTAAAAAAAAAATATTAAACTTTTTCTGTTGCCGTATGTGTACCTGAAAATTTCCATTTGTGCTGAGAGTAAATTGATTAAACTTAAATCTTAGATCTCTATCATTTAGTATGTTCTTTGTTTATATGTTTATTAAAATATTCTTAATTATCGAAAACAAGCTAAAAAATTGCTTGCTGGAAGTCAAGCAGTCCATCAATCAATCAATCAATCAAATATTCATATATTCAGCTATAATTGTTTATTCTTTTAACTATATTTTTATTCATTAATATTACTGACACTTCTTTCTAAAATTTAAAAAGATCGTTAACTTATATATATTCACCGACGCGTTTTTTGTACAGTAATACTAAGTGTTAAACTATAAAATTGTTGTCACTACATGTTCTTTGTTTTAGATAGAACTATTTTTGTTTTCTTATCTACATCTACTGGTTGTTTATATGTCTTAGTTGGTAAATAAGTGTGCGTCGCCGCGGTAACCAATCGTAAAGAAATACACATTTGTATATTTTATGACAGGTAATTTTGCGATCATCCAAGACAACGATTCAGATTCATACTTTATAATCTAATTCGTCCATTTGCAGTTATGAATTTAAAAGAAGTGTCTTTTAACAAGACGTTTTTTCGTCCCTGTTGTAAATATCGTAAAACTGTATGTAGCGTTGCGAAGGTTAATTCTTCTTTATTGTCGAAAGTATACCAAACTAGCTTTAAAATCGAACACTTGAAATCTTTACATAGGACGACTGAGAGAATCACCGACCCTGGACAAGTACCTGACAAACATGAATTCAAATCGAGTGCACCATTTGTTTTCACCGTACAATGTCACGCACGAAACAATACGTATGCATTTATAACATAGAGAATTCAGTCAGATAACATCTGAGCTAATCAGTCAACCTTTAAACAATAACAGTAATGTACTGCGATTTTAGTGAGACAAAAAAAATTTAAAGATTGTAATTAGCTCGGAATCAACAAAACCCAAGACGTATTTCCAAACAATTCCAATCTCCACAATGTCTTTTAACAGTTTAATGCGTTAATACACTTTAAAGCTAAAAATATTTGCACTAAAGTTTACTATGAGTTTAGGTTTTTGATTACCAGAAAAATTATTTGATTTCTTGCTTGAAGTTATAAGTCACTTTCAGCACTTTTCAGCATGGGGGGAGGGAGGCGGCTCGAATTTTTAATGGAGAAGGAATAGCGAGAACCTGGTGGAAGCTCTTAACTTTTCGGCAAGGAAAGAGGGATGAAGTCGAGAACACTTTATAGTTAGTTCTTAGTTTCACAGTATTTGAATATTTCTTCACAGCACTTTAATAATACAAGACTATAGATGCATTTGTGTGTTCCAAACATACGTTTTTTTAAATAAATTTCAATTTATAAAATAAAATTTTATAAATAAGCAAGAGACGCGCGATTCGTCATGCATTATAAAGTTAGTTCGAAATTTCGAAAATTCGAAAACGTAATTTTATTGTAATGATTCTTACTGTGTATAAAAGGTGTTATTTATTTAATGTATACGTGTCATTTACGTGTAGCTACCTGGGGTGCAAAGTTGCACAAGTAAGATACGTTAATTGTTAATATGTTAATTGCAATCACCACAGGTAATAGAGGCTAACGTGTCCCTTTGAAGTGATTTTATTACAGTGTAATTTATATATCAACTTGATTATCTTTTGATTAGTACTCTAATTTCGAAGTAACGATGTCATACGACCGACATTTTATCCATGAATTTATTTAATTTAAAAAAATCGGTATCATATCTCCTGTTCAGTGTACCTGTTTATTACTTGTATCATTTAAGTGCATATATAAACTACACATAAATGGTCATGTTCCAAGGACAATGTCGTTAAACAGCTCATGAGATAGCTGGTGTTTTTATTTTATTTATTTATTTATTTATTTATTGCAGTTTATATTATGTAAAAAAGAAAATTCAGATCCTGTTTAATGCAATAACTTCTTTACATCAATGATACAAAGTTATTTAAAAACTATTAATATGGCGAACGATAAGACAAACGATAAACCATACGATGTACGATAAACCATACGATATACGCTAACATAAACGGAAAACCATACGACAAACGATAGAACAAACGATCCACCATACGATGCACGCTGGTGACAACGATGCACGATATACTATACGTTATACGGTACCATATACGAACTTTATACGCACGATGTACGAACGATGTACGGACGTTGTACGAACGATAAACGCACGATGTACGAACGATAAAATCGTTAACTTATACGTTCCAGGGACTGTAAATTGCTTTACTTTCTAAGTTTTTGTTATTATTTCATATTCGCTTTACGACGTTAATTTGTCTGAAATTTATTATTGAGTTTAATCTTTTGAAATAAACATGATACATGCCACGATAAATGTGTCCACGAAACCCTGACAAACTTAGCTAGGAAATTTCCCGGGCTAGAATATTTTCGTGGACACATCTGGGCACAGAAACCCTGACCTGTGAGGATGACAATGTCCGAGTCCTCGTTTGACCCGTCATTAGAAGTTGCATTCTTTCGATCATCTACAGCTGATTTAATGATAACACCTGGCAATTAAAATCCGTTTTGTGACAAACACGCTTAGATTGCCATTTTCTCTTAAAATTTCTTTTAACACATCTCATTATCCATAATTGATCTAGGAACGTATTTGTGTGTAATGTTTACATTCAATTCCATTGTCAGTTACAGAACCTATAGAGATCTATACACCCTTAGAAGAGGGATCTATTTTTAGAAACAAAGACATTGTGAAACTCGTATATTCTGGCTGCTGAAGCTTCGAACAAACAACATTCAGCGGTCACCAGGCCGATAAAAGCCGTTTTTATTGGGTGCTTCTCGAGTGAAGAACCTATCATAATTATAATTCACGTTTTGTTTCTAGCTTCATTTCAGTTTACACATAAGCATGTAAAACAGTTTAAATATTTTAAAAATATATTTAAAATCTTCTGCTTGTCTGTTAAGACGTGGACTAAACGATTTTTTTTATTAATGTTCAAAAGGATCGGCAAACATAATATCGCGATATGCGCTCCTCTGAAAAAAAAAGAAGAGTGTTAGGTTAGTTACGCGAACAAGATACGATGTTTATTTTTACATTTAAAACATGTTAAGACCACATAAAAGTTTGGTTCGAGGTTCTTTAATCTTTTCCCCTGAAACAAATTTAAATGTAATGGGTGTCATAATATACGGAAAATTTATCAGTTTGATTTCTTGAGGTACAAATGGTATTAAATTTCTTATTAAATATTCTGCATCACAATTAATTTATTTTTTGTTTAAAAATTGGCCGGTGTTATATAAACGAAATGCAAATCAAGTGGGTGTGAACTAGGACGCACTTGGTAAACACACAAACAAGAAGACTTCCACCAAATTATAAATTGACATGGAAATATGCATTTTACTTTAATTCTTAAAAAATATAATTTAGTTGAGTTTTTTACGTTTAATCCACAGTTTTATAGGAGACGTAGTTCGGACTAAGTAATACAGGTAGCAAGTAAACGTATACTAGCTTGAATCTAGTGTATGTCCTTTTTGTAATTGTAGGGTGCCCGGCATACATTTGGCAACATATTCATTCGAAATAAAACTGTTGTTACAGATAAGCATAGACTTCTGTTATAGAAACGCAGCCCAACACAACCTAAGCGTGTGATACAAAACAGGCCGACCAATCAAGGTGGCCACATAGGGACCATACATGGTGTTTAGTTACAATAATAACTAATTTTAACTTTAAGACAAGTCATAAAAACATGATTGATTGATTGATTGATTGATTGGATGTCTGCTTTACGTCCAGCGAGCAGTATTTCAGCTATATTCAGGACGGGAACAAGTTATCAATAAATCAACGGAAAATGGATGTGGGATGGGTCACAGGGAATACAATTTTGACTGCCACTGGAAAAGTATGGAGTTTTGTGTAGGGGCGGAGAATTTAGCCTTTTGTAGCGGCTACAATGAGCCTACTCTTTTTCGAAATCTACAAAAGGGGTCTTTATCGTGCAAGGAGCGTGGCACTCTCCAAACACGTTACCCACTACGGTCCGCGGTCAGGCTTTCCGTATTATGACCTGACAACCCCCCCCCCCCCCAACGAGAGGGTCTCCCATATCCGCCACCCGGGGACGCGCTGGGCTGCTCTGTGGGTCGAGCACTGGGAACCCTCCCAGTATGGTCCAACATGATTGAAGAATAAATAATAACTTTTAAAAATATAAAATGTTAAACTCACAATTTTATTTGGTCCAATGTAAGACACTTTTGTTATTTCTTAAAGTTGTTATGATATTCATGATGTTTATTTTAATAAAAAATGGTATATTTACAAATATATTAGGTATTTATAGTAAAAGTTTTAGAAGTTATAGTAATGTGGTTTTAACACTACAATTGATCACATGCCTACCAACAATCTCGATCGTCAATAAGCTTTAATCGCATTATGAATTTGTGTATTAAAATGGTTATTTTTGCGCCTTAAACTTAAAGTAAGAATTACGTACTTACTTACGCTCTTCAAGCCATAATTGACGGGAAATAATTAGCTTCAACGAAGAAGTGTATGAAAAAAATTGTACAGTTTACATTTTAATATTTTTAATTTAATTATTAAGTGTCGACATGTTTTCAGATTTTAACGATAGGTCCATGACAACAGAATAGTTTTTACTCCACCTATTAGCGAAATTGTAACATTGTGATCCAAAACGCAATCATGTATGCGTCTGTTTGATTGAGACTAGACTGAATTCTTCTGTCTAATATATGATGCATAATCCCAGCGAAAATACACGATAAACATTCGCATATGATTTATATGCAAATCTCCAACTTTATAACAGAAACAACCTATGTCTCTGTTAAGTCAAAATATAATTTGAAAAAAAAAGAATTGTAAAATATTCCACAATAGAGACAGAATAATTTAGTTCAACACTAAGGTGCGGGTTCTAGTCTCACTTCAGACTGACGCCAATCCCAACACAACCTAAGCGTGTGATACAACACAGGCCGACCAATCAAGGTGGCCACATAGGGACCATACATGGTGTTTAGTGTACAATAATAACTAATTTTAACTTTAAGACAAGTCATAAAAACATGATTGATTGATTGATTGATTGATTGATTGATTGATTGGATGTCTGCTTTACGTCCAGCGAGCAGTATTTCAGCTATATTCAGGACGGGAACAAGTTATCAATAAATCAACGGAAAATGGATGTGGGATGGGTCACAGGGAATACAATTTTGACTGCCACTGGAAAAGTATGGAGTTTTGTGTAGGGGCGGAGAATTTAGCCTTTTGTAGCGGCTACAATGAACCTACTCTTTTTCGACATCTACAAAAGGGGTCTTTATCGTGCAAGGAGCGTGGCACTCTCCAAACACGTTACCCACTACGGTCCGCGGTCAGGCTTTCCGTATTATGACCTGACAACCCCCCCCCCCCCAACGAGAGGGTCTCCCCTATCCGCCACCCGGGGACGCGCTGGGCTGCTCTGTGGGTCGAGCACTGGGAACCCTCCCAGTATGGTCCAACATGATTGAAGAATAAATAATAACTTTTAAAAATATAAAATGTTAAACTCACAATTTTATTTGGTCCAATGTAAGACACTTTTGTTATTTCTTAAAGTTGTTATGATATTCATGATGTTTATTTTAATAAAAAATGGTATATTTACAAATATATTAGGTATTTATAGTAAAAGTTTTAGAAGTTATATTAATATGGTTTTAACACTACAATTGATCACATGCCTACCAACAATCTCGATCGTCAATAAGCTTTAATGGCATTATGAATCTGTGTATTAAAATGGTTATTTTTGCGCCTTAAACTTAAAGTAAGAATTACGTACTTACTTACCCTCTTCAAGCCATAATTGGCGGGAAATAATTAGCTTCAACGAAGAAGTGTATGAAAAAAATTGTACAGTTTACATTTTAATATTTTTAATTTAATTATTAAGTGTCGAAATGTTTTCAGATTTTAACGATAGGTCCATGACAACAGAATAGTTTTTACTCCACCTATTAGCGAAATTGTAACATTGTGATCCAAAACGCAATCATGTATGCGTCTGTTTGATTGAGACTAGACTGAATTCTTCTGTCTAATATATGATGCATAATCCCAGCGAAAATACACGATAAACATTCGCATATGATTTATATGCAAATCTCCAACTTTATAACAGAAACAACCTATGTCTCTGTTAAGTCAAAATATAATTTGAAAAAAAAAGAATTGTAAAATATTCCACAATAGAGACAGAATAATTTAGTTCAACACTAAGGTGTGGGTTCTAGTCTCACTTCAGACTGACGCCAATCCCAATTGACAAGGACTGCCAGCTTCCCCACCGAAGTTCGAAGGTCGGGCTTTTATTCTCCAAAATAAAGACTCGAGCCTCTATATTGATGAAACATTGCTAAAAGTTGTTAAAATATATGTGGAAGGACTTAAATGTCTTTCCCCTACAGTGTAAAGAGCTATTGTATTTTTTATGATTATTATTTTTTGCCTTCTTCCGCGGGGTTTGCCAAAAAGTGCCGCAACATATCAATTCGATATTTGGTACAATTAATTGGTCATGTCCGGAGATGACTACTCACCTTTGAAATCGATGGATTTTTAGTAACCAAGTTATCCAAGTTTTCTGCCCAAACACCATAAACCATTGTTGGCAGATAAACTAAGAAACTATAACCGATTCTCAAAATCGGAAGTGTACAACATGTCGTTTGAGCTATGGCAATGTTTTAACAAGCCGGGTTTCAATCGATATCCAGGTTAACGTTTTTGAGAGAATGTGTCATTAAACACGTTAATTTTTTCCTAAAAAAAAACGTACATCCTAAGGCCTTGGGATCACCACTATTAATCCTAAGTAACATATATTGCATGTCAAGGTCACTTTTGGAATTGTTAGCACTATATCTCAAAACCACAAAATATAGGAGCAGACAAGAAATTCGAACAACACTCATCTCATCGAGACCCTCATTTAGAGTATTGGTCTGAAACTGTTCGAAGAACGGTTTTCAAGTTATACTCATAACCATATCTTGTCCGACGAGGGACAACATGCTTTGCTCTAATAACTAATTTTCATGACTGGAAGTGGCATTTTGTCCTTAGCAATAGACAAAAAGTCGATAGCACCAATATATTGACTGACTTAACAACATATCGGGAAAGATCTTCAACTTTGTTCTCAGAACAAATGTCATTTTAATTTAATATTTATAGTTGTTTGTATGAAAATCATAACACTGTGAACTGTAAGGACCAGGTGTCACCGAAGTCTATTATTCATTTAAATTTCGATAGCTGCATTTCACAACATGTTTATTGAGTAGGACAATCATAAACCACATTGCGGGAAGACATCTAATGTTCCTGGCAGCTAATCGACGACGAACTGTTTCAGCACTAATTGGTCGCTGGTGTGTTCCAATAATATGCTGTGCAGTTTCAGCATCCACTGTGAACCAATTTATCCAATGTTTACGTACAATAACTCTGTTCTGGCGAAGGGAAGTAACAAGTGGTATACCAATCTGTAGCTGGACATTTGTGACGTTTGTGGTATTGAGACGTTTCGCAGACGTTCAATGTTTGTTGTGAACTCGGTCCTGGCATAGCGTCAAAACTGATAACTACAATCAACAAATTTGTTACGACTTTAATACCAATACTGAGGCACGAAAAATATTTAATTTTCTACGTTGTACTGCTAAGTTTGTCTCTTGGTAGGCTTCAGTTACAGACGTTCTTTAAAATCAGTTTTAAAATCATTCAAGAGAAAATTTAATAATTAGACCAATATGCCAAAAACAGCAAGCCTTGGACAAATAACTAGGCCAATACAGAAATTATGACGTAATATTATCATACTGCAGTGTGTTATTAAACATGATAACAGCTTAGTAAAAGCTTTTATTTAGTGTGTGGGATATAAGCGAAAAACGTGTATCATACAGTGTTACATTTATTTGAAAAAGAAGGTTGTCGGTATGAGATGATAGCTCCTTAAATGAAAAATCAATCAGATCCAACACGTAAATTAAATTTGCTACCGGTATGTTATCTTCCATATTTAGAGGAAGAAAAGAGCATGATAGGACTAATTGTTGTAAGATATTTCCAGTTTGAGGTTTGAGGTGAAATTTCCCCAACATTATGAGTGTTTGATAGACCTACGTTTGCTTACCGTCTGGAAGCAGGTTTTCAGATGAATGTAGCACAAGAACAAGCAACAATAATGGAATAGCAAGGAAATTTCAATCTCTGTAAAGTATGGCGTATTCGGTATGTAACTAATAATAAACATCTGTTTTATCTCCGGTAAAATCAAGAATTAAAACAGAAAACTCCTTTGAGTTTATTAAATTAAGATCTTTGCGATTTTTGTGGTGTAAAACTCTGCTTCTTTGACATTTGGAGTTGTATGTATGTTGATTTGCATTTTGGTGATTAATTGCTAATGTAATGGTTTAGTTTATATTCATGTTATATGAAAATGGATATAAATATTTTTCTCCTTAATTGAAAAGAAAGTTATAATATTTGTTTAACCTTGTTTAATTCAATGCAACGATTTAAAAACAAATATTAAAGTACCTACCAAATAAAGACAAATCTTTACTTATTTACAAAAAGATCGATAATATTTAACATTAATGTGTATTCTAAAAGGTAAATGAAAAGTTTCCACTTCAAAAGAAAGATAAGAATCAGATGTGGAAACGATATTTCACATACTTTTAAATTAGTGCGGTTTGATGTGTTGGACGGTTCCATGGCTCAATGTTTTTAATACAGTTTTGGGTTTTACCTATTTCTCTATATGTTTCCTATATTTTTTGTTTAAAGTTGCATATTAATTTATAGACTAACTGTTGCTTAATTGTATTAAAACAGTTCTAATAATAAAACTAGGTTAAGACATAAATTGCTAAAAATGTAACGAAAAGAAATAAAAACACAACACATCTATTTTTAGACAAAATACACATAACATTAACGTAATAAATGCCGAACTACATATGATTTGTTAGAAATGCTTTAAGTCTACCGAACTCGCTACAATAGCAGATACGTTTATATATAAATAATCGAGTATATTAGTATAATAACGATTGCATTTTGTTCGCAAAACAAAAGAAGACGTTACTGAATAATAAATAACACTGTGGCTCAAAAAGACATCATATAGAAGATAATATTCATTCGAAGCCATGTGTTTTGTTTTGCCGAACTGTTTTACATCCTGATGATTTAAATGAACCTATAAAAAGAACACGAAAACCATATATTATTAATACAGTTCATTGTTGTTAAAGGACATGCTATTTATATATTTGCAAGGCTAAAATGAATAAGGCTCGGATCAATATATTCTCTAAAATATATATGTCTATAAATAAATTAAAAAAACTCAATCTTTAGCCGACTTTTCGACTACCATTGGCGTCTTTATTCAAGGCATATAATATGATATATACAAATTCATAAATGTATAAATACGAATACCAATATCTCTAATCTAAATTACCTAATCGCAACATACAATCAAAAGCTACGATGTGCTAAAAGAGCGATAACTCTATATTATAATTGTGAACGCAATTTTCTGCAATACATTTCCATCGGATAGCCTCATATGTGTGAAAAACCTCTAAAATCTACACACCCTCGTCCCCTAAAATAGTTTTCTGTTAGAACTTTATAATTAACAAAGATATTACAGGTCGTGCGGTTAAACTTATTTCAAATTTTGGTTTAAATAATCTAAACTGAATGACGCTGACAAAATGTGTAATCTACTTCTTTAATTGTTTGAATGTCCGTTAAAATTATCCCAAATATCGAACATTTTTAATCAAGAATGTATATAGTTTCACATTTTGCCATTTTCAGAACCCAAACATCTGTCAGATGTTTGGGAGACATAATAATCATAAGAAACCAGGCAAAAATAATAAATTATTTTTGGGAAGACATAACTATATTTATTCGTAACATGAACTATTCGAATTGGCATAATTGAAACCGACTTATTTTTTCACAAAGGACATAATATATCTTAGTATCAAACACTTTCAGATATCCATAATAAGACAACTTAAAATTTGTTGCAGATGTGAATATACCTTTTTATCAACCAGAAGCGCAGTGGAAGGCTATATTTGGAATTGATGACACTTCAATAGAAGCAGATAACAAAATAAAACGTAGAGGTCTTATTAGTTGTAATGAAGCAAGAACACCCTTAGGATTTATACATATTTAAAATTTTTAAACTGTTGTCGTCGTTAAATACATATTAAACAACATTCTAACAAACATTATGATAGTTGGCTAATTAGTAACACGAAAATAGTACAAGCACACCCATGTAGTGGATGTGAACCTGTATCAAAACAAACTTGCAATTGTAAACATCAATTTTTTTTACTTTTAATAACCTAGATAGTGCGGGTGTCTTAACTTGAAGGGGTAAGAGGTATTGCTTTGATCTAAGAGGGCCAATCCACAACGTCCTATATGGTTTGTTTGTTTGATGATGTTTAAGGCCACTTTCAGCAATTTTTCAGCTATATCATGGCGTCCAGTTTTTATTGGGGAGGAAACCGGATTACCAGGAGTATCCCCCTTACCTGCGGTAGGAAAACTGGCAATTCTTGTAAATTAAGATTGGAGTCGAATACACCCTGCCTGTACTGAGAATCGAACCAGCAATCTCAGTGTTGACATGCCAAGTGATCAATAGTAGAAGAACTACCTTAACCACTCGGCCACCGAGGCCCCTATATGGAGCTTACAATCCAATGATAGGTAGCTTTATTAGCCGTCTCCTGGTTAAAGTAAGAGCCAATGACCGTCGAAGATCGCACACGGCTTGTCCATCTGTCCATCTCCACATCCGATTTCAGAATGCCACAGCGTCAGTTACACAACAAAAGTTGAAACGCATGTTTTACGTACGTAAATCATATGTAAAACATATGAGGATTTACATATGTTTTACGTACGTATAGTACCACGCATGTAAAACGTACGTTTCTGTACATCTGTAATAGGTATAATACATTATGTATGTTTTATATGTAATTATATATAGTAAAACAAGATAAAGTCCACAACACGGTATTAATATTAATTGTCATAATCTGTATATTGTATCATATTGCTAGTACTTTCACTTCTTCTGCAGCTCTTCAGGCGACAATGATGTTGTATTCATATTAATGCCGTCTTTTGAAATTCTTTATTCATATATATATATATATATATATATATATATACTTTAGCTTACCCTCAGCGGGATTCGAACTCACACCGTTGTGACACTGTGGCACCAATTCGCCTGCACTATGTCCAGCGGTCTAGACCCCTCGGCCAAATCCGCTATATAAAAAATATAGCTTCATTAACCGGGGTGAATCGTAGACATAGACATAGTACATGTGTACTAGCGTGTGACGATGGAATTTAGACATATATATATATATATAGTTGCAGTAGAAGTAAATACTTAAAATATTTTTTGGTGGTTCTCAGTTATGGCATTCCAACAGAGTTTATGTAATGTCTGTACATGAAGATGATTTGCATGTGAATCATGTGATTACAATTAATTATTGTAGGCTATGAATAAAGAAAAATGATAATAAGTTTGAATATATTTTAATTTTGGGAGTAGCTGTATTTTGTCATTTATTTCATTCACACTTCTTTTTGTCATTCACGTTGCATTTCTTGCTTGTCATTCACACTTCGTTTCTTTTTTTTTCATGTCACACTTCATTTTCTGAAAATAAAACAAATAAAAATTATTCCACCAATTATTATATGCACAAGTTTTTTCATTCTAAAATCATACAGAAAAAATATTTGCATGTAATCTGTACAGACAGAGTACACAATGCTATACTAGTTTTATCTTACAGTCAATACATTTGCTATGCAAAAAAGGTAGCCTAATAAAGTCTCCTAGTATCCTTGTTCTTTGTTTGTTTGTGATGTCATGCTACCACTATGGTGTATTACATGCACCAAACAATTTTAAACCCTGAAATCTACTAGTAATGCTCTTTTTTCATATAACATTTATTTCATTGTTACAGGATTAAAACAATGGTCATACATATAGCCTCACATTTCTACCAGTTTCTATGGCTTGTTCAAATAAATAATATATTTTCTGACAATGAATGAATATTGGATATTTATTAAAAGTTCAACCGTATGAAGATCCATAATGAATAATGCAGCAAAGCATGTTCCATGGAAATTACTGAGACAAGACCAGAGGAAGTACTTTTCACAGATGTACAAGATCATTACGTACTGGACACTTAGATTATTACACATGTATAAATTTCTTCATAAAAAGTTGAAATTTCTACATCATTCATTTTTAGTTTAATTCATACAAAATAAAACATAAACATCTGCATTAACTATTGTATATTAAAATTAGGCTTTTTTGTGGCAGAGTGGTCTTTGTAGGCATAATGACAATTGATAACAGAACGAGATCTAGGAAAATATGTGAAGTTGATATTAATGCCAGAGTTACTATTTTCTTAACATAACTATAGAGTAAGTCATTGTTTAAACAAAATAATAAATAAATGTTACCTTTTTGTTGAAGATGTTTTGTGACCCTACGGATGTCAAATCTCCTCAATCTTTCCCATTTGTCATCATGACTTGCCTCGGTGACTTCTGCATGGAATTCTTTAAAAGAAGACCAGAAGTCACTGAAGCACTCCATCTCACTCTCCACATTCATCTTTTTTTATGTAGAAATGATCTCTAAAAATAAAAGAAAAAAAACAAACCACATAAAATATTATTATTTGAAACTCTATTATATGTGTAGACAACAAAATGCAGAACACGCATTTATGAAAAAAAATCGCTCTCAAAAAAGACCAATATCGGCATAACAATTTAATACCCTAAAAGTAGGAGAGAGCTGTTTTGTTTTTCTAATATTTATTCGTAGCCAGTGACTTGATTGTTGCAAACTGATTTAACTGGCAAGGTGTACATGCAAAAACAGAAAACAGATATTTGTTCATATCAAATTGCAAATCTTCCAAAACAATCCAATGCAATGATAATAAAAAAATCGGACTCAACTGACTAAAATGAGACATTTACAGGAAATAATGTCAGCATTGTGTTAATGCTGAATGGCATCACACATTGAATTGATACCTTGAAATTTTGATTACACATGTATCTACTGCAGAAGATGAGAGTGGACAACATAATTCTGATGTAATGTTGCAATGTTAAAATCATTGAATCTAATAACTCGTACACTGTCAGATGCACATAAATTTTGTTTACACACTGCGGAGAATTCAATTAACAACTGCATAAAAATCAGAGGAAAAATATTTAATAAGGAACTGTATAACTGAAAGGCATCATTTAATGGCCTGTCACTTCAAAACAAATACATGTATTGTCATTGTCTGGGCCACATTATCATTGTGATCAAAGTGAATGAAAACATGAATAGCATATAAAGGAACTGTATATATATTGAGAAAAATTCTCTTAAAGCCCAGTTTAAACTTACTAAAACAAGTGCAAATTGTATCCTTTCTGGCGCACAGACACCTTCCACTTTCACAACATTAGGTCCCCAACAGAACCCTACAAAATTCCTGTAGGTCATTCTTTTTACCTTTAATTTCTTTTATGATCTGACAACAAACATTTTTTCATTATATGGATGAAACAAAATCTACATTAATATATAGAAAAGTCATCGGTTGGAGACTATAAAGTACTATTCTTCCACAGGTACCAAAACTATAATATATGGTAATTAAAGAAGTTCGGATAGTATTGCGTATTCAATACTAAGTCCCGTACCTGCAAATTAAGAAATAAACTTTGTCCAAGGGACATAATTTGGTCAAAAATCATTGGACCGGAACTACAATCAGCTAATCATGGTTGACTTACAAACCAAATATCATCTTAATATTTGTGACGGTTTAGTAAACATGTTTCAAGGTCTGAAGGACATTCTGCAAACCTATAGTCCCCTTTAGCAATAAATATTTATTTATTACAAGATATGTTACAACACTACTGGAGTCTGAACATTTTGCAGATAACTACATCATGGTGACTAGTTTGATCTATCTTACATTTTCATAGTACATTTTAGGTTCTATGATAGAAAGTTTAACTGATCTATGAATCATTACTTAAGAAATAATTCATAAGGGAATGAATATATACTGATTTTACTACCGGTTGGCCCTTTATGTCCAATATTTTATCCCGAGCGTTAGCGAGGGGTAAAATGTGGGCATAAAAGGCAAACCGGTGGTAAAATCTGTATATATTCTTGACCCCACTGAATTATTTTGATTCTAATAGGACATATATATTAACATTTTGTTGCAGAATTTGTCGGCCATTTAGAAAAAAGTTTGATTGTGACGTTGCTAAAATATGGGGAAAATCTTACTATGACGTCGCCATCCAGAGTGATGATCGTTTATGACGTTGATTACGAATATATACTCGTTTTACACCTAGTGTGGACTAGAAGTGTTTTAGGCACGTCATATTAGAATGCTGCATTAATCACAGCTGCCTGATCTTACAGCAAAAACTTTTTATACACCCTACAAACAAACCACAGGCTTTGAAGGACCTGTATAGCTCAAATGAGGTACTGAACACATTGTTATACAACAGAATACTTTTGTTGCATTTCTGTCTAATGTTGTAATAGGGGCCTCGATGGCCAAAGGGTAAAGGTAGTTAGTTATCCAATACTAATCAGGTGCCTATCAACACTGTGGTTGCAGGTTCGAGTCTCGCGGTGACAAGAATTTCCAATTTTTTTGTAATTAAGGTCAAGGGTTTTCTTCACTTATTAAGGCTTCTTTCCATTTAAAAAGTGCTTGCCGTGATATAGCTGAAAAATTACTGAAAGTAGCATTTAACACCATTTGAAGCTTTATACCAAGTGTGCTTGAATATGTCAATGGAACTCCCAAAATCTAAAAGTTCTTAACTGCATTATTTTATTCGACATTAAATATATCAAATATACTGGTACTTAATAATGGCATACTCACTCTCCTTCTAAGTTGGTTTCTGAAGTCAGTGAAACGGCATGTTGACCACTGCACCACATCTTTATACGCCATTATTTTTATTTTTTAATTCAACTATACCCCTCAATTAATATCCATCCTACACTAATCAAACACAAGTCTGAAAGAGGATCATTTAAAGATGTTTAAAAAGGACCAACAGTGAAGATCCTATGTCAATATATCTTATAGTTATGAAGATATGACTATTTATCATAAATACCCAAATTTATAAGATGATCTTGACCTTTGACCTTGTTTCTGTGTTCAAGGTCAAGGTTCATAATGGTCTTTTGTGAAGACCCCATGCCTCTACTATCAATGGAAATCCACCGCGGTCTTTAGCTATATTTTTGTCGGTGGTTCGCTGAGCGCTTTAGATCTCTTCGACGCTTGAAACCAATGTAAACAACGCTTGTTAAGATGTCAAAATACGGACACTGGACAGTTCCACGATTAAAAGAGGAGTTAAGTAGACGGGACGCGGTGACAACTGGAAGAAAAATTGATCTTATTGAAAGGTTATTTATATTTCCAAGCACTCCACTGTCTCAGTCCAAATATTTCTTATAAAAACTATCTTACAGTACGAGCGCTGTATTGTCGTATAACTTCTTCATGGAAATCCATATTGTTTCAAACAATAATATCTTAGCGAATCCTGAACCGATTTTCTTGAAATAAAAACCAACAAAAGCAGAATTATTTGAGGATTAATTCATTATATATGCCAATATGGACAATATTAATTGTTCATTGTTGGTTGTCTATAGGAAGTAGAACACAATAGACAATAATGAGATGTGGAATAAGTGTACGCGACACAATGTACATAACCGATCTGTAAGAATGAAAGTTATCTCGTGTTTCCAAGCTCCAGTCATCCATTTGCCAAAGCCTTTCTCTGTCGGTGTGGATTGGCCAACATGTGGATACCGACAATTGACAAAAGAGCACAGAATAATCTTTTCAAAATTGACTAAAGATCAAATAGATGGATACTTTCTTTATAGATTGGCAGGTATTGCAATCATTAATATAAAAAGGGATGATTTGGAATGGAAGTGCATGTGTCAACAATACACATACTTACAATGTACATTTAAACTGTTTTAGAAGGCAGTGTTTTGTCTGCATGGTTTATGTCTTATTGGACAACAAAAATAATGGCATTTGTTTTAGTTGAAGACAGAGCATCCGAAAAGTATGGAGTGCAACATGTGTCTAAATTATATGATCTTACACCATGTATGACTAGCAGGGTATTATTAGATGTGAAAACAAATGTTAAAACTTTAAATTTATATATGAACCTAATTTATTTCTAGGATATATTTATTTTAACTAGGACAACAAAGTGCAACCACAATAGTTCAAGTGCATTGTATGAATTGTATAATTCATTTTTAAAATGAAGGATTTTAGATCTTTATAATATATCAATAAATTTCAGCCGTCACTTACAAAATAATATATGTATGTACATGTACTGTTAATTTCTAGAGGTCTATCATCTGTTTTTACCTTTTTTTTTATAAAAACTTATCTTAACTGTTTTAGGCTGCACAGAAAGATCATGATTATCTGAGCTTACCATTTGGTGAACATTGGATAGATTCAGCACTGAAGGTTTGTATTACATTGTTTCACCATGATGCCTAGTTTGACCCACATTTCTTTGAGTCATTGAATCATTGTCTTGTCTCTTGTCATTTGCTTTCACATTAAGGAATCAGGATAGTTCTGAATCATGTTTGCTATTGTTTTTTTCTATGTGCCAAGAGCTAGGTAGCTGGCAGTGCCCTAGGGCTATACACTGAAGGCTGCTTGCTATCTTCCATTGATTTTAAATTGCTGAAAAATTATGAAAATTGTGTCATGTACATGTGCACTTACTCAACATCTCATTATTGGCTATTTTGCTTTCAAATTTAAAATGTATATTTTTACGGCCTGTCCATGTATTTGGGTTGGACATATAGTTTTACCCTTGTCCGTACTTATATACACCCTTAACACTTTGGTAAAGGTCCATAACTCAGATACTACATGTTGGGGGTCAATGATATTTCACCATCATATGTGTCTTGGGTAGCACAACACCACTCACTATAGAAATAGATCACTGCGACCTATATTTTATGCATGAATGATTTTGCAAGAACAGGCGGGCCATCTGTGGCTCATGGACACATTTTCTAGTTTAATTAATAATTTGTATATACATGTCCTATGATTTCAGATAACCGATGCTGAGGCAAAGACATTAGAAGTTAAAACAATAGGTCAAAGTGAAAACAAAAAATGGTTTCAGGCCAGACAATGGAGGATAACAGCATCTCGGTTTGGTGACATATGCCACAGCACCTCCAAAAGAAATCTTGATAAGTTATGTACCTCTTTAAGTGGTAACACAGATCTAAGAACCCCAGCCATCCAACATGGGAAAATGTATGAGAGCAAAGCCATAGCCAGCTTTGAGGGGCAAATGAACTTACTCACAACAAAATGTGGTTTGTTTATTCACATTGACAAACCATATATTGGTGCATCACCAGATGCAACAGTTGGGGAGGATGCCATTGTGGAAGTGAAGTGCCCATACAATGGCAGGAATGAAAGAGTTAAACCATCTGATCATTTTTCATTCTTAACATATGATGACAATGGAAATGTAACACTTAAAAAAACAAACAAATATTATGACCAAATTCAAGGCCAGTTGTATGTAACAAAACGTAAGCTTTGTTATTTTGTAGTCTACACTTTTGTGGATTTATTTGTTGAAAAGATATATATAGATCGTGACTACTGTGAAGGATGTATCATTCCGAAATTGGATCTGTTCTATACAAGCCATTATAGACCATATCTGGCTTCTAAACTTGGAATCACCAAATAATTGTAAATGTAAACACCAGTATAGGGTACTTCATGCATGTGGTTACTATAAATATTATGCCTAATCAATACCCTTCCCCTCTTTAACTAGGCAAAAATACCAATTTTGATACTTGTATACTATAACTACAATTTTTAAAAGTACAGTTTATTTTATACACATATGTTATATATATTTGTTGTATCCAAGATTTTTACTCAGTATTTTTAATTTATGTAATTTTACTTCTGCTTTACTTTTCGTAATTAACACCCCCTATTCCAAAAATACAACACCCAGGGTATTTACTAAGCATAATATAGAACATGTTTTTTCAAGACTTGAATTACTTCATATTGATGGATGCAATACTAACTTATTATTTAACATAAGATATTAATTGTACAGTGTATGAACGAAAAGATAATTTATCTCTATTTATTACTGTTTTCATTAAATATTTATTTTTTAAAATTAATAAATTATATTTATTGTTAATTGACTAATAAAATATATTTATGTTAATTGACTAATAAAATATATTTATGTTAATTGACTAATAAATTATATTTATGTTAATCGACTTGGATTTTATTTTGTTGTTACATGTATCTTTATGCTGACAAAATTCCCTGTGTTTTAGATGAATGCTCTGTGACTTTATTTTTTAGTTATGGTGTACTTGTACTTGCCCTTGGATTTATTATTCAGATTTTGTTTGATTTTATGCATTTTGGGAACCTTTTTTTTGTCTCGCCTGCGACGTTTTTTCTTAAGTCTGTTTAATGTGAACAAGTTATGGTACACCATTGATATTTGGTATGCAGTTGCATTAGTATCAGTAAAGCTCAGTTTTAAAAGCATTTCATCTGTATGCTCCTGCAGTCATGGTCTACTGACTTTGAGGTATACATGTAGGTAGTACACCATATGTGGATATGCATTCTATAAGGAAATTTTGTTACGTTAATTTTTGTGGGAGTTACGGCCCTTTGAACTTAGAAATTTTTCTTGTAAACACAACTCCTCTGAAACTACTGAACAGAATTTCATGAAACTTTGTATATAGGTAGAACAACATATGTAAATGTGCATACTGCCAGGAATTTTGGTTCTGTCAAACTTTGTGGGAGTTACAACCCTTTGAACTTGCGAAATTTGCTGAAAATCACCAATTTTCATCTCGTGACAACAAACTACTGAACAGAATTTCATGAAACTTGGTATATAGGGAGTAGACTATATGTAGATGTGCATATTGCCAGGAAATATGATTCCGCCAAATTTTGTGGGAGTTACACCTTTTTTAATTTTTAACAGATATGGGTGGAACGGGGGGAGACATCGTTTTTGTACACAAAAACACACTTTAATTTTTTTTATTAAATAAACATTTACCCTGCAAGGTTTTGAGTATTTCTTATATTGGACGATAAATTATGCAATTTTGGTACTACAAATCAATAATTTCAAGCATATTTGTCAACTATCACATTTTTGAAATTTGATAGATAGAAACAAACTTTCACAATTCTATTGCTCAAATGTAATTTATTGTGTGGTAGTTCCTTTTTCAGGATTTTGAATGTCTTGCTCAAGCCGATGACTCGTTCTATATGAATTCGCTTTGAAGCTACTCTACGGTCATGTATAATTTCGACCGGTTCCAATTGGGATTTTCCTTTTAACATAGTAGGGGTATTCACTTTTACGTCACGTGTGGCGAAAAGGTCTTGCACCATGATCCCCCTGTCTGCCATAATGCTGTCACCCTTTTTAAAAAGTGAGGTATCACTTAAAAGTGTTGACTGTTCTATGATTTGACGGTCACTTGCAGAGCCAGCAAATACATCTGATACATAAGATATTGTTCCTCTAGGTGTACAACCTATCATTGCCTTTACCGTGTTCCTATGTTTGTACGAGGACCATGAAGCACTTTGAAGATTAACGTCCGATGGTTTCTGTATTGGGAATTCTGTTGCATCCAATAACACACGAGTTGATGGGAATTTTCTTTTAAAATCTGTTGGCATGTTATTATCAACAACCTCACGTGACGACCATATATCAAGCTCTCCCAATTGATAAAATAAAAAATTTATCCATGTTACAATAATTTTTGATACTGTTGTCTCAGATATTTTGAAGAACAAGGAGAGTTCAAGGTCTTCCTTAGCACATCTTAGCTTCATCAGAGTCAAAAACAATTCATCTGTGGGGTCTAAAGTAGCACATTTGTAATTCAAATCATGTGCTGCTGGTCCAAGACAATAAAAAAGATACATAAAGTGTTCATATGAAGAAAATCCTGTATAGTAATTAACAGCTTTTCTGTCATGTTTGAAATTCTCTATGGAATACTTTTGTTGTACTGGCAATTCACACTGGATTTCTACATCACTGGTTTTGATATCATCATCATTTATTATTTCACAATCCATTTCAGTTTCCTTTATTGTAGTCTCATACTGAATTCCTTGGTATGTGTCATTTGCATTAACTCTCTCTTTTCTTTTTTGCATCCTTTCCATTCTAGGACTAACCATAGTGTTTTCACGGAATGGAAACACAGAAGGTACAGCATCTTTCTTAAGACGTCCTTTATCGCCTGAAATTGAAAATGAAATAACCTAAGGCTTTCTTGAAATAAAAAGCTTTGTCGAGCATAGCATGATACGACTGCAACATATTGAAACCTGTACATTTTAAGCTAATATGGATAGTCAATTGCGCTGGACACATGCAGCCCATGGTGGACGGACAAAAGTTTTTGCCCATTTTGGCCTATTAATTAATTATTTAAGGGGTGAACAGGGGGTCACGAAAATGAATTCTAAATTTTGTATCTGCTATTTGACAAGAATAAACATGCAATTCTAAAATTTTATACCGAACTACATATATACATGTATGGGGAAAGGAGGTTGCAAAAATTAATTCTCGATTTTATATCAATTTCACATTGCATATTTCAGTTAGTTGCATGATAATAATGTCACAGACAAATTAATGATCAGATAAATGCATGTACTGTAGGTTTGAAATTGCCCTTTTCTTTAATCCCTTTTTTCCATCAATTTCCACACCATTGACAAGAAAACAGAAATAAAATTTGAGAAATGTTGAAAGAAACAAATCAAATTACATAATTTTTTGGATCAGTAAATGATACAAACTAACCTGAAGTATCAGTGTAGTCTGTAAGTTGGAAATGCCAATGGCAGACTATGTCATGGGGACCAGGATTCCAAAGTTTTTTCTTCTCGTCTTCCCTCTTGATTGCCACTCTCCACTTCATGTGCATAAGAGGATCCTTTGGAAATTTATGTCCACCACTATTTCCACAACCCGGCACGCAGCATCTTTGCGGCATATTGTCGTTTAATCTATTTTACCGGCGGGTATGAAGTGAAGAACGCTACATTCGCCATTCTTGACGACAAGCATCTAAATGATTTTAAAGCGCTCAGATAACCACCTTTGTCCCAAACCGACGTATAAAAAAACCAACGTCGGCGTTTGATTCTCATAGTTAATAAGTTATCAATGAAAAACTAAATATCATTGGTTGTAATGGGAGATAACTCCTATAAGATGAAGTCAAATCCTTTTCTACCAAATAGAAAAAAGTTGTGCCTTTATGAGGCCGACGTTTTATCCGTTATAAGTTATAGCCTATCTTTCACCGTTTCAAAGAAATGGCGACGACAAGAAAATGTCAAAATTTAGAATGGAATTGATGCCATGAAATTATTCACACTGTCCAATCAGAATTGATGTTATATCAAGAATTGCATTAGAATGCAAATTCATTGTTAATGCAGGCAGATGCAGACCATTACATGACTTTGGGAAAGAAAAGAACACCACACGAGACACAGGGGCAAGTTGATCGAAGTAATGCCAGGTCAAAGGAAATGGACAAAAGAAAACTGATGATTATTAAGGTTATCAGTAGGAGGCAGAAGTAGCAAAATTTACTTAATAAACTGCCTGTTTAAAGTTTGTTTACATAATGGCGGTAATCTCAGAGGTTTCATTGACAACTGGAATTTTTTTAATATTTGTAAAAATTGCAATCTTTAACAGTTATTTTAAAAATTAACTTTTTAGATATCTTCTCCCCTCCCCTTAAAAAATATGAATAAAAAACTAATTTATCTTTTGATAGAAATGTTAATTATTGGTTTGTTTTCAGAGACATTCCTGTAGGACTGTTAAATTTAATATCTTTGGGGGTTGCAAAACCTATTGTGAAGTACATTACAGATAGAAGTATTGAAAACATAATAACAAAAATGTCTCACCATATGTCAGCAGTCTATCCTGGTTCCCAGTTTAAGGACTTTTATAAGTACATGGAGAGCAGACAAGGAAAGAATTTCAAGCAATATGTAAGCCAAAGCATAGCTGTTTATATTTAATTTTGAGAAAAAACAAAAATGCATTTTAATTGAAGAGTACAATGATCAATATCACAATCAGGGTTGAAATTTAAACAATTGTTTACATTCCGCTATATTGATGATGTTTTGTCCCTCAACAATGCTAAATTTGGTGACTATTTACACTCAATTTACCCTAGCGAGCTTGAAATTAAAGACACCACCAATACACTAAGCTCAGCCTCTTACTTAGACCTACTTCTAGAAATAGACTCAGGAAAACTACAAACTAGACTCTACGCAAAACGTGATGACTTCAGCTTTCTAATTGTCAACTTCCGGTTCATCGACAGCAACATTCCAGCAGCTCCGGCGTATGGTGTGTACATTTCACAACTTATACGTTATTCTAGATCGTGCGATCGGTATTCCGATTTTCTAGACCGATCCCTGTTGTTGACTGCTAAACTACACAAACAAGGGTTTGTTGCACCTAGGTTGATGTTATCTCTCGAGAAGTTCTATGGTCGTCACCATGACTTAATTGATCGTTATGGGAAATCAGTGTCTCAAATACGATCTGACATGTTTGCTGAGTCATAGGTAGTGATTCCTATTCCTGGATTTGACTTTTCCCTAGACATGACAATGAGTAACTCGACGGGTGTCTAATTAGAGGCAAGCACTGCTTACTCGTCCGGAGCACCTCAATGCACCCATGGTTTCTATTGGGTTCGGGTTACTCTCTTTCTGTTTTGTGTGTTGCGTTTTGTCTATATAAGGATTTGTAACTGTCCCTTGACTTTTGGCTCTTGTTGTTCGGTCGGTTTTCTTTGCTATTTTTTTTTCTTACATAAAAGTAACGCTGATTGTGATTTTGCAAATAGATTCAAGGTTTTTTTGGGGCAGGAAGCTGAAGTACATGGAGAAAACCCCCGACCTGCCATATGAAAACTGACAATCCTTGTCAGTTAAGGTTGGAGTCGAGTATAAAAATAAAGCTTCATTAACAGAGGTTATTCATAGATATACATAGTACATGTGTACTAGCATGTGGTGATGGAATTTTTGTAACCAATAATCAGTTACTTGCCATACAGTCACAGTAAATAAATTATATACAGATGTCTTAGTATTGTGACAAGTGTGACAACCATTTAATGTATCTTTCCAGCTTTGTGTCATTAATTTAACATCCTCAAATAGAAAAAAAAATTGTTGGCTGACATTTTGTTGAATTTGGCATGACACTAGGAAAAAAACTAATTGCTTGATTTATTTCAATTAGTTGCAGATTGTAATCGCTATTTTCACAGTTATTTTGCCGATATTTTGTCTTTGGGTTTTTGCTTTAATACTTTATTAGGTTGTTATTTATAAATAAAATTAGCTGTCTTCCACCAGCTGTAGAGATTTTTACTTACATCCGAGATAAATGTTCAAAATTGTTTGAATAAATACATATGTTAAATTATATATTTTATCGATTTATCACTGGACAAGCTCTTGGTGATATCTTGTCATTTTCATTTGGTGTTTAATGGAAAGCCAAAATGAACACAATATATAACATTGAAATGTAAGATAAATGAACAGAAGAGACATAAACCTTATCGAAAGAACAAACGCCCAGTGGGAAATTACAAAGCAATTGCTAACAATGAACAAAAAGCAAACAAACAAAAACAAAACAACAAAAAGCCAAGTTAGTATAAAGCACCTCTCTTTGAAAAAATAGTGATATCAAAAGTTTTGGAAGGGTTTGTAAATCATGTTTACTAGTCTCACCTGTCTTGTTAGGTAATGAAGAAGACAAAAAGTAATCCGTGAAAATCCGCTACCGTCTTCATGACAGATAACTAATAACCAAAAATATAAATTGCATATTAAAATGGAATAAAATCATTATGTTTTAAGTAGAACACACAGTCTTTAAATGCTGGTATGTTCATTAGAAAGGAATTATGACAGTTTTAAGAACCCTTTCATGCCCTATTCTACTACATTTTGTTACGTATATTCAGAGAAGAAAATTTTCTTAAATTACAAAATATTATCACGGTGGTAATGACATTCATATTTCAATATAGAACAGTAAACAAACTCTAAAGATGGAATATTGCCTTCTTGTTTCCGATGAAATAATTATCAAATGTTCAGAAAGAAAGAAAGAAAAGAAGGCGATATTATATATAAAAAAAGAACTATCTTTATGTTAATTGGTTTTACGTTTTTAAACTTTTAACCCAACCCATGAAAGCAACGTTTTTGTTTCGGATTAAAAAATAAATAAGAAACAGGAAAAACACAGATGGCTCAACAGAAAAAAATATGATATTTTCATATTTCATTTCTGTTACTAAAATAATTAAATATAGAGCATCAGAACATACTTTTTATTATTGTTTTTTGTTGGAAAAGGCAAATGAAATACGAACATATTATCTGTGTTCTTTTGTCATCAGTTAAGAGCGTGCTAAAAGTAATGAGATGGATTAACGTACTGAAGCATTTAACTGCCACTTAGAAAAGATGGAGTTAGATAGGAACTAGGAATTGGCGTTTTGCAGCCAAATGCGCTTTCGCTTTTTCAACATTTACATATGAAGTCTTTAACTATGTGCAAGGTGCGTAGTTGTCTGCAAACACATAATCCATAACTTTCGTTTACTAGACTTTTCGTTTTATAACATGAACTCTTATTAAAAGGGTAACCGTATTCGCAATTTAATAGAGACAGTGGCAGCTATGGGAACCATTAACTAGTTGTATATATTGTATCATACTACATTTTGGGTAATGTACTACACAAGCTCATAGGCTTATAAACTCATAATGTGTCTGTGAAAGGAATTATCTGTTTCACGTTACATCCTATTAATATATTGTAGCAACTTTTTATTTTGTATTTTATTTATTTCTCTGTCACAAAGCAAATCGTATGTGTGACGCCTACTTTCTGTTGATCGGAACAAACATCTTTGAAGCACCATGCTTACATTTCACAACTCAGTCGTTAGCTTAATCTTGCGATCAGTATCTAATGTTCCTGAACGGACACTGATGTTGATTATTGTTGTGTGTTGTAACTAAGGTGATGTTATTTATTTAGACGTTCTTAATTTGTGTTTCGTGTTGTATATTTGTGTTTGAATCCGCATTTGCAATCGTTCCTTTACTTCTTTTGACACTTGTTGTCAGATAAGTTTTCTTGCGATTTTACATACACAGTATGTCAATAAGCACACTGTGTCTTAATTCTTTATAATTAAAAAGAACTTTTGGTAAATCAAGATCGATATCTAAAATGGGAAATAATATATAAAATCTTCGCTTCCACATATGCCTACAAATGTGTAGTTTTAGGTGACGACAATAGTTTTGTTTTTTACTAAAGAACTAAAAGGCAATTTATGCTACAGAGAAGAAAGAACAGGTTAATAGTAACCAAACTTTCGGATCGACGACATATTTAGTACTTTCTTGAGAATGTGTTTTTCAGCAGACAATCGGAATTAAAATGGGTACATGTTCCCAACTCCTTGCATATTTGTTCATGCGTTCTTATGCTGTAATTTTTTCGACGTCTTATTCAAGACAAGGAGATAGCAGAAGCTAACACCTCAAATATGACCTCAACGGTTATCTTAGTACAAGAATGTACGAAAGACGTTTCAATTTTAATTTCAAAATTATTAATATTTTGTTCACCTATGCAGTAATATTCCAGCTTCCCCATGCATACGGAGTACATATTTCTCAATTGTTCTGATATGCAAGGGCCTGAAGCGAGTATAATGATTTTTGTAAGCGTCGCCTATTTCTTAGGAATAAACTTATAAACCAAGGTTACAAGAAAAAAAAATCGTCCGCGCCTTTAATACATTTGACTAAAGATAACTCTTCCTTGACGAAAATATTCGTTTGAAAATGTGGTTGCTATAGTAACTATATTTTTGGTTGTTTTGTCTGGATTTTTCCGGTTTCTCGGACTTTTGTTGATTTTAGTTTTAGACAGTTCCATCGGTGTTCAGTATTTCGTTCTTACCTTCATTTTCTATTTAAATAGGGGGCCGCGGTGGCCGAGTGGTTAATGCAGTTCGTCTACTATTAATCACGTGGTCTGTCAAAACTGAGACTGCGGGATCGATTCTCACTGCAAGCAGGGTGTACTTGACCCCAATCTTAATTGACAAGGATTGCCAGTTTTCCTACCGCAGGTCCGGGGTTCTCTCTGGGTACTCCGGCTTCCTCCCACAATAAAAACTGGACGCTAGATATAGCTGAAAAATTGCTGAAAGTGGCGTTAAAATACCATTCAAACAAACAAACATCTATTTAAATAGTTATATATGTTTTTTTTTTAATTTAAACAATGACTTTATGAATAACTAGATAAGGTCATTGCACGGAAAGTTTAATTATCATTTTATCGTTATACCAGTTATAACATGTAATTACTGTCGCCATCATGACTTGGTTAACCGTTAAGAAATATCTGTGTACTAAATAACCATTGATTTGTTTCGCTTGTCGTTGAGTCTTTGAACACCATTATATGGCCTGGTGAGTTACATGGCATAATGAAAATATATAGTAACAAATCATACAAATACAGCAGTCGATTGTTGTTTTAACCAAATTATTTACCTAGCACACAACAGAAAAAAGAAATGGTTGGGCCCAGACGTCATTTTACCCATTATACATACTATAATAAACATGTTTCTAGAAGTTCCCTATTTTACCTACGTAAAGTACATATGTTTGCACCCTATACAAAAAAGCTAGAGAATTAGACATAGAAGTAGGTGGGAAAAACGTCCTATTATGTAAACAAACCTTTAACTTCACTGTCAATTACTACATGTAATAATCATACACACAATCTACGCAAATATCTTGTTTTGTAGATTGTTGAGTTATTTCGCTTTATTTAGTAACTTTTATCAATGGTTTATTGTTTTTAATTGGTATAGATGTTTTTTTCGAATAACTCATGGCCGTGCACATGTCTGGAATACATGTGTTTTTATTAGAGGGCAACGCTGTGCAGAATCTATAACTTATCACATCTTCTTTTCCTATCGACTGGACGAAACGCAGTTATTTTATGCAACGCAAACTAAGTTAAGAATTATTGACCAATCTTTTTATTAAAATTTTTACGAATGAAATGCTGCGTTTGTATGCACTTAAACAAAAGCATCATTTCAATAAATTAGTCTGGCTTGACGCGCGACGATTTTTCTATTTATTAATTAATCAAATTTATAACACCTTAGGAAAGGGTAAGGATAGGTGCGTTTTGCAATGTTAGTAAGGCGTCAAATCGCGTTAGTCATAGTGATCTTCTATTTAAATTTAATTTATCGCAAACCGCCTTCTTAACTGGTTATAAGTAATATAAGTGGAAAAAAAACAACGATGTAGAACGCAATAAATGATAATTCTCATTCTGCTAACGTGTTCATGTGCACTTATGCATCTGCATATATAGTCCGTATTGCATTTGTAGCAAGACAGAGACGACATTCTAAAAAATATTCATCAGCACTTAATATAAATGTAACAGTTCTACCAGCCCCAAAGTTTTATTTATTAGTAGATTAGATATCAGTTAGATGTTATTCATCTCTGTGGGCCACGCCAACATTAAGGTCAAGAGCAAAGGTGATCATCCTTGGTATGCGACATACCGTTTTGATATTATCTACTCAAATACCAAATATCAAGAGGCCACCTCGAACGATAGAATGTTATAGTCCGGACATGATTAGTTTTCGATGGACGCACGGACTTATCACTATTGAGCGTCCACCATTAGGTGGGTGGTCCTAAAAACGATTGGTAAATGCCATGATTTATAACAACAAAATTAGCACAAAATTTAAAACTAAAGAGACGATTTTTATTTCAAAATTATCAATTTTCCTCATTTATACAGCAGTATTCCAGCTTCTGTATACAATATCTCTTTCTATGCAAACTTCACCAGTTTGGTCCGGCTAAAAAAAAGGTTACAGGACAAAACAACAGGTCCGCGGCTTTAATAAGTTAATTTACAGTACGAGTCATTTACTGTATCTAATTTACAGCGGAGAGGCGTGTATCGAGTCCGATAAGACAAGTAGTGTTTGTTTGTTTGTTTGTGTGATAGTGTTTAACGCTAATTTTAGCAATTTTTCAGCTATATCATGGCGTCCAGTTTTTATTGGGGAAGGAAGCCAGAGTACCCGGAGAAAACCCCGGACCTGCGGTAGGAAAACTGGCAATCCTTGTCAATTAAGATTAGAGTCGAGTACACCCGGCCTGCAGTGAGAATCAAACCCGCAATCTCAGTGTTGACAGACCACGTGATTAATAGTAGACGAACTACCTTGACCACTCGGCCACCGAGGCCCCACGGGTATTGTAAATGATTTGTGTAAATGGTCAATGAAATCTTTAAACGTTGAATTTATTACCACATGGTTTATAAGTTACTGTGCGGCAACATTGTAAAAACTAACGATGTCAGATTTTTCGAAAACATAACAGAAGAACAAGAATGGAGATTTTCATCATGTACGTCAGTGGGATCAAAATCGTGATTTTTCAAGTAATTTATGGCCGCATGATCATTATAGTTCAAGTTTGGACGAAAACATGGAAAATGAACATTTTGTATTTACTTAAATAGGAGAAAATATAACTCTACAATAATATCTTCCACATGGAGATTTCAACTTGGATTTTTCGATCAGACAGTGAATCAACTTCTATCAAAGTGGTACCCGAATTATATGTTTATTCGGCAAGTAGCATGAAACCTGTTACGAACGAGGAGCTTAGACGCTGACTTGAAAATTAGCATTGTGTCATCCAATAAGAATGTGAATATATTCAACAAACAACGTAGTCCGAAAGTTCAATTCATTGCAGTCGAAATTGCATTCTGAAAAACCTAATATACGCCTACAAATTTGTACTTATCGCAGGATAAAATGTTCCGATGCAAGGGTTGTGCATACACGCTCCACCTCTTGGATCATCTAAATTATTGTATACTTAACCTAAATGAAAACAAAGACAAATCATTCCACAGGTTTAACTATAGATGCTTTTTCTTCGTTGAAAAATATTTCCGTTTGAAAATATGATTACTGATGTTGCTTTTAGTTCTTGAATTAAGCAAATAGTAATTGTGTTGCGATAATTATTGTATACACCAATTACTTACTAAGGTGTATGATACATAACCATTTTTATTAAGGCTTGCATGCAATTTAACCTGATTTAACCTATCATTTTTGACATGCCTATACCAACTCCGGACTATTACTGATATACGTTTAATTGTCTCAAGTTTGCTGTTTTCTTGGACTTTTATTTGTGGATTGTCGATAAGTATGTTTAAAATAAAATTGAGCGGGGGAAATAGGATAATCGCGCTAAATGTGCACTAATCTATTTTAGATGGAGAAAATTTAGAGAACAGAAATGTCACACTACCGACGTATATATTCATAAGTTTCAAATATTTAACCTAATATATAAATTTTCTAAACTGGTGAGCGTTTCATTTATTTACCATACTCAATAGACTAACTAACATTGTTTGCACTGTAACCATTAAATAACCCAATATATGTTTAACGTTTTTCATATTTTAAATTAATATATTGAAACATTCCAGATTCAATCATGTTAAATACCCGAAGCGCTGACTTTGATCACAGTTGAAAGATATATATAAATTAGTTTAATTAGAGGTTTACATAGTTTGCGAAGCTGAACAGAATAATTCGTTTTGTGTATTCATACTGTACTTTAAAACGCTATTATCCGCAACAAGACCTAATATTAACACACAATTTGGCTCGAAGTTGATTAGTTGTTTTCCTGTCTCAATTCTGGTAAAATGTTTGGTCTGACTTGAAAGAGGATCATAAAAATCGCAAGAAAAATCACCCGTCTTTATATCGACAACTCAAAAAAGCAAACTTCTTCATTTGCGACAAGCAAAACGACCCTTAGAATATGATTTTGAACAATACTTTAGCTTTCAATTATGCAAGTGAATGGAAAATTAATTGTTGCGGAAGAAACACATAATTTGACATTTTTGTTAGATTTCTTGATTATACGTAAATTTACAATAGAGTAATAATTAACAATAATTTAATTGTATTGACAAAATTAGACTGTTTTGGTCGGGATATCTAGTTTACATTAAGTGGAAACATTATAATGAACGATTGTGACTTGTACTATATCCTGTTTTAAATATATTTTAAATAGTTTCCGCGTTTTTATAAAAAATAGATTAATAGGATTATTAGGTACCATCGTATTTTAATAAGCTAAACAGTTGAAAAATAAAACATGAATTCATTCATATCTTTAATTTCCCATAACGTTATTAATACAATATGAAGGTCATTATAAATTATACCATGTACAATCAAACATATAATTATAAACATTTTTAAACACAATAAAATAATGAAATGACACAATAAACAAATATAACTAAATTGTATGCATTGTATACGTTACTGGTGACGTTTCATATACGGACACGACTTATATTTCAGTTATATTCTGCAAAGCATTGGATAATGTGCGCATGGTTTAAAAGTTTTCAGCATCGATTACATCTTGAAAAGAGTCTTGTGTGTTTCCCAGAAGCATTGATAGAACGACAAACACCAAAATAAGTGCAAACAAAAACCCGCAAACTCCATAATATAGTTTTTATGGTCTTCACATTTGCACACAGCATTGTGTGAATAAAAATTGAGGTTTACACACAAATATTAATATTAATAATCAATTATGGTGTCCCAATACTGAAGTTATTTGTGGACGATTGTGATTATTTACATCCCAAGGTGGTGATGAAACCCTGGAATTTAATTATCACAATCACTTTGAAGAATTTTAAAACTTGTTCTTTTTTCAAAACATTTGCGGAAGAGAGTATCTATTTTGGGTAATCAACTCCTCCTTCAGTTTTCAATTCGGATCTCTAAATTTTCATAGAGAAAATGCATACATATTGCAGTTCTGCATCTGCTTTTGGGGTAATTTTTTGCCATTTTTCCAAACTTGGGAACTTAGTAGCGTTTTAGTAATTTTGCGACTCCTCCTACATTTTTGACAATAGACCAACAACATTCTTCAACACATTTTAAACCATTCCTGTTTATTTAGGGACATACTTTGCAACCCGGCCATTTAAGATTTTTTCCGATTTTTTTCATTGCTGTCGTCTGATGATGCATTGTCTCGTTATGCGTTTATGGCAAACTCTACCTTTGAATACATGATTTTGTCTTCTAATCCATGAATACTGTAATTAAATTAGTATTGTTCCAAAAATAACCTGAATAACATAGGTTAATAAACAATGGTAAAGATACCTGTATCATTTGGTTTTAAGGACATCTGTTAAAGCCGACTAAAGGCAGAAAAAAGTATTTGAAACAATTAAAACAATATAAAATATTTAAAAGAGTTATTGCAAAACGTTCTAAGAACTTGTTCTGAAGTCCTCTTAGTAGTGACCTACCCTCGATCGTGTACTCAGATATTGACTGTAGTGTATTAATTTCGCGACTTAAAACAGACAAAAGGGTGGTTCACTTAATATTCCAAAAACATAATTTAAGAAATACTTCACATCCACATTATTTTACGAGTAATGACAAATGTTTTAGAAATCATTATTATATGTGGCCACATATATGGTTAAATTCTCAGATTAAACATTTCACGAGCTATAATAACTGCCTGACGTTTAATCAGTAATTTTCTCTTGGTATTTGGACGGTTCTAATGAGTCGACTCACAGAGGTGGGGATAAGGTGATAAGGAGTGTTCTCATGTTAGGATACCCTTGTTACTGTCACACATGTTGTGTTACTTCATGGCAATTACTATTCTTAGTAACTTTATTTATCTTTTAAAACTAGTAGGCTCTTTGTAGCCGCTAATCAGATTTCATTCTGAGCCATTTCCCTGCATTTCCATGTATATTTATTTTTGGTAATACGAATTTTCCGCCTATAGGTAAATTTTCTTTTTCTACTACCTGCATATAGATAAAATGCTACACGATCAATTTAAGGAACCAACCAATCATATATTTTAACATGATCCGTAACCTAAATGTTGTTTATCTTTAAACAAAATAATATTTCATCCGAGTAAAATATACATTTCTTAATTAATTAAAGACAATGCAGGTTGAGATTGCTCCCCTTTATTTATACTTTTGCAGCGGTTTCGCTTTTCTTGTTCCTAGAAGCAAACCGTGCAATATAAATGACTGCAAAGCGGCATTAAAATACCACAAACATACTTGTTATTGCAAAACTTTTGCAGCATTTTGACTCAATCTAGCATATTATTAAAAATATCAAGATTTTATTTGACCGGAAAAAATAGTGTAAATTACTACATTGTTACCTGACATAATATTTTTGCCTGTGGCAAAGTAAAACAATTTTAGACATGAGTTAGTAAGTATTCCTATTCCATCCACTTAATATTAGTATTATTCCAAAAAAACTATTAGCACTACTCAGTCTCAGAATTAAACAATTAAGCGCAACAATTTCGTATGGCCACAAAGCACTGTCAACCGAACAGTACTACAGAATGATGTGAATTAAAAGGATGCTGATGGGACCGGAACAACGATACATTTCTGAGCTTCTGTTCACACAACAGCAACAAACACGATCTTTCTTACCTCTGGCGTCGACGACGTGATCTAGATATGTTAATGTGGCAGACTAGGCCAATTGCACTGTAATAGTAGGTCGACTTAAGAAAGGGACACAGAAGGATTTTGATGTTGCTAGCTGATATAAAAGAAGACCACAAACCTAATACGAAGGCTGAAAAAATGAAAAAAAACAGAACACAAAATTCAATACAAAACAGAACGAAACTTAAAAGAAATAAATTTATGAAAAGGACGCATATCGCAACTCAGGCTCTTTACTTCTCTTACTAGGAAAAGAAATGTGCAATGCATCAAATTTGTCAAACCCAATCTTACCTTATTCCATAATATCAACACACATTTGTAGTCTTAACACTTTATTTTAACGACATGCATAAAACACAATCATAACATATATCGCAAGATTTGAGTTGAAAATGTAAACACAATGGATGGGATGATGAAATGTTGCTATTATTGATGTAGACAATTGAAAAGTTGAACTATAAAGCTTGCCGTATAATTTGTTTTGTAAAGACATGACTGAGGTGAAGAAACCATGTAATATACGACAACTGTCCTCATAATTATATACGTAATACATATATTTACAACTAAAGTCAAAATATCTATCAAATCTTGTCTACCTGTCTAGTTCTAAGCTGCATGTCAACAAGACTACGTCGGAGTAGCCCTTAAACAACGTGACAACTGTAGACCCTAAAGATAAGCTTTCATTAATGTATAAATTGAACAGATTTATATGTTCTATAAAAATTTATATTCCCAGCCAGGTATTCCAGTTTTGACACCGAACTGTTATCACAAGAATAGGACATTTGTATTGGTGTATGATTATTTATTCTAATATGGCGTCTTCATTTCATTTGACTACACAATAGATTTCTTAAATCGTTCGTTTTGATTTTACATCCTAGAATGACAAACATACATTTTGATGTCAATTTTATCTGCATGAAATGGTGTTTTGGGACATATCTTAAAAGGCACTTAATAGCAACTGAAAGCGTCCTCGTAAACTTTTTACACAAGTTAGTCAGTCTTTAACTTTCGTATCATGAACTCCTTAATTCCTTGGCTGTTACATAAATGTTTACTTCTGAATATGGAGTACTATTATCTGCATCTGGATTAACACGTTTTGGTTTCTTGTCAAAGAAAACTTCACAGCAATTAAGAGATTCTGAAATAGAAAAAATAAAAGTACATGTATAATTTTAAAAAATATATATAATTTGAATCTATATCCTAATGTTAAATGTTATTTCAATTTCGAAATGTGTAATCAATGTCGAAATATTAAGTGCACACTATATTTAATTTATTTAAATGTGTTTGCTCTATTCTGTATGTTTTTTGTACCTAGAGCTTCGTGTTACTACATTCAATTATGTAAATATATAAGTATATTTTAAATGTAACGAAAGAAAGTAGCATACGTTATCGTGACCCACGAGACTGAAGCCTGAAGAATTAGTGTTTGCTCTCTTCGTTACCATGAGTTCGGCTTATATGAACAAGAACTTTACCTGAAACGTAATACATTACATGATGTGGTTATTGTTATGCAAGTTATTTTTATTCCTTTACATTTTACGTTTATCCTTTTAACAAATTTTCATGATTTTTAAAATTTATTGTACACTGTCGATTTGAACATAGCGGCTTCTATCAAATAATTGTGATGACAAATTTGGGGTTTTTTTTGTTTAGCGCCAAAACGTAAAAATCTAGCACCATAGTTTCTCAAATTGGCACAACCAAAATCGTTATTTCTGAATTATTAGTAAAAGGATACTTGTTCCGTACGGCTTGAAGGGACATACGTGGTGAGAAAATTTGTGTCGCACTTTTCTTGACTATTACTTAATAGGTACTGTTTGATATTTGTTATATTGATGTTTCATTATAGTCTTTATTTTGTACTTTATTTAGCAAACTGTTTTGTTACAATTTCAACTCGGTTACCTTAGACAAGGCGAGTTTAATCAGTTTTTACTTTGTTTTACAATGATTTTTTTTCTTCTTTTGATATTTGGCGGCTCAAGTCACGTTATCATGATGTCAACAAAGATTGACTTCGAGTTCCGATTTCATTTATAAATTATGCGTGTTTAGTAATGGGGTAGTGTGGTGAATTTCTTGCATCTGCAGTGGTTTTTAAACAAACAACACTGGTAAGAGAATTGGCAATTTTTTGTGGGATAACATACATGGATTTAACAGTATGAACACAAACTTCAAAGAAAAAGGTACGGTTATTTATGGTATATTTGTAGAGAATACATTACCGCTGTCAAAATTCACATTCACTTATTGTTTATTGTTATGTTAATGGATCCAATATAGCAGTTTTTGAAATAAGGAGCAGCAGGCAAAGTGTCAAAATCACCCAAAATGTCATTAACATTGACACCTCGTATCTCCCGCTGAAATTCTGTTACTTGCAAACCTGCAGGAAGTGAAAGTTTTCCTGTGAACGGTAAGGCATTGTTACTTAAATTGTCCCCTGTCAATGCGGTGTTTATGGCGCTGGCGATTTTTAGTTTTTTTGTCCGATGTCCTTTGATATATAGCGAGACTAGAAACGCCTTTATGCCCAGGCACTGACATAATCTGAGCATCGGCAAATGCACCCTCAGTAAGAACTGTTGCCCTTGTGGCTCGAATTGAGTGATTGGTGTACACTGTTGACAGTTAACAAGATGTGCTGAGTTTATTCATGAGTTTTGCCAATGTACCACGACCAACAGCTTTGTTATAATACCAAGTGTTCCCGTTTGATCAAAAGATTCCAAAGGTCTTTGCCAACTGCGTTCACATTCTGGGTACAATTTCGACAGATATTTTTGGTATGAACTCACAGGGCAATAAGGACTTCTGGCTGCTCAACCATCATAGCGCTGATTTTTTCTTTGTCCGCGGCTCTATGATTTTTGGTCAATTCATCCAAGTTTTATGTTACATACTTTTTCCCAGTTTCGGAATCAGTTTTTATTGCAAAAGTGTTTTTTGTCATTGTCTGCATGTTTTCAGTGCCTCGGCAAAAAAAAACACAACCTTTAGCAAACTGAACCTTATTATAAATACCATCGGGAGTGTGTGGATTCATATGAACAGCTGTGTACATTTTTTTACGATCGTCTTCCGAACTAATTTGAAGATGATCAGTCGATCCTTTCCCGTGTTTCTTTAAGTTCTGTAACTGCAGTTATGTAGCAAGAATTTGCTTCATTAAAACTAGAATCTTTTATAATGTCAAAAGTTTTTTAAAAAGGTGGAGACTTTAAGTTACTGTTTGAAGAATATCTGGTAGTTTCTAGGGTATTTACTTTATACATTTCACCGTCTGCTTTCCTAGCACTCGGATAGAAGTGTTTAAGAACAGTGTTCAGTCGGTCTGTTGAAATCAAATACTTCTTAAGTAATGTGGCAGCCTTTTTAGGTATAACTTTAGCTCTTTTTCCCATTATATCCTCGTCTGTATAGGTTTCAAAACGTTTTGTCGCCATTTTGACGTCATTAGTAACGTACAAACAATACCCCGCGACGTTTTGCAACATGGAATTTGTCAATCAATGTCGAAATATTAAGTGCACACTATATTTAATTTATTTAAATGTGTTTGCTCTATTCTGTATGTTTTTTGTACCTAGAGCTTCGTGTTACTACATTCAATTATGTAAATATATAAGTATATTTTAAATGTAACGAAAGAAAGTAGCATACGTTATCGTGACCCACGAGACTGAAGCCTGAAGAATTAGTGTTCGCTCTCTTCGTTACCATGAGTTCGGCTTATATGAACAAGAACTTTACCTGAAACGTAATACATTACATGATGTGGTTATTGTTATGCAAGTTATTTTTATTCCTTTACATTTTACGTTTATCCTTTTAACAAATTTTCACGTTTTTTTAAATTTATTGTACACTGTCGATTTGAACATAGCGGCTTCTATCAAATAATTGTGATGACAAATTTGGGGTTTTTTTTGTTTAGCGCCAAAACGTAAAAATTTAGCACCATAGTTTCTCAAATTGGCACAACCAAAATCGTTATTTCTGAATTATTAGTAAAAGGATACTTGTTCCGTACGGCTTGAAGGGACATACGTGGTGAGAAAATTTGTGTCGCACTTTTCTTGACTATTACTTAATAGGTACTGTTTGATATTTGTTATATTGATGTTTCATTATAGTCTTTATTTTGTACTTTATTTAGCAAACTGTTTTGTTACAATTTCAACTCGGTTACCTCAGACAAGGCGAGTTTAATCAGTTTTTACTTTGTTTTACAATGATTTTTTTTCTTCTTTTGATATTTGGCGGCTCAAGTCACGTTATCATGATGTCAACAAAGATTGACTTCGAGTTCCGATTTCATTTATAAATTATGCGTGTTTAGTAATGGGGTAGTGTGGTGAATTTCTTGCATCTGCAGTGGTTTTTAAACAAACAACACTGGTAAGAGAATTGTCAATTTTTTGTGGGATAACATACATGGATTTAACAATATGAACACAAACTTCAAAGAAAAACGGTTATTTATAGCATATTTGTAGAGAATACATTACTGCTGTCAAAATTCACATTCACTTATTGTTTATTGTTATGTTAATGGATCCAATATAGCAGTTTTTGAAATAAGGAGCAGCAGGCAAAGTGTCAAAATCACCCAAAATGTCATTAACATTGACACCTCGTATCTCCCGCTGAAATTCTGTTACTTGCAAACCTGCAGGAAGTGAAAGTTTTCCTGTGAACGGTAAGGCATTGTTACTTAAATTGTCCCCTGTCAATGCGGTGTTAATGGCGCTGGCGATTTTTAGTTGTTTTGTCCGATGTCCTTTGATATATAGCGAGACTAGAAACGCCTTTATGCCCAGTCACTGACATAATCTGAGCATCGGCAAATGCACCCTCAGTAAGAACTGTCGCCCCTGTGGCTCGAATTGAGTGATTGGTGTACACTGTTGACAGTTAACAAGATGTGCTGAGTTTATTCATGAGTTTTGCCAATGTACCACGACCAACAGCTTTGTTATAATACCAAGTATTCCCGTTTGATCAAAAGATTCCAAAGGTCTTTGCCAACTGCGTTCACATTCTGGGTACAATTTCGACAGATATTTTTGGTATGAACTCACAGGGCAATAAGGACTTCTGGCTGCTCAACCATCATAGCGCTGATTTTTTCTTTGTCCGCGGCTCTATGATTTTTGGTCAATTCATCCAAGTTTTTTGTTACATACTTTTTCCCAGTTTCGGAATCAGTTTTTATTGCAAAAGTGTTTTTTGTCATTGTCTGCATGTTTTCAGTGCCTCGGCAAAAAAACACAACCTTTAGCAAACTGAACCTTATTATAAATACCATCGGGAGTGTGTGGATTCATATGAACAGCTGTGTACATTTTTTTACGATCGTCTTCCGAACTAATTTGAAGATGATCAGTCGATCCTTTCCCGTGTTTCTTTAAGTTCTGTAACTGCAGTTATGTAGCAAGAATTTGCTTCATTAAAACTAGAATCTTTTATAATGTCAAAAGTTTTTTAAAAAGGTGGAGACTTTAAGTTACTGTTTGAAGAATATCTGGTAGTTTCTAGGGTATTTACTTTATACATTTCACCGTCTGCTTTCCTAGCACTCAGATAGAAGTGTTTAAGAACAGTGTTCAGTCGGTCTGTTGAAAAGTTGTCGAAGTCCGAATCTTGATTCGTTTCAATCAAATACTTCCTAAGTAATGTGGCAGCCTTTTTAGGTATAACTTTAGCTCTTTTATATCCTCGTCTGTATTGGTTTCAAAACGTTTTGTCGCCATTTTGACGTCATTAGTAACGTACAAACAATACCCCGCGACGTTTTGCAACATGGAATTTTTACCGAAGGGTAACTAACCAATCAAAAGTCCGCATTTGTTACAAGCCGGGGATAAGTAAAAAATCGGAGGCAGTGCATCAGGAAGCTTAAATTTATGAACAAAAATAAACAGATCAGCTCAGATTCCTGTTGGAAATCTATATTTAGGATTACTGAGAGCACATAATTTATTTACCTTTTAACTGCTGCATTACTGTGCTGGACTAGTACAACAAAAATATATCACTATTAATAGCAGTCTACTAGTTGGTCATTCTTAAAAAGTAATCTGTTTTTATATGATCAGATATAAGAAAGCCCATTATTAATATTCTAATCAGACATAATAGAGCCTATGTCAGACTTAAATTTGGATCGATTTTCGAACAGTGTCGAGTGTTTACAAACAAATAGATAATATAATTCATTTCCGATCATATGGTCATCACACAGTTGATAGTACATTTGTATCTCACTTCACGGATTATGTTATACCATCTACCCGTTTCTAATTGTATTTTTAAATTACAGGTACGTAATATACATATGTTTTTCTATGATTGGGTATCAGTCGCAACAGATATGGCTTCAAACGGAACTCCGACTTGATACAAGCGTAGAGCTAACCTTTTGGAGAGTTGTTTATTTCAGAAAACCAACTCTGCATAAATATATCATGTAATCTTTGCTTAACTGTCAATTTCACATAATGTCGAATTTAATATGTTTTTCGCTGTCCAATACTAACTGAATCCAATTTTCATTTCATGTAGATTTAATAAGGTTAAGTCATTTAAATTGTAAATTTTCACACTAGGACAGTCTAAGCATTAATCTGTAAAGCGTGTTCGATAATTTGTTATCACACTGAATAAGCCTACTCCAAAACACTATCATGTTTAGTTTAATTTGTATGTCTAGTGGTTTTCGTCCTAATTCACCACCATGTATGTTGGGTGCTGTTTCATTTAATATTCTTTTACAGAACTGTAAATGTATTTTTCTCTAATACACAATTTTTTCAAAGCCCCAAATTTCAGCTGTAGATCAACAGGGATTGCAATATTTCTTATCTTCATGTAAAGACCGTGTAGAGCGTTATTTGCTTGATCTAAAAGTTTTTGCTTTGCCTGAGTGAAGTAACCATTATATGCGAAAACAATACCCAAATAAGCATAAGAATCTTTTATATCTATAAGTGAATTAAAAATCTTAAATTCTATAATTTTTTTTTACTTTTCTTTTTGAGAAGACAACAATTTCTGTTTTCTTTACATTAACCCATAAACGCCAAGTCCTACAATAGTTTTTAAATGATTCAAGCATTTCTGTTAAGTTATCTTGTGTTTCAGAGAATAATACGGTATCATCTGCATACAATAATACAAACAATTTGACATATACATCTTAATGTTCAAATGCTAGACAATCTACCTTTTCTAAGTTTTCAACATTACATGACTCAAGGTACTCTTCTAGATCATTTAGAAACAAGGCAAACAAAAATGGGGAAAGATTTTCTCCTTGTCTGGCGCCAGTACTGAATGTGAAAAAAAATGGTTTTTCACCACATTGGTCGCCTGAATATAGCTGAAATAAAGCTGCTCGGGCGTTAAACACCATTAATCAATCAATCACCACATTGGCGGACACAAGATTTTGTGTTCTTGTACAAGTTAAATAAAATGTTGACAATTTTCCCAGATTTCTTATTTTTATAAGGTTTTGCCATAATCTACCCCTCCAAACTGTGTCAAAAGCTTTGCTAAAGTCGATAAATGCACAATACAGCTTTTTACCAGAATTGATATATAAGGTGATAAGGCAATGTAAAATAAAGACATTGTCTAATCTAGAATGTCCTTTTCTAAACCCAGCTTGTGCATTCGATATTAGATCAATTTTATCCGCAAAGATATTTATTCTTCTATTCAGTTTTGATGTAAATAATTTTCCTAGATTAGATAAAATTGTAATCGCTCTGTAATTATCAGGATTAGAGACATCAACCTTTTTTATAAATTGGTCTGATTAAACCTATTGATCATGCTTTTGGTATTTTACCAGTCTTCAGGATAGTATTGAACATCTTTACATACAATGGAAGCATAAAGGAGCAGTACACTTTTGATATATTCATTACAGATTTCATCAATGCCATTGGCTTTATTATTCTTCAAAATTTTTACATAGATCTCACTCTCAGTTATTTGACAGTTGAGATTGTCATTAGTGTCGCTAGAATTTGAGGAGTTCAAAAGATCATTTATGTAGTTTATGTCTAACTCTGATTCTTCATCGATTTCATTCAAATCATTACAACAGTTGTACAAAACATCAATAGAGATATTATCTTTTTCTCTAGATTTCGATAACTGGTTCAGGATACCCCAAAAATGTTTAGGACACGTTTTTGAGGTATCTCTCAACTCTTTTTCGAATTTGGATTGAAATGGGAGATAACTTTTCTTCAGAGTTATATTGTAGTCTTTGCTAGCAGCTTTCATCAAATTACGATTTTCTAAGTTTTTCATAAAGTTATACCTACTTTTAGCTTTGTGGAACTTTTTCCGTTTTGTATCACAGTCTTTGTTGAACCACGGTTTAGTGTTTTTGTGACGCCTAATATTATTATTATAGACCTTTCCTTCGAATGTATCTAGAGCGCATTCAGAGAAAATGTCTCCTATAAAATTGACAACTGTGTTATTATTCTCGACGAAACAGGTATCAGCGTTACTGATATTCAGTAAGTCACCAAGTTCAAGGTTAATTTGACTATTCATTTTAGTCGACACTGATTGAATAAACCGGTTTTGTTTGTTTATGTTCCATCGTTCCTTGCTTTTACTAGCTGTGGGCGGAGTTGTATTATTTACGGTTACTTTACCGTGTAAAATGACATGAATTCCTTTGTGGATATATGAGAAAAGTGGGTTAAAGTCGGCGAAATCTCAAACTCTGATATTGAAGAAAAAAAATCAGACGAAAGAATCAAATAATCTACAACAGCCGTGTTTTTACTAGTAGGGGATTCTAGATTTCTGTCATTCCCGATTCTTGAGTTTGCAATAAACAACGAGTTACTCTTGCAAAAATTTAAATGTTTGTGTCCCAAATTGTTTTGTTGGCCATTATCTTGGCTCACACGTTGTAAAGGTATCTTCTGATTCTCGACGGCCTCAAAATCTCACAATTCGAAACTCTTGATCATCGAAGACCTTCATTATGTTTAATAATCGATCATCAAGTTTGACATAATCATCCGAGTTTTTAGTCCTAGCATAAAGTCACCAATTTAAGCGACAGTACAATTGTCGTTGATAAGTCTTAGCATTTCATTTTCAACCTCATTGAAACAGTCATGTGTTGAATAAATTGAATTTTCAGTGGGGAAATAAATACAGCCTAATAATAAGTTTTTATCTGTGGCCAGAATTTGGTAAGAAATACACATCCACTGAATACATTCTGATTCTGTTTATGGAAAAAATAATAAATTTTAACAACTGTTTTCTGTATAAAATCACTATACCAAAGGACTTTCTCTTGAATTTCGTCCTATTTTTTCTAAAACATTCATGGTAACCGGGTAGTTTAAGAAGATCGAATTGATCTGTCTTGGACTCAAGAAAAACTAAGATGTCGTAGCTTTTAATGAGGTTGGAGAACTCTTGAGATAATAGTTTGCTTTTGATGTCACATACATTTCGAGAAAATATAATTTTAGAGATTTACTTGAGTCGACATTCAAAATGTCTGTTTTGGTTTTATACACTCTTCCGTTGGCAAGTCCCTAGCAAAACATTACATTTTGGGATGGAATACTAGGTCCAGGATTAACTATATGGTGTTGTGATGGCATCTGGGCTTACCTTAATGTAGTGGCGTTGAGCGATTGTTGTTTCCATGTCGAAAGGGAGGTCCTGGGCGTGGATTTGCAAGTTCATTGTCCACGTAGAGTTGGTCATTTATAATTTTGACACGATGACCTAGTGCCCTCAGAGTTCGTGCACGTGGGACAAGCTCCTTGCGTCTATCTGCTATTTCCTGTGGGTACTGTTGATTAATTGAATATTGTTGTTTATCTTTAAGTTTTGGACCAGCCATATTCAAATTTTGTAGAACTTTATAATTTACAAATTTGCCATTGTGTCTTCCTGTTAATCTATGTACATTAAGGAATTTAATTTCAGAAGTGTCAGTTTGGAGCTCAGTGGATATAAAATTTTTAAGTGCTTCCTCTGTATTTTCATATGGGGTTTCAGGAATTCCCCCAAACATCAAATTGTATTTCATTACATATGTTTTCCTGTCTAGAAGCTCTTGGATCATTGTTTTCCCACCTTAACATCTCTACCTCATTTTCAGCTTTTTCTACTCTATATCTAGGATATTGTAGTGAAATTCTTCAGCACTAATTCTTTCAGACTGTTGTTTTAGGTCATACTTTACATCTTCCAGTTCTCTTGTCAAGAGTTCGAATTTACTTTCAAATTCATTGAATGTTTGTGCCACAGTCCAGTATGGCAAGCTTCTCTAGTTTTTGATTTATTGTTTGGATGTTTGCAAAAATCATATCAAAAGTTATTTGCATTGTTTTGCTGATTTCATTTTGAACTAGTTGAGGATTATGAACTGTATGGTGAGGTGATACAATCAAGGGTGGTGGTGGCAAAGGTTGGACTTGCATTGGTTGAGGATGAATTATGGGTGTACTCGATATAAACTGGTACACACATAGACTGATTGTTGCATTTGGGTGTTGTTCAATACTTGATTATATGTATTTAGACTGTCATTAGCACTAGCGAGCATTTGGGAAAAGTTCGGACTTTGGTTCATGTAAGTCGCCATATTTGTTGACAAATCGGTAGTGGTTGTCCCATTGTCCTTGCACGTATGCCGTTATCTTTTGTTGTTTTGTTTCTTTTGCTTGCCCATGTACATTTAAATTCTCCAAATATTGTATACGTTGGGAGTTTAAACTATGGTTCGATTCCATAATTGATCAGCTTTGCGTTGTAAAAAACATATAAATTGGTATTCCTAGGTGGTGGTGTCGTACAAACCGACAGCACCAGTCCGCCATTTTTTACAACGAGAAAAAATTTATTTCAAACGTTTTTATACACATGCAGTTTATTTACCTTTATTGTTAATTGCATATTCAAAAGGAATTATATCATTTAGTTCTTCTTCGTTTAGTACACATTATGTACAAATTGCAGAGAACAATTGAACAAACTTACCGCAATGTAACATGCAGCAGGCTAATAAATAATCCACATATAAGCCATTTTAATCAAATATTGAATGGGAATAACAACGAAGTTAACGAGACATTGTACTGCTTTCATTTTTAAGTATAATAATAATAATACATATTGTCCTTGTTCCATGAATTGCGTGTTAATCATTATTCTACCGGCCACATTTTCTGTTCAAATACAGAATAGTTCAATAATTAGACAAAATATTGCATAAATATGAAAATTAATATCGCCCTAAAACGTGGTCATATTTTTTATAATGCTAGTATGTTGCCCATAAATAAAACACGAAAGTTTTTAGAGACCTCCTATGCACTATTAACCCTGTTTCCCTTCAACAAGTCATAGAGGAATATTTATAAAAATAAAAGAAATTTCTCACCCTTGCTATGACAGTCATATTTCAATGTTAAAGCGACAATCCATTGAGCCTTATTATTTAGGATGAAAAATTAAAAAATTATTTGTTTCAGATGAAAAAAAAATTGAAATTTTCAAACGAAACAAAGGCAGTTTTATTTAGCAATAACATCAATCTTAAGTTCATATTTGAGTCATCAATTCAAAGTTTGCTTAACGTGGGGTTTTACCTGGTTTTGTAAATTATGACAAATTCGTCTCCACTCACTTACTGTTTTCGTACCGGCTGATATTTAAGGGCATAAAAGGTTTCAGTAATCATACTTTTTAACGCTGCCTTTTGAAAATCTATGTACAAAGCCACAGGATTCAGAGGACTATTGTGTTCTTAAAGGGGTTCTTATCGTAGCTAAATGTTCCAGTCATTGAAATGCGACATCTTCTATTACTAAGCTGCATAGGCATTACCAGCGTCACATGACAATGAGATTTAATTAGCTGGCATAACCTGTGCGAGATATTCTTCATGTTTTGTTGGAAAACCCAAATGACATTGGAAGCACCACCTGAGAACATTACCGGCATTAACAAACAATACAATAATTGAGCAATATATATTTATGCAACAGCGCAAGAAAAACGTGGAGTTTAGTATGAACGGAACATTGTTAATTTTGCGCTTGCTGGTGGCGAAAAGGGATGCCCCCTTGTTGGGCGTTGTCAGCTCATAAGCCTGACCGCGAAGTACGGGGGGGGGGGGGGGGTAACGTGTTGGAAACAGCTATGCTCCTTGCACGATAAAGACCCTTGTTAAGAGTAGGCTTGTTGTAGCCGTTACAAAAGTCTAAATATTTCTGACTTATCCTTGCACCTTAGTTTTCGAGTGGCATTCAAAATTAATTTCGTTTGGTCTATTTTCCCAATTGATTTATTATTTGTTATCTTGTTATCGTCTAAAATATAGCTAAAATTCTGATTGTTGGACGTAAAGCAACACTCGATCTAAAACCTTTCAGCAAACAGCCGTTTAAAATTGTAAATTAAAAAAGTGTTCATATATTTAATGATTTAACCTTAATGAAGCTAAGCTCATTGTATATTGACTCTATTTCATTAGTAAGAATAAAACATTCTTTCATTGCCAACTAAGCTTTTACAAATATTTATACAGGAGATTTTAATTAAATATAAGTGTCTTTATATGTATGTAGAATCGATTTTTTGTATTCTAGAATTGTAGAACTATTGTCGTAGAAATTGGAGTATGTGTGTTTGTTTTAAGATTAGTATAGCAAAGGTCAAATTAAATACAACTACGCGTGTACAAGCATTTGTTCAAATGGCTTCTGATCGTGCAAATTTCTTAGGTCTGATGCCGCGCTCTATAGTCTATAACTATTATTGTTGGAATCTGTTTTCTGTTTCGATTGGAAAAAGGCAGATTTTAAAAGACGAAAGTTTAGAGTTACCGACCAATTCTGTGTTGCATATAAAGTCAAATTTTTGGACAGATAGTGTTCAGAGTGGAACCCAATAATCCTCATATTCATCAAGCAAATGTTTTCCTGTGCAATCTTGTTTACAATCTGAATGCATGTGTGGCAAGAAAGAGACGACAACTGCGTTTGCCCAGGAAGATAAATCAACCGGACTGGAATCTAACGATATTGTATACTTTTCCTAGTCGCGCCACTACTCTAATTATCGAATAAATGTCGACACGGATATGATTGTATATACGGCTTTCGTACGACAAATATCGGTAATCTGTCTGATCGAGATTCAGGAACAAAGTTTATATATCAATACATTGATGTAGTTAATAATAAACAAAATAAACAAAAACAATCCAAACTACAGACATTTCATTATATGTTTCTGTGTCTCTGACAAAACACAGAAAACCCCACATGTAAAACCATCAGTTTTTATTAATTCTAAAATAAGATTGATGTACTTGTCCCAATGATTTTAAATCAAAACCGCCTTGAATGGTTTTATTGCATGTTTATGGCTTTCACCAATTTGACAAATTATACATGACACAGGTATTGGCACCTAGGGATATACCCAGACAACTTATGACACCGTTTTTGATTGAACCATTTGCTCATCACACCTATGATTATATAACGATTGCAACAGGGGGGCACTAAATTATAAGAGAATGGGTTGTAAAATCTTTTATTCCAATTTTGATGTTTTTTTCATTATTTGCTTTTAAAATTAAAGAGTTTCTGGTTAAATAGAAGCTGAAAATACGTAACAGGATGGAGATGTCCTCGTGAAAAAAAATGTTCGAAAGGGGTCATAAAAGTATGATTATTCATAATGTTCTCAATTATGACACATTTCTTTGCCTTTTCAAAACATTATTCTTTCATACATTGAAAGAAAGAGGAATATTTTGTTCATAATACAGGCGTAGATTGGTTTTGTTTAAGGAGACCGTTTCAAAATTTGCGCCCTCTTCACGAAAACCTGCTTATATTTTATGCTACGTTATCAATTTTCGCGATTTATTTATTATTTGTTAACTTGTTATCGTCTTTCAAAATTGGTTGTAATAACTGGTAATTCTCAACAAAAATATGATGCAACACGACATAAAAGACTTATTGGTTGGTCTATTCCTTTTAAATATTTAATAATGCATTACGATAATATATGATCTGATAGTATACAATACGTCAAAATGACATACAAAAATGGCAAGCGTGACAATTGCTCGCGATTTTCGTTTATTGTAATATTTTTAAATGATAACACATGGTCACGATAATACAACTAGACGAATATATCACTAACATTTAAAAAAATAATAAAAAATATATGTACTGTGACAGGATAATTGCAAAACTTTTAAATTTATTATTGATATCATATTGCTCTAAATACTGTCGTTTCTGCGTTCTCGTATAATCTCGTCCTGGTCTCGCGAGACAAGGAAATCGTACTCCTAACTGAATGCTTAGGGATTGTCCAATCCCGTAAGTTATACTAGTCCGAGGCTTACTGTATTCACTATACATACGCCAGTTACACTTACCATTGTAAGGTGCACAGGTTTATTATGTAAAAAAGATAGTGACAAATGCATCAGAAATTAAGACTTGTACTATGCTAGCTGCATAAACGAACAGAATAAAGTTACACTTTTAATTGTTGACTAATATTTATGCATGTAAAACAAACGATGCATTGTAATTATTTATTAGAAATAAACATTAAAAATTTTAATGAATAAAAAGGTAATTAAGTTATAATAAACACAATTTCATATTAAAGATTATTTTAGTTTCAATCAGCACGCAAACGTGTTTTAATTGTGTGTTTATTATTTTGGGAAAAAATGAAAGTAATAACAAAATACAAAACACCAATGAATGAAAATCTCAAAAATGGCAGTCCAAAAATCAAAGTTTGAGTAACCGTTCAACTCCAGACCCAATGGTTCTGACTTGGTACATGAATTTCAAAACAAACGGTGGGTTAAACCAGGTTGATTAGCTTTCCAAACGTTCGGCTTCCATTACTGTAGTATGTGAGTTTATTAGACCAAAAAGGGCTTTAAACTCCTTAATTTTACGACAAGCGATACTGGTTTATTTACAGTTACGACAGCTTTAAATTTTTCAGAATTTTTTCTTCTATTTTAACGCCAATTGCGGCCAACTAAATACATAACTATGACGTTTTTGGAAGGTTAATTGATTCGTCTAAGTGCACAATAGTATATTACTTAATTAAATTTAATAGGACAAACCCCACTGCCTTGTTACAAATTGTTGGTGTAATCTAGTTCAAATGACGTTGACATAAATACATGTACAATAGGCAACTGTGATGTGACTGGTACTATATAATGTGATTAATGCATTTTAATAAATTTCCGTGTATGTATAAAACGATTGAGATGATTTTCTTATCTTCGAGTTCATTTTAAATATTATAAATTGTAATGTAACTTTATATAAAATTGTAATTGTTACAATTACATTTGTTTAATCGGCGAAGTGTCAACTACACGTGTCCCATGATATTAGGAAAAACACAAAACCCCATGACAAGCTACCATAAAACCACCAATTCTATAACACAGTGTTTATGAATCGGACATTATCACACGTCTTATTTACAAATAAAACTTGCGGTTTACACACCAACATGTAAACGTGCATCCCATCCTGATTAGGATAATAAAAATAAATGCATAATTACTAATTACATATATATATATATATATATATATATATATATATATATATATATATATATATATATATAAAAGTCTAAAGAGTCTACCAACCAGCAAGCTTATTAAGTATCGGATCGTCATACATGACGATACAGCATAAACAAAAAATAATATACAAGTCTAGAAGATTATGCAACGATACAGATGACGGTGTTTCTTGTCAAAAATTTAGACAAAGACTGACCAACGAATGGCCTTAGTCATTGAATGTCAATATAAATAAATGACGTAAACAAGTCGTAACATATTGATCTTGAAATTTCTCATTTTCAACTTAACCCAAAATAGTTGCTTCCCAAGTCAGCCAGCCGGGGACGTGCCGTGCTGTTACTTTGCTTTGCTCAAATATTCCAACAAGATGTAATTAAAATTACCAAGTTGACAAATTCTTTACGCCAGACGTGCGTTTCGTCTACTTAAGACTCATCAGTGGCGTTTAACTCTAAATGCTTAAAGTATTTTTTCATTCGGTGATGGAATAATATAAGTCCACTGGGATCGTGTACAAACACAATACAGGTAGTTCAAAATATTATATAAAAGTCTAAAGAGTCTACCAACCAGCAAGCTTATTAAGTATCGGATCGTCAAACATGACGATACAGCATAAACAAAAAATAATATACAAGTCTAGAAGATTATGCAACGATACAGATGACGGTGTTTCTTGTCAAAAATTTAGACAAAGACTGACCAACGAATGGCCTTAGTCATTGAATGTCAATATAAATAAATGACGTAAACAAGTCGTAACATATTGATCTTGAAATTTCTCATTTCCAACTTAACCCAAAATAGTTGCTTCCCAAGTCAGCCAGCCGGGGAAGTTGTAAATGAGAAATTTCAAGATCAATATGTTACGACTTGTTTACGTCATTTATTTATATTGACATTCAATGACTAAGGCCATTCGTTGGTCAGTCTTTGTCTAAATTTTTGACAAGAAACACCGTCATCTGTATCGTTGCATAATCTTCTAGACTTGTATATTATTTTTTGTTTATGCTGTATCGTCATGTTTGACGATCCGATACTTAATAAGCTTGCTGGTTGGTAGACTCTTTAGACTTTTATATAATATTTTGAACTACCTGTATTGTGTTTTTACACGATCCCAGTGGACTTATATTATTCCATCACCGAATGAAAAAATACTTTAAGCATTTAGAGTTAAACGCCACTGATGAGTCTTAAGTAGACGAAACGCACGTCTGGCGTAAAGAATTTGTCAACTTGGTAATTTTAATTACATCTTGTTGGAATATTTGAGCAAAGCAAAGTAACAGCACGGCACGTCCCCGGCTGGCTGACTTGGGAAGCAACTATTTTGGGTTAAGTTGGAAATGAGAAATTTCAAGATCAATATGTTACGACTTGTTTACGTCATTTATTTATATTGACATTCAATGACTAAGGCCATTCGTTGGTCAGTCTTTGTCTAAATTTTTGACAAGAAACACCGTCATCTGTATCGTTGCATAATCTTCTAGACTTGTGTATATATATATATATATATATATATATATATATATATATATATATATAACAGTAATTTTGTCAAAAGTAAATTTAAAGATTGTGATTATCAGGTGGTAAATAGTAACATCACAATTACCTGTATCAAAACTAAAAAAATTAACACTGGATTCGAGATTTCTCAGACCATTTCAATAGACTTTCAACCTGAGTCAGTAATACGAATATGTGGCGATTATAATGAAATTGAGATAAATTTCTTAAAATACTTTGTAAAAACAGTAATTATGAAGAATATTAGACCAATAGGAAAACTATACTTGTAAGCTTTACAATAACACACTACAGGGAAAATAGAACAATAAACTAGTAGATCTTTGTTCCATATATCGATTTGAGGCTTTTTTAAATGGAGCTAATTCTATTTTGCCTATGTAATTTTGATTGCTTAAAGAGAAACAATCAATATTAAGCCTGTTATAGTCATTATTGAAAACAAAATAATATCTGTTTTATCTATCAGGCCTTAGAAACGTCGTGAACATTGATCATTTAATATTTAAAAGAATAACATATAGAAAATGTTTTTTTTAACATAAAAAAATAAGATTTTTTTTATTTTGGCAATGTGTATCGTACAATGTCGTCAACGTATATAAAATCGTCATCACTGCTTTCGTCATCTGATTCACTGCTTGGTGAGGCGTTTAAATTAATAGAGAACTCTACCTCTGAATATATGGTTCTGTCTTCTACTCCATGGATACAAGTCATATGATGGGATGGCTGTGACTTGAAACTCACATCTAAGTAATTTAATTCGTCTTCTTCCTAAAAGAAGATGAATTTATGGAAACATGTATATGGTTTAAGCACCGGCTTTCCTTCATTTCTTTAATTCCTTTCAAAATCCAGTATAAGTCGTTTAAGATGTCAAAAACGCTATTGCAATCAAAAAGAAAAGTGTTAGGAATGTCTAATATCATTACAAATATGAAAGGCTTCACCTGTTGCAAATTGTTGTGAGACCATGTTCTTATGTCCTCTTGGTCTTGACCTGTCCTAGATCCTGAAAGCAGGAAACTACTTATTATATCCTATTTATTCTTTAGAAAATTCAAAGCTGTGAGCAAGCAATGCAAAAACGTAATATAAGATCATGCTTTAAATCCAAGTTAGAGTAAGGATATTGACATGTGTTTTATTAAAACGTGGCAATATTTCAGTAATCAATCCGTTCAAGTCAAGATTTAACGTGCTTCATTCACTGTCCGACATTTCACTTCTAATTTCATTGGGTACTGGAAGGATCCCCACGGATCAACTTACAGTGGTGCTAAACACAGGAAGGAGATAAAGGATATCTTTGTGCCATTTTTAAGATTTCAAAATTTGAACGATACTGGTAGCCGCTGTAAAATATTTAAAACTTTTCCCATGTGTTAAACTGCAAAAAATGTTCCTGGCTATTGTTTTGTCCTCTTCCCAGATAAATCATGCTTTGTTAATTTGTCTGATCTTATAGTTGAAATGATGGCCGATGGACGCTAAGCAATCAATCATTTTACATGGAAAAGGGCTATATTATACATGTCGGACATTTACCGCGAATAAAGGAAGCGATTCTACAACTGGAAGTCAATGCAGATATCTACATCTTAGGTTAGTTTGTGTCCCACTTATTTATTTGCAAGAGCTTAAATGTTTTTTTCCTATTGTTCAACACAAAATTACTGACAAACAGGAATTTATCTGATGCACACATTCAATTAAATTTCGAAAAGCAAATACTGCAACAAATTTACATCAATTTTGTATCGATCATCTACGATTTAATACATTTAATAAGCCACGGTTTGTATTTGAAGGAGTAGAATTGAAAACATGCTTGTAGATGTATGATTAAAATGTTACAATGATCTCTAACATCTGCGTTAATACCTTTTAAATTTAAAATATTGTTCATTATAACATTTTCCCTTGATACAATCTACCATGTAGCAAAATAAGACATAACTAATAATTACACTGATTAGTATTGAAATATATATCATCCAGTCAACAAAGGAATAATCGTCGTGGTACAATCAAAGAAAAATGTAATAAATCAGCGATTAATCAAACTATTAATTCTAGAATTTGAATTCAATCAGTTCCTATATTTGCATAATGAAGGATATCGAGTGCTGTTTTATTTGTATTTTTGTCTTTAATTTTAATAGTGGAATTTATTATGTACCACAAGACATTTAACAAAAAAAATTAAAATTTCATTATTAAAAGGATTTATACTAGTGTTTGTTTGATAAACGCCTCCTACGTTCTCCTCTGCAAAAAAATTTCAATATAATAATTTGGTACGGTAGTAATAAATAAATTATGGAATTATTATTTACTTGCATGATACCCCTGATTAGTTTTACTCAAAAAAGTTTTAATAATATATTGTTACCGTGACGTATGGTCTCTTCATTACCTCCTTCAAGGTCGTAAATAATATTCATAGCAACATTTTCGCCTAAAACAAAAAAGCAACGCGTTATCTGTTGCAATAAACTGTATTTTATCTATACTGTTCTAAAACTTGTGGTACCTAACATTATTAAATATGAACCTCTAGATTCAAAAATTCGCCACCAGCCAAAGAGGTGATATTGCGCATCACCTACCATCTACCACCTTCGACTATCGTTTCACTTTTCTACACATATAAGAGCTCAAATAAACGATTGTTGACATAAGATTATATACACTAAGTACATAACCCACAATTTACATAGATCATGGGCTCTAACTGCCAACAACTGCACAAATAGATATTCAGATAAATAAAGAACTACAAATGGGAATATTAAATCAAACATGTTCAACAGGTTCACGCGTTAACCATCTTCAAAAAAAGTTAAGTGATATGAGTACATATGAAACGTTTGACCGTGATCCGGAGTCTGATTACGCACAGCATACATTCAATTAAATTGTAAATGAACCATATGATATTTTGTAGAATCCTTAATAATGAAAAACGAAGTATTCTGGGGGAAATGGGTTAAAAGAAAACTACTTTTAAAATGACAATAAATTCTTAAAAGAAAACTACTTTTAAAATGACAATAAATTCCTTACTGACTTGATAAATTTGTGGAATATTCTTTCATTCTGATGTGGATATAGATTTAAACATGTAAAATGTCGTTGAAATTGTTTGTATTAAAACAATAATGCGACAAATTGCCTTAAAATTTGGTATCAAAACTGACATGTCTTTCAATACATCTATGCTATTTTAATTTATTAAGAACTCATGTGCAACTCATTGTAATTTAGATGCGATTTAATAATGCAATAATAGCACAAAAAGTGCAAATTAGAATGATTACTATTCAAATGGATAATAAATCATCCCCCAATAAAATATGGACGCCATTATATAGCTAAAAATTGCTGAAAGCGGCGTTTAACTCTATTCCAACAACAACATCAAATCATCATACAAAATGATATCGAGTATTAAATATTTACACAGTACTTCTGTACATATGTTGTAATTTTTTGTCAACGATAACATTATCACCCATTCAAAAAATATTTAATGCGAAAATAATGTGTTTTATGCAATTGTTTTTAAAATAAATTACTCTGATTCTAGTAAATTACTATACTTTTTTTAAAACAATAAATACCTTGTTCGCATGAGCTTTGGTCACACGAGTCTTTTCTGAAAGGAAAATTCATTATCAAAACAAAGTCATTTATGATTTCAATAGAAATGTTTTAGGCTATCATCAATGAGATATATTGTGTAATATACGAAGATGTCAGTAAGTTCTCGGTTGTGCGATACACACGGCATGTGTTGTTTTATGTCATGTAAGGGACCAGAGGTAAGATGGGATTAGCCTATTGTACCTTTCTACAAATCACTATTTTTATTTCTTATGAATTCTAAATATTGTCTCAAAAGTGTCTATTATCCCTCATTTATTAGAGGCATTCAAACGGTAACTTAAAAAATTTATGTAGTACGACTGTTTATTAAAAAGATAAAAAAAAATAATATTCATGACACTAAACAGCAAATAAATTTTATAGGAAGAAATATTAGAAACAACTTCTCAAATTCGCATATACTGCATAATTGACGAAGTAGAATTTTTGATTTAGAAAAGAGCTTAAAAAAGCAATTAAACATGAAAAAGCTAAACAAAGAGAAGAGATATTCAAAAACTGGAAGCTCATTTCAGTCATAAAGACCAGGAGTACTGGACAATGCTTAAATCTATGAAAAGAAAAACACAATGTGAAGGTAAAGAATTAAATGATTTATTAATTTAGGCAAAATTACCAACCATTTTAAACATCAGGGTATATGTAAAAATATTGTTTTTGAAAGTTTTTGAAGAATTTATAATGTATAAGTTAAATTTAGTGGAAAAAAATGTGTTATAATGAATGCACAGACATGCCAATAAGTACAGTGTATATCTTAATATAAAAGTGTTATTAATAATAAAAAATATAATAAGTCAGGTGGACCTGACCGCATTATAAATGAAATAATAAAAGAGAGATATACATTTACATTGAAATCAATATTTAAGTTATTTAATCTAATATTAAAGACTGGATGTTATCCAAAGTCATAGGAAAAGTCTTTTATAGTTCCTATATTTACATGTAAGAACGGGGATAAAGATGATTTAAATAATTACAGATGCATCTCATTAATGAGCTGTTTGTCAAAAGTCTTTAGTGCAATATTAAATATTAGATTGGTAGATTTTATGCAAGAAAAATTTAACAACTCTCAGTTTGGATTTAGAAAAAAAACCATAGAACCACAGGTAGTTTATTTATATTTAAATCATTGATAAATAAATACTTACATAGAGATAAGAAAAAATTATGCATTTGTTTTGTGTATTTCCAAAAGACTTTTGATTCCGTATAGAGACAAGGTCTTTTGTTTAAATAAGGTAACCTTGCAATCGGTAAACTTTTATTCCAAATTATAAAAAAAAACAATCTGGAGATGGGGGTAAGACAGTGGGATTCAACTAGGCCTGCCCTCTTTAATATTTTTATTAATGATATTGTAGAACTTTTCGTGAATGAAGATAGTTATCCTGCAAAATTAGTTAATACAAAAATAGGTAGTCTTCTCTTAGCAGATGATTATATCAGAACCTGCTGAAGGGATGCAAAATAATCTGAACAATTTATCCAAATATTGTGATATGTGGCATTTAACAGTCAATGAAAAGAAAACAAAAACAATGATCTTAGAAAACCGCCAAACATTAGGAAGACTAAATTTAACCTATTAAAACAAACCACTGGGTATTGTTAATAGCTATAAATTTTTAGGTTGCACAATTTCAAAAAATGGCAGTTTAAGTCCATGTTTATAAGATCTGGCAAAAAAAGCCAAGAAAGTGTTGTTTGCAATAAAGTCCTATACCAATAATTTTGAGACAGTGCCACTTAAAGTTGCAGTCAATCTCTTTGAAAACATGATTAAACATACAACCCGGAAATCTCTCTTATGGACTCTTACCTACAAGAGTTTCGCTCTAAAATTAGAGCGCAGAAAAATAATTCACAATTTAGCATTTTTATTTTTTATAGATAAAAACCCACTAGAACAAGTTCACTTAAAAGCTATTTAATCTGCCTTAGAAGTAAGAAGAAATACAACAAATATAATTACTAGAGAAGAACTTGGCAGTCTTCCTATTGAGTGTTTTAATAAGTGCCAGACTATAAGCTATCTTGCTAGGTTACATAACGATAATATTAACCCTCTTTTAAAAGAATCTGAACTGACAAAACTTTAACATGTTCAAAATGTTTACTCTTGGTATACATACATATGCCAAAGAAGTAACAGAAAAAAATGGATATGTTTATTACCAAAATAGATAACTGTAGAAAACATTAAAATTAAAAAAGAAGTTCAACCATTAGTTTGTAATTACTATAACGATAAAATTAGGACGAAAATTGAAAATCTTAATCTGGAAAATAAAAACTACATACAGAAATATTTGAAACAAAATAATAAGTTATATTTGCAACATTTAAATAAAGAAACAAGAAGAATAATAACTAAATTTAGAATAAGTGACCATGATTTATTAATAGAAAAGGGTAGATAGATATTATAAAATTCCAAGACAACAAAGATTACGTAAAATGTGTAATGAGATAGAAGTTGAACTACATTTATTTTTTCATTGTAAAATTAATGAAACACTTAGATCAAAATATATCTATAATTTATACAATTATATTGATCATGTTGATATATAAGTGAACTTAAAAACCTCTCTTATATTTTAAACCCTTTCATAACTGAGGAAGGAAGAAAACTAAATTGATTATATATCTGTTTGTTACATTTATGAGGTTTATTAATATGTATTCTACAATTTGTTTCTTTGTAATATTTGTCATGTATTGTATTATCCCAACAGGGAATTTTTGTCTACAATAAAATGTTGAGCTTTGAACTTTGAACTTTGAATAAATATTCTTATTAAATAGAACTGTTGCACTTAGCTATCATCTATTTATAATGCAGCCAGCTACAAAAAAATAGTATACCTCCTTTTGTGACACGTCAAACGCCAACCTAAAAGCATCAAAAGAGATTTAAAGGACTGGAAGATTAACATATTGATTACAAATCAAACAATTATTTTATCTTCCTTAACGTATTTAATTTTTTGACACACGGATATCATGCTGAAGCAGAATTTGCTTACACATGCGGAGCACTTCAACTCACTCCTGGTTTTAGTGAGCGAAGGATTTCATATTTTTATTTGTATGTTTATTTTCTTGTTGTTCCCTATTTTGTTTAACCATGTCCTTTATTTCAAGTTTTATGAATCTGCATCTTTAATTTTACGTTGGATTGTTAATATTAAATTCTAGGTTTAACATTGTACATGATTAAATTTAGTAAATTGAAAGTATTTGTTCATCACGTATCGACCTACCAGATTTCCTCGTGTAATGTATTGCACTTGCTAGTACAACACAAATGGAAATAACCACAAGCCCAGGAAGAACGAACATCAATATTTTATGTTTTGCAGTATCTAATAAAAACGAGAGAATAATGTGATTAAATTGTAAAAATATATAACAAAAACCGGTGTCAATATTCAAAATAAATTGCTTGTTTTGCTAAACGTACAGACGCAATATCTTACCTTTATTTAAGACGACAGCAAGTTGATAAACAATACATCAAAACGGATGGTCCATCAAATATAACATTTTTACTGCCTTGAAGCATTGTTTAAACACGGATAATTTAGCCATATGTAGCGGCTTTAAAAAGCCAATATTTAACGAAATCTGTATCATGCCAGGTGCCGGCCACACTCTAAACAGGTCATCTACTAAAGGTTTTCATATTATTACATGACAACTCCACCAAAAGAGCGCCTACTTCCCTTAGAGACGCGCGGAGCAGGCGTGTGGGTTGAGAACTAAGAACCCTTGCACTAAGGTTCCAGAATTTAAATAAACTGATAAAGCTAATATGTTAACATATCTTTAATTGTATGTCGTAATAAGGATAAAAACAACTAAGAATTTGATATGTATAGAATCATTGTTTTTAATCCAACATATAGAACCATAAAAAAATATTTATAATAAAAATATATATATTTGTTTCAAAAGTAGTACAACACCATATAGATGCATTGAGTTTTACACTTTCAAAATAACACAATATTTCGCCTGACCAACAGGATTCCTCAGTGTTTTCTACAACCTATATATATATATATTTTTATTTGTTTATATATAGACCTTTTCATATATCATCTTTAAAAAAATTCGGAGTTAACTTACATTGAGTTCTAATCTCGATTATCTCGCTAGAATTACTACTTCCTATTACATTAAAGGCAGAGATTTTTATTAGGTACAGATGATCAGGTTGCAAGTCTTCAAAAATGTAAAAGTTGTCAGTCAAGTTCTTGTCTGTTATATTTCTGTGTTGCCACTGCTGCGTTAAAGTAGAACGGATTTCAACCTTAAATGTCTGAGGGTATCCACCATTAAAATTTCTTCTCCAAGCTATTTTTATATTGTTGGCTTCGTGGTAAATTTTGATGTTAGTTGGTCGTTCTGGAACATCTGAGCAATAATTTAAAATAATATCTTTTAACTGCTAACTAAAAATCGTTCTAGTGTTTTTTATAAGTTCTTAAAATAATCCGTAAATATATTGTTTTTGCTCTGCATCAAGTTTTGCAATCACTTTGTGTCTATAATATCATTATGGTTACATTAAATATATGTTTGACAACAACGTTTAGTATATGAAACTGAAATTTTACCACGAATATCATAAATGATATTGACAGGCACGTTTTGTAGTGATCTTGGTCTATTTGGAATTTCACAGTACCTTAAATATATGCTTAAATATTCGTTTTGCAAACTTTATTTTTAAATGAATGTAAACTACGCGTTCCTTTTTTGAACATATGTGTACATGTTCATAAAAATATATAAAACACAGACCAAATAAAAAAAGTCAATCTGTCAGGATGTAGTTACAAGGATAACGCTAAAATTTAATTTAAATTCTGAAATCACAAAACTTAGATTTAGTCATTTGTAAAGCAAATAGTGCAATACAAGTTATTTATTTGTTTACACAACTCGTAACTATCGTAAACAATGCAGATTTATCATTTTGATATTTAATGTGATTGCTTCCTTTTTGTCAATAGATTAAATTAAATTATGTATCTATCCAATAATGATGAGGGAGTTGTTAAATTTGATGAATTTACATTAGTCCACCGATAGCCAGGTTGCGGATAACTACTGCCCTCCCGATTAGAGTTGTTAAACGAGAACCTTCCTTTTTGTCAGTAGATTAAATTATTTATCTGTCCACTAATGATGAGGTAATTGTTAAATTTGATGAATTTGCATTAGTCCACAGATACCTAGGTTGCGGATAACTACTGCCCTCTCGACTAGAGTTATTAAACGAGAAGCCTTGACGAGCACCATTTTTGTAATTTTTTGGAGAGTGTAACGTTTTTTGCACGATAACAATTTGCACATTTCAGTAAAACTGTAAACGCTTTAAGGCCACTAAAAGAGGCACTTTTTGTTTATTGGTCTATTCTTATAGTTGTTTTATTGTTTGCTAATTTGTCAGCGTCCCGTGCCCGGCGTCATAAAATTTCTAAAATTTTCAACAAATTCCTCACATATCCTCAGCTCAAAATTATGAGCAATTAGCTGGAAAATTTAAATTTGAGGAAATTAAGCATTTGAGGAAAATCTAGTTTTGATTAATTTATCGAAATTAATAATTTTATGAAATTGGAGCCTGAACTATTTGTACTGAGCTTAAAGTAACGATTCATTCAACCAATCGAATATTGAAAAGTATACGTTTCACTGATTTCTAATTAAAAATGAACGTTTAAAGTTACCTACTAGCAGAACAGAGATTGAAGCTGTAATTGCTTACTCCCTTATTGTTTGTTGCCGCTAAAATGTACTCTCTGAAACTGTCCTCGTTCACAAATCCAAAATAAACAGTTATTATATATCCTTGAATTCTAATATTTTTTTCAAAAGACACATCAACTATTCCAGATTGCTGTTTAAACGAAATTATTACATTATTTGTTTCGTCCAGCCTGTATAATGAAACATTTATAAGTATTGGATTACTGTATGCATAAATTTGAACCTCAAAGGAATCTCCATAATGCGCAAAATGTGTCTGTTCATTTCTTTTCAAGAAAACTGGTTTACCTGAAAAATTTGTACAACGATAAACTATCTTGCTCGCTTCCGCATGCATATATAATATTGCCAGTACTGCAAAGAAATTATGCAAAGTAACAAACGTACAGAGCACCATATACAGTCAATATAAAACTAGGCATAAATAGATATTTTTAATATCAATTCCCTAGTTGGGCTCAGTACAACAAAACATTTATTGACGGAATATTCGGAAAGGCGTAGCCTCAAACAATAGTACCTATTCTGCTGATAAGTAATGTGTTTTTCCAGTATTCCTAGTCAAAAAATGTATTTTCTTTGACTAATAAATACACAAAAATGCATATGTATTTTTACGGGAGCGTATTAGGGACACCATTTTTCTTAAATTTTTTCTAATTGTCAACTTTTTCTCGGAATTATCGACTTTATTCTCGGAATTATCGACTTTAAACTCGGAATTACCGACTTTATTCTCGGAATTATCGACTTTAAACTCGGAATTAGCGACTTTATTCTCGGAATTATCGACTTTAATCTCGGAATTTCCGACTTTAATCTCGGAATTTCCGACTTTATTCCCGGAATTGCCGACTTTAATCTCGGAATTTCCGACTTCTATCTTTCAGTCCCCTTTCTGTTTTCATCCCTCTCTGTGCCTCTTAAAAAGCTTATACACTCGTGTCTAACCTATATTTTCACTGTTTAGCAAATACGGAGCGAAGCGATTTAATTTGTGAATATTCCATGTTGTCTAGGCGGGGTGAAAACAGAAAGGGGAGTGAAACGCTTTGTGTGTATATGGAAGTCCGAAATCCCGAGATTAAAGTCGATAATTCAGAGATTAAAGTCGGAAATTCCAAGATTAAAGTCGATAACTCTGAGAATGAAGTCGATAATTCCGAGAATAAAGTCGATAATTCCAAGATTAAAGTCGGAAATTCCGAGATTAAAGTCGATAATTCCAAGATTAAAGTCGGAAATTCCGAGATTAAAGTCGATAATTCCGAGATTAAAGTCGGAAATTCCGAGATAAAAAAGTCGATAATTCCGAGATTAAAGTCGGAAATTCCGAGATTAAAGTCGATAATTCCGAGAATAAAGTCGATAATTCCGAGATAAAAGTCGATAATTCCGAGAATAAAGTCGATAATTCCGAGATAAAAGTCGATAATTCCGAGAATAAAGTCGATAATTCCGAGAAAAAAGTTGACAATTAGAAAAAAAAAGAAAAAATTTGTGGCCTTTATACGCTTCCGTAGTATTTTGCATTTGACAACAATTCGATATATAGCAACAATGGTATAAGTCATTTTTCGACATAGTCATTCTGCTCAAGGGTGGTAGAAATTGTTATATTAATCTCGTGATTTTGTAAAAATTTAGTGCACTTTCAGCTGAATTGCAGACACGCTATGCAGCTATAACCACAGATGTTTCTTTTCCAAAGTTCAAGTCTGAAAAATGATTATATTGAAATAGTCTGTATCAATTTTTTGTTTAAATATGCCGAATCTTTCCTCAGACCACTTGTATAAATCATTATTTTGAGTCAGAAATTATCATTAATAAAATCACACGACACCATAAATTACGTAATATAATACATCTAACTACCTGTCGTGAAAACGGCGTATTAAGTCGATGGTGTACGAGTGGTTAAGACATTAAGACAGTTATTTACTACTGATCCTACAATAACTGGTTAAACAGGACGCCATGATAGAACTGAAAAAATGTTGACAGTAACGTAATACATATAAACAAATAAGACAAAAACCACGCATAATTGTAATATTAAAAAATAACTAGTAATGAATAAAAAATTTTTCGTTTTTTTCTTTATAAATTTATCTTATAAATGCATTTTTATTTCTAATATCATTAATTTGCTCTTCATCATGCTTACGATTATAACATTTACAATTTAAAATGATATAATTTAACAGCTAGCTGTGTTAATATTTAGTTTTGAGTTGAAAATATATCAAGAGAATCTGAACGAAATGGATGGTTATACATCAACAACTGAAGCATGTGCAACTTGTATATTATTACTTTGTTTTCTTGAATGATATTTAACGCGAATTGCGGCCTTTTTACCGCCATATCATGGAGTTCAGGCTTATAGGAAGTTTATACAAATTAGAGTACCAGAATAGAACCTCTTACGTTAAATATTAAAACTAGGACTATTCTCGGTATTAATATCCTATATAATATTTATACTAAATGCCAACCCCCCTTGAAAAAAATTGTTTGCTAGCATTTTTTCATTATTTTATATTTTACCTTGTTATTACGAAAATTCAGTAGAAAAAATGTAGATACAATAACCTGTCCATGTTTTATAGTATGCCTCTGTTGTTAAGTTGTTACAAATCGTCTTGACTTTTGCTACGGAAATTTCACATAATAAGTCAGCCATTCTTGTTTCTAAAGGGACCTTACGATGTTTACAAATGTTCGTCTGCTTTCGTGACGTTCAGTGGTATTCGGACAAACCGCGAGACTTTTCCCGCCTAAACTGCAGACGACATCACCCGAAGGATTTCGAGTAGACAACAATCGATTGTTCCTAAAGTACAGTTCCGTTCTAATTAAGGTCAAATTTTAGTATGGAAAATCGCCCGTTCAAAATTAAAAAAACTGCTTTATTTCAAAACGCTGAATATCTCGGGGAAATAATTATTGATTTCAAAAAGTTTCCTTCTTGATCTACAAAAGGAGCATAAGCTGAACCATACGCGGTGAGCAGTTTTCATTTGTAGCGCAAAAAACACTCTACACCCTACGTCAACACTTACTATACACAAATGCTGAGTTAGATGACTGTCAGATTAATACGTATTGGTTACGAAAATTCCATTGTCAACGCTAGCACACGGGTTTTATGTCTTTCCCTACGGTAAATGAAGCTATATTTTTATTTAGCGGATTTGTCCGAGTGGTCTATAGCGCTGAACATTATGCAGGCGAATGGGTGGCACGGTGTCACAACGGTGAGAGTTCGAGTCCCTCTGAGACTAAGAACACATTTGACAGTATTAAAATCTAATCTCAACAGTGTTGGGTTTAATTTGTAGACGTAGATACGTATTGGTATTCACCCTGTATTTCCGATGCTTCAGGAATCCGCTGGGTAGAAATGTTATATGGTTGTCACAATACCTGAGACGTATGTAAATAATTTAATTTGCTTTGTAAGCTGAAATATGATTAGTCAATTTAAATCGAGCAACCCATATTATAAGATGTATTTTGCGTGACCTATGACCTATTGTTACGCCGTTAAAATTCAAAGTTCCTTGACGTCACCGACGTTTGTACCATACAATTTGTTAAGATTTATATTTAAAATTACATTATAAGGAAAATTGAAAATTTCTGAACAGGTTATACGGTTTATTAGGCGTAAACAGACCCAAACCATATTATATCGTATAACCTTTTCAGAAATTTAAAGTATTACTTAAATATTATTACTGTCAGATTAATACGTATTGGTTAAAAAAACTCCATCGCCAGACGCTATTACACATGTACTATGTCTATGTCTTTGACTCACCAGGGTTAATGAACTATATTTTTATACAGCGGATTTGGCCGAGTGATCCAGAGCGCTAGACATAACGCAGGCGAATGGGCACCACAGTATAACTACAAGTATTACCTTCATAATTCACAGTTGTCTGGTTTGACTGGTATAACTGCCTCGTTCTTGTGTGTACATGATTTGTCACATTACATGTATAACTTCCACTAACATGATGTTTATCATCATTTGATTCTGTGATTGTACTTAAAATTAGCGTACCGTTGTCATCTCCTTTAATGAATCTCACATGCTCCCCAAAGAAAGATTTGTGTTCCCATGTCTCAAAAACATATTTTGATGGATTTCCAAGCGGAACACATGTCAAAATAATTACGTTTGCATGGGAACGTTGAATGATATTGACATCAGGAGGGTCTACAAAATAAAACAAATACACGAAGCGCATTGGAACTATATGGAAATATTTTTCTTTACCAATTTGTTTTTTATATTGGTTTATTCCTTATTCGCCACAGCTATATTTAAGAAATAGATTATTGCGAGCGGGCTTTATGGGAATTAGAACATGGTCAGACCTTATATTTGTCAATATTTTATACCGAGCGATAGCGAGGTATAAAATGAAGACAAATATAAGGTCTGACCATGTTCTAATTCCCATAAAGCCCGCTCGCAATAATCTATTTCGATTCTAATATGTCTAACAAATGTTTTAAAATTTCGAAGCGGTTCTATGAGGACGCTTTCAGTGGTAATATTGTTTTTTTGAAACTAATACGATATATCCCAAAACAGTATGTTAAAGCAAATAAAATTGACATAAACATATTTTCTCGTCATTTTATTGAATGTACGTACCTTTTAAACAAACAAATTGAGAAATCTTAACGAAATTGCATCGTTCCAGTTTGAAATTTTCAGTTTCAGCGTAATATGACGTCGGAATTCTAATTGTGACGTCATATTATTTCGATTGTAGAATTGTTTAAGAAATAGATTATTGCGAGCGGGCTTTATGGGAATTAGAACATGGTCAGACCTTATATTTGTCAATATTTTATACCGAGGGATAGCGAGGTATAAAATGAAGACAAATATAAGGTCTGACCATGTTCTAATTCCCATAAAGCCCGCTCGCAATAATCTATTTCGATTCTAATATGTCTAACAAATTTTTTAAAATTTCGAAGCGGTTCTAAGAGGACGCTTTCAGTGGTAATATTGGTTTTTTTAAACTAATACGATATATCCCAAAACGGCATGTTAAAGCAAATAAAATTGACATAAACATATTTTCTCGTCATTTTATTGAATGTGCGTACCTTTTAAACAAAAATATTGAGAAATCTTATCGAAATTGCATCGTTCCAGTTTGAAATTTTCAGTTTCAGCGTAATATGACGTTGGAATTCTAATTGTGACGTCATATTAATTCGAATGTAGAATTGTTAAAAAATAATGTATCGGGAGTAGTTTAAATCATATAAATCTCAGAATTCAGACTAAAAGTAACTAAATTATTAACAATAACGATAATTATGGATAACACATAACAAACGGCATTTGTAAGTCAGTTTTTACATTTACACTAAACACGCAGTTTACGCATGTGCGAACTAAACTTATTGGAATTTTGACACGGCTTTGTTTACATAGCTAAAGCAGGACGTCATATTAGAATTTAAACCAAAAACTCGTTTCTCATCACAAAAATAGCTTAAATCTGCTCCAAGTAAAACGGTTATTCAATCAACATTTGATAATCAATATCAATAAATCTGTCATCACCCACTTTAAATAAATTAATTAAATGAACAAACATGTAATTAAATGATTTTAAATTATTTTCAAATCTTCCAACCTGCCAATAAGGACAAGAGTAAAAAGTGAAGTCTAGAGGTTACATAACATAAGCTAAAACAACAAGAGTTTATTTATCGAATAAATGTAAGATAGAACGATACTCGATATAATTGCTTCTCTAGATAAACCAGTGAAGAAACGTCTAGAATAGTCTACTTTAGTAAGTTCTGCATTAAATCGGACACTACTTGCAATACTACATGTCGACCTAACACATTACACATTTTGGTTATTGTTCTAAAGAAAAACAGCTAATGCGCAATTTGAGGATATAGTTAAAAGTTTACCAACATCATTATGGCAGTTCTACAGTACATATTGGCGCACACATTGATGGTGCACATCCGGTAAAAAGTAACTTTAATGTAAAAAGTATTAATAAAAATATGTTTTTCATTTAAATAAATTGGAACAAGTTAAGGTTCTCCATGTTGAACAACGATTAAAAAAAAATGGTTGAAGTCCCGTTTTATTGACTTTTATCGTCTACTAAATGTGACATTCAGAAGGATACAACAGGGATAATTGGTAAGACAATGTGCAAAAGGTCACATTTTTCTTCCCGCGTTTTAGCGATATCAGTGACACTGGAAATATCTAACAAACAAGACGACCAAAAAAACGTTTAAATGAATGATATAATTCTGTTGCACTAAGTCGGGGAAAATAACATTTTCTTACGTTCTTACGAGAAGGCTAAAAAACAATCTGTACTTATTAAATCTTTTATCATCTTGCAGCGTACAAAAGAGATTGTTTGAACTTAGATTTACTGTAGGTTGTTACAAAGAAAAATAACATTGATCTCGAAAGTTTGTCGTTACCGTATAATGAAACTTCAGTTGTATGTTGATAATTTGGACAAGGCGATAATGCGCTCTATGTCTTTTGGGTGTACATTTCGAACATTGGTGTAAGTACTCTGTCTTCAGTTGACGAAAATATCACTTCTTTGAGTATATAAGACGAAAATGTCTGAACAGCCGTTTCTAAACATTTATTATTATTAAACATAAGGTCGATGTACCATGTAGCGTCTCTAAACGACATCCCAAAGTTGTAATGGGATCTGAGCGGGGCTTCTATTGCAGTATAGTTTTTATTAATACCAAGCTTTCCTAAGTTATCAGGGCAATTGACCAAATAACATAATATTAGTGTGAGGAGGTAAGATATTTATATTAGATTCATTTTATGTTGGTTTGAATTCAATCATATGACAATGCAAGTCAGATACAATTCTGGCTCAGTGGAAATGTTATTGGTTTTGGTTAAAATAGACCAAATTTGCATATTCCGAAAAATCAGCATAATAGTATCAGAAAAGTACTTTTATCAGTAAAACCCAGAATACAGTGAAAACTACTTCACTACATAAGACTTAAGCAAGACTAAACATCTTAGCATATTTTACTGAAGAAATGACATGAAATATGATGAGTAACGTATTTTCTTTTTTAGAAACGGTTGTTATCCGAGAGTGTGGGAATTGGCTAATGTTTGTAAGAGACCAATTGTGTTTGTTTGATATTGACCTTTTGGTATAAGAGAAGAGAGTTTAATAAAATATGCCTGACAACGGAAGACAGACAGACAAACAAATGCGAAGTGATATCAAATGCCTACAACGTCGTACAGCCAAACGAGCTCATAATATAATCAAATGTATTGAATTTATATGTTAAAATAACGTATTAAATGGAACAAAAGTATTTGTCAAAATTGGTGTCAAATTGTCTACATCGTTTTATTATGGTGTTATATAATGCTCTAATAAACTGTTATCTTGCTAAGCAGTATTATGATATTTTTATTACTCACATTGAATATCAATTTCCATTAAATTTCTGTTTTCGCCAATAGTATTATTTGCGATACATGTGTAATTTCCACTCTTATTTCTATCAATGTCAACAAACTGAAGCATCCACGTGAAAGGTTTAAACGATGCTAGTCCCGTGACATCGCTGTGCCCATATAATAAGCTGACAGACAGCGTTGGAGGATTACTGCTTACATGGCATGAAACTGTTACATTTTCACCTTCTTGAATATTTTCTTTTGGATACACAGATACTGATACAACTGGTTTCCCTAGGAAAAACATTGCATGAATCGTTTTACAAGTAAAAGATAATAGTTTTTAGGCATTATTTACTTAATTGTGGTGTCCGTTTGAGCAGTATAATTTCGTATTAAATTAGTTTTTAAATTTGCTATAGATTCGACGAAGGAATCGTTATCCATGTGATTAAGTTGAAAATGGTCTTTTTCAAAGCAAAAAAAAAGACGTGACTTACATTTTATATTAACTCGGACATGTTCTGATAATTCCCGAGTTTTACTATTGTTTGCCACACATGTATAGTTTGGCATATGTTCAGATCTGTTTTGTTTGAGAGTAAATGAAATTGTTCCAGGGCCACCTGTAGTCAAAATTGTTTCGCCATGCTTCCATGCAAGTTCTTCCGGAGGTACACCACTCTTGACATTACAGGTCAAAGTCAGGTTTTTTCCATCTTCTCCATCTATAGTTCCGTTTACCGAACCAACAATAACCATGTTAGAAGGCATTTCTGTTAGAAAAAACAAGCTTCTGGATAAAAAATATAACTTCTACATAAAAATGTTTTCATTTAATGCAATTGTTTTGGAATTTTCAATGTGAGCTAAAACGAAACAGGTGCGAGCTATACGGTTACATGCGTGTGTGTAAACAATATCACGTGATCCATATGAACAAACCCATTTCAAATGATAGCTGAGCTATACGGTTAAAATATTGTAGACAAACACTAAAATTCATTAAAAGTAAACAATATAACTTTGACATCGATAAGATCAAAGTGTTATTTTTCAGAACGACAAAAATGTCGGACACATTTTTTGCAATCTCTGAAACGCTGTATTTTAAATTGACATTTTTGTGACGTCACCAATGAATTAGATAAAGACGTCACATAACTAATGGAATGCAGAGACGCTGTTAGGGTGCGCTGAAATAACGTTATAAATAAAAATCTGAGATGTTAATTAAAAGAATTTTTATAGACGATTCAATAAAATTGCTTAAAATCAAACGATTACAAAATCGTCTTGTATTATCTAATTTATCTTATCGGAAACATTTCAATGTCATCTGTATCGCATCCAATCGCATATGCAATATAAATGTTTGTGCCAAACATTTTCATAACTCATATACGCAAATAATTTTAAGAACGTCGTAAATTGGGTCAAATATAATTGTTTATCTTAGAATATTTTAATTTCGTTAAAATACCCAATACATTAGCCAAGTTGGTTGTTTCGTATAGCCTAACTTGGTTTTTCAGCACGTGACTGATGGTGACGTCATAATAAGATGTATTGATGACGGGGACTATACATGAATAGTTTTAGCACGTTACTGATCGTGGCGTCATAATAAGATGTATTGATGACGTTGACTATACATGAATTCTTCCGCAAACAACAATTGTGAATTGCAAATATTATATGATTACTTGCAAATATTGTTCTTGTTACTTCATTTTTACTATAGAATTAAAAAATATAAGGTTTGTTTTCAATTGTTGGTTAGATTATTGGATATAAAGGACTTTGAATCGATTAACGATGCAACGTGAATCGACCCAAAGTCGTTTATATCCAATAATCTAACCAACAATTGAAAACAATCCTTAAATGGTTACTTTAAGTGATATAATAGTGTTGTAGCAAACGTAACTATGTTGATTTATATAATTGTTATCCAGTGATAGACAAATAAACACTCGTTTTATTTTTAATATCCTCGTTGAAGTCAAAAGGAACGTCAGGTACCTAAATTGTAATATGACCCTTTGTAGGCGTTATTGCTTTCATACGAGTTTTCTTTTGCGTGTTTTTAACAAATTGAAAACTGTACTAGATAGAGAGAACTGAAACTAGCAAACTGGTCATTACAACAAGCATCACATTCTACGCTATATTATATCGTACATTCCAATTTTAGCTTAAATTCGATTGTAGTGTAGATAAGCGAATGTTGTTTCATTAAAGCTAATGGTTAACAAATGCATTATGTTAAGTTGTCTTAAAGGTAATCTTCATGAAGTTATGTTACATTAATCCCAATCTTGCAACAAACAAATTAAACTTACCTGTAATATTAATACAGTACTTCCTGGTGACAAAGTTTTTCTGATCTAATTTGTAAGTACATTCATATTCATCCTGGTCATCCTTAGTGAAATTGTATACATAAACCTTAGAAGACTTAGTTGCATTATCAAACGCAATAGAAATTTTATTAGCATACTTCACAGGTAAATTTGGATTAATGTTGTTGTCTATCAACATTGTCGTTTGAGTCTTAAATACAATTTTTCCACTCCAGGTATTATTTGCAGGACAGACAATATTTACAGTGGAAAATTCGGCAACATACAATTTGTCACATGACTGTACACTATCTAAGAAATCAAAAATAAAGACAAAAGATAGCACATACACTACAAAGTATTAAAAATAAACGATACGACCTCATATATATTTGAAAATAAAACGTACAATAAAACTTACAATTTTATTTACTGTCGAATTGGCCGAACATACACTTGTTGAAGTTTGCCTGATTTGTCCAGTGGTCATGAATTATTGCATAATTTCATAAAGACGGGACAGTGTCACTTTCTACTCCAGGAGTGGGATAAATGAAATGTGGATATTATCATCAAAGGCCCTAAATCTAATACTAAATATACTGAAGAACAAATCTGTCATATGTTAGATTTTCGGATTGACAGCATATTCGTCTTGTTTGGAGGACATGTTTTTCAACAGACTGTTGTTATTCCAATTAGTACTAATTGTGCTCCACTCCTCGCCGTTCTGTTTTTATACTCTACAGAGGCTGAGTTCTTAGAAGGCCTACTGACGAAGAAAGAAAAGAAACTGGCCCAGACCTTTAATTTAACATTCCGCTATATTGATGATGTGTTTTCCCTTAACAATGCTAAATTTGATGACTATTTACATTCAATTTAAGCTAGGGAGCTTGAAATTAATGACAACACCAATACACTAAGGTCAGCCTCTTACTTAGACCTACTTCTAGAAATAGACTCAGGAAAACTACAAACTAGACTCTACGACAAACTTTCCAACTTCCCTTTCATCGACAGCAACATTCCAGCAGCTTCAGCGTATGGTGTGTACATTTCACAACTTATAGGTTATTCTAGATCTGCGATCGGTAGTCCGATTTTTTAGACCGATCGTTGACTGCTAAACTTCTCAAATAAGGGTTATGGTGTATCTTCAGAAGTTCTATGGTCGTCACCATGACTTGATTGATCGTTGTGGGAAATCAGTGTTTCAAATACGATCTGACATTTTCGTTGAGTCAATAGTAGTGTTTCCTATTCCTGGATTTGACTTTTCCTTAGACATGACAATGAGTAACTAGATGGTTGTTTAATTAGAGGCAGGCACTGCCTACTCGTCCGGAGCACCTGAGTGCACCCATAGTTTTTATTGGGTTCGGGTTACTCTCTTTTTGTTTTTTGTGTTTTTGGTTTTTGTGTTGCGTTTGTCTATATCCGGATTTGTAACTGTTCCTTGACTTTTGGCTCTTGTTGTTGGGTCGGTTTTCTTTGCTATTTTTCGTACATATTTAGAAATTTCAACATGTATCTTCTAATATGCTGTTTTGTGTGACTCAATGAAGGCTCGTGTACATGTACAATCACATTTAAGGATGATCGCTGGTCAATTTTTGAGATTTCTGTCAGATTTTCAAAATCCTCTAGATTTTACCATTAAAATATGGATAATTTGTTTGCCCTATTTTCTTTTTATAATAGGGTTTATTGGGTTATTTAAAGCTAATTTACAAAGTTTTATAAATTTCGTGTTATTTGTTCATAGGTTTTTACACTAAAACATGTCCAATGCTAAACCTATGAAAAAGTCAGAGAAAGCTTTTTCTCGCCAAATTTTGGATGCTTATTATCTCGAAAAAGAGTTCAGCAACCTATGAATTTTTTAAGCTTATTTTGTATGGTCTATTTATCAAATATATAAATTTAGATACCTTGTTATTTTCAACATGACCAGCGAACATCCTTAATGATATATGATAATTGTAAAATGGCAATTCCAAATATATTTAATGTGCTAACTTAATTTTTGTGGCCTAAATACAAGTTTAGTATTTGCAAAAATTTATTAATATTATTGGTGTACATGATTAATGTTTATTTGTTGAAACACAATTAACTCAATTTATCTTTGTATTTACCAGAAACCTTATTATCACACACACACACACACCCTCACACACACACACACACACACACACAATCGTTACTTGAGCTTTAACTGGTGTTATAATTTACAAGTCAAATAAAACTTCTTTGCGTTTAATAATTTCTAGTCAATTTGATAAATGTCGAAATCCTTCATATTATCCGAATTGAATTTATTTAAGAACATACACAACCACCATAAAAACTACAAAATGTTTATATAAAGGCGTCTTTTACTTACAATAACAACGAAGAAAATCTAAAGTAAAAATTTTCATTGTGTCAGGACCAGGACTTAATAACTAAAAATAACACAGAAAGCGAAAATGTGAAACGATTGTAAAAAAATTCTTTATCATTTTAGAATATGTATGCCTTGGTTCCAAACCATAAACTTGCATAGACAAAACAATAGTACAACATGCCAATATTCAATAATATAATCGCTGAAATCGTAGATGATTTTATATTATGACCAAATTGTCATTTTATTGGTTAATCGATTAGTTGTCTGTCTTACACGCGAACAGTATTTCAACTATATTCAGAAAAAGAACAAGTTAGCCATTTATAAATCAATTCAGGATAATTGATTGATTGGATGTCTGCTTTACGTCCAGCGAGCAGAATTTCAGCTATATTAAGGACGGGAACAAGTTAACAAACAATAAATCAACGGAAAATGGGGGTGGGATGGGTCACATGGAATACAATTTTGATTGCCACTGGAAAAGTATGGAGTTTGGGTAGGGGCGGAAAATTTAGCCTTTTGTAGCGGCTACAATGAGTCTACTCTTTTTCGAAATCTACAAAAGGGGTCTTTATCGTGCAAGGAGCGTGTCACTCTCCAAACACGTTACCAACTACGGTCCACGTCAGTCTTTTCATATTATGACCAATCAGCACCAAAGAGAAGACATTCCTATCAGAAAATATTAAAAGCATGAAACACAAGCTTATTGGAACATTCATAAATGATAAGTGACCGCCCTTTATAATGGTCGTAACTTAAATGTTCTTGCGACTTATGAACCACCATATAAACTAAGTGCGGAACCAATAGCATTAACCATTAACAACATTGCTGCTTCTATAATAAGTTAAAGCTATTATGTGATCGATAGTTTCTCCAAGTAGAACCTGGAACGTTCATTGCCGAAGGTAAATACTGTGACCATTTTCAAATGAATGGAATAACTACTACCGAGTGAGTTTTCAAACATTATATCAATTCTGAAACGTTTTATTTTAAAATACCAAAATATTGAGTCTAAACTCGAGGACAAACCGAACAAAAAAAAACCACAAACAACCGTCTGCATGGATTTCCTTGTTATAACCTGACACCCCACACCCCCCAAGAGAGGCCAACCTGGTACGCGCTGTGCTGCTCTGTGCGTCGAGAACTGGGAATATAACGTCCCCAAATATAGGCGTTTGTGAAGTCGATATTTCGACAGATTCATAGCAGACTTTGTACTTGTATTCTAGCGATGACGCGCACATGCCCTTATATTATCACTTGGCAGATAAAAGAACATACGCTGTTTACAAATATAGGAAAAGATGTAAAGCAAGACCAAATTGTAAATAAAAAAGTATACAATAATTGCATTTTTATTTTTTTTTATCAATATTTGTTCTGCAGTTGTTCCAAGTAATTGTGGCGTTTGTAATATGTTATTCAGTTTTAAAAGCAAATAACTGAGATTGTTTTATACTGAAAACCAGCGCTGAAATCTGGCCTGATAAATCTAATTTCTAAATCTCAAGCTAATTTAAAAAACGCATTTTGTAACAAAAGGTATGCTCCTTGAAAATGTTAATATGAAAAATTAATCTCTTAGCTCTCTCACTTCTATATCTCTCGTACGATTTCCCGTAAATTCAAAACTTTTACGTTCATTTTTGTCAAGTAATGACTACATTAACCGCTCGTGAAAAAAGTATTGTACTTTAACTACTTCTGCTTATGATATTATAAGGTTATTGCATGAATATTGGGAAATATTGTTCCAAGCAAGTGTTATATTGCACGAGCTTGCGAGTGCAATATAGCATCTTGCGAGGGACAATATTTTCCAATATTCATGCAATAACCCTTTTATTATATAGTAATATTTTTTTTGTAATATTTTACTAGGTCCAATATTATCATATTTTCACTTGGTCAATATTACAGATATATATTTTGATGTAGATTTACATATAATAAAAACTGATTTTTTTTTTCAATTTTGTGTTTTTATTTGTTGCTCCTTATTGTTGTGAATATATGGCCACACACTCGAATTTCGTCCATACTCGAAATTTGGTGATTAACCCTTCATTCGGCAATGTCAACAATGATCCCAAGGCTAAATTACTTTTAAAATATCTTGCATTTATTGCTCGTACAATGCGTTTCAGCGAAATTAACATCCGTTAAAGCGACACACTTTCATCGACGAAATTCGAGGGTACTACTACTAGCATAAATTCCTGCTTTGAAACGAGTCACAAGTGCACGTTATTTAAATCCCGTTTTGTTTTAGTTAACACTTGATTTTTTCCTTTGTTGGTCTATGAAATTTACTTTTATCTACAATCGAATTCATTTCCATTTGTTCAGTTTCAAGCGGTTCTGCTAATTTTTCCCTCAAGAGCAGATCATGTATGTCACTTTCGGCCATGTTTGTTTACCAAACAACAGTAAAATATAAAAGCCGATGTTCGGAACACATCTGCACTTTTCCCAGAAATTACATAAAAGGCCGAGATTCAGAGTAAAATATGAAAAAATACTGCACTTTATTGCTATATAAAAATACAATGGGGAAAAAATATTACTATATAATAATCATTTTTATCTTGTGAATAGACATTCAGTTAAAGTCCTCTTATAAACATCTAAAATTAGTGGATAATTATACTTTTCTTGTTTTATTTTTTCTATGTTGAAAAAATTTATTATTTTAGGTCGTAAATTTAAACATTGTATTGACAGATTATTCTAAGACAGCGTGTAAAGTGCAGTCGACTTCTACAGAAAAATGTATACTTACTCGTTTTTGCATAAATAAAAATAAAACAAATAAATAAAACGCACACATTAAACTCCATCCTAATCAAGTGACCATAATTCCTCTATGTGATATTATTGACAATTCAAGTATATGAAAGCGGAAAAGGGAACTATTTTGTGTCTATATATGGTAGACGCAATTAATGTAACGAGTGACTAAACTTACGAGTTAGTCATTTGTAATTTAATTAAAATATAATTTAGGAAAGCCCCCTCTACCCCCGAACGTCACACACAATTTACATTTTATCGGTTTCTTTTTAAATGGCTGCTCGACACCAAACACACTTATTTTTTTAATGATTTTTTTAACATGATTGTAATTTTTGAATTGGCAAATGAAGCCGGAATAAACATTGGACAATTTTCAAAATATGTGAGCATATAATCTATAGTGCCTAGTTAATTTGGAAGTTTTATGATTTTTGTCTGATTGTGAGGCTGTAATATGTAAAAGATGTATCATATTTAAGCAAACTGTGAAAAAGTGTGTAATCGCCACAACATCTATATGTCTTTGAATTCAAGTGTACATAAATACATAGTTTTAATCTTTTTGGTTGTCCTGTTACAATGTAACTGAAATATAATTGAAAAATGAAATAAAACATGTTTTTAATGTCTTGTAATCAGAATCGTTTTAGCAAATGAAACAATTAATTTAAAATGTTATAAGTTCAATTAACTACAATTTTATTTTAATAGTACAGTTGCTGTACTTTAACCTACACAAAGGTCAAGGTAAAACCTATTGCTATTACTTGGCATTCTTCGTCGTTGTTGTCACATACTTTTTCAATGTTTTTTTTTTTCTAATCAAAGTGCAGACTGCACAGAAGGAAAGGTTGCTTTGAAAGTATGAAATGAGATTCCTGCCTCATGTTTGACAGGATATAAAACAAACCAATGTAAAATTGATAGCCCCTGCTCCCATATGTCATGAATGGCAATGTCCAGGGCTTTGCTGTTGGAAACTCCAAAAATTCGGTTTGCCCAAACTGTAAATACCAGGTGCACAATTCCACCATATGACAAAGAATTCTGCAAAAGTTTTATCATATTTCACTCAGTGCTGCAAGTAGTTGTGGATAAGAGATAGGTATTCCCTACATCAAAGAATGGCAAGTCAATGTTTGCTATGGGAAATCCTAAATATCATTCCAATCAAAATATAAATTATCAGGTGTACAATAGCACTATGTGACAAAGAGTCCATCAAAATTGCCACCATATCCTGACCATTTCGTACCCTTACAAATATGGTCAATTCGTACCCATCGCTGAGTCAATTCGTACCCGACGAATGGTCCTTTCGTACCCGACTAAAATCGTAATGAAATTATATGTATTAAAAATTAAAGATGATTTATTAAATGTTTTATTGGTTATTTTACTCAAATGTATTTGTAATTAGTCGGCATATTGTCATGATTGTGATTTAAGAAATATTGGTGAGTAAAAGAATACAAATATGTGAGGTATAAATAAGTTTTATAATTAGTTTCTATTGTTATTAATTTTATTGGTTAATTTTACGTTTTAGTTACTATAAAATTAAGATAATGATGATTTTTTTAGATCGCTGAATCCCACATCCCAGAGAACTTTCTCCAAGATGATATAACTGTAGATGGGTCCCGTAACCTTATCTTTTCAACACCAGACCAAATATGTCATTTATCGTAAAATTTGAAAGATACAAGTCCGACCAAGGGCATTAAGTTGTCGGTGTAGGACGTAAAAAACTCCCCAAGTCAAAGATACAAGTTTTCATATTTCATTTTAAGTCAGTTTTCTTGACGCATTGTCGAACAAAATCTCGATGTATAAAGACAACAGATGTTTAGTTAACTTAAAAGAATAAAAGATTTAATGTGCACAATTAGAATCACAAATTTATTATAAACTTACATCATACAAAAGAAATTATCACTCCTTTAATACATACAATTTCATAAAATTTTAGTCGGGTACGAATTGACTCAGCGATGGGTATGAATTGGCCATATCTGTAAGGATACGAAATGGTCAGGGTCGATGACCATGCAGTTCCCTAAAAATCGCACCTGTTATATGGTTGGAATATAACTTGCACCAAATACATGTACATATATGTAAATGTCTCTCTATAAATGTAAGTGATGGCATAAGCTTCTAAAATATTCAAAACTAATATAATTATACCCCCAGTAAAGAATTTTCGTCGCTGTCAGATATTATTCAGGGGAGATAATTGGACTTGAGGGGCGGGGGTATCCCTTTGTGAGCGTGCTCACAGTCCACACTTGTTTATTTCTGTAATACTCCAGGGCTTCAGTTGCCGAGTGGTTAAGGTAGTATTCATCTACTATTGATCGAATGCCTGTTAGCACTTGTTTGAATCTTACTGCTGCCAGGGTGTGCTCAACTTCAATCTTGATTGACAATTATTGAAAGACTTCTACAATCTGGCTGTCTCCTCCAATAAAAACAGGACGCCCAAATATAGTTGAAAAATTGCTGAAAGTAGCATTAAACAATTACAACACAGGAGTCTGTGCAAATCGATTTGCATGGGCTTTCGAATGATACTGGGTCGATTTTGTCCCACACACTATAACAAGATCGACCCAGTATTATTCAAAGAGCATGTTGATTATTTTTAATAAATCCCCCGGATTCAAACAAACAAAAAATTGTAAGACTGCATGAGGCAACATAGATCTTTATAATCAGAATGCATGTCTGTTTTAAATTTAAACAGTGTGTTTATAGCTTATACTAAAAGACACAATGACGTGGAGTGCTTTTCTGCTTGCAATATTAAAATTATTATTTAATATGCGATATTGTAACTTTTTATTACAAAAATCTAATAAAAAAATCTCCACTGTACATATTCCATACTATGCTTGTTGTTTACATGTACTTGACTTTTGCTACGCAATCTGACACTTTTTCTTTTCAACAAGTGTCTTACGATGTTTACAAAAGATCGCCAGCTTTCGTGACGTTCTATGGTATTCGCGCTAAAACCGCAAACGACATTACCCCCAAGGTTTTCAAATGGACAATAATCGCTTGCTCCAAGTTACACCCGTTCTAATTTTGGTCAAAATTAACCTTGGAAAATCGCTCTATCAAATTAAAAAACAGCATTTCAAAACGCTGAAGAAATGTTAAAAAATAATTGCTGCTTTTAATTAGCACCTTTTTTGGATCTACATAAGGAACATAAGTTCGACCATATGCGCTAAGAGGTTTTATTTGTCACTCAAAAAACTTCTGCTAAAACACACTCACTTAAGCACATCTTCCTTTGTTTTAAGGAACACATAAAATGAAGAAAAATATATAGTTTTGACTTTCGTGCAATTAGATACTTAAAGCATAAAACTGCAACATCGTCTGAAACGACGGCAATTTCGTGAGGTAAACATACACGGAGAATTTGTACGTTTTTTGGCTTGTTACGATGGGTGGTGACCAATTTCGACTCGTGTAACGAGAAATATGAATGGTTCAGCATGAAGTACCAATGATAAAAATTAATCAAAAGGACCGGAAACAAATTGTGTCAGCATTTACTATGGAATAATGTAGCGACATGGTGAGTGCATGATCACCGATATCGAATAATCCATTTATTATTCTTGTGTAGATGGCGCCGCTCTGCACTTTTGTGTTGATTTTCATTTAATTAAACAGTATTGCAAGAAATGTTTCAAATTGACATTCTATAAAGCCATCATTGACACATTCCCGTGTTCTCACGCAGTTTTTGCCTCTCGTTTTGATTATTCCTTATTGTACTTTCGAAACAAACCTATGTTTTAATCTTCAATAAAATATGGCCGTTTCAGCCATTTCAGAAATCACATTCCCGGGTTCTCACGCAGTTTTTGCCTCTCGTTTTGATTATTCCTTATTGTACTTTGTACACACACACAAATATATAATTTGTAAAACTATGGATCTCGGAAATAGGAACAGCCAAAACAAACATTAACCTATGTAAACACAAAATATAAAATTTCTATATTTTCATATCATAATCGAAATAATTCATGGCTGTCCCAATTTCATTGATTATTTAAATATGGTGGCAAAATATTCATGAATATAATGCCTACCCATATTTACATATTTAAATAATCCATAAAATTGGGGCAGACATGAATTATTTCAAAAACATTCGACTGCTCCTAGGTTACACTTCCGATCAAAAAAGGTCAAAATATACCAAGGAAAATCGCCCCATCACAATAAAAAACCGCCGCATTTCAAAACGTTGATTAAATGTGGAAATTAAATGATTATTTTAAAATTTATTATTTATCTATAAAAGGAGAATAATCTCGGCTATAAGCGGTAAGCAATACACGCCGACTATTACTTTAGGTCATTTTTGGTTATCGTTCTGTCGCTGGAATTTTGATTTGCACTTCTAAAATTTCGTTTTGTCAAACATTAATTTAAGCTCCAAATAGATATTTAACAGAGCATACATATTTTTATTTGAAGCCCAAAATAATATTTCAGGATTCCTTTCCCCGCACAAAAACCAAGAAAGCTGGTCTCAAGGATAGAGGAGAACCCTTATTACGATGGATTCTTCTGAAAAAAAAGAGGAATTATATTGTTTTATATACATTTTTCTAACACCTTATGTCATTACCTAAATTTAAAACTGATATAATTTATCATAACTTGAAAAGTCAAATAGATACACTTCAATTTACCACCTAATAACTACTTAAAAGGCCCATTCTGGTCACAGATTGTCAAGGGTTTAGCTTCAAAGACAAGTAAAAACAAATACAGAAATATTAATAGATTTAAGATATTTCAAAACTGCTACTGCAAATGACAGTATAACTTTTCTTCATAAGAATTTTCAAGCTGATGTTCAAAAAACTAAACATATCTGCATGATTTTATGTTTGTTTGTTTGTTTTATGGTGTTTAGCGCCACTTTCAGCAACTTTTCAGCTATATCATGGCGTCCAGTTTTTATTGGGGGAGGAAGCCGGAGTACCCGGAGAAAACCCCCGACCTGCGGTAGGAAAACTGGCATTCCTTGTCAATTAAAATTGGAGTCGCGTACATCCTGCCTGCAGTGAGAATCGAACCCGCAATCTCAGTGTTGACAGACCACGTGATCAATAGTAGACGAACTACCCTGACCACTCGGCCACCGAGGCCCACGCATGATTTTATGTACTGGTACATGAAAAGTATATGTAGCTACAAAATGAGATTGTTTTATTGTCGTCACTTTTCATTATTTTTGGCAATATATCAACTGATTGACCAATTAAAGCAAATTTTCCATTTTGTAAACTATTTGAGGAATATCTAAAACTTGTTTTTCTATAAAATGAGAATAATAAGCGGTTTTTTAATGAAAAATATATTTTTGTTTGTTGTGATCAGGCATCTGCCCTCATTGACAGTAAAATATTTTATTCATATCCCGCTTTGTTCCCCGTATCATTACAATTATTCAAAAGGCAGATATTGGGACAATTATAAGGCAATATATGTTATTATTCACCAACAAATTGGTAATGCTAATTAATACATACAGGAGAATTCCATAAAGCCAAAATTTTGCAAATTTTCAGTAGTTAAAAAAGAAAACTTATAAATGATATTTGTTACGTGTACAATTAAATTGTACTTGAAAGAAAATTTATGTAGACTTACCGACATTTGACATAGATACATACACATGTATCAATACACATTCTAACTAATCAGATTTTTCTGCAACAAATCATATACTTCTCAAACTCTTGCAACCCCGCAACCCGTTAACAAAATGTTTTCGTCGCTATTTCTATTCGAACTTTAGCATCTGGCAAAATCGAATTTTCAGGACAATCAAAAAGCGTTACATATGGCTATACAAATTAGAACAAAAAAGACCAAGCCTGACTGTAAGAATGGATAAGCTAGGTTCATGCAGATTTACGGGTTATCCAAACGGAAATGGGTCAAAATAATGCGTATATGTATGGACTTTTGTAAACTAAGCGAAATTTACAAAAAACCTAGAAATTGATAGTTTCGTCCTCACAAGTCAGTGTTTCTATGTCCACGAAACCTTGACAAACTTAGCTAGGAAATTCCCGCTCTAGAAGTCACTATTTTTATTGGATACATCATAACTTGATGTAGCTAACCAAAAGCTCGCTTTCATTCACGACTTGGTTAGAGGATATCGATTTTGATTGTAAATAATTAAACGGAAGTGTTGCATAGACCATGTGAAAATCAGTGTATAATGTACAGTAGTTTGTTATTACCGCGTCATTTATTAGTTGCGTTACGTTTTCTTCACACTCAAGAATGAGTAAGAATGACTGCTGCTAAAACACTTGCTTAGTTGATATTTTGAAGGTTTGACGTCATATGAAAATCTTCTAGCCCGGGAATTTCCTAGCTACGTTTGTCAGGGTTTCGTAGACACAAGTGGACACAGAAATCCTGACTTGTGAGGATGCACTTTGAAGGACATTCGCTAACCTCATTTAAAGGGTTACGCCCCGACTTTACAATGGGAACAATTAAGCGGTTTTTCAATGAAAAATATATTTTTGTTTGTTGTGATCAGGCATCTGCCCTGATTGACAGTGAAATATTTTATTCAATATAATTCCCAAGTACCATGAATTCAAAGACTTCTATTGTCTCATTCAAGAGAAAGAAAAACTTTTAACTAACCCGATCGCGAAATTGTGTTTCGATTCATAAACAGTCCTCCAGAAAAAAACATTCGTCATTTATTTAAGGACAAGCCAGCCAAAAAACTTGACGGAATGATGGTCTTATGCAAACAGGGTGGGTGAAGCTTATAAATATCGAATACACTAACAATCGATTGCGCATTATGTAAAACACAATCCGCCACACGCATAGATGAAATAGAAGAGCTAAAATAGCATATATCAAATCTGATAAAAAAATTATCAATAAAATGTGCCGAATAATAGAGCATGCAACTGTGCGCCGAAAAGTAAATGTACAAAGTGGAAATGATATACAGTACTTGAGATTGAAGACGCAACACTTTTATCAATCCGTCAGCGATCCGTCAGCGTTCCAAAATTCGTCACCAATCAGTTATCAATCAGTCAGATCAGTAAAATCGTTCCCAATCCGTCAGATCGTTCCCAATCCGTCCATCCGTCAATTGACGGATTTGGAACGATTTGACTGATCTGACGGATTGATTTGGACTGATCGCTCCAATCCGTCCATTCAACTTCCGGTTAGTAAAATTAATATTTCGAAGTGTGAAAATTCGTTTCACTCGCAAATATTAGAAGTATAAAAATGTCAACTGTTATGTCCTCATTGATGGATCGTTTTATCTAATATTAAGGCTAAAACTGGTCTAAAGTTATTAATAAAAAAATGGAAATTCCCACAATCTATTACTAATGCATCTGTGACGAAATATAAACATTACATAGTGTAACAAAATAATTAAAACAAAGTAAATTTAAAAACGCACACACACAATGACTTTAAAAAAGCATCTCGCGTGCCAAGGCGCACGTCCGTATTTTGAAAGCGGAAAACGTCTAGTCTAAAGTTATAAATGATAAATGGAAATCCCCCCCCCCCCCGAAAAAAATCTATCACTAATGCATCTTTGACGGCATATAAACATCACATAGTGTCATTTTATTAAAAATAATTTAAAAAAGAAATGAAAAAAAAACAACACACACGATAAATTCAAAACATATTTGACCTCGCATGCCAAGGCGTACATCTCGTATTTTTAAAGCGGAAAAAGCGAGAAACACGAAAAATGTGAAGGCGAAATCGTAACATTTTTCCACTTCGCCTTTTCGCGTTAGCATTATATGTATGTTTGAAGTTTGTTTAACACTATTTTAAAAAAATTATATTAGTTTATATAATATGACGTCGAGTGTTTATTGGGAAGAGCTGGAGTACCCAACGAAACAGCAAAGTTTCGACAGGACAACTCGTGCTCTTTGCAAATTTATAGAGATGTGTCGAGCACACCATCTCGCTGTAAGGATCAAACATACAACTTGGTGATCAATAATAGGTTACTGCTACCTTAACCTCAGAGGTCGAGGTTTTTTTTATTGTAAACGCTTAAAAAGATCATTTGTCGTGGTTTGATCAGTTTTTTTTCTTTGCCACAGTTCCTATGAATTCCGGTGTATAATACTGAATAAGATTTATGACAAAAGCGAAAACATCTATTTATATATTTTATTAACTATCCCATAGTGTCACATGAATTTACACAGAATTTAAAGAATAAACTTATGTGCCACAGTTCCTAAAAATTCCGCTGTATAATACTGAATAAGATTCACGACAAAAGCGAAAACATCTATTTATATATTTTATTCACTATATATCTCACTGTGTCACATGAATTTACAGAGAATTAAATCTCAAATAAAGAAGAAGGGGCCTCGTTGGCCGAGTGGTCAAGGTAGTTCGTCTGCTATTGATCACGTGGTCTGTCAACACAGAGATTGTGGGTTCGATTCTCACTGCAGGCAGGGTGTATTCGACTCAAATCTTAATTGACAAGGATTTTCCTACCGCAGGTCGGGGGTTTTCTCCGGGTACTTCGGCTTCCTCCCCCAATAAAAACACCATTCAAACAAACAAACAAATAAAGAATAAACTACTGTGCCACAATTCCTGAGAATTCCGGTGTATAATACTGAATACGATTTACGACAAAAGCGAAAACATCTATTTATATATTTTATTCACTATCTCATTGTGTCACATGAATTTACACAGAATTAAATCTCAAATAAAGATTAAACTACAAACAGCGTTTGTATATCGAAGCTTATGGGTTTAAAATGCGAACATGTAAGCGTGATACGAAAATCAATTCTGCTTTCGCATTTTAGCCGTCGTAATTGTTTATTTTACGATTTCTTTGAAAGTCATTCCACAATTAATGATATTTAAGTATAAATGGTTTCCTTTAAATTAGGAAGTACTTGAAATTGGTTGATAGGTTTAACAGAGCTGCCCAGCGCGTCCTCAGCTGGCGGACATGGGATGTTCTCCCGTTATATATATATATATATATATATATATATATATATATATATATATATATATATATATATATATATATATTATTTGGGGGGGTGGGGGGGGGTGGTTCAGGTCATATTAAAATTGCCGCGAACCATAGTGACATGTTTAGAGAGTGTCACGCTCCTTGTACGAAAAAAAAGTAAATCTTACTCCCCAACCCATGTCCCATATTTTTCAAAATTGCCTTTTTGTCCATCTTTCTCTAATTGATTGATGGAGCCGAGTGGTGATGTTAGTTCATCAACTATTGATCACGGGGTCTGTCAACACTGAGGTTTCGTGTTCGAATCTCACTGCAGGCAGGGTGCACTCGACTTAATTGAAAGGGAGCCAGTTTTCCTACTGGAGGACGGGTGTTTTATCCGGGTACTCCGGTTTCCTTTCTCAAATAAAAACTGGACGCCATGATATAGCTGAAAAATTGCTGAAAGTGGATTAAACAATATTTAAACAAGCAAACGAATCTAATTTATTTATATTTAACTTATTCTCGTCATGAATAGAGCTGAAATACTCTCGCTGAAGAAAAGCAAACAATCAATCAATACAATAAGTTATTGTTTAAAATGAATGACACTCTTTTAAAGGCAAGTTTTGAAATGGTTCCGTTTCATCGATATGACACTGTAATGACAATGTTAAGACCTAAACAATTTATAACGTTTTGTTAAAAAAATTACTATTTCGTACTGAAACATGTGTCTATCTGTAACACATTTTTACGCTTAACCTCAGTATTCGCAGACAATTCTCCCCGGCGTTATTGGGGCCTAGGTGGCTGATTGGTTAGTCATCTACTGGTTCTCACATGCCTGTCACAGGTTGCGGATTTTCAAACGACTGCAGATAGGGTGCCCCCGACTCCACTTTAATTGACAAAAGACTGTCGGTTTTTTACCTGTACTCCGGCTTTCTCCCACCCCACCCCCCAATAAAAAATGGACGCCATGAAACAAATGGAACAATCCAGCGTAATTGTATGTATACTTTTTTAAACAAATTTTATTGCCTGTCCAGTAAAACTTGCGACAAGAATTGCTGTATATTTTACAATACAACTTTTGTTTAGTAAAGAATGCGTTTTGATTGACAATGATTGTTTAACAGTTGAACAATTGTTACACACAACAGTTTTATAATTGTATTTAAAATGTTGCAGACAAAATAAAAACACGCAGGCATACATTTAAGTAACTAATAATGATGTCAAAAAGAGGCCACGTTCTTTCCTAAATGTGAAATAAATCTGTTACTAATTGGGGGAGTCGGGTCGGCTTAATATATGACAAAAATATACATGTAACAAGTCGCAAAAAATCACGAGTCGCGGGAATAAAAAAAGAGAATCAATAATGGATTACGAAAAAAAAACATTTACCTCTTCGTTACTGATGTGCCTTAAATAGAAGTTTTCTGAAGGTTTACAGGACTCGGTTCCCAGATATGTCCTGCTTTAAAGAAATGTGCTTAATTATATAATATAAAGAAAAAAAAATATTTAAATATGTTTATTTATTCATTTAGAACGAGACATTGTATTAACAATTCTTATAAACGCATGTTATTTTATTATTAAAAAGGTATAATAAATGCATATATTATATACAAATGACGCAGAATCCGTTTTATCTTTAAATTATTAATTTATACGAATCCGTCAATAAACTAACCGATTTATGCATATAATTAAATGACGGATTCTGGATCGCACTGATTGGACTGATCGCTGACGGTTACCAAGGTAATGACGGATTCATAATTTTGGACGGATGTCGTCATCATCAATCAGTCAGCGATCCGTCAGCGTTCCAAAATCCGTCAGCAATCAGTTATCAATCAGTCAAAGTGTTGCGTTTACGGGTGCAAGTACTGTAATGACTGAAGCGACTCATATGAATTCTCTTGCGACTTCAGATTTGTCTACTTATATGTCAGATCTATTAATTTATTGTCTTATGTTTTCTTTATTCAGTATCCAACATGCCAATAATATGAATGCATTGTACCGCAACATTTTCAATGTTTTCGGAATCGGAGAATATATTAGTGTATGTACTGAAACAGACTGCACATCTTTAATTCTAGGTACCTCATATACAATTGTATTGATCACGTGGTCTGTCAACACTGAGATTGCGGGTTCGATTCTCACTGCAGGCAGGGTGTACTCGACTCCAATCTTAATTGACAAGGATTGCCAGTTTTCCTACCGCAGGTCGGGGGTTCTCTCCGGGTACTCCGGCTTCCTCCCCCAATAAAAACTGGATGCCATGAAATAGCTGAAAAATTGCTGAAAGTGGCGTTAAAACACCATTCAAACAAACAAAAAATCATATACAATTGATAATATATAAGTCAATTGATTGAAGCAAGTAAACAATTGTTATCAATTAGGATCATGTCCATTAAAGTGGTTGTGACAGTTAAATGTAAGTGTAGCAAATTGTAATTTCAATGATAAAGATTCACTAGAACATTCATTGGTAGCAACATGGAATGTAATGCGGAATATTTACAACCAAAAGCAAACATAGAATCATATTTAATTGACTGTTGGAAACGTCCACAAAGTGCAGAAAGAAAACACATTTTACGTTCTTTACGGCTTAGCTTATGTCTCCAGCTAAATGGAACGAGCTATACTAAACTTTACCGTGTCAGTTCGACGGGTTTTTGCTTGACAAAATGGAAAAATGCTACTGTTAGGTCGAGTTTATGGTCCTTTTGTAAATCTTAAATAACACTTTTTGAAATCAACAATTATTTTCCACAGCTAAACGGCGTTGTGAAATGCGGCTGAATTTTCATTTTGGTAGATCGAATTTCCTTAGGAAGTCCGACATTTTTGTTTCTAAAGGGGTCTAATGTTGTTTACAATCGTTCTTCTGCTTTCGTAACGTACAATGGTATTCGGACAAACCGCGAGACTTTTCCCGCCTCAACTGCAGACGACATTACCCGAAGGATTTCGAATAGACAACAATGGAATTTTCCTAACGTACACTTCCGTTCAAAACAAGGTCAAAATTAGGTATGGAAAATCGATCTGGCAAAATGAAAAAAAAAACGGCCGCATTTCAAAAAGCCGATTAACTGTGGAAAATAATTGTTACTTTCAAAATGTGTAATATAAGATCTACTAAAGGACCATAAACTCGACCAAACGCGGTAGCAGTTTTTCATTTTGTCAAGCAAAAACCCGTCGGATTTACACTTTAAAGTTTAGTATAGATGCTTTCACAAAGGTCCAATTGAAATTAATTTACTTCCATAACAGCGAGAATGATCTCAAATTGTTTGATTTTGGGTAGAAATGAGAGCAATTTTACTTCAATTTGTAATGGATTTGAAAGTAATATTCGAAGGACGACGGCTTAATCGTTTGTAAACGCAACTGGGCGAATTGCATTTCCCCCCTCGATCTATCAATCTAACTGATTCAAATTGTGGTTCGCAAAACTCGCAGAATCTAAGCGATTTTTTTTTCAAGCGATTCCCAATTGGCAAACAAATGGTTGATACAATAGCAATCAATTTCTATCTAGAAAACCTTCCCCTCAAAATAAGTGAATTTGTTCGTATCTGTCAATAATGACAGGAAAAAAAATGACTAAAGCGAAAACCAAGTCTTAAATAGTGTTATACCCCTTGACTTACTTGACTTAATCCACTTCGTCCATGAGTGGGGCGACTTCAATTTCCTTCCAACCTGCTCTTCTGTCCTTTGCTGTGACTTTGCTTCATTCCAGGTCATACCAATTTTCTTTAGTTCTAAGCTTTTTCCCATACGCCAGGTGTTTGTTTTTGGCCTAACTCCCTCTTTTTCTTTGGCCTTGGGGGTTCCAATCTAGTTTTTTGCTTTGTAACATTTGTTTTTTTTCCTTAGTGTGTGACCAATCCATTTCCATTTTCTTGTTCTTCATGGATATTGCAATTGAACAAAATGCTAGTGCGGTTTTCTCTTGCGAAATATATTTCTATTTCGGGTAGAATGGGGTTTTACCTAAGTTACTATATATAAATTATAAATAACTTATTTGGTCAGTTTTGAAGTTGTTTGGTCATTTCTATAATTAAGTGTGGGTAGAATACCCGCTTTTACAGTGCACGATTTGCATGATATGGACGGGCACGGACTGATATAAATAGTGTTGACGGGTATTACGGGTATCGACGCTTGCAGTAACCTCAAAGAAACAGGTGTTTTTTCTTCTGCATACTATATTTTCATTGTAATGAATGTGTGATTGAAGTTTTTATCTTATGAAGTTTTGTTATATATTTAGTTAAAAATGTTAATGTAATAAATTTGTCTCGTGGAGAAAAAGTATTAGAAGTTAATGCGAGCAACTAAGCCCAGATATTTGTTTTGTCTTTCACGCCATTTGCCATAGAGTATAGAAATAATTTAAATTCGGACGATTTTAAGAGGGAGAATTTAAGTTAGCTTATATGCCAGTTTCAATTAGTAAAACTGGCATATAAGCTAACTTTTCAAGAGAAAACTGCACTTGCATTATGTCTAAAAAAGACTTAAAACGATAACACCTCTAATGTTCTATAATTAGTTGATTTCGCTTAATCCATGACACAAGCATAACATTTTTGCATTGATTGATCGGTTAGGCGCTGCTTTAAAACCAATTTTAATTCATATAATCTAGGTTCAATTTTAGTATCGAAAAGTAGGACAAAACATAGTTATCAAAGATAGTTTTAATAAAATTTAATAGTTCAAATGACCTCCGTTAAACACAACTTTTTGGTAAATCTGTAAATAATCCTGTTTTCCGCAAACAAGTTTACACTGAAAGGATATGCATTCGGTTTTTACATATCAATGTGGTGTTGGCCAAGCTCACTATAAATCATATAATTAGGTTTAAACGATTCTTGCAAAATGCATTTGTATTTTCTCCTGCATGTGAATTTTACCAAAATACCAAATTTCACAAACATCATTTAATTAAATTCAAAAGAATCTTGCAAAACCTCAATGTTTATTCTCCTGCAAATCATTTTTAACCAAACCCAAATTTCACAAATATACAACAATATTGACTTTACCATTTCATATAGACAGTTTGTATATGTGACCTTTCTTCTTAATTTCGAACATAGCTTAGAACGCCTTATCTGCCAAACGCTTTTTTGCCATATCATAGTTGAAATTTTAGTAAATTTATAATATAACCAAAGTCGTCAACATTGTCGATTATGGAGGCTTAAAAAGAGGAAGATTCAGATATGTTAACTCTAAAACTACCAGTTATAACCTTCGTTTTGTCAACATTAATTTTAAGTTTACAAATATCACAATGTTCGCCAAAGGCATCATGTTTGGAGTATAATTAGCATAAACATTTGCAGGAATGATTCAAGTTGCATCTCTATATCCTCTGAAATAGAGTTCAACACTTTAATTTCAGGAGTAATACACGATTCCTCGAAGTCTTTAAGATAAATGGAAAAACTCTCATTTAACATTTGAAGTAATCTGTTTACAATTCTTTTTGAATACATGATTTGATATTTTTATACATATTGGAAATAACATCATACATTCTTTTATTTTTTTTTTCATTTTGTAGAAGCCTATCAAAAAGACCAACCTACCATATTACATCAAATATTTTCTTAAAATCGAAGAAAGCACATGAAAATTTTATTTTCCTATTTCTTATTCATTGAAACAGTGTCAAGATTGTGGAAATATTGTCGAGAGTTAAATATTTTCTTAAAATTCTGCTTTGTTTTCTGTTAAAATTGTAAACTCATTTGAATAATAGAACCTTAGTGGACACGCTCAATTTTAGCCATTAACTATAAAATTGTTAAGGATTAATTTGAGTTTGAAAAATATTTTGATATTCTAGACAGAAAAGATTCTGCGTTTGTCAGTCTCAAACTGTAAATCATAAATTACCAATAGAATCTGGTCGAAGGCAAAATATTCAATGCGAAAAAAGGGAATGCACTATGTGTAGTACAGAAATTGGCTATGAATATCATTACATATCCTGCAGTCCAATTTCATAGACAGAAAAAGTGTATAATAAGACTAATTAATTTCAAGACCAAATATATTGTTTTTTAATGCATTATGAGCTGTCAGTGTAAGACCAGTCTGATTAATTTATGCAAATTCATCAAAACTAAATAAAAGAGTGAACACTCCTGACTAAGATATATAAATTCAACATGTGTTATACAGATGGTATATAGTTTTTGTCATGTTTTATTGTTTTATATTGTGCGTATCTTCTCGGTACTTATGTATATGGTAATAAGATTGATTGATTGATTGATAGATTGATTGATTTTCTGACTGATATTAGTGTGCGAGATTAATGAGTTATACTCATGTTCTACACTTAACGAAACTTATAAGTACCCCAAAAACAAACTTGCATTAAACACGTGTTATTTTAAAAATATGCACATTAGATAATGATTATATGTAATGCCCCAATTTGTCGTCTGCTCAAAATGAATTTATGCAAAATTAACCATGCAAAACCATACTTTGAGAGTGGTCGTTGAAAATCGACAACGAGCACTTGCACTTCGTGCAACTGACCATAATGACCAATAAAAACATGTATCGATAGAGTGTAGATGTGCCTAACATAAAAACACAAAACATGGCTCGTATGTCGTTGCAAGAACGTGCAATCGCTATTGGACTTTTGAAGCCGGAGCGTCTCATGAGCAGGTATGTGGTTCAATACCCATTGTTCGTTTTATTGCATTTCAGTGCATGCATTCTACGACAAGCCCGTTGCATATCAGTATTATGAACCTTGTAATCCTTTGTTTTTTTTTCTAGGTTGCCCGAAGAATGCGTGGCCTCAAAGTACAGACGTACCGGAAGTGTCGCCAATCTTCCGAGGAGACCACGTGGTAGAGTGACAACACGCAGACAAGACCGGTTTATGGTTTTATCGCACCTCCGCCAGCGGAAGCGCACAGCAGTAGAAACAGCAAGGGCGACATTTGGGACTCACGGATGGCCAATCAGCAGCAACACAGTCCGATCGCGCCTCAGATCTGTTGGTATTCGTGCCAGACAGCCGTATCGGGGAATTGTACTGCGTGGACACCATCGTCGTGCACGTGTCCGCTGGGCGAGGACTCATCTGAGATTCACACGTGCGGACTGGGCACAAGTCTTGTTTACCGATGAGTCCCGTTTCAATGTTCAGGGAAATGATGGGACAACCCGTGTGTACCGCCGACGTGGTGAGCGTTATGCTGATGCGTGCGTCGTAGAAAGAGATCGGTTCGGCGACGGCTCCGTAATGATATGGGCTGGAATTTCACTCCACGTGAAAACACCACTTGTTGCAATTCAAGGGAACTTAAATGCAGCTCGTTACCAGAACGAAATTCTTCGCCCCGTTGCCATTCCCATTATTCAACAGAACAGTGGCATGACACTAATGCAAGACGGGGCAACAAGCCTCACTGCACGCACAACACGGGCACTCTTGCAGCAGCAGAATGTCAATGTACTGCCCTGGCCGTCAAAGTCGCCAGATCTCAATCCGATTGAGAACATATGGGATGAAATGGGCCGGCGTGTCTACAGAGGCCCGAATGCACCCACCATCCAAAGAGAATTACACAACCGACTAATGCAAGAATGGGCTAATATCCCAGTGGCTTATTTTAGAAATTTCATTATGTCAATGCGATCACGGTGCTTAGCAGTAATTAACGCAAAAGGTGGACATACGCGATATTGACTCATAAGACTCTTATTTATGATCTTTTTTGTTAAGTTTGAGTTGTTTATAAATGCATTTTTTGTTATGAAATGTTAAAAATATGATTTAACTTTACACAGCATAAGTTTTAAATATTTACGTTAATCATATCATAATTTATGCTGCAAACTATAACTGGGGTACTTATAAGTTTCGTTAAGTATGTTTTCAGCGTAATAAAATGCTTTTATTTATTTATTTTCAGTACCTGACTAATATATTTTATTAACAGTATATTTGTAGTCTGCTAGTTTACTCGGGCGTAACTGTATCTTTTTTTTACTATTGGTCATTTCTGTGGTCATTTAATTGGTCAGTAACTTTGGTGGGAATCTATTGTTCTTTGGGTATATTTGACTAGTTGTTCTTCATGTTGGCAGACATATTTATGGTCTTGGTCATATTTTCAACTTTGAAGTAAATTTACCTGTTTGTTGGGAAAATCCTGTTTCTATATCAATGGTCAGTTTCTTACTAATTTACTTAATTACATTAATATTTCATTAAAAAACATTTTAGAATGACTTAGATGTGTGATTGTTACATAAGTGCGTAGATCAGTTTAATTAGTGTGTGATCGATATGAATGTTTTGTAAATATTTAAACTTATGATAATATCAGTTAAATATGTAGAAGTGAACTAAATAAAGTTGATTTGCATAAAATACTGAAAAAATTATATAAAACAGTTAAAATATCAATTTAGTATAAAGATCGTATTTTAATAGAACGTATAAGTGCGAGAGTGTGATTTTAAAGTTAAATAAAGTCAATGGTAAAACATATTGAAAATATCGCTAATTAAAGGGAGATAACTATATTCATATTCTAGCAGCACTACGTATTTTTATTTTATATATATCTTAAATATTTATGAAAGTAAATATTGTACTTCAGGTATTGAATAATTTTAAATGAAGTAGACTGAGTAGAAAAAACAGCCTTTACACTACATGTGAGGTATGTTTGTTTGTTTTGCTTAATTGTAGCGTCTATTAGATTTTTAATGTATAATAACATGTAATGTACTTGTACAGTGAATTTCCCTTTGATCTTCCAAGACTTACGATAGATTTTACACTTACAAATTTTTGTGAAATCGACTCCTGTTATCCAACTTCGACATCGACAAAAGTAAGTAACTTATAACATGTTCACGCGAGTACTTAAAACTGAGCGGAAAAGGATTTCGATGGGATTGTCTTGGTCTCTTTTTTAAATTTAATTTTATACTTGTATTTCTTTCATTCAGTTTTCAAATGTAATTAAAATTTTAACAACATTCCAAATTTCGTTTGAATCACATTGGAAGATAGATGTTAATTAAAGGAATTCATTTTTAATGAGGCTGAACACCACTTTCTGCTATTTTGCAGCTATATTATGGCGTCCAGTTTATTTTTAAGGCGGGACAGGCGGGGTAAAAGAATGACAGCATCGGGCGCCTAGATTTTCGTGAACGGAAAGTATCGTAGGTGTGTTTGTTTGGTTGAGGATTTGTGGTCGTTTCTTTTCTTTCGGCTCTAGTTGTTCGGTCGATTTTCTTTCTGTTTTTCGTATGTACGCTGTTCTTATTTTGTTTACGTTCACTATGCTATGTCTGTGATAGTCTACATATATACTGCGTGTTGTTTCTTTTCCGCACACTGAATTAACAAACATAAATACATGTTGGAGTTGTTTCCCTTATAACATTTTTATATTAGTTTTTTTTTTAAATAATTAAATACAAGTTACTTTAAAATTAATTTATTTAAAATATTTTTTAATACAAAACAATTTTAATTAGTCAAATCTCCGTGGTCTCTTGACCTGACTTGGTTTTTTTTGTAACCATGGACGCTATTTGCTGACTTTAAACATGGCAGTGTTTGTAGTGGAGGTAAGGGTAATGCAATTGTTTAAATTGTCGATAGAAACGAATAATTGTTCTTTTAAAAAGTCAATGGTAGTACATGTATTTCAATGAAGTAAATAAATATACAAGTTATCTCACTCATTGACACGGCTTATTATGATTATTATCGTGGCACTATTATATTTACTTCCTAAAGCAGTACTATCGGTCACGAAGAGTTCGATTTACAGAGTATCGATATCCTGAACACGCCTATTACAAAAATAACCCCTTGTTTTCAGTCAGAAAATTAAAAATCCAGTTACGACCTTATGTGTGTTGACGTAAACACATTTTTAGGGGGGAATTTTAATTTGTTCCGTGTTTTCCTGATTAAATTAATAAAATAATAAATGATACAAGAATAAACCAAGTTTATTGGTGTTGAAACGATATTGAAGATATGATGACATATTTTCTTCCACCTTGTGGTACAATCTACAAAGCTGTAAAAGCATTTTACATATTGTGGCTAGCTTTTTAATAAATTATATTTGTCCATTAATCTACTTACCGTGAATTCTAATATTAAACCGAAACGGGACCATACTGGAAAATTCCAATACTCAATCAATAATGAACTAACACTCAAAGAAATATAAGAGAACTGAGACAATTTTTCTAGTGAATTGAAGACACGAAAAACACACTCGCAAACAAAGTCAAAATTAAAGAAAACATTCATTAAGAACAAGCATGGACTACTTCCAGGAAGAGCTATTACCAACTCTAAGAATATTTTCGTTTTCACTGAATAAAGTCACCCCAAATCTTGACTTACTACATAATCATATATACAGTGAAAAGGGGCCATGTCAACGAAAGAATTGTAAGATATATCTTAAGATAATACTTTGGAAGATCTTAAGACATGTCTTAGGACTGGCATTCAACGAAGCTACCTTATGATAGTCCTACCAAGGATTATCTTAGGATCATCCTAATACAAACAGTTTTCATGAACTGAAGAAAGTGCATTTTTGGTTTTACTTTTTTGTTTTGTTTTACTGCACGTATTTGGAAAGGGGAGGTGTTGCTTTACTTTACCATTATGATTTTCACTCTTATAAATTAAAGGATCATTTATCCTAAAGTGAACTATCATTTAAAAGTTTTACATCTTTTACAAGGTTGAACATCACTTGTCTATAGAAAACTGAAAGATGTTTATCTGTTATTCTGATTTTTTGTTCAGAACTCTTTATTTCATGCATTTATTGTCAAATATTTTGTTTGGTACAATTTTGGGACATCTTCCCTTCTTATTGCTAACTTAAGACCATCTTAGGACACCTAGCTAGTTATTCTAAATTAAGGAAAAAATGCAGACGATTTGAAATAAATTTAGAGTAAGACTTGTCAATTAAAAAAAGTAAAATATGGAAAAGGAAAAAGGAAAAGAAACAAAAACCCACTTGCTTATAATTTGTACTCATTTGACTATTTATTGTAAATAGTACCCACGCATGCGTCGGCAAGTAACATCGCCCGGCACGTAATCATCAGCAGTATTGATGGAGTGCTGAAACAGAAAGAAGAAGACCATCCTTAGACAGAACTTCCTAGGATAAGTTTCTTTGACGTAGTCGCATACTTCAGGGAAGATTATGAACGGTATTTCCACTTTTAAATAGAACTATGGTCAAGGGGAAATGTGTGTCATTTTGGAATATTAATTAAACTTCCTGGGTCAGGTTGTTCAACTTGCGGTTTTATTTACTTTTAACAGGTTAAAAATAGAATACTTCGACACCGCGTATTTGCCAAAAAAAATCTCGTTTACATACACTACTTGGTTTGGGGATATCCCGATGTCGATTGTACATAAACAAATGGATATGTTCCATAGACCACGTGAAAATCAGTGTATTTTGTACAAAAGTTTTAATAGCTTGTTATTATTGTGACATTTGTTTGTTTTGTTTATCGATCGATCCATCTGCCACCATGTTGTATATACCATTCCAGTCACTTGCTTCTTTCCATTGGTTGATATTTTGAAAGTATGAAGTCATATGAAAACCTCTCGCCTGGGAATTTCCTGCTTAGTTTGTCAGGAGAAACCCTGACTTGTGAGGATGCAGGCTGGCGAAGCGGAACTGTTTTAGTTTTTGGACTTCTTAAATTTCCATTGCAAAGCTTATAAACTTTGAGAATAACATATATTCGATAACATATTCAGTATCTTCAAGAAGATAAACGAAATATGAATTTGTGTTTCTGGGTAGGAACATTGTTCTACAAGAACTTTCCTTTTATATCTTATTGAATTTCATGACTTTTCATTATTGAATGTTAAATATAAATCATGTAATAATAAATATACAAAACAGATAAACGATCGCTTTCCTGTAAATTATAATTAAAACAGAATAAAGACTAAAGATGAATGAATGACGAATTTGACTCGGATCACGTGTTTTTTACATCAGATTACAAAAATATCCCAAATATCACCTTAGACTACCTATGGATAATCCTGGATAATTAACTACACGAAAGAACGAAGTAAGTAGATTTTACTAACTGATCATTTAAATACATTGTGTTTACATTTAAAGATTAAACTATACCAATTATTTTACAGGTAAATTAAAAAAAAATGTTGCTTTTTAACGGGTTCTTCTATTAATCCCCATTTCTTAAACTAGATGCGTACTATTATTTAGCCAGCAGACGTTTTGGAAATAAACCGAAGAATTTTGTTCTTATGCTTCTAAATTTTCTAAACCTGAAAACTAAATTAAGTGCCATAATTACACATTGGGAGGGTGGAGTTAAGCACCATGTGCCATTTTCGTAATATAAAAGATTTTAAATTAGTTTAGAAAGATATATAATCTCTTTCTTAAATTTCATAAAATTTAAAAAAATTCACCAAGTATGCAAGACGTATACATATATTCACCGTAACTGTAATGACAAATTAATTAGACCTACATGTATAATCACTGGGCTAATTACATTCAAATATCACAATTGTTGGACACAAAAATTAACTTCTTATTTTTTTTAAATGAGAGTTTCACGACGGATGTTTTTTTTTGGGGGGGGAGGGGCTGGAAACTTGGGCCGAAGCCCTCCAGAAGCTGATGAGATCTAAGCAATTGAGAGGGTGATGAGGACCTTTTTGTTAACCTTTTAAAAACGTTTTGGCTTGGGTTAATACAAACCAAAAACTTAACAAAATGTTTATCATTTTAAGAGAAGAAAAGTCAGAAATGAAATATCGAAATGATCCCGAGGAAGGAACATATTTTATTATGTTGTGAAAAGTGCAATACTGTTCTCAATTGTAGATTTACTGGAAATAAATTATAGAAAAATGCTGTTGCCTTCACAGTGTTTTCCTTATAATTATTAATAAATGTACACAATTTCATGAAATCTGAATTATAGTTTCTGAGTCTCAGAGAAATCAGCTTTATGTATTATTTGTGCGCTAAATTAGTACAATGAAAACCGGATGTGTGACGGGCAGAAAAAACAAAAAAAAAATATCAACCAAAAATGTTTATTAAAACACGGTTAATAATTACAATAGTTATATAATAAGTTTATTATCTGCTTCTTGGTAACAAACTCTCGCTCGCTCTTTCTTTCCTGCTTTTTTCGCTCGCTCTCTTTCTTTTCTTCTTTTTTAGAAGGGGGGGGGGGCGAACGTCCCCTACGCGCCCTCTGCATCCGCCACTGTTACCTTTACTAATCGACCATCGCAGCCCCGACGTTATACGTCATATACAACTATTTGTGACATCACGTGACTTGTTGATGCATTTTTAAACTTGTTTTTTTTCCTTTGTTACATTTTTTCCATGCGAAATAGTCAATTATGCACCACTTCAGACGTGAATTGTATAGCTACAGCTGATATAAACTTATAGAAGACACAGTTTATGTTTTTAATTTTTACATTTTTAACACTTAATTGTTGATTTTCATACTGAAATTTGCTTAACAAATTCTACATGGCGGATACACCTGCGTTAAGAGACTGGGTTGCGTTGCATTTTTATGGTCAAATTATTTCTCAGTCATTTGTAACAGTTTTTAAATTAGAATTAAATATTTTAAAAACTCAACAAAAACATTTAAAAATATTTCACTCACGAAATACTGTGATTAGAAAGAGTAGAATTTACTGCAATTGCCTTGTTCTGTCATGAATTGAAACTTCGGTAATGAACTTCGTGATTTACATTAATAAAGTATTTCTATAAAAATTCATAACAACAATATCCCCGTTTTTTGTCGCATTTTTCTCAGCCATAAACATGATAAAGGTAGTCCATTGCAAGTTTTCACGAATAAGCATATCAATAAGCATTCTATACAGCGAATACATGTACAAGTTTATTACAGTACAAGCTTTATCAGCATGGGTATAATTTCAATACTTTAAAATGTTCTAGACAACACATGTGTCACAAATATTTATTAGGCAACCATAATTCATTGATAATTGTATGGGATTTTTTGTAAATTTTTGTAAACTATAGTAATAGTTTTGGAGAAAAAAATAATGATGCCAAGAAAAAAACAATAAACGAGAATCTCCATTAATGATAAAAATAAAAAATATATATTTAAAAAAATGAAAAAATAGCCTAATATTAATAATATGCTAAACAATCATAAAATTTTTGTTAATAATATAGCAGTTTGATATATTCTTAACAGTGTTGATTTTTTTTTTTAATTTCTAAGTATATAATTGCCTAATTGCTGTTATATTAAAATAATAATCTAATTATTTTCAGTTCAAGATGACTGTATTGATTGGTTTTCGAGCTTTTCTTGTACTGTTGATAGTATGGAAGAATGATAGATATTCTTTTGCTGATGAAAGTATGTATTGTTGCCTTTTCAGTAAGCAAACAAATATAAGATTTTTTAGATTTATTTTATTGATCTTTTGTTGGTTTAAGACCGATGTTCATTTGTAGCCACATATTAACAATTTTGTGGTAAGTGTTTGTGGAAACATTCTCAGACGAAACATGGTCATTTCCATATTGACCAAGCTATCAACCCCGAGACTACCATATCAGCCACAAGGACTGCAATCAGGGCGAATATGTAAATGACCATATAATAACGTATTTATCACATATTTGAATATATGTCACCATGCAGTGTTAAATATCGATATTCGCCCCGTTCTTAAGGACTAACATCGATAATTGCCCCGTTTTCAAGGGCTTATATTTATATTCGACGATAGGGCTATAAATGACTGACGCCGACTTCCATCCTTTATTACATGAACAGATTGCCCTATATTTACACTAAATATGTGATAAATGAGGGGGTCATAAATATGTGATCAGCGCCAGACAAATAGGCCACAAAATGTTAAAAATTTGTTTGAAACAAGCAGCAATTCTACTTCAGTTTGCCTGTTCCCAATTTGCCGATTCCCAGATTGCCGATTCCCAGTTTGCCGATTCCCAGTTTGCCGATTCCCTAATATTTTACCATTTAAGAACAAATTATCGTAACAGATCACCAAAAAGTATTTGTGATTAATTTGCAAAATTTGTCCTAAGCATCCATAATTGTCGGTAAGTCGGACGCGCTGGGCAACTCTATGGGCAAGTTTATATTATTTATAAATGTTTTAGCCTCATACAAAGAAATAATCTAATATATGAATACCAGTCTTGTTTAATTCCCAATTGTTCCTCACCCAGTTCACCAGTTAATAGAAATTAAATTCTCTTGAGAAGAAGGAAATAAATTGTTTTGATTATTTCTTTTCCAAAACTTTCTGTAAGGTTTGACATTAAGGTGTATTACATAAAATGAAATCGTATGAAATAAACGGAAATTTATTAGAACGGTTTAAAAGCTATCTAATAATATGCAGCAGAGTGTAGTAATAAAAAAAACCATCGTCATCTGAGTTCTGAAATTTGTATCTTTGTGTTCCAAAGGGGTTGGTTATTTATAATATATCTCAAGAATATAGATGAAAAACTTTTTTCGTTTTGTCATTCAAATATTCCAGTCGTGATGCTTTGTCATAGGCTCGTTTATTATTTTGTTGAAATTAAATAACTCGAGGTGATATTTATAGATTAAAGATGGATGAGCTGAAGCCCCACGGCTGATATGGTAGTCTGAAGGCTGATACCAGGGCCAATATGGAAATGACCATGTAATAATCTATAAATACCACCTCGAGTTATTTAATTTCAACAAAATAATAAACTAGCCTATGGCGAGTATTTTTGGTTGAAATTAATAACGAGAGATGATATCAAGTGATATACAATTCTCACGATTTGTGAAACCTATTTCGCTTATGATGAAACAAAAAGCTTGGCTAATTTTGTAGCATCGAATTTTCAGATACCATACGCAGATATTCTCACTGTAAGTGACGTCAAAATGTATTATTTCATCAGAAACTGACGTTACAATGTATTTGTCATATCTCTTGTTCGTATCACATCGTTGCCCATAGCACATCTGGGCTCCTGACTAAATATTCTCAATATCGAGGTGGACTTCCGGTCGAATATACAGTCAGGTTATTCTGGTACCCTGACGATAATATCCTCTTTAGCATAAGCGGCCTTCGGATATAACGTCAGGAGCATGTTACAGCGTTGAAGTTTGACGTTCGAAAATTCTCTATACTAACCATTTTGTAATAGAGATATGTTCAAGTAGACCGAACGTATTATGACGTCATTCTCTTTATGAGGTCAAATGTTTACATTTCTTTGCTGCGTTTACATTTAGATTTCATAATTTGAAGGTAAGTAAAAGTGTAATGTATATTTAAAATGCATAAAGAAAAGGTATTTCCCGCTTTAAAATAAGATGGACATGTGCATGTGATATTAAATGGCGTCATATTATCAACCAATGAAAATGCTTATATCGGAGGTCCCAATCTGGTGTTATATTTGAAAGTGAGGCTTGCGTAAATGAAAAAATTGCAACAGGAGACCAGGTCAGCAGTTAGGTCACCAGCATTTAATTCGGTCAAACTTTTGACCGGTTGGCAACATTCAGAATTCCTCAAAATTTACGTGATTATTAACTGTAACTGACGTAATTCCGATACAAAGCATTATAACGTAACGTCCGGCGTTCATTAATCAAATTCAAATTAAAATACAGTTTATCAAAAGAATGCATTATAGATTTATGACTCGAATGTTGAAATAACTCTACCGGTAATGGTCAGTTTAACTCCAAAGCCGGAAAACAATACGCAAGTAGCTACTTTTTTTAAACCGTATTCTGACAAAAAATTTTCGACGGAACAAAATGCATGAAAAATTAGCGATAACATGTCGTTTTAAACAACCAGTCAAACAGGGTAGTACACTGGGGTAGACCTGGGATTATATTTGAAAGTGAACATTGCCAATTGTATACGACTTTCTCCAAGTCGCGCGAAAAATAGATAAATAAAGACAATCATGAGAGAATAACCGTTATCGTTAAATTGTATATGTCTCCTGTACATTATATGTTAAAAACTGTTTTTGAAGAAAAAATTTATTTACAGTTGATTGGGAGATTTTAGAAGCACCAATTCAGTTTGGAAAACCTGCAATGATACTCTGCAAGACAAAATTAAGTGATATTTCTTTAAACTCAACAACACGAATGTGGCATGGGGGACTTCATTATGACGTGCTTGTGTTTGATGGTATTAGTCGTGATTACAGTAAATATATTGAGAGTATTGATGGGTACTTTTCAACACTGTTAATCAAACATTTCAATGAGACTGATGTTAATGTAAACTATGGCTGCACCATAGGATTTTATACTTGTAAGAAGGAGTTACGTTTAGAAAAAAAGCTTTTCCAGTGTGAGTATAGTATCAAGTAAGGAACTACGTTTACAATATAAATATTTGATAATATTGTCTTCAAAAAGAAATGTATAGTTGGGTTTTACATATTTTTATTATCGACATCAAAATCAAAATTTAACAATTACACCAATGATATGCACTTAAAATGTTTGTTGAATGCAATGTAACTGTCATTGCATGTACAAACTGCAAATCAATTAATCACAGCTCAAAGTCAGTTCTGGTCAACTACAAGTGAGTAACGTGTGTGACAACGGCTCTCCTCTGCCCGGATTGTATCAAAACACGAACATTATTGCGAGACATCGAAGTTGATCCAGGCACACACCTTGTCCAGCTGGTCGCATAGATGTTTAATGGGTTTAAAATCCGGCAATTTGGAAGGCCATGGCAACACATTAATGTTATTTCACTCCAAAAATCTGGTTAGTTGAGCTGTGTGCGGCCTAGCATGGTCCTGCTGAAATAAATCCCTCTGGTGGTCTCTTTACCGCTGAGCTGTTAAGTTGTGAGGTACGTATAGAAGCTCTGATTTTCTGTCATCTGAGATCAGCGCCAGATTCATTACGCTACCTCCGCAAAACTATTAACTTCCTGGACACATGACTGCGCGAATCGTTCATATCGTCGGCAGTAAACACGTGTTCAGCCATCACGCCTTTGTAGCAGGAACTGCAACTGGTCAATAAATCAGATTCTGTGCCACATCTGCAATTTCCAGATCATCAACCTTTTGCACCATTTGACTCTTTCCCGTCGATGTAACGCCGTTAAAACTGCTCCAAAATACGGTCTCCTGAGTCTAATTCCATGTTGTCACTTACTTTCAGCCGGTTACTGACAGTTTGGGAGCTGATCGTTCGCAATCCCGTTATCCAGACTGCAGTTGTTGTTGCTTTGACTGTTCGATTTCATAGATGGAATACCCAGATGTACCGATCTTCACGCGCCGTTGTTATGCATGGTCTACCACTTATTGCACTGTCAATAGTCGTATCGGTCTGTTAGATTCGGACCCAATGTCTGGAAATGGTACTCTGGTTCAAATTCTCGGTCCCTGCAACATGACTTTTGGAGACTTCAGTCTGTAGTACTCAAATGATGATGTTTCTGGTAGCAGTATACAACCGCTCTATAGCATAAAATTTACGTTTTGACGAGTTGGACCATCAGACCTGTTACTTTATACATACGCTACCACGAAATTTCCTAAGGAAACGCATAAAAAATTTCGCTGCAATTCACGATGTATGCACTTTTCACGTGTCGTTTTTATAGTGTGGCAATATGCCAAATCAGAAAAAAGACTCTTAACCATTTAAAATTATCAGTATACATTTAAAAGGTTCAATTGTCATTTTAAATTATTATTGATAATTATTAAGAATTCTTTTTTATTAATTAAAACGTAGCTATGCATTTCTTTTTTTTAAAGAATATATTATAATGTATATTTTTCATTTTATAATTGTCAAAACGTTGATCGAAATGAAACAAAACAATCACTTTGTTTAACATTAAGGTAACGAAATCCAATCGGTATTAATGTTCTTAATATTATAATTTTCCGCCATTCACAATTGTAACTTAAAAAAACTAATTTCAATAAATATGTAAGGTGCTAAAAGAAAACAAACATGTTTTATTCATATTTTTGAATGGTTTCCTATGGTTTACGAAAACATATTTTGAACAGTTTGTTAAATGTTTAGAACATTAGGTCATGTCTTTTTCCCTGAATTAAACTACTAACCAAATTTTGCAATACAAAACTAAAATGAGTTTCCATTTAAAAATGCTGAAACAAGAGTATAATATCCCGTTTTTGTTATTACAAAGTCGCCTTTCCATTAAGCCCACTAGCCAGTTTATCGTTAAAGTTATTTAGAATATATTTTACATTTGAATAAGGTTTGTTCCATTTTAAATAAACAAGGCACAACATTTTATAGAATACGGACTATGAATAAAGGGATCGGACTGAGCAGGACAAAAATTCGACTTTAACTCTTTTTGTGTATATATCTTGTGTTGTTATTTTGTTATGTTTTGTATTGCAATATTAAAAATTTATCATCAGATATGATGTGGAAAGAAACAAAAAATCAGTAACGAATTATAATTCACTGCTTAAATTATGCCAATCAGGAAATTGTAAACGTAATAATCGTGATGATCCTCTTTCAACCCACATTTTCTCGATAGGGACGAACTGAAATGTACATGCAGGAAGTGAATTTTTAGTAAAAGAGTACTTTCTATAAACAAGTAGATGTGTTTATGCCTTACACATTTCTTAAAAATAATGTACGATAAAACTATTTCATTTTGCAAATTTTTTTACTCAAATAATTGCGAAAAAATACATTTAAATTTTGTATGCTTAAACATGTAGTTATCAAAAATCTTGAAAAATTCAAAAAATATCAGCTTAGCCTAAAAATGGTGAATAACCCTACATGTTCATATTACTTGTCTGTCAAACCAAACAAGGGCCAAGTAATTTGGCAAATAAAAATGGATAAAAGGAAATATTATTTAACATCCCGAAAGCTGCTTCTATCAGAAAACTAAAAGTCTAATTGGCAACAAGGGAGACATTTCTAATATTTTGTCAAAATATACCCTGGATAAAGAAGCTTCATTAGAAAGAAGGACTAGCAGACCTGATGTGTATTTATATCTCACTTTCAGGTAATCTATCAGTCCTTGAAATGCGGATATAAATACTACACAAACTAAAAGCCTACATCTGTACATGTGGTATTTGCACACTTATGGTTTTTTCTTGCCGCGATGTATGCAAATACGCGGTGCATTGTGCGATGTGTAAAGAATATTATTTATGGGATTGTCATTTCAGACAATTTTGCTTTAAATAAGAAATTGTAATTAACTCTGCCTAAATACTGTTTTTATTTACTCACAATATATGCATAACAAAATAAAATCGGACAACAGAAACCTTGTATAACATTTTGCAAAAATTTTTTACTCAAATAATTGCGAAAAAATACATATAAATGTTTTATGCTTAAAACATGTAGTTATCAAAAATCTTGAAACGTGAACAAAATATCCAATTTATTGTAATAACCAAATAAATTAATATAAATATGGTTTTCTTTTATTGGTCGGTTTTCCTTTCAGTAAATTGCAGGTTCGAATGCGGGCAGGGTGCACAAAACTCAAATCTTAATTGACAAATATTGCCAATTTACCTACCCGAAGGTCGGGAGTTTCTCGGGTATTCCGGCTTCCAGTGACAATAAAAACTGGACGACATGATGTAGCTGAAGATTTGCTGAAAGTGGCGTTTAAAACCACTCAGATCAACAAAAACTCCGTTTAATAAATAATAAAATCATTGAGTTACATTCTTTGTCATCTCGGCATACCCGAAATATGGACATGTGGGAGGGACAAAAAATGCAATATTTTGATAAATATAAAGTTTGTGAAGTTATAACCGTAACTTAATAATTCGATAACAATTATATCTTTTAAATATTTTGTGAAAACTTTGTCTAATGACCCCCTAAGTCATTAACGTCGATTTCTGTCTCGGCAATTTTATTTCTGGTTTGGCAAATACCCGACCACTTGGATAACATTTTAAGAACAGAAATAATTGCATAGTGTACGTGGTGCAAAATTTTGGCTGAAAAGGTGTGCAACAAACAGTGATACTGTATCGACTGACAAGCGCAAAGGAATGGCATGTACTCATATTAAATTACTAAATTCCTCAAATACACGCCTATAAGTTTTTTTAGTCGACGGTGTTATAGCTGCATCACCCAGCACTTTAATGTAGTCCAAAAGTTTTCTCTGTTTTAGAAGTACATCCTTATTGAATTGTCATCAACATACCTTACACATCATTTCAAATGTTTAATGCTATTAGCGGTTATTCTTTTGACAGATCTTCCAGCATATAATCAGATAAATGAAAGTTTGATCCTGGATAACGAAAATTTAAGAATCATAATTACCATTGAAAAGGTTTATCCGGAGCCAGTTTGTTTTGCAAATTCTTCGTCAGTAAGTTGTTTATTAATGTGACATTTAGAACTTATTTTTAAATACATAAATTTTTGTGAATGTTTAATACATGTAGATATTGTGTCAAGCAAACAAACGGCATGTCCGATTGGTTCATAGTTTAGTACTTTAGTCCATTTAATAACCTGTAAATACATGTAACAAGGAATGTTAGTTTTTCTGTCCTAATTCGAGGGTTATCGTCGGGTTCTCTGGCGTACTCCCCAATAAATCGTGCTCCTCATACAAACTCTTAAAAACTACTAAAAATGACGGGAAAAGCCCGTTCAAACAAAGAACTGTATAGATATAATCACACAGATTTACATGTACAGTTGTGCTTATATATAGGAATGCAATAACTTGTTTACCGCATAAAAAACTTAAACATTTAGGTATTTATAATTACCTTTGTTTTAATAGTGTGTCTACTATTTAGAAACTTAATGACTTGTTTTTGTTATTGATAATTTTTGTTGTTCCTTTTAGCGCATTATTCCACTGGATGTGCACATTTTTGCTAATGGCATTTTTTACACAGCAAATGTAAATCAGACAATAGATGATAAGTTCCTCAATGACAGTGACAATGAAATTATTGTGTACTGTTCTGTTCATTCTCACGAGATACTCAATAAAAATCACAGCACTGAACATGCTGAAAGAGGAAGAATAAAAGGTAAACATAGAGCATCGCGTACACAGAAAATGTCAGTACTGACAATTGTAGAACGTGTTTGCGTTAACTTGTGAAATCGAAAACGTTATAAACTAAACAAAAACTGCTTGTCCAAATTAACGGATATTTTGCTTTTCACATAAAAAATCCTTTTTTATTCTTGTTCTAAATAAATAGAAGCATTTATGTTAATCACATATCTTCATAAAACCATTGTCGGCTAATGCGTAACATTAGTTCAGGGCTCATTCGTACGATTTTATACTTTAAAAGGTATACAGTCTACCTGCAGGACGCGGAATATGGGCGAGTAACTGATGAAAATTTTAAAACTAGGTTTATGTTGTGTGCATTCTATTTGAGACGTAAAAGTGGGTTACGAACTCAACTTGATTTATTAATGACCGACAACGTTTTTTTTTGCGATGAGCTAAGTTATTTCATTAGAATGTAGTTGCAACAATTTCGTACTCGAATTGCTTTATCAGCCGAAAATATGGTATATAGTACAAAGTCGAGTGGGCGGGAAAATGGTACTAATTAGGGTCCCGCCACTTTGTGGCGGACGCTCTATAGAGATCAGTCCGTAAGTCCGTACCTCCTTCTTTATTACTCGATTACCACTTGTTGAAGATTTTTTTTAAATGACGTAATATTCAGAAAATGATTAATGATTACCAAAGCAAAGAATGATTACTTAATTCCCAGCTACCCCCAAGATAGCTTAAAAAAGAATGAACATTACTTTTGAAGAGTATTATAACAGTCAAACACAATAAGTGAACAAAAATATCATATGGTCACCAAATACAACTGATATCGGACAAAAAGCAAAGCAATCAGACAAAAAGCTAATCGGATACAAAATTTCGGACAAAAGGCAAAAAATCGGACAAAAAGCAAAAATATCGGACAAAAAGCTAATCGGATAAAAGGTTGGCGGACAAAAAGCAAAAGTTCGGACAAAAAGCAAACTTATCGGACAAAGGCGACGTCGGACAAAAAGAAAATATCGGACATAAAGCATCTTATCATCCGGGCTGTAACTTTTTTATCTTTTGATGTAGGCTTTTGATATTTGAATGTGCGTAGATACTATCAAGGCGATGTGTCGCATACCATGGTTGATGACCTTTGACTTTTACCTCAAGGTCGGCGGGGCCCACAGAGATGGGTACCATCTCGCTGATATCTACTTTTGTATAGTTTACTTCACCAGTTGTCAGATCCCCAAAAATTAACAGAATGATTGCACAAAATATATTAAGCTGTACATATGCCGTTATGGAATTGTTTTTGAAAAATTGTTTCTTATTCTTTCATACTCGGAAACTTTTCAGCAAATTTTATTAAAAGAGGCGATACCTATTCTGTGTCATTACCTCCTACTCAGTGTCAACCAAGATGTATGAAATTTTATTGAATGTTGCACTCATTTTGAAGTTATATACCTGATATTAAGGAAGAGAAGGTCGGAGAATTTGGTCCTTATTGTTCAGACACGGAATGCAGTCATTTTCCCGGAAATTCTACATGCATTTCACCTCATAAAATTTTCATATTGTTTTCGACAATGACCCTGAACATTCAGTTACATATTTTACTATCACCCATTTATTAGGGCACATGCCCATTTCAGAATTTTGTGATTTTTGTTTCATTTCGTTTTAGGCAGGGTGCGCTCACCTCCAGTCTTAGTTGACAAGAATTGCCAGTTTTCTTACCGAAGGTCGGGGGTTTCTCTGGGTTCTCCGGCTTCTTCCCCAATAAAACTTGACGCCATGACTAAAAATTGCTGTAATTGGCGTTTAACATCATAAAAAAAACAAAGAAACAAGAAACAAAAAAGGAATATATACTAAATTAAAGAAATGTAAACAGCCAACGCGATCACCAGCTATTAAATGTTTTAATGAAATAGTGTAATGCAGCTAACATATCCCATATTTCAGCACATACATTTTTGTCAACATATTTGATTGTGTATTACCTGTTTTTGCTCTCCAAAATATATAATTAAGAAACATGCATGGACGATTCCAAGCTAATTAAAATTATATATCTCACTTGCCCCCCACCCCCTTTTTGCTATGGTCGCTAAGGGGGGAGCAAATTTAATTTTAATTAGATTGGGACGATTACATCTAAGCCTATGTTTAACACAGATTATACGGTAGAAGTTCCAAAACAATCACACATCCCAACGTAAACTTGTATTTTTATTTGTTACAGAGAATTATATATTTGGTCATGTTATAATTGTTGTAAGCGTGTTTGCATCTTTAATTGTGAGCATTGCTGTATTGGGCACCGTGCTTTATATCAGCCGACATGGAAAGACAAGTATGTATTGTTTTAAGATAAGACTGTATCTATAGTTTGTGTGGCAAAGATGTTGTCCAATTGCAATCAGTCTACATATTATTTATGCGGTTCGGCAGACAATTTAAAGTACGCATAATTAAGAAATAATTAATGGATACCATACTTTATTGTCGTTTTAACAAGGGTGGGCATTATATTTATGAATATTTTCCCCAAACGATAGCGAGGGTTAAAATATCATAAATATACTGCCCACATCTGTTAAAACGACAATAAAGTATGGTATCCATGAATTATTTCGATTCTAATTATGACAAATACGATTATCTGTAGAGTGAAGCGGCATATAAATGTGCGCTAGTGAACGGCTGTTCCACGTACCTCCCGTGTGTCATAATGAAGAGTGGTGGAAACATATTTTAATGGCTGAATGTTGAATCATGCAAATCTCAGAATTCAGACTAAAAATAACAACTTTATTAACAGTAACGATAATTATTGTTTAAGAAATACAGTTTTTAAAATAAAATTTAGACGACTGCAACCCAAATCAACTTGCGCATGTGAGAACTAAATTTATTGGAATTTTAACACGGCTTTGTTTACATAGCGAAAGCAGGACGTCGTATTAGAATATTTCATCAAACTTTAGTCACAATGATATAAATAATGCACAGTTTTCCCTAATTCGCAAATAGAACAAATAAATTCAATCACAAAAAATCCAACATAAAAATACTAGCATGGATCCCAACCTCCCCCCCCCTTTTTGAATGCCAACAAAATATGGACAAGAAGAACCATCACATATAGAACAAAAACAATACAAGGGTACATTAAAGTCATGGCTTGAAACAGGCCTATACAGCATGTTGTTACACACACATCCCAAACAATGTATAGAAAAAAATAAGCAAGAAAGGTTTACATCTTCTTGAAAGTAAACTTTTTTTCACACATCGACACTATGTAGTCTGTTTTTTTACTCTAAATTTTAATCTCTGTGTCATCTTGTAAGGGTATTGTGTTAATTCTACATTATGCAAAATGCTAAGTTAATAATAGTTTCTTTTAAACAAATACAAATACAGCTGTAGTATCAGGTAGTGTTTATTAAATGACTATATGATCAACTGCTACATTTATCAATCGAAAATCTTTTTTATTTTGTTTTGTGTAGTTTTATTAAATGTCGTTAGGGAACATTAAGTCTTGAATATAGCGGGTATTTTGCTTGCTGGACGCTACGCACCAATCAATTAATCAATCAATCAATCAATAAATCAAGTTAACCTAAAGTTTCTTAGGTTTGCTTTCTATTGGAGTATGTTTATCAAACATTAATCAAATTTGACTGTTTGCTTGTTTGAATGATGTCTAAAGTCACTTTCATCAATTTTTGTATGAAATCGGAGAATTTGGAGAAAACTCTAACCTTCGGTAGGACAATTAGTAATCCTTTTCAAGTAAGTTGGAGTCGAGTTCACCTTGAAGGCAATGAGTCTCGAACCAACCACAGTGTTGACACACCACATGATCAATAGTAGATGAGTAACTACCTTGATCATCTGGCCACCGAGGCCCGAAAAAAAACACGTTTGACCTGGTACAATTAATTTTATTCAATTAGGTATGCAATATACATTAATATAGGGTAAGCTTGTTAATAATGTGTTAAAACGTATTTAAACATGTGTTGCATTTTGGACTGTTGTTGTGAATATGTAAACTAACTTTCAATTTTGTTACAGGTAGCCTTGCCATAAAATATAATGAATTTTCTCATTTGTAGAAGGCAAGGACTTGCTTAAAATGAGCACATCAACCGACTCGGATTCAACAGTTACCCCCAAAAACCGCTATTATAACCATTCGCTTCATATTGACGTGAATTACAGTGAATATTGTGATGATAGAGATCATATACAACTTAGCCAGATGAAGTTACTGTAAAAGATGGATGCGTTTTATCTAGGAAAAAAATATAAATATGGTTTACAAGGTTATAAGGACTTAAAATTATACAAATTTTTTTTTATAACTACAAAACTAAACACATTTATTCTATATCAAGTGTATGCAAAGATTTCGGTTGATTTGAAAGTACATGCGTTTAAAAGTATATCTTTTTTTCATAAAAAACCTTTATCAAAAATTATGTATGTATTTTATCGAAATCTTAGAATTAAGCGATTTATACAAATGGGTGATACAAAACTTTGTATCATCTATATATGTGGTACAAGATGTACTTTTGTCGGATCTATTTTTTGGTGTCATAATGAATGTTATAACCAATGATTCGCGATGGTGACTCATTCTATGAATGAAATGTGACGTAATAATGCGTGTGACGTTAGGGACTATATTTTATGTCGAAATGCGTCGTTGAATACTAAAATAACCTGTTTATGCTACTTAAATTTAGATCATTATGTGCAGGTACAACTACCTGTATCACGTCTCGACAGTTGCATACATTCCACATCACAAATCGAGGCTGTGCGTCTCGCAGTGATACGAATGTACACAACTGTCTCAACGTGATGCAGGTAGTTGAACCTACACATAATATATGTAATGTGTATATATCACATATGCTATAGATCGGAGTGGTGGAAAGTATAATATATATATATGATCGTCATACAATGTGCAATTCATCAAAAAGTGTTTTTCGTTTTCCACTACATCGTCTCTACAGTAACAACACTTTCGGTCTTCTAAAGGTACTTGCGGCCGTGCGCATCGTCCCGTCTCGAAAGCTAACGCTAGCGAACCGCTTCTGAACTGAGCTATGATTCTGCGAACGGGTCGTGGTAATCGTAGTCTAGTGTATACCTCAGTCTCTACTTTAGTCTTATACTCCCTAAGTACGCAGCTTGTTTCCATTTCGATTATGCCTGCCATCATTTAACTCGAGTATGAATTCATAATTGTCCAACGTTTCTAACTGTTCACGAATCGATCACATTACTGTCTTAGTTGATATATTAACGTTATTGACCATGTATATAGCCTCGATCTTTCGAACAATGTCTTTCACTTGGTGAAGCTATCCTTTCCTGCGATTTTCTGACCATAACATAATTTTCCTTGTAACTCAAAAATCATCTGATCTAACAATTTGGCGCAGTAGGCGTATTCAGGCAATTCTTTGGTTGATTGATTGATTGATTGATATTTATTTAGACATAATATCATACATTACAATATACAGCACACTTACATAATTATACATATACAAGACAGTTGACAATATGAGACATTACAATAGAGACATAAAACGTAGAATTTTTACTGGTAGATAGAACTCTTAAAAAAAATATGTATAAATTTGTATATATAATTATGTATATTATACTTGCATTGATATTACATCAGGGATAACCCATGAAAGCCAGAGAGCTTATTTCCAATAGGGCTCATATGTAGTTAATAACATAATTCATAATATGAAAAAAGTGATAGCACGAGTTCATCAATATTCAAAAAGTCAAATAAGGGTAGGCAACTGCATCATGATAGTAACAAGAATACAATGTTATAAAATCAAGTACTAAATTCACATTGATATTCAGACCTCAGCTTTTCAAAAAAAATTCCTTTATGCCTTTTTTGAATGCATCATGATTTTGAATACGTTTTAAGTCATTTGGCAGACAATTCAAATCTTTAATAGAGTTGTAATATAAAGTATTCGTTGCCATGCCCTGAACAGGTGGTACAAAGAATTTATGTTGGCTGGATCTTGTGTTATAGGAGTGACAGTCTCTTAGTTTGGTAAAACATAATATTCATCCAAGATCTGCTCTCACTGCAGATATTTGACGTGAATTTATCGACGGATAAAAACATCTTGTCTGGTTTTGTCTGGAAGGTATTTATGGCAGATTATCGATATGACGATGATTACTCTAGTATTTTGTCTGAACATTTAAATTCAAAGTCCGAACGTTGCATTGACGGGTTTAGGAAATAAACAATACTACTTTTGGTTGGATTGATAAGCAGTTTCCAATCTCTACACCATTCTGAAACAGTATTTAGCATATTCTGAAGATAAGCCTCGTTCGGTGCTATAAACGCAATCTCATCGACATACATGAGAATGCTGATCATAGAATCATTAATTTGAACACCACAATTCAAGTTGTTTTTTCGAGCTGCCAGTCCATAATGTATACTGTAAACAATGCAGGTGAAAGTAGACACCCTTGCTTCACACCACATTCCACATTAAACCAGGGAGTAAATCGGTCGTTGACACGGACTGTACATTTAACATCTGTATATAAAGCTTGAACTGCAGAAAGAAATTTCTTGTTTATACCCGCTTGTGTAAGTCTGAACCACAGTAGGGTTCTCGGTACGGAATCAAATGCCTTCCGCATATCAATGAACCTAGCAAATGTTGATTGCTTTGATATTTTTCTATTGGAAATGATCGAATATAAATTGTAAATATGTTTTTCACAGCTCCGTTTTGGTCTTAATCCGTTTTGTTCTTCGCCCAAAATATCGTTGTTTTCTAAAAGTTTGGTGAGTCGGGCATTTAAAACGCTACAATATATCTTACTTGAAACCGAGACAAACGTAATTCCGCGGTAGTTGTTCGGTATTATATTGTCAGTTGAGTCTGGTTTTAGAATAGGAAGAATAATTCCTTCCATCCATTGTGACGGAAATTTGCCTAATTTAAAGCACCCATTGCAGATAATGTACAAGAGTTCAGTTGCGACTTTCGTTCTATAAAACCTCCACTGGAATTTCATCATATTCTGCCGCTTTTTGTAGTTTAGAGTTTTCTACCGATAAAAAGATTTCTTCACGTGTGATTTCACTGTTTATTTCCTCTAAGTCAATATTTTGTTCATTAACCATCTCATTCTCAAAATCAGTTTTTCTTTTATCTAGCACCAGTTCCTGATCAGAAATTACATTACCATCTAAATCAAGAGTTTCCCAGGGACTTTGAGCTTTCCTGTCGTTTACAATCCTTAAAATTTACAATGTTTTTCCAAAAATCACGTTTATTTTCCGAATTATGCTTCTCATGTAGTTCCTGTTCCTTTTGAGCTTGATGTTTTCGCTAGTATTTACGATTCAATCTATCGAACTGTTTCCTTTCTGCACAATAAATGTTTTTTCCTCTGTGACTTTCCGTTACATTTTAACCACTGTTTCTCAAACTCCCTGGTTAAATTCCACTGATTTGTTAGATTCTGGTTCCAATATGGCTTTTTGCTTTTTTGTTGTTACTTGGCTTTCGAATCGGCGAGAGTTTTTTGTCTATTTCTTTCCTAATTTTACCATGAAAGTCATTATACGCCCTTTGTACATCTTGGTTTACCGCTATTGAGTGTTCGATTTAAGCAATCGTTTCAAAAAGTTTAAATCGGACGGTATCGTCGTTTAAAAAGTCATTAGGAATATTCCGAACATTACGCTTTATTGTCAGTGTGTTTGGAGCAGTAATCGTATTATGTCACATGACAGAAGCGAGTTGTCCGGTATACTGTTAGGGTTACAATTAGTTCTCGTTATCATCTAGGACATTTTCGTAACTTTAAAATCTAAAACACGACCCATATGGCACACATACATGTATATAGTCCACTACAGATCTGCCCTGCGGCGAAATATACGTAAAATCGTTGATTCCTATACGTCCGTTAAGCATAGCGAAGTTTATGTCTGTTACAACATCGCAGAAAAGATCACCATTATTCCCTATTCAGTTATAACCGGGGAGATTAAGTTCATCATTTCCTCTCAAGTATGTTTCGCAAATTTCAAAAATGTCACAGTCTGATTTTTCAACCACAAGTTTCCTGAACGTCGAGTTTTCATTCTCATAAACAGACCATCCACGACAATTCCAAACGTACAACCACAGTTTGTCCTTCTTACGTTCTTCATATTTTTGTACTAGTTTGTTACAAATACACATAATTTTCTGGTCTTTGCCGACTTCTTTTAAAAGGGTTCTGATGTTATTTTGGTAGATTCTTGTTTGTAGTAGAAGATCATTGTCAATATATACTTTCCTGTAGTTGTCTTTGGTTTTCAGTTGTTTCTTTCTACTAAATATATCTTTCTTCAGTATGGTATCATTCAGCTCTAGTAAATGAGTATGATACCATCTCTGTTGCCTCTGCCCTTCTTTCTTTTTGTTGCTTTTATGCTACTACCTGCTAGGCCTTGCCTACCTCATTTTTATTTAGCCTGTTAACCATGATATAATGATATAGAACTATGTAAATTTATTTATGCGCAGATCTATTAATTTATTTCATCATATGGATTTTTATTTCTTTTATGTATTCCAGCTAGTTTGATTCTAATTTGTTGTTTCTGAATTTCTCGTTTGGGTTTCTTTGTGTTCATTTAGTCATCTGTGTGCTTGTGACGATGTGACAATTATGGGTTAGTTTTGACATTTCGTGAAATAATTCGGTATGCATTGACGGTTTTTATTCGGTTCGTGTTAATCACTTTCGAGCCTTTTAAGACATAATTTGTTTAAATAATGTTTTACGTTCATTGGTGATTTTTATACCATAGACTTTGATGAGATATGCAGTATTCGGCAATCATATTGCTTTTGTAAATATTTCAAAGGTGATATTTAATCGTTTGACTTGTTTCGTCATTCCAAATATGACAACTGGTACTTTTTAACACTCTAATTACATCATCACATTTGACATACAATGAAATTGTATATAAGCGTATCAAGATTTCTTATATTTATTAACGGATGAAACCTACGTCCTTCGCAAGCATAAAAAATGTTCAAACAAAGGAGTCTGGAATATAAGATTTTATTTAAACACCGTTTGCATCATTTTGTTCCTACGGCTAGTACCAGTAACCCAAACAAAGTTAACAAAAGCATATCTTCATTTTTCATTTTTTCAATATGTCATCTATGTTTTCTTTGAGCTATATTGTAAATACCCTTGATGACTGCAGTTCAACAGATACAGTGGCAGGTGGTTTTCTTCCTAAACAGCTAAAACATATACGGAATAGTTCTGTATATTCTCCACGGAAAAACTTACTTGTAACTGTATATCGGACACAGTTAATAGAGAAATTAAGAATTTCAATAGTTGTCGTGAAGTAATACAATATTCGATTGTAGTCATGAAATATTACAGCTTGATAAAGACCGACAAATATCCGCCCTTGAACCAAACAGATGAAGTACACGATCGTCACAGCCCTGACAGTAATGGAAATTGATGTTTCCAGTTTGATTTGTTCTCTTTCAAAATGGTGGTGAGTTATTACCCTCAAATTTTACTACCTTTAATTCCACGAACAAGAAAAACGTTCCTTACAAATATTTACCACAAACGGAACCCTCGGACGATGACAAAAAAGGCAGGTAACGAGTTGATTCAAAATATTCTTCACTTACCAGCTCGCATATAATAATACGTAAGATAATCAATGACAAAAAGGGTATGTAACAAAGAACATATATCTTTACGGCTATTTTTGTACTCCATTTTTGTCGGTACATCAGTGGATTACTTACATCATAGCTACGTTCACATCCTATTACAACAGCACAAACAATGCTACTTTTCATGAAGGCTTGACGGAAAAATGATGGAACTTCGAATGTATGAAGTCTCTGCATGAGATAAGATTGGAGAGTTATACTGACCACAAATGGTATTACATTTAGATCGAAAATCGACATAATTCCAATTAAAACAATATCTGAAGTGCACAGTTGGATTTTTACTAAAACGGTAACAGTCAAAATATTTCTAATAATTCTTAATGTACCAATAATAATACACACAACGGTGTGCCAAAGAGATAAATCACCATCTTTTCCCCGTCCATATTCGCTGTTGTGAGATGAAGAGTTGTTAAATGGTGTACACTCCATACAGCCTTTGTATAAGCCTTGATTCTTTTTTAACCTTTTTCTTTACTTTCCATATTCCTAATAACTCTGCAAATTATTTCAATTGTCCATGTAGACACAATTTTACAAAAGATGTTTAGCCTGAAAAAAACAATGTTTTCTGTGTTACTGGTAGATAAATGCTTTTAATATATAAATTTTACAGCTAAGATAAACTAAGCTAAAACATTGTTTTATCAATCAATGTGAATTTATAGTGTTCTGGTGATCTTTTCCCGCTGAATAGCGTGTATGCCAGTGCCTAACGCTAGACGGAGACGTAAATGATTATGGCTTAAATATACAATTAAAGCTACTAACAATTTGACATGTATAATTAGCATCATTTTTGTTAACAGTGACCTCGTACTTTGGTCTCTTAATGACGAGTTTCGTATTGTTGAGACCAATTAAAAACATTGTAAGGAGTACCAAACTGTTACAAAAAGTAACGGATTAAATTAAGCTGAAAGAGCCGTTGTTTACTATTGGGAATATGCAACTAGATTGTCCGCCCCAATTATTAGATCAAGTACACTGCTAGATCATGCAAATTTTACTATGTTTTGTAACAAAACACAACCTAAATAAATAGCCTATAACATGTTATACAATGTAACAGAAGGCCTATCTAGGTTCTAGCAGATCACGTATGAAGCTACTCGCAATTAATCGACTAAGCTATTGAAATACTTAAGCTCACTGGGACTGTCGGATGGCTAGCGATATAGAAATACAGCGTTCAATATCTGTTAGTGACTTGCTCTACCTCAAGTAATAACACATATGCAAGAATGATTGGAATTTATAGTGTAAATCATGATAGCCAGTCATAATCAACTTCTTAATTCGATTAGCTGCAGGCTAGCAATTCGATCTAGCATTACAATAGTATCTCGTGTATGAACATCTGATAGTGTACGCTGTCAATGACGCGGAGGTTTCGGTTTTTAGCTATGGTTAATGAAAATACGACAAAGTTGGTGTACAAGCTTTGATATGGTTGATGGTTTCTGAACTTACTCCGAGTTTGATTTATGCAGTACTCAGAACAATTCAGTAACTTACAATACACAGTAAGACTTGCCATGTCACAAACATTCCTTTGACTCTGTTAGCCAGTCTGATGCACCTTTATTGATCTCTAAAAATCTAGGTGTTTTAAGGAGAAATTTAGGGTCTTCGATTGATCGTCCACTATAGAGATAAAACTGTCCTGGCAGAGTCAGCAGGACATCAGTTGTGCATGGGGGGTTTTATGATGTTAACATGCGTTATGCCCTACAGTCAGAGAACGTGTTTTCTTTTATTAAAGCAAGACGATTTCATAAGAGGTTATCCACTAACTTTCGACAGTTCTGTGCTCGACACATATGTGCCCGTTCAGTCTCCATACCTGATATATTTTAATAAAAGTTACTAACAAAGATCCCCATTAGATTGGGTGTAGAGATACATATATGCATTTACCTCCTTGAAAGGTAAACTCCTCTTTAGTAGAAAAAGGCGCGTATTGTAGTAGATGCTAAGAGCTAAGAGCTAAATATTGCCTCACTCCGGATCATAATTTTCCAATTCCAATTATTATATACCTTCTCCCGAATTTATATGTTTTTGTTAACTTGTTATCATTTTAACTATATCTGAAATTCTGCTCAATTAGCGTTACGAAATCATTTAATTTTATCATGCAATAAGGCTGTTTATTAAAGGGATTAAAACCAGAATTATATAGTTGGAGATAATAGATTACTTTAGTTATTAACTTTCAAATCCTACGTTAATATGTTGCTCGTCATGTTGAATGGTTCAGGTAACAAGGTTGAGTCGAGATATGTGAACACTTGGAGGGCTATCAATCGAACCAAGGAATTCATTTTCAAATGGATAATTGTACTACCCAAGTTATGCAGTTTCTTGTATTATACTGATCCCCAAGTTTAACCAATATAACTGCTCGAGTGCTGATTGGAAATTACTTCCAGGAGGGAAGGGAATGGATTACGGTGACTAAAGGTTATAGTACAGTTCTTGGCATTAAAAGTAAATGCCTATTAAAATGTTGTTTTTTATTTGCTGTTTGTTAACTCGATCTCGTCTGGAATATAGCTGAAGTGCACAGTTGGATTTATACTGCTCCCTCAGCCTTAAGCCATATTAAATCACTGTTACACATTCATTTCTCTTTTGTGTGTTAACTGAATTACATGTAAAATCTTGTTAATCTATATTACTTATTATTAATTTATTGCACAAATCATGTTTATACTAGCATAGTCTACAAATTTAACTAAAGTCTATGTAACAATATAACACATATGTCCTGTGTAATACTGCGGACTTGCTATCTTAAATAAATGTTTGACATATCCATACATTTGCACACTGCTTCATCACATAAAAAAACTTCTTAGTAATTCTTCCTAGCATTAAATTTTTGTTCAGGACATACCACAGAACAGAAACAAAAGCTATATATATTGCAGACACGCTTCGAATTCTAGAGCAGCCCGAGTAAAAAAATTCTGGTGGTTTACATTCATGTTAATGCTTTTACTCAAGGCTGCTCTAGTTTAACAAAACACAAAATCAACTTATACAGAAACATGAATGAATCTATAAATCTTGTAAAATATAGGTCAAACCCATCTTGTATTAATATCATTTCCCTGACTCCATACACAATATGTGAAAGTGCTTCATCCATCAGAAATAATTTTATATTTAGTATTTTTGAGAAGCCACATACTAATAGAATTGTACTACTAAAATCTATTCATCCCAGTATTGCATGTGAATAAAGACTGCATTTAGTTAAGTGTTGTAGTATATTTTATAAACAACTGGTAGTTACTTCAGTATGGTAGACAAAAATATTTATTGTTTTATACCAGAAAAATATTTTCAATCAAACGATACATAAAATATACTGTCATGTAAAAATAAATCAATGTATATTTTCAGAATGGTTTAAGTTTTACAGGTTCTTATATCTGTTTTATTAAATTATTTCCATATACAATTGATGTTGCAGCTATCACATAATCTGTGCCACCTGTTAAAGACAAAACATACCATAATACATCTATTGACCTTTCAATTATGTTTTATTTTGTTAAATATCATATTTTTCTTTTATAACTATTATTCAGACCTAAGGTGAAATCGTGACAATCTATGCTAATTAAATCTGATCAAAAGTGATTATTTCCTTAATTACAAGAAAGTTGCCTGCATTCTACAATTTGTTTCTTAAATATCAGATCAATAATTATTTGTGTTACTCATTAGCAAGTTTTGTAATATATTCGGCCTGATAGCATTATTTGTGTTAATTCTGAAATCTCTGTGAACATTACAATTTGTATTAATCATGGTTTAAAGTTTATATTAAATATTACCAATTATTTTACGTTTTCACGTTCTCCTTGTAAATAATAAACTGTTGACACCTGCTTAAAGCAGGGTAGTGTTTCTTAGATAGATACTTACAGCATATGCCTTCATTGTATTAACACAACATTAAACTTTAGGTTACAAGGCGTTTAAAAGTTATTCCCTCACCCCCAATGACATCACTTATATAATAAATAGATGGTATGTAACTGCTGTATTTTTTACAAAATGAAATTAGAAATAAGAAACAGTGGTGGAATTAACTTTCTGGAACAGTAGGTTAAATGAACAAATTTACAATGTAACATAAGAAATAAGGGATAGGTTACTTCTTTGAGTCGTGGGGTTTATAAAATGTGCTTTCCTGTGGTGAAACTTAGAATGTTCTAGAATAGCCCTATATAGTACATTCAGTTATCAATACCAAACAATCGAAACCTTTCCCTGTGTCTTGTATTATGTAATATTGAAACAAGGAAATAGAACAAAATAGTTTTTGTTTTGCATCCTGTTTCAATCTAAATAACTTAAGAGTGTTTCCCAAAACAAATTAATTTTCAATTGCTATTTCCTGTGACGTTACAAGTTGTTTTTGTTTTGAGTTTTTTTAACTGGAGCATGAGTAATGCACCTGAAAACACATATTACAAATATTTTTTTGATTGCTAGAATCATGTTACAGGACTAATCCATTGATTGTAATTATTTCACTAGTATTTAATAACAACTGCATTGCTTAATCTTGTTTCCTTTGACAACATAACAATTAGTGTGATATTGCATTGTCTATCACGATTTGCACTTTTTCCTAAATCACATATGGTGATATAACTGTGATATATATTCCAAAACTGAAAAGATGAATGCAGACAAAACATTTGTTGTCTAAGTAATGTACATCAAACATGTTTACAGAATAGACAAAGATTTTCATGCTTTAAAATGTCTTGAAGAATAAAAATGATTCAGTTGTTAAAAGTACATATAGAAGGCATGTTGACCAGAATATTATATCATGTGTACTACCTAAAAGTCTATAATCATACAATAATATGCTGGTCTATTTATACCCAGGCAACAATGTTGCGGAGGGTATAATGTTTTTGATGGGCCCTTCAGCCATCAGTATGTCCGTTAGTCCTTTTCTTGTAAGCACATATTCACTGTAACTGCTGATCAGAATTTTTATGAACTTTGGTAGGAATGAAGTACACCATATGTAGTTGTCCATATCAACAGACAATTATGATAACATATTTTAACAGGAGTTATTCTCATTTTTAACTCAAAATATTCTTGTAAGGGCAACTCCTCTGTAGCTGCTCAGAATTTTCATGAAACTTGGTAAGAATGAAGGACACCATATGTAGTTGTCCATATCAACATAAAATTATGATAGGATAATTTGTATAGGAGTTTATCTCATTTTTAACTCAAAATATTCTTGTAAGGGCAACTCCTGTGTAACTACTGATAACAATTCTATGAAACTTGGTAGGAATGAAGGACGCCATATGCATTTTATCCTCAAATATCTTGTGAAGGAGTTATGTCCCTTTGAACTTGGAAATTTCACAAAATAAATGTTACAACTCATAAGCTCTTATGATCTTATAATCACAATTTTATTCAACTTGATAGGTAGGTGGGAGTATAGAGTATGTGAGCGAGTTCACTAAAGTTCTTTCATTTATGATAGCAATTGAGTATTACCGGTATATATATAACAGTGTTGGGCTTAATATATTTGTAGACGTATATATAAATATTTGATATTAACCCAGTATTTCTGATGTTTCGTCATATTGGCGATCCGATACTTAGTAAGTGTATTGGTTGGTAGCTTCTTTAGACTTTATATATATATATAAACGTCTAAGTATTGTGACAATAGGGGATTTGGCCGATGGGTCTAGACCGCTGGACATAGTGAGGCGAATTGGTGCCACTGTGTCACAACGGTGTGAGTTCGAATCCCGCTGAGGGAAAGCAAAAATTTGACAGTGTTAAAAATCTAATTCAAACAGTGTTGGGCTTAATTTGTAGACGTATATATAAATATTTGAAATTAACCCTGTATTTCTGATGTTTCAGAAATCCGCTGGATAGATATATTATATGGTTGTCACAATACTTAGACGTTTGTATATATATATATATATATATATATATATATATATATATATATATATATACATACATATATATATATGTATATATATATATATGTATATATATATATATATATATATATATATATATGTTGTATTAAATGAAATTAATTATAATGAGTTACCATGTTTGACTGAAAAACTTCCCGACAACTTTAAATTACCCTCTGAAGGAAATATTTGATTCTAGTGACACAAGAATCAATAAATGTGTGTATAGAGATATTTATAAAGGTCAATAATGCCAATTATCCTAAAAGGACAATGGCTTTATAATATTACCTCATTTTCTTTCATTTGTATGTTCATTTTGCAAAAAGTACAGAGCCTTTGTGGATTGCAACTTAGTGTTGTGAATACTTTAGCATTTTTGAGCTTTAATTAAGGTAATCAGTTCATATTTTTTTTAAAGGGGAAGAGAAAGCCAGAGTAGTAGGCAATTACAGTCCATAAGCTTATATCACTGACTCATTTATTGTTTTTCCCTGATACAAATTTTTGTTGAATTCACGGAAATATCAAATCACAAATTTTAAAGCTAAACAAAATAAATTTAAAATATACTGATTGCTCTAATAAGGCCAAGTGATAAAACAACAAAATAAATTTCCTTTTATTAAACCACGAAAATAGGGAACCAATGAAATGTAACTGATCCATAGTAACTGGTAACTTAGCAGTTTCATAGTCAAGTACACCATAAGTTTTTTATTGTTCAATGACAGGATGTATTTCAACATGAAAACTGCAGCTACTGTACAGGTGGGAGTGCAGATTTTAAATGGCTTGTGCTAATATATGGGAAACCATGCATGTTATTGCATAACATAGTATCAGGCTTTTATTGGACTGTCTGTTAACAAAACAGGTTTAGTTTGCTCGACAACAAAGTCAATCAGACTGTTACAGTTGAGAATTTTAGTAGATGCTATGATATAATCTGTTCCACCTACAAAATGTGAGGGGTAAACGTAGACAAGATACAGAGATAAAATGTGAGTAGTACAAATACAATATATGCAATGATTGTTTGTTTGTTTTGTTTGAATGGTGTTTTTAGCCCACTTTCAGCAATGTTTCAGCTATTTCATTGCGTCCAGTTTTTATTGGGGGAGGAAGCCGAAGTACCCGGAGAGAACCCCCGACCTGCGGTAGGAAAACTGGTCATCCTTGTCAATTAAGATTGGAGTCGAGTACACCCTGCCTGCAGTGAGAATCGAACCCGCAATCTCAGTGTTGACAGACTACGTGATCAATAGTAGACAAACTACCTTGACCACTCGGCCACCGAGGCCCCTACTATGATTGTAAGAATGGCGTTAAATATGCATACTTCATCAACAGCTGGAGTATATCAAATTATGACGCTTCGACAATCATAGCCCATTCGGGATTTATAACCAAATTTCACATGAAAAAAAACTATATTTTTGTTGAACATTAAAATCATCAAAAATAAGAAAACATTTTGATATATTAAATAGCAGCGAAAATTTATCTTTTTAAATCGTCTTCTGTTCAATAAATAACCCAATTGTATCCTTAAACTGGGAAAAAGTTTGCGAAGCACCAAATTCAAAACGGTGGACAACTGTGGCTTTTATTTGTTTTAATTGATGTGTGGATGTGGACGTTGATAAGTAAATTAAAATAAAAAAACTAGTAATTGACGGTAATGTCACTATGATGCCATTAAAACGAATATCATTGGATTTTGAACGATGGACATCAAAATGAATACCAACGGATTTTGGCGATGTCTTGACTGAAGAATGCATGATTATGCAGTTAGTGCAGGTACATATTTACTAACTTTTAGTGCGCTTTAGATCACGTTTCTCGTTTATTGACACACTTTGATACAAGAAACAACAAAATCATGCAGTATTGTGACCTGTGACAGACAGATCCCCTCCCCCTTTTTCGTGCTTTCTGTCGCTGATATTTTGAGTAGTTTTGTTTTTTAATTTACTTTCCTTCTGTTATTTAAACAAATATATTACATATCATTTGATTTACGTCGTTTAAAACATGTTCGGGTTAGACATTTTTCCACTTGTTAGATTTTTAATCGAAGCGAATGAAGGTGGCCATGATGATTTATTTTCTTAGGGGCCCCATACGGGATAAAAATATACTTTATGTATACGGCTGTAGACGTATACATAGCATGATGTATACGGCTTGCTAACAAATCATAATGCAATGTTTTCATGTGAGCTATAATATTGTTTGATCGACTGCATTTGCTTTTATAGATTTTAGGTAATGCTTTGCTTTTGTTCCTGTAAACACAATATAAACACTAGACCTGTTTCAAATGCAATGGTTACAACAATGGTTTATGAATGCATGGCTTACATGTTCATTAGCTAATTTTACATATATGTATGTGCAAATCAGTTTTACTTTCCTATTTTTTCTGCTTCTATCCTGGTTTTTATTATAGTGCTTATATGTTAACCAGCTGATTTTTATGTAACTCTATATTGTGAATTGTGCCTAGTTCTCATATATTAACCAGCTTTTTATGTTACAGTGCACATAACATAAACTTGCTTGTTTCATGCATATGATTGTATTGTATTTGCTGTTTGCACTTCTGTGTTGTATTGTAATGTATTTATTTGGTGAAAAACTCTGTTGAGCTTATTTTGCTTGTTATATATTTTCATGCCAAATTCAATTAAAATGTTCTTATCTTAATCCCAGTGGCACACGCAAATTAATGTAACTCACTGTTACTTATGTTAAATATGTCATCTATTAATCCTTCGTATGTCACTTGTGACATCATTGGTGTAAGAAGATCTTAATCAGTTAATGCATTACCAGTAAACACAATCTGTAACAATTAAATTTGCAATAAATGACAGCTAATATTCAAATCCAGTACAAGTACAGTTATTTCATAATTAAAGATACCAACAGTATCTGTTTCTGCTATGTACTTACAGATATGTTTGTTGCTTTGGATGCAGTTCAAACATAATTGTGGTCATGACTTTGCTCATTTCCCAACATGAAATGTAACCTTAGCAAAGTCACCTTTGCCACATATATTAGATATAACACCATACAGAGCCTGTAGAGTCATCAGGGACTGGGCTGAACAGTGCATGGATGTAAAGTCATTTAAAGTAACACTCCTATAATCAATCAAAACAGGACAGGTCATGTACATTAATTAATTAATTCATTCATTCATTCATGTTGTTTAATAACAGAGATTACAACTGACTTCATCAATAAATGTATGAAGGTATAAATATAATTAACTTTAAATTAAAAATGTATTTGAACATGTCAGACATAAAAGCTTTGATTTTTAAATACAGAGTGCTTTATCCAAATCTATCAAAACTATCCGAACCATGCCTGGTAATTCCTGTTTTAACAGCTGACTGTGAGGCTTCATTGCATTGAAAAGAAAAAAGACTGACTTACGAAACAGACTTTCAAAGAAGATTCTAAATTCACTGATGATGGTAGCAACACAGGGTCCAGAAAGCAAAAGTTTCAATTTTCAAAGAGCTGTTTCTTTGTGCAATTGATTTTTCAACCGTCGAATTGAGTTGAAAGAACTTGGTAAAGATAAAGACAGCCGAGTTAATTGAACTATGACAAACTATTTAAATGTATTATATATATTGAAATGTGTTAGTGGTGTTAAATTGTTTTGTAGTACTGTTATTGTTATTGATATATTAATAAAACATTTGCAGCTACAATGTGATTTTGTTTCGCCTTACTCGACTGATTTACGCAATGATTGATGTCTGATTGTTCCTTTCATGTACATGTATACAAATACAATACCAAACGTTTATTATAATAACACATGTAAACAATTTTAATAATTATGAGGTTTAGTAAAAGTACAGTATTGCTCTGTAAAGTCTGGGGAAAACTAGCTACAATAATTTAGCTCCTTTTTTTATTGTAGCTAGGTCACAACTTGTACAGATCTACAGAACACAAACCAAAAACAAACTATCAATTCTGTGCAATTATCGATTTATTGCATCCAAACCCTTGAGAGGATACAAAACAACTACTGGTTCCCTCCGGGTACTCCGGCTTCCTCCCCCAATAAAAACTGGATGCCATGATAAAGATGAAAAATTGATGAAAGTGGCGTTAAGCAACATTCAAACAAACTAACTACAAAATAAAATGATGAACAATCACAAGAATTGGAATTACAACATTGTAAATACATGTACAAACAGTAACTGTGTGTTATTTTATGTGTAAACACAAATGTATACCTTAGCTGAACTAACATTATGACTAGTGTTCAACAATAAACCTACAATGAGCCTAATGTGATCCATGACTGACATAACATACATAATGAAATCTACAAAAATTAGTACATATTACAATTATATGAACCTAATGTTAACATAGATATTTGCATCAATTGTATTTAAGCAATGACCAAAAAATGCTTCTTAATAAACAACTGTAGTGCTGAACTTATTTTCCAAAATATTTCACTAAAATCATACATGTATTTCAAAAGATTATGCAGAATACCCAAGGTCAATATCTAGGAAATTCATTGTCTCAAAGTGTTACGGCTGTGTAGAATTTAAACTTAATAACACAATATAATATCGATATAGAAAGATAGTCAGCGGATTGTGGTGAAATTAGGCGCCTCCTTTTTCTGGGGATTAGTCAGACCCATTTACGCCCGGGGTTGCTTGGGGATGTGCAATACATCTGATGCTTGAAGAGCATGGAGAGGATCTTGATCCAGCGTCCAGTGACATGGTAGATCCTTCTGAGCTACAACCGAGTACAGACGTCATTTTCTGACTGGAATATTATTCAGGTAATTGCACATACACATAGGGCTCCAACCTTTACCCCCACCTACTGGGAGCTGGGATTAAGGACCCCAAATGATCTCCCAACCGTATTTCACTACATTGACGACGAGGATATTTGGTTAACTTTATTGTTAAAAGTCGAAGCGGGAGGCTGGATAGCACTGATAGGAACCTGTTGGGAAACGCAAGGGTTTTCATTTTTGTGCATGTTATTGCAAATTTGTGTGTATGTAGAAGACTGTCGTGACAACTGTTTTATACTTTTTAGTAGTTTTCGAAGGTTGTTTTGGGGTTGGAAAACTTTTTCGTTTTTGAAGCGAAGGTTGGACACGATACTTTCTCGTGGCTGTTTCCCGCCATTAGTTCAGTCTGCCACACGTTTATTGTGTAATCCAAGGTCGACGAAGAGGAAATTGTATTGTGGGGAATACACCAGTGTGAATTGCAAACCGGAAATCATGTCAGTGTTTGTTTACATTTTGTTTGTGTACGATTTTATAGTAGATCACAGTAAAATCGTAATCGATTTAATAGCTACACTAAGGCTGTGTTGTATTGATTCAGTTATCGGAAGGTCATATTGTGTAATTCTAGTAGTTTTTCAGAAGTTTTCAGTTTATTTTACCCCAGTGTTAGTTGTCAGTCAGAAATGTCTAGTTTAGTCAGGAAGGGTGTCTTGTATCCCAAAGTTGATATTAATAGTTGTGAGTATAAACAGCTATTGTTGTTACCAGGAGTAGGAACCGTTACAGTGTAAAATATTTTAGTACAAAGGGACATTCGTATTACAATTACTAAAGAGATAGCAAGTCGTATACCGTATTTTAGACCGACTAAAGCATTTTTTGAGTCAGTGCGCGGGCCTGAACCGTTCGATACATCGAATCTCACCCAAGAAGGTGCTGAGTTGTACAAAACTATTTTGCAAACAGAACAAGAATGTGCTGATGCTATATTTGCGTTACACTATAAAGTTGATAAACATACATTGGAAAAGTGTAGTGAGTTCAACGTAGGGAACATTGATCAAGAATGTCTTGATAGAATTATTAAACAAGAAATTGAAACTGATAGTGGCAATCCGTATGACACACCGTATCTTGAGTTTAAGCAGGATATAGTTGATCAACCATATACATCTACACCGTTGGTTGGTATGCTCAGCCAACAAGATTATACGCTTGAGGACCAACCAAGTCTATCATTTGAACAACAACACCCAACCGTTGACCGACTATGTCAACAACTTCAACAACAACATTCACTTGTTGACCGAATAAGTCAACAACAGCAACAGGACACACTTGTTGATCGACAACTTCAACAACATACAACCGTTGATAGACCATGTTAACAGCCACAACCGTACATGTTTGGTGACCAGCCAATGCATCAACACGTTCAACAAGGACAAATGATGATTGCCCGACCATGTCAACAACATCAACATATGTTTCAACCGACATTTGGTGACCGACTAAGCCGTGAACTTGAAATTCAACAACCGATTATGGTTGACAGACAAGTCAACTGGTAAGGACCGCCCAGAGAGGGAATCACCTTGTTTGGTTCCTGGGTGCGGGATTTGCACGAGGAAATTGTGCAAGCATGACGTGGAGAAACACCTGAGGCCACTGCTTACGGACAAACAGACAGAATCACAACAACACAGTTCAGAATTTTAAAGAGAAATTGGCCTTACTGCAAGAATTGGCCAGGAATTTGTTCGGCCAATCGGTCAAAGTTATGCATCAGGTGAACTATGTTAACACTAGCTGTAGAATACCTACATATTCTAAGATTAAAGCGGATGATTGCTTCCAATTGCTTTCGTTGTGTCATGAAATGGATTGGGACGAGCCGGACTACCTTAGGCTCCACCCAATAAACTGTAATGCTACCCTCGCTTATTGGCGAGTGATGATGCACCTGATTAGGGTGCTACAGCCGTGGCAGTTGGAAATGCTCAAGGGCTGGTATACCCCGGACGTGTAGTCGGATATGGACATAATTTTTCTACATGGGAGGAAAGCTTAGCGGCTGCGGTCTTTCCACGCCAGGGTGGCGTTAGTGGATTTAATATTTGTCATACATGTAGGTAGTAGAGTTGGTGTACATTTTGTATATACGTTCCAGCATGTTTGTTTAATTTCACTCCAGGAAGGAGGACACTATCCCGTCTTTGCACCGGTCGAACTCAATTATTATTGGATTTAAATATCGTTAGTAGGTACTCATGTCGTAGATTTAGGTAGATTTAATTTCCAATGATACAGAGATTTTCTTTTTTTAAATGGCGTCTACACTTAAGTATTTTTTTCTAGTCCATATGATAGGAGCTAGGGATAACAGTTATTAATAGGATCAGGGAGGGATGGTTTTTAAGTCAAGTTAGAAGTCACAGACCCTGTGAAATACCCTGTTAGGGAATTGTTTTTATTCGGGACAAGGGTCCCGCTCCGAAGAAAATGGGGGGGGTGAATTTAGGCGCCTCCTTATTCCGGGGATTAGTCAGACCCATTTACGACAGGGTTACTTGGGGATGTGCATTACATCTCATGCTTGACGGATGAAGAGCCTAGAGAGGATCCGGATCCAGCGTCTAGTTTCTTGGTAGATGCCTTCTCAGCTACAGCCGAGTATAGACTCCATTTCCTGACTGGGATATTATTCAGGAAATTGCACATACACATAGGGCTCCAACTTTTACCCCCACCTACTGGGAGCTGGGATTAGCGACACCACTTGGTCTCCCACCCGTATTCCACTACAATATTTAATTTTCGAGATGTCTGTAAAGTAGAAAGGATGCAGAACAAACGACAGTGTGAGACCCAGTAGTCATTAGAAAGCGCAAGTAAATCGATTTTTATTAGCTTCTGTGCTCCGTGAGGGGTCAACATACAGAATACAGAATATTTAAATTTGTAAAAAAAATATGATGCCTGTAGAAGCAGGAAGACTTTGAAAATTCAAACAAAATAAATGCCGGACCGGTGTTATGAACTTTATTCCGATTCCGGAAAGTGACAGGTAAGTAAGTAAGTATAAGCATTTTTTAAAGTCGGCATAATAACAAAGGAACATGAGCTCTTAAGAGCTTTTTAACTGACTATAAGACAATACATACATAAATGTACATGCACAAAAGACAATATAAACAATACATACATAATGCACAAGCAGATAAAACAATATATAGAAATGCATAAATGCATAAAAACATTCAATGATCAAAGCATAAAACACGATCAATACGTTGTCACAGAGCGTAAAATCCAAAGCACTAGACAGGAACAAAAAATGTCAAATAAAGAATTAAAAGCATAAGCAAAAACATGGTATAAAAACACTAAACTGTTATTACCCAGAATATATTACCAATCATCATAGCGGGCTTAGCAATAAAACATGACTTCATTATATATGAAGGTTAACAAGAACAAACAAAAAAACCAGCATGAGTTCTAGTAGTATTGTTGAATTTGCATGAACTACAATAGCATTTTATCCCCCCAGCTCTTAATGTAATTTTTGAACTGTCCAAACGAGGTCATCTGTCTGACCTTGTTTGGAAAGAAATTTCAAATTGTTGCTGTCTCATACCTGAATGACCTTTTATCATATGAGGTTGTCCGGAGTTGAGAATCACTACTTTATTTACATACCTAAAATTATACGAGTTGTTTTTTATTACAATCAGATCTTGTAAATAATAAGAACTTATTTTATTGATAATTTTGAAAGACTCCAAGGCAATCGATTGTGCGCATTCTTCGAGTGTTTAAAGCTGGAAGTTTAGATCTCTCCAAAAGAGAGTCATAACAACTGCCAAAATCTTCATAAAAAAAAGCGAATATAAGAAAGCCAATTAATTAGGGATTTACTATCTTCTTCGAGACACATAATTACTGTTTCTATAGATTTATCTGAAACAGAGTATTGTCATCTGCATAGTTACATAATGAGCAATGTTTGACAAAGAAAAATATATCATTTAAAAATACGTTGAACAGTATTGGACCTAAAATAGATCCTTGTGGTACCCCTTTAAAGATGTACATGCACATAGTATTACTATGGGGTTGGTTAATTTTGAAACATTGTCTCCTATCAGAGAGATAACTATTTAACAAATTAAGAGCTAAATCTGATAATCAATAGGCTTTCAGTTTTAGTAACAATAGATCATGAGGAAGGCAATCAAAGAGCTTGGAAGGGTCCATCAGAATGGCGGCAAGGTATTCATGTTGATCAGGAGACTTTTTCCAATCTTCAGTCACACGCAAAAGAGTAGATTGACAACCAACATCAGATCTAAATGCTGCCAAAAAATTATTGAAGATATTATCAAAAGGTTTAACGAGCTGTTTTTCAATTAAATTTTCGAATAATTTAGATATAGCTGGTAGGACACTAACTGGTCTGTTATTACCTTTCTCAAGAACACTCTTAATTTTATGTATGGGGCAACTTGGGTAACTTTAAGTTTATCTGGAAAAATAGAGGTGGATAAGGATAGGTTTACAAAAGCTGTAAGAGGTCTTACAATAGAAGGTTGTGCATACTTTAAAAGCTTCGGAGAAATACCGTCTATGCCAGAAGCCTTCTTTATGTTAATTTAGTTAAGGTATTATAAGCATTAATACACCAAATATATTGGGGACAGCTGAAATGCTATTACCCTGACAGGACAGACAAAAATCACCTTAATTAAAAAAAAATTATGACAGAAACGACAAAAAAGAGGCAAAAACTAGAAGGACTTTTGTGAATCAACATGTAATCACCTGTATCAATCAGGCATTGAGCTTTAGGAGTATCAGATATTAATTTGAAGTCTATGTATATTTGTTTTAAATTCTAATATGGCATGCTATAAACGTTTTGAGACCAGAATCGTGATAAAAATTATTTTAGTATGAGCAACACGAGACGACTAGGGCGTGTCCTGACGGGCTGTTCCAATTACAAAACCGTAACCCCCCGGAAAGCCATTGTGTCTGACGTATTAATCTACTTATAAATTATGACACGCTCTATAATTATCCGTTGCAATATATTGTGAAAATTGTGTTGTCTATATGGGCGGAACAGCACGTTTATGGCGAAAATTGTGTTGTCTACAGGTGCATAAACATACCTAATGTACAGTATTTGTCTTATTAAAATAGAAATCATCGCTTTACACCGGGATGACTATTTATGTCGTTTTTTATAGTCCACAGTTATTCAGATAGTTTTAATATAACTACAAAACATTCAGATGAATAGCAACAAAAAAGCACACATATACATTCTGTTTATACTTACGGTATTAATGGCTAGTGTTCTTAATTAATATACCTTCAACCAGAAACATTTACACATAAACATGTATTGGTATTTTTATCATCAGATTACAGCTTTTAGCATTAGTTTTTGAGCCATATTATAGCCAAACAAAAGAGAATATGTGGACTTCCGACTTACAACTATGTTTTTGATACATCAGTACATGCAGCACCATATTCCGCTGTTTATATTTACTCCTATTACTATCAGTAAGCACTACTCAAAAGACATATCAAAACAGGATAACAGAATCATTGACAATTCTGAAAAAATGTCTCTAAAATATCCTCACATCTGATTCCACGTTCGCTCCATGATGATAACTTGAAAGGGCGTAATAAGGTTTGATCTAAGATTAAGAGCACAAGGATTTCTAAAATATTTCGCTTCTTTATATATAATGGTATGAAGACTATTCACTGTTAAATCTATCATATCAGAAATAGAACAAACAGTTAATAGAACAGTTGTTATCATAACTCACCAAAAATAACATTAATTTTTTAATCACCTTTCAAATCTGTTTTCTACAAACAAATATCTATGCTTCATTTTATTAATTTATTTGATATAAGTTCGTAATGTAAAATAATGGTCTATGTTATGTATTGAAATTCAAATTTCTAAAAAAATTACCATATAATAGTAGTAGGGTGGGAGATGTTTTAGTCAACACAAAAACGCAGGGCGCGAGGGCGCTATGGCGCATTCAAATATGGGCATGCCCCGCCCCTTTCTATATATGGCCAAGACGTCACCGGAAGTACGTGAGTTATCGGAGATTCCATCATCGCGCAAACCGTATTTGTTCACCAGACGTGCGCGCATTCCGATTCAATGCGTCATTATCTTACACGTCATAAGGCATATATGTGCGTTGACCTTTTTTGGATACATCAATCATAACGGAGATCAATAATTAAATAACTAATGAAAAACCAAAAGGCTAGATTATAGTATCGCGCACTGGCGCTACAAACACGTACGCAAACTGAAATGGAGAACGCACGTTGTAACATCGAATTGGGAAACATCAGATACGTTCAAGCTACGGAATTTAAAGATCAGATCAGGATCGACATCAGAGAATGTGAGATAAAAGACGGAAAATTAGTCCCTACAAAAAAGTAAATCAGTCTGCACCTACACCGATGGAAACTATTAGTCGACAGCTTTGAGTTTCTGGATCAAGATCTGAAGGAAAAGAGAGACGTCACTACAAATCACACCTTGGAAGAAATGTCTACGCGGCAACACAAACAGTCAATACATCAATATAAGGCAGTATTGGTTGTCACCAAACAACACCGATATCACACTGACCAAGAAAGGAATTTGTCTAAGACCTACAGAATACGCTAAATTAAAAGACACAGCAATGGTGATAGGAGATGTCGTCCCGGAACTGTCTTCCGTCGTGCCATGCCCCTACAGTTCGGATCATCAGAACCATTTCGGTTTCTTGCAATGCCTAGAGTGTAACCCCGACCACTGTACAGTATGGTGATTGACGTATATATAAACTACTGTAAAGACTACCACATGATGTATTTCTAGTGCTAAATAGACTCGTTAAAGACTGATATGATGTGTGCATCCTTTGTTACATTATTTTGTATATATAATTTTGTGTACAAATTGAACGGAGTATACATGTATACAATTAATTGTAGAAACTTTTCACTGTCTTTCCTTGTTTATGCACGCTACTCTAAAAAGTATTTTTGTGTGGTCTGAAAAGGGAGACACGGAAAAGTGCTAGGGAAATGGTCTTACGTCCAGGACACGTTCCTGTCACTACTACAGTCCGTGGCAATACGCATGGAAGAGATGACGGAGGCGATCTCTGAGAGAGCGACTTATATGCCAGTCAAAAGCGGTAACATGAAGAGAATGGAAATCACATTAAGAGACGACCGATTACAAGTATGTCGGTGCAAGGATGCCCACGTGTTCTGATTGCTTCATTTTTGAAGAGTTATAAGAAGAAGGAACTCACCTACGCAATAAGGATGCAATTGTCAACTTGTCAACACCGTTTTTCCAGAAGAGATGCCATGTTGGGGCATCACCGAAATAAACACAGAACGCCAACATCCTCACCACTACTACTACTGCTACCACCACCACAACCATCGCCGCCACCGACGCTGTCACACAGTTTTCGTCTCCGACATCCGTTTATCATGATTTTGTCTGGACCCACTTCCTGCGGAAAGGCGTACTTCTTGAAGGAAATGCAGAGCTCGATCGCCCCGCCGCCCGAGAGGATCGTCTTGTTGAACAAACGATGGCAACCCCTCCACGACGTGATTAATAACGCGATCGTGCATGAAGTGAAATTCGTACGCGGAATACAGTCGGACTTGGACGCCGACCACTACTTTAATGCCGGGACCAGAAACGTTGTGATCCTCGACGACTTGATGACCGTCTTGACCAAAGACGCGCGCATCAACGACTTGTTCACAGAGGGATCGCATCATCACAACTTGACGGTGATTGCCGTCAATCAGAATTTTAACTTTCGAAAAGACCCGACCCGAAGCAGAAATTGTCTTTTCAACCATCCCGTGGATCGTAAGCCCATAGTCACGCTCGGTAAACATATACATATGTATACCCGAAAAAGAAAAATTTCTTGTTGAAAACCTTCGAAGAGGCGACGAGAAAACCGCACGGATACCTACTCGTGAACCTGAAGACAGAAACACCCGATCACCTGAGACTGCGTAGCGATGCCATGTATACGAAGATAATGTCATGAAGAGGGACGTAGACCCGAAGGCCGAAACACCCGAGCACCTGAGACGACGTAGCGATCAGATGAAGAGAGACGAAGACGATGTTCTGGAGATGGACGAAGACGAAAGCTACTTTGAAGACCCAATCGTGAGCGAACCCGACCTGATGTCATGTCGAGAATGTGGACTGGTGCTTGCACATGCGCGTGGACTCGATATGCATCAAGCCAAAAGATGTTCGAACGACGAACTGCCGATTAAATGCTGTGAAATGAAGCTGACGAAGGTACCTATGGATACGAGTTGGAGTGTTTTCTAAAAGACTTATCTGTCACGGTACATTGTGCAGACGAACTTCTTTCTGAAGTCTGATTTTTATCGTCAACACTGACCGATGCGACGGAAAGGGAATCCACTGGGTGGCGTTTCATTTCCCACTCAATGGTCCATCCGAATTTTTCGATTCGTTTTGAAGAGCGCCGGAAACGAATCATCTAGGCTTCAGAAACGTACTGATCGTCAACGGACACCAATAAAAGATAAGCAGAGTGCAAGTGAAACCCGAGGTAGAGATAGTTGTGGCCTGTATTGCGTTCATTTCGTCAAATACAAATACAAGAACTTTAGTATTGAGGACATAGTGAACGAACTTTCTGGTGGAGATCCGCTGATTATAGAGAACACGCTGAAAACCTGTACCAATGACTATCATTGTATAGATTCGTGTATTAAATATATCTCATTATTAATAAAAACCATCTATATCATCATGTTGATTGATTTCGCCTTTTATAAATACTGTTTAACCAATAATTCCAGGTTATTTACGTTTTTTTAAACGAGATGCGTTTTCTCGTTCATATCTCATCGAAAGGTGACAGCACTGTGATGAGATGGCGAGGAAATGCATAGAGTTTCATAAACGTAAATAATCTGTTTATCGCTGTTTTGTAACATTGCGACGTCACAGTGTTACTTAACGACGTCTTGACAGCGAGCTGAGATGGGCCCATCTCAAGCTAGTAGAGTGAGATGAAATAATATCGATCACAAAAATCAAAGGAAAATACTGCAAAATAGCGATAAATAATGATACTGCTTAATAAACCGAATGGTAAATAATTCCTATTAAAAAATTATTAACAGAAATACAACCGCTTAAATTGTATCTGTTTATATGCCACAAGAATAGCGTTGATTAAATCAAACAGATGTCCGTGAAAGATTTAATTGTTATGGGGTAATCCGAGGATAATATAATTAAGCATCGTCTGCTATTTAGAAACATGTAATCTCTAGAAACTGACCCTAACGTGTAGGAGCGGATCGCTTTTTGGCGCAATGTTTTAAATATTTGATTATTTTATCAATAAATTAATGGTTAAGATATATTAATTAAAATAATTATTAACAGAAATACCAACGCTTAAATTATTTTTTCTGTTTATATACAGAAGGAATATTGTAAATGATCATAGACAAGTAAATATGAGAATTTTTTGATATTTCATAATAACAGATTTGAACATAAGCTCCACATGTTGATTTAATCGAACAACTGAAAGATTAATCGTATTGGTTATAAATAGGTTCGCTGACCGTAACGCGTCATGACATGTGTGTATGACAGGATCGATAATAGGCGCTTTATTTGAAATAATGTTTTTGGATATCGTTTAATTAAGCGAATGGGGATTGATTCCTTAAAATTATCCGTTTTCATTGGTTGAAAAATATATATGGAGTAGCGAATGATCATTATACGCCGCGCTATGATTCATGCTATCGGAGTCTCGTGTTTTGGCGTCATGGACGACTTTCGGTGACGTTATGGCTATATATAGAAAGGGGCGAGCTTCCCCCCTTCCTCCCTGCGTTTTTATGTTGACTAAAACACCTCACACCCTACTACTTATAATTTATTCAATCATTTCTAATAAATTGGAATTTTGTTTTAAAATTCATCTTGTATTATGGTGTATTATTTATGTGTGTGTGTGTGTGTGCGTGTAAATAATCCTGATTTTATAAAATAAAATTAAGTGATTTAAAGGTACATGATAACCTTGATCTCAAAACACAACTATATTTTAAGAAACCGAACAATTAATGCTCTGATATCAATTCCTATCGCCATTTTGGAATTAATGAAATGATCACGCACGTTTCTGAGTTCTAATAACATAGTGCAAAATTTAAATACATATCTTCGTTGCTATGACCCAATCTCATATTTTATCATTTTTTATAACAACTTTACTTACCAAAAAGGTATTAGTAATTTGTCTTGTTTGAATAGTTTCCTCTGTGTTGTAATTGCATCGAGTGTTCTGAAAACTATTCTCACAAAACAAATTACTTATAGTATATATCCCAGCAGCAGGCACTCAACGTTGAATCAAAGTTGAAAATATGTTTAAATTTGGTTGCAACGTTGAACAACGTTGATGTTTTCAACGTTGAAATGACAACGTTGAACCAACGTTGAATTCAGATCGTCGACTTCAACGTTGTATGTCCGACGTTGAAGCAACGTTGAATTGGGGTCAGTGTTTCAATGTTCGACAAAACATAGAAGAAACAACATAGTATAGTAAAATAATTAAATTAATTAATTAATGCTTCCTCTTGATTAGCTTGAATAAAGTTAAACATAAAAACAAAGCAAATAAATCAGAGGAGATCCATCCTCTCGTTTACCAGCCTGGTTTTATTGTGCTTTTTACAATTTTTTTACATAATATGTTCATTGTGTGGTTTTTAACTTTTCGCGGCATTCAAAACGGATCACTCAGCCGCGCATGCGTTCTTACATTTTTGTTTAATTCTGCGAGTTTTTCTTTGTCTGATTTTACAGCTGTTATGTACTTCTACTTGTTCCAGCTTCAGAGTAAGTATAATATTTAATATAACGGGTGTATAATATACACACTGACACATGCAAATAATATATCTTTTGACCGACATTGAAGGAGCACATCTGCACCGATCCGTGTTCAAAATGTATTGCATAACATAAACACCACGTCACGCACAACGACAAATTGTATACAGCAGGATGTGAAAATTGACATATTTAATATTAAAACAGCATCATCTATGCATTTACATTACTGAATAAATAAGGGGTACATGTGGAAAATCGTGTTGATTCCCCCCCCCCCCTTTGAGAAAAATATCGATATAGATGCTACATTTTCAGTTGATGTATTGTACCAATATTTCTATATAAATAGGACGTGCTTCACTAACACATTAACTGTACCTGTTCAGTAACATTATGCACATTCTCAATATAATAGCATACACACATGTATTTAAAATCTTGCTTTTACACTTCTTTGCAGATATCCTACAAATAAAGTACAGAGTCTGGTGAATTTATAGCCATAAAGGGGAAAACAAGTTTCTGTTTGACCATTTGGGGTATCGAATCTCCATGTGAGGTTAGTATTGTCTTTATGTACACGGTTGTAGCCAACATATGTGCGTAACAAAATTTTCTCCAGTCATTAGAAGAATCGAGATTTGGTTATCATATTATAACTACATTTAGTTTAATGTAAAATAGCTTTTATTTCAGTGGATATTTCCAGAAAATAAAAAAAAAACATTAACATGAATTGCTCTGCAAAAAAACTTCTGACAACATATCATTTAGTATTTGTTACATTTATTACTAGTATAAAGATACTACCAAATAAGCAACTGAGAGAGCTCTGGAAGACTGTATTTAACTTCAATTTTCAATTTTTAGGATTATAAATAATTTCTTATTTCAGATGCTGCGATAAGAACTCGCAAAGAGTACAAGAATCAATGTTGTTTGATAACTGTACAAAATTTTTTAAATGTGCTATCGACAAGACAGGAGGTGTTTACAGAAAAAATGGATTCGGACCATATACATGTAGACAATAACTGTTAACCAAGAAATAGTAATCTACAAAACTAAAGAACATTCTATCGTCTACAAAAAGTTTGCATAGGATATATATTAAGGACATGCATCAATGTGAAGCTGTTTGATTTTTTAATACTTTATTATGACAGAACATTACTGGATTTAACCTTGCATATTATTGGACTAGTAATTCCAGTGATTTTAGACATAACTTTTGGGACTAGGTATATTACTTGGACATTCCTTTTGTGTATACAGACTGGAACATTCAAAAGACAAATAACATTCTTTTTTGTTATTGTAATTTTATAAGTAATTATTTTTTCATAATAAATAATCAATTTCTTTCCTTGTATTTATCCTTTTGTTAGCCAATATAAAGGGTATTTCATGTTGACCTGTAACACATGTGTTAAACTTCTGTCATACCTAGTGAAATAGTAAAATAGTATTATAGGATTAAAAAAAACTATTATTATTTGCACAGTGTATTTCAATCACTTTTAAACTTAATTCAGCCCATTATCAACCATCATTTAATATGCAAGGACAAATCCTCACAAGTCATGGTTTCTGTGTCCACATTACACAGAAACCCTGAATTGAGAGGATGACAAGGACCAGAATTCAATCTCATTTCAACAAACACTGACTAAAATTCAACCTTAATTCAACATAAACTAACCATTATTCAACCTTATTTCAACGTGCACTGACCAGAATTCAACCAATTTTCAACATCATTTCAACGTTGAATCAACGTCACATTTTCAACGTCAATTCAATTTTCAAATCAAACTTATTTTTCAATGTTGATTCAACGTTGAAGTCGTACGTTGATTCAATGTTGAAACAGTAGTTGTGCCCGCTGGGATATAATTGACATACAATAAATTTTATGTAAAACATGTATCGTCATAGATGGATACTGTATGAGTTTTAGGCTACTTATTCATGTAAAATTTCTTGTCAAGAATTTTTTCTTTTAAATCATTATTTTTCAAAAAGGGATATACCATTGTAAAGCATATGGGTTCTTATCTAGTACTCAGTTAAAAGCGTGTTTATATATTGATCACTTTAAGAGTGATTACCATTTATGCATAGAAAATTCTCGTGATGTTTCCCATCATTTTTTTAGACCAACCAGGGTCCACAATTAGCGTATAGACCTCTTCAGAAGTTCCTAATTGAACATATTTCTTGCATTTAAAATATGCTCATGCGTAAACAACAAGTATCAGCCTACATGAAGTAAAGAATCCCATTTTGAATTATAACAGGCAATATTAACATTACTTGTAACTAATTAAGTGTATTTATCTAATTGTCAACTAATTGGCTCACTGTGGGCAGGTTGTACTCAACTTAAATCTTAACTGACAAGGATTGCCATGGCTGTAGATAGGACCAAATTTTTATTGAGGCAGGGGGTTTGGGGGCCGCTCAAGGTCATAGGTTGTAACCTAATTTATATTAAAATTCTACACAGGCAAGTTCACTTATTTAATCCCTTGATATTTTCACATGCACTTTTCTACAGCTTCCAGTTTTTAACCGAAGATCCATGGTGCCTGCTTTTTATTTGTTTACGTTCGACATCACGGCCGTAAATTATAATAATTGTAACGACTGCTAATACTGGACAGTGAAAATCCTGTACAAATCGATAATTCCTTATTAAGACAGTTGTTTTCAAGGTACCGACGTCCGTATTAGTTATAGGATATACAGTTTTGTAGAAAGTAAAAGAAATAATTTCTATATTTTATTTTTAATTCTTAAATCTTTTTTCCTGTATATCAATACCATACTTGGTAATATTTTTAGTGAGGCAACTGCTTCACTTGCCTCAACGATGCTACGGCCATGATTGACAGTCGGGGGTTTTCTCTGGGTACTCCGACTTCCTCCCGTCAAATAAATCTAGACGCTATGAAATAGCTGAAAAATTACTGAAAGTGGCGTTAAACGACATCTTAGCCAACAAAACAAAGTAACCTAATGGATAACAAGTTCATTCAAGTCGACTTAAATTGAAATAAAAAAGATAGGCAATATGTATTGAACGAAAGCAAGTTACTTATTTTTGCCACATATTTTTATGCTACTAAAATATAACATTCGCAAATAGTAATATTCAGAATAGCGTTGGCATTTCTTACCTTAACGTTCTAAAAAAAATTTTAAAAATTAAATCAAACATGCAACTTCTTTCCTCGAAATGTATATAGGCAGATAGGAACTATATATTTAATTAAAATTGCACCGTGAAAACTCGCGGCACAGTGACTGTCATGATGTACATAAAATTTACAATACGTTGGGCTAATAATATCAAACATAACATTGTTAACAGATTGTTAACAATTTCGAGACTCTTCTTATTTTGATAAATGTCAGCGTTTGTGTTCTTGGTGTATTAGTGGTGGCAGCTTGCATGTGTCGACAAAAAAAGAAAATCAAGTAGGTTTTTCCAATTGAATAATATTGACTATCATTTTTTTATATTTTAAAATTAGCTATGTGTCGTTAAGAATTAACTTGTCAGCACAATAATGTTCAATTAAATTTTAAGTATAATATTATGCCCAAAAGTAGTCTGTGTTACTTCAGAATTCGAAAATATCTATCATCTCATTATCCCTTCACCTCTTTATTTAGTTTAAGTCGGAAAAAATGACAACAAATATATCGTGATTTTAACAAGACAGAGCTATTTTCTTTCCAAATGCCGATACACCTATTAAAAATATTAAATGTAGATAATGAAACTAAAGTTATGCAATTAGGCAGATTATTTTGCAATACATTAGACTGTACATGTCAATTTGTTTATTAAAACATAGTTAAAAAATTTCATTACACCAAGAACCATGAAGATATATATACTTATACTTAAGATTTTAATATGTAAATATCGGTAGCGCCAGTTTTGGTACATGTTTCCATCATAATTTTTTTGTTTCAGTAGTCAATGAGACTTTCATTCATTCAAACTCGCTTAATAAAAGCACTTTATCTAAAATTAAGTACTAAGTATTTCTTCAAAATTTGGAAAATTAGCGATTGATACAACCTATGTGATACAAAACCTTGTATCATCTATATATGTGATACAAGATGTACTTTTGTTGAAACTACTTCTTAAAGTGTCAATGAATGACATAATCAATGATTCGGTGAATGACTTTCATTTTATGAATGAGATATTACGTCATAATACGTGTGACGTTAGGCATTATATATGATAAACAAATGCTTCGTTGAATTTAATGTTAAATTAAAAATTTTAAACATTCAGTTTTGTTCGGCCCTATTTAACCTCTTAATTTTAGATAAACTTATTACATACATTTAAGTGTAGGTACAACTACCTGTATTACGTCTTAACAGTTGCATACATTCCGAATCCCAACTCGACCCTACGCGTCTCTTAGTGACATAATGTATGTAATGTGTATTTACATCGTATTACTATAACAGTCGTTCAAGCATTTTTAAATATATATATTCTTAACACATCTTCTAATGTACTACTACATGTATATAATGTAATGTAATGGAAAGTGCTAATATTAGTAATATCTGTTTATAATTTTTTCTCCTCACCAATGAAAAAAGAATATTTACGAATAATAATTTTTATTAAATATATAGCATCAGATTAAAATAATTGTTACTTCTAGATAACAAATCCTGTCTTATGTTTAGATATAAAAGAGTCATATCAAGTTTTTAATACATGTACCAACAAGAACGTAACAAGCAAAAATATAAATGACATTGAAATGCCACAATTAATTCCCCGAAAAGTGCAAGAAAACATAAGACATTGCAAAGTCAAGACGAACATACAGATTATTCTCAAGAGACAACTAAACTACTATATGATGGTACAGTTTTATACAAGGAACAAGATGTGAATATGACGTTAGAAAATAAGATTAACGAACTTTTCAAAAAGGATAAACATTTTGGATATGAAATGTGATAGAGTGGTTAACAACAAACCAAAGTCAATGATTTTATTGAAGTCATGCAATCATTGCTTAATGATTCTGCATCACGATATAGTCGAACCTAGTGAATTCAAAGACCAACATACATATTTTTCATGAGATAGAAAACGTCACTTAAGCTGGAAATCGTTGCGTGCCATTAGTTCAGGCGTAGAAAATGTATTTTTGTATAACACTACTGTGGTTGTTTTTCTTTTAACATGTGCAGTATCGAATGAAGAGGGAAGGCATTGTTTAACGCCACGTTCACCAATTTGTCCGCTATATCTTGGCGTCCAGTTTTATCGAGGAGGAAGCCGGAGTACTTACCCTTTCAAAGATTGAAGTTGAGTACACCTTTCCCGCAGTGAGACTTGAACGGGATCAACAGTAGATGACTTACTACCTTAACTACTACGCCACAGAGGCCCCTTGAGAAGAAGGTTTGTACCATTTTTAATATGGTCATGTTTAAAGATATGTTCAACGGTGGCGGTCGTACGATTTTGAATGAACAGAAGAAATTTAAAATTAGAAGAAAAGAATCTGAGAAAGATTTCGGTCATATCTCAATGCCTATGCCAAACGGTTTGCTAGAAAAATTTAGCAATTTTAACCGATCAAATAACCATGGCAGCTATGTTAAATTTCCAGTCTGAATAAATAAATGAAGCATAAATAAATATACACCTCGCGATAAGTTAAGCAACACCCTATTATTTTCCAGGGATTGATTTAAGATTTTATAAATTTTAATATTTTTTAAAGAAATGACAATTTATTTAACATAAATGACAAATGAAACATACAAACAACATGTTTACAGTCGCTTTACTTATTTTTGGATGAAAAATGTTCAAAGCAAAGATATAAAAAAACAGTGCAAATATAACTTTCATTAGTCAAAAATAAGTTTGATTGTATATTGCAATTTCATGAACTTAAAGTAAACACATCATCACAGGTCAACGTTCAGGGAAAGAAAAGTCACTTTGAAATGTGTTAAACGCAAAAATACTCAGTAAGCCATGTAACCACCACACTTCCGGTACAGTTAATTAAATCTCCTCCTCATGCTGTTGACTAAAGGACAAACTGTACCATGTGGTAAATTCTGCCATTCATTTTTAATAGTTCTTGGAAATTTTGACAAGCAGGTGCTCTGTTATTGATTTTACGGCCAATGATATCCCACAAATGTTCAATTGGATTCATCTCGGGTGACATGGATGGCCGTGGAAGATCTTCAATAGCTTCCCTTTCGATAACATCACGTACAATTGTAGTTCTGTGAGGTCTTGCGTTGTCATCCATAAAGACGTGTCTGTTACCAAGTGAATGATTGTCAAAATGTGGCACAATAACAGCGTTAATGACGTCATTTCGATATTCTGCCCTGTCATTGTTCCATCAACCACATACAGAATGATTCAGTTTACAGTCGTATAAATAGCCCCCACACTGTAACACCACCGACAAATGCTGCAGTGCCTAGGATGTTGTTCTGGTTGTAAGCAGTGCCTCGTTTTCTCCAAACGCGCATGCGCCCATCAATATGATGAAGAAGGAATCTGCTTTCGTCGGTCCAGTATACTCGTCGCCAGCTATAAATATTGCAATAGTTGTGATTTCATGCAATGTCGTGGACGTTGGACGTTCAAGGGACGACAATCTCTCAAACTTGCATTGTTTAAGCGCATGCTAACTGTTTGAACGGCGACTTTGGTTGCAATATTCCAATCGTCACGAAGATATCTTGTAGTGGCAAACGGTTGGCCTTTGGCTACACGAACTAGGGCTCTATCATCTCTTTCAGATATTTTTCCATCATCTCGATGACGTTTCAGTAGCCGGGATACAATACTAAAGTGAATTCCAAAGTGCTGTGCTATCTGACGTGCTCAAATGATGGCGTTAGTATATAAATAACACAAAGTTAATAATCATTCAGATTTTTAAAATTATCAAACAAATATTGTAGGTGTTGCTTATAGATGACGTCGAATTATATTATGTAAACGCGTATAAAATTTATTAGTTAAATTTAGGCAGATTTATCCCAATTAGTTTTATAGTAATAACACAACAAAGAAAAGTCTACTTAGTATTCAGATCAACAACAAAGGCTAGTTCAACCAAATTATACGATTAACGAAGAATTATATTAAATTTCCCATCTTTGCAGCAAATTCGAATACCGTACCTACTACTCCTTTACAGAGCAATATTTCTAGCTGATTTCTGAGTCTATTTCGGTCGTTCCATTGGAAATGTTAGGGTGTCTATTGCTTGATGTTGTCGTGTGTACATGTACAAAGGCTTTTTATATTCGTAGTTCATTGTCTTTGGTCTTTAAAATACGCCTTATTACATTAAATCTACATAAATCAATAAGGCGCCAATACAACGGATGAGTATACAGTATCACAAACCTTAATTGAAACAAATGCACAAAATATTATACACTCTCACATACAATTTCAGAATTTTGCACATTCAAAAAACAACCAGTTCTGAAAATAATAACAACACAAGTACATTAAAGGAAACTTGTTTAAGACAGAAAAACATATAGAATGGTTTATTTGTTAAATGTACTGGCAAAACGACCTCAGTTCTTCATGACGTTTTCTGGAAGACATCGACTATATGACGACCACCATGAAAATATTCACCGTATGTTCTACTTGCATATGACTTTCATGTTGATCCATACGAATCATTGTTAACTTTCGCGCCATTTCTTCGCAGTTTATATAATGGTATCTTGCTTCAAATGAAATTATTTTACAAGTAGAATGTCTTAATTCCAAATTTGAGTATTATCAACAGATTGGGTGTTTATTTTTTAAAGTTTATTCCCATGTTAAAAATCAGACACATACATTACTCAACGTAATGTGGACACACTATATGGACACAGTACATGTAAATATTTGTCAAATTCAACACATTTTTAAGGGATATTCTAAACTTTAGACTTTATACATATAAATACACCTACCTTTTTCCTTAATGATTAAAAGAGGACTGTAACAGGTTACAAAAGCTCAATTATTTACAATGCATTTCCCATATGGTGTCTCTGGCATAAGTTCATTTGTGCGAAAAATATCTAAAATTTACCCAGGAAAACAGTTTGTTGTGTAAGTTGCAATGAAAAAGGTCATTATTAACAAATAAAAAAGTATAGGTCATGTGGCAAAAATGACCGAAAATTTTAGTTGAAATAATGACATTTAAATGGAACTATCAAAATTTCTAACCTCCCTATTTAATCTTTTTAAGCTCAATTTTCCAGGCTCTTAAATATTTCCGCCCGAATATCGAACATTTTCTATCAATAATGTTTATAATTTTCAGAACTCCAACATCCAATCCGATGCCTCCGTGTATTTTCTTCTGCATACTATCTTGGGGTAAAAAAAATCCCGTTGTTAAGTAAACAAATAATTGCACAATTGTAACCTATAGGCAACACTGAAAGTGTCAGAATGAGCCCAAAATGTTATGGTATCATCCTTAGGCAATATCCAAATGTTTCCCAAAATAAAGTAAAGTTATCTTCAAGGGTTGTTTGTTTGTTTGAATTTTCTGGCGGCCATCCTCTATCAAAATAAATCGCATTTTTCATCATGTTTTCCGGCAATAACGTGTTGCTGCTTAGTAATATTCGAGTTATTGTACTTGTTTTCGGTCGTTATTTGTAAATTTAGTACACGAGCCAATTCTGTGATAACTTTCTTCTTCAACATTTTTTCTCGAATAAAGATCTGAAGGCCGAAAACGAATTTTTCGTAGAATCTGTGAAAAACCACATTTTTGAAACAGACTATAGCTAGCTACGATAATACTTGGTGATTACTATTTTATGTCCGTATGTCAGAAGCAGTCCCATTAAAGTCAACTGCATTATAATTTAACAAAGGTCATGTCAATCATGGATACAACATAATAAAATACTTAAAACACCAAAAATTCAATTTGGCCGAAAAGAGGTAAAAGCCAAAAAAGTCTGCTAAGAGACTTAAGCCTAGCATTAATTAGGTGTTTTTCATGTCAAACGCTGCATGTGAATGTATTAAACAATTTTATCTAAAAACTTCAGCAACAATTTTTGCCTAGAAGACCGCACAAACTCGTCATAGTAGCCCACCCTAGATTTCCTATGAATAAATACGTATATTTTAGAAACAGACTATAATTTTTAGCAAATCGTTATTCATAAATAAATTATACATAACTTGACATTCTGTGACTAATTCAAATTTTAGAATTAAAAATCGGCCAATAAATATAGTATTCTGGAAGAAATCTCAGTTCCATAAAAGTTACAAAAGCTCATTTTTTTACAATGCATTTTCCATATGGTGCCCCTGGCAATTAAGTTCATATGTGCGAAAACCCTAAAAAATATACCCCAGAAAACAGTTTTGTTGTAAGTTGAAATGAAAAAAATCATTATTAACAAATAAAAAAGTATAGGTCATGCGGTAAAAATGACCGAAAATTTTGGTTGAAATAATGACATTTAAATGGCACTGTCAAAATTTGTAGCCTCCCTCTTTAATCTTTTTAAGCTGAATTTTCCAGTCTCTTAAAAATTTCCGCCCAAATATCGAACATTTTCAAAAAATAATGTTTATAATTTATAATTTTGCTATTTTCAGAACTCCAACATCCAATCCGATGCCTCCGTGTATTTTCTTCTGCATACTCTCTTGGGGTAAAACACTTCCCGTTGTCATGTAAACAAATAATTGCGCCATTGTTAACTATAATTATATTCCTAGCACACAGATTTTAGCAGACGATGCAAAGGGTGGTGTCATGTAAGTCACGTGGTTATTGCTTTTGGAGCTGAAGGTAACTCGTAAACCTTAATTTCCTTTAATTTGATAAAGTATATTACAGGAACGTATTTTGTTTTAAATAGGTATGTAGAAACCTTCATTGGTGGATATAAAAAAGACATCTTTTTGGCAGTTTAAGTGTAAGATATATTATTTGTTTTAGGATGATATTCATGCCGCGTATATGCGTTGTTATACATTCAGCTTTGCAAACGTAAGTTATCGTTGAAAAATGATTATGTCTTATTAAGTGAAAACTGGCTCGAACAAATATTAAAGTTCGCAGATTACAAACATGAAATTAATTGAATTATTGTATGTACATTGATGGTACTATAAAATAACTATCATAAACCAGTTTTAGTGTTTATTGCGTTCATAAATTCTTATCTAATTAATGTTTGGTTTGTTTCGGAACGCTCGGCGAATAGTTGGCAACAAGGCATCAAAATCATAAGAAAAGTGAATGGAAGCAACCTGAAATTTTTCGACCGCTTAAATTGCTTCATAATAATGTTTGTCAAAGTATTTTATATAAAAAACGAGAATATATTAAAGAACTTTATTTTCACAGACTCGAAATTAATCAGATTCTAAATGGCGACAGTATCGTATGTTACAAAAGCAGACAATTTAGACTTAAAATATGACAGGGGAAACTCGATAACACCCTATTAATATTAGTACCCAATTTAAAAAATTCCTGTTTTCAAGATATTTTTACGAGATGCCGGCGACTTAATTGTCCCATCTTATTGAGAATGAGTGTTCACCGTTTTGACTTTAAAATAATGTTTCCGTGAACTATTGGCATTAAATCAACAGGTTATTACTTCACTATTGTGCATAGAATGAAGGTCAAAAATTTTTACAATGTACTAAGTTCATTATTTGCCAATTTGAGAGCTTAATTTTCCGAAGTGCTAGACATTAAGTCTGTTTAGTCATATATTGGAACAATACACAATGTAAAGAAAAGCTGTAAGCCCTAATGGTATTGTGATTAACATGCTGTAAATGCACCGAGATGTTTTCAGACAAATCATGGCGTGGTTTACATACTATGTTTTTTTGTTTTATATGTTCGTCTTAATACGGATTTGTAATTGTCCCTTGACTTTCGGTCGGGTTTTTTATTCTCAAGTTTACACTTCGGTGCTGACAGGAATATCATTGATTCTTTCATTGATTTAGTCAATGTCTAAAATTACTGCCCTGAAATTTCGAAAATTATTTTAATTCTAAGGTTTTTCTATTTTTTTAAGGTGTAGATATCCTTAGCCAGATTTTGGTATAAGTTTAGGAATTTTGGTGATAAAAGCTCTACAGCATCTCATTCATTTGGATTTTAAATATTGTTTGGGTTCGAGCGCCACTGATGAGTCTTGATTAGACGAAATGCGCGTCTGGCGTAGTAAATTTTATTAACCTTGGTATCTTTGATGACATTTTATTTACAGTCAATGGCCATTGAATAATCAAATCTGAATCTAAGCGCATCAATGTATTGAAAAATAGTTGCTTGTTCATGATTAATGTTCTAACGAAAGATATTTTTGTGATCATATGACTGTTAAAAATATTAATATTTATAGAATTACTAATTTCAATATTCCAATATTCAACGCATTTCTTTATTCGTGAAATAATAAAAAATTGTCAGAAATTTATAGTGCTAATTGTGGTATTTGATATTCGTCATTATTTCTTAGGGTCTAATTTGCAATTTGACTGCAAATGGGCGGCAAAATGTCTCACAAATACTGAGGAGCCATCCGCACACCTCAAGGTTTCTGTGTCCACATGTGTCCACGAAACCCTGACAAACTTAGCTAGGAAATTCCCGGGCTAGACCATTTTCGTATGACGTCAATCCTTAAAAATATTAACCAATGAAATTGCTTGAAAGAAGCAAGTGAATTCGAAGAAAACGTAACGCAACTAATAAATAACGAGGTAATAACAAACTATTAACACTACTGTACAAAATACACGGATTTTCACATGGTCTATGCAACACATCCGTTTGGTGTATTTACAATCGACATCGGGATATCCTCTAACCAAGTTGTGAATGAAAGCGAGCTTTTGGTTGGCTACATCAAGGTATGATGTAGCCAATCGAAATAGTAACTTCTAGCCCGGGAATTTCATAGCTAAAGTTTGTCAGGGTTTCGTGGACACATGTGGACACAGATACCTTGACTTGTGAGGTTGCTGAAGAGCCGTCTTTTTGCGTCAAGAATGAAACATGTTAAAAGTGCTTTTTCCTGTAAACTATAAATTCTAGATATAACCAACCTGTTTCTTATAGGAATCGTCAGCGTTCAGCAAAAAAATAGTAGACCCGTGACACTTCTAAATGAAGTTTTTTCTGAAATATAAATATCGTTTTGGTTACAACCATCACATATTATTTACCATAGAATTAATTCTTTATTGGAAGAATTAAAGTAAGTTCGATTCGGTTTAAATCATTTTTGTTTAAAAAACAAATTTTTGTATACCCTAATGTTTGTAAGATGTAACAAATTCTAGTCTGATTTCAAAATTAAATCTGAAGATCCATTTGCATGTTACGATTTGATATTACCGTAGCTTTTGTTTTCGGTAGATTAAAATCAATTTACCAATTGTTAAAACATACGAAAACTATTTCTAGGTCTATGTTCATTACATCTTCAATATTATTTGGATATTGAACAGAATAAATAATAGATTATCATCTGCAAAAAAGCTAAACAAATACAATCATCCGCAATATCAATAATATAGATAAGAAATTGAAGAGACAGACACTTGGGGAACAGCTTTGTTGGTTTTTTAAGTAAGGAATCGGTATTGCTTATTAAAATACATTTGATATGTCATTTTCAAACGATTTATGAAGTTTATCTCTATTCCAAAAGCCTTAACCTTATCTTAAAGGCCAGTATGCCAAGCCTTTTCAAACGCTTAAGATACATTGCAGACAACAAAGATATAAAAATACGTTATTCTAAGACATAGTGATTATGTGATGAATTTATATTAGCTGGTGAAAAATGGACTGGCCTGGGATAAAACATCTTTACTTGTTCTATACCAATACAATTCAATATAAAATATATTGACCTTAAAATGTCCATTTGTTTCATAAGCATACAATAAAAATCGATAAAACTCATCATCATATTTGAATGAATTTCATAATTGCGCAATAAATTATATCGATAAAGACACATTAATGCATTTTATCGCATTTTAAAAAACCCCAGTTCTTGCGAAAGATATGGATATGGCGAGATAAAAATGCTGAATTATATCGAAAACACCAACAAGTAAATGTCCTAAATACGTTTTCATATCTCGAGAAAACGATATTGATTTACGGCTTCCGTATAAAACACCTGTACATATTTCCATACCTTAATAACATAATTGACTCTGCCACACATTAACTTGTCACCCAGTATCTAATTTAAAATTAACAATAAAATATATAGTTTAGCAAAAGCCTTTTCTCTTGGATTTTTTCTGTTTACTATCAGAAATCGACTAATTATGGTGTGCCTTGAAACGCTGTCGTTTCTATCGCTTCAACAAATTTCGTTTGGCATACTTTTGCAAAATGGTTCCATGTACCACATTTATCACACTTTTGCTGGATGGTTCTTCTTCAAATGTTCGAATCCACAATAACCACCAGTCATCATGTGGGTCTCTCGTTTATTCTGCCAATTCGATTGCGACGGATTTAGTTTGTTTGAAGAGCAATTGAAATTCTGCTTTTGTGTACGGCATGTGTTACAAACTGTTAAACTGTCTAAACGCCTTGTCGTCTTTCATTAAATTTGTAACGGGCAAATATAGAACTCTTTTTAGGCTGGACATGGTTTTTAAACATGGTAAAATTGGCTTATAGACTTATTTTGTCGTCAGAAGAAATCTCTCAAGTATTGTAAATATATCTACCAGTTTTACCTACCCAAGGATAGTTATTTTGATGAGATCGTCTTTATCTTGCGGTCCATCAAGAATACCGTTCGAATTTCTTTCAGGCTTCCGGAAGATTTGTATCATTCCAGTTGATAACTGGCGGCTGAATCGTCTTTAAGATTTAGATGAGCACTAACACCATGGTGTATATTGGATAGTTTCTTTATCTTTAAATTCTGCTAATGAGGTTGATGATCAAACATCAGTACTGATATTTTTGTCATTTTTATTAATGGGAGGTAATTCAGCAGTACAATAAAGATAAACTTAAATACATGTAGTTATTACAATTCCGATCATATAACACACTGAAGACATATGCTTTTCATGGACAATTCTCGATTCTGAATAAGGCATTTATGGGACGAGCATGACAGGAGAATCAGATCGCGAAAATATAGTACGGCGTATGCATGAAGCCAGAAATCAGAAAGTACACACACAGGATACTGATTTTTCAAAAACAAAATCCGGATAGTGTTATCTTGTTTCTGCATTATTGGAAAATACACAGATAGGTTAAGGTCCGTTTTTAAAAAGAAACACCAAATCCAAAAAGCATTATTCGACAAGTATTTCAAATTTACCTGTAAAGGTCGGGGGTTTCATCGAAAACTGCAGCTTCCTTCCCGAATAAAAATGTATACACCATAAAATGCTGAAAGTGACTTTAATCTCCATTAAAAATATAATCGACAAACAAACACTCCATACCACAAATAAACAACAAGAACTACGAAGGAGTCATATTCGGTTTTTCAACACTATAACTAATCCTCTCACATGTTTAAGTGACGTTAATAAAACTGAGTTCGGCAAAATTTAGTTGTATTCATCCTTCTTACAAATTCACTAACCCTGCACTCTGCTAACAATTTTAATAGCAATCCATTCAAGGTCATATATCTGATGTTGGCAGATACTTGGTTTAATAAATTTATTAAATCATTAGTCGAAACCAAACATTCGGCAAAATCAACTTTTAGTTTTTTTTTTAATGTAAATGCATGCAGAACGAACACTCATAATAATGCACAATCATTCTATCTTGGTTAATCCCATGGGTTTTAATCATATGGGTGTTATCTGTGAATACATCGGATACACAAGTTCCTTTATTAATTGATTTGTCTGCAATTATTTTTTTTTAAAGTGGATATGTTAACATACATTGTATTATTAAAGACATTTATGATTAGATCGTTATCAACAGGAATAACTAGCAAGATGAACGGAAATTATGTGCAACCAGGACTATATAATATACTCTCTAGTATATACCCTCTAGAACACACGACTGTTAAAACCCAACAAGGACCAGCACTTGGAAAAAATGAATAAGGTAAGCTTTTTCTCAAGATTTGATAGTTGGGTTTGAGGTCTGCGGACATTTTTTGCAATGTGTGACACATTTTAACATCAAATTTGAGGATTCTATATAATTTAAACCAGAATACGGTAGTTGAAGTAACATACATTTTACTTGTGCCCCACATTACCCGTAATATAAAGTGTCAGCACTCTGAATTTATAAAAAAAATTAATTACATCATCACCTGGCCACAAAAATGTATTCAAGTTACTATGAACATAGGCTATTTGCATCTGAATAAAACATTTTTAATTGCACTAGAAACATAAACCTGATATTATCAAGGTGATAAGCTATTTATTTTTGTTTTCTAGTTAAAAGTTTAGTTCATATCAAGCTAATAACTATAGGTAATTACAGTTGGCCATCAAAATAATATTGTTACAATTTACTTGCATATTTATTTTTAATTAAAATAAATTAATTAAAATACATACGGTTCCTTAAAGTGAAATAATGTTACAGATTTCTAAAAAAACAATGGAATGTTTACTACTTGTCTTTTGTCCTGTAGGCACCGTCCAGAAACGCCAGCGCTTATACAAATCAAATTTTCTACATATAATAGTTTGAAATTTGTTTCATTTCAGTTATTGGTTAAAGAATTATCTCTTGCAAAACACTAATAAGCAATAACGATTGGCAAATTATCAATTATCCATTATCAATTATCACATGATCGAAACATGTTTGCAAAATAATCTTTTAACGTTGATAAATATGAGTGACACATTTAGCTTAAAAATTAACATAATTCATGTGGCTAAAACTACGTACAAATTCTAACGCGGTATGCTCACTTTTATAAACAGTAGGTTTCAACTGTTCTAGATGGTTCAGTAGCAAGGGCAAGCACAATATTTGCCAGTAATAATTTCCACTATACGTGCTTTGGATGCCGGCGACTTGATGTCTTGTGTATGTAGATTTTCTGTGTAATTTCCAATTTGACCAGTTATTCCATTATTTTCAGGCCGATACACGCGAGGGAGGTTGTTTTGTAAATTAGTAATTCAAATCTCGTTTTGTATGTTGGTGCTATATTTACATTGTCCGTTTGATGGTATACAATCAGTTAAAGGCGATTTCTGAAAATTTAACCTAAGGATGGGAATTTTACAACTGTAGTAAAGTAGAGTTTTTAAAAAGTATTAAAAGTATTAAAATTGTATTACAATCAATTGTTAGCGAGACAAACTTAGTTTTTTTAATCTACAAAAGATATAATTTTGTTGCATCTTAAATTTGTCTGTTTGGTCTATCATTGTGCAAATGTCTTTCAGAAAAACCATAATCAACCACATAATTCACTGATACAGATGTTTTTCATGGTTCAGATAATCATTTTGTAAAAAGTTATTCTTTTAACATATTTATCCATTTCATTTGGAATCCCATTTAACCGACTTTTCAGTATGCATCTGTTTCTGGTGACACTTTTGTTTAGTACTACACGCTGTTTTGCGTATGACAATTAAACAGAAACTGAACAAGGTTTACGTAGAGATGCATCTTACTGTGACTTTTGTTTAGACGTAAGGCGGAGTCTTTCATATTGTGGTCAACCAAACAGTACAAAGGAATGGTGTGAATCAGGTGGATGCTGCTGGGACCCGAATAAAGATATCTGCTTCTATCCACAACTGCACGAACACTCACTTACGTCATCGTCTTAAGGCAGGTGTTTTAGGACAGACGATCAAGTTTGGAAATTGTGAGTGTAATGGAAGAGAGATTCCAGATACTGGTAAGGGCCCAAGAACGTTTGATGTGAATTGTGTAAAGGAAATAATGGAAGACGATCCTCAATGCAATCCGAAAACCGACAAAAAATGCAAAAAGAAAGAAGACAAAAAATGCAAAAAGGAACAGGACAACAATAGCAAGAAGAAACAGGTCAAACAATCAAACACAATCAATAACCACTGTCATTTCCGGGGAAATTCTCATAATTGTAAAGAGTATTACCAGGGTCACCAAAAAAGGTTTTATCAAGAACTTGTTACTGTTTTTGGAAAAAAAATGTGCGATACAATGCCAGCGTGTCCGAATGAACCACTTAACACGATAAAAACGTGTCCCCAAGGGGTTTATTCACGTTTCTCCAATATTTGAAAAATTGTATTCACGTTTTTCCAACATGAAATGAACAATGGACGGGCTTGTTGTTTTTACAACAATCAAATATGTTGTTGTAAGCAGTTTACAGTAAAACCTAGAAAATCTATCTGCAATTTAAGGCAAAGTTATAATATATATAATATATATGTATAAAATTATAGAATATATATTTTTTATTATGTCCTCATATCATATTTCATAATAATTAATTGAGAATTTAATTAATAAAATTATTATTAAATAATTAAAGTGCAATTAAAAACCCTGCAAATCAGTGTCAACTACGCTTGCTATGCTCAGAAATAAGAAGTGTTTAGTGTTATTTAAGAGAATGTTCACGGCCCATATGTAAGTCGAACACTTGTTTCAGCTGATCGTCATTGCAGAACTTCCGACATTTAAAGAATCTCGCATGTCACTATACCGGACCCGAAACACAGAGATGCCTAGACTTCCTAAGACCCGAAAAGACATTCAACTAGACGGCAAATGGACACAGACACTTGCAGGGGAAATATTTCTACTAGCTGACGACGGAAATACACAGACAATACTTATGTTTTCGACTAGCCGCAACCTGACCAACTTAGCAGCAGTCGACATCATTTATGGAGAAGGGACCTTTTACACACACCAACCCAGTTAACCCAACTTTACACCCTGCATGCTACCGTAGACGACATAATGTACATAATATATGACCGACTGTTTCATCTACTCAAAGAGGCCTGCAAGCAGATTGGAGTTCAACTGTCCTATAGACCATGCTAACAGAACGAAAGACCGCGACCCGTTATTCAGTACCTCGAATGTTCACTGACATTTCACTCAGTAGATCACAGTATTTGACTACGCCGCCAGTAAATTTATGTAAGTATTGTTTTTTTTCCCGATACCTTCTGCCTTCACATGGAACTCAGCCAGTAAATTTATGTAAGTATATTTTTTTAGCTGTCTTTAATAAATAAATAAAATGTTTTAATTTTGTTTAATACATATATTTTTATGTATTTTATTTTTACAATTAAATATGTATAACATTCTGTATTTTTACTTTACTTATTACTTTAATAATTGCATTTTACTTTGTACTGCAATGTTTAATTTGTTATATGGACATGCCTGTTACTCTACTGTCCTGTACTGTAATTCAAATAAATATATATAATATTCTATATGCTTTACTTATTACATAACAAAGATTCATGTATACATATTTTAATGTAGTCTTAATTACAGGTAAAATTAATTAAGTTTGCCTACTACCTATTCACGTTTCTCCAACATACTTTTTACATGAAATATCAAATGTTGGAGAAACGTAAACACCCCCCCCCCCCAAAGTCCTTTTAATAAAATCGAAATAAAGGTTTAATCAATATGTTGTTGTATTTTAATGATCTCCTTTAGCAGCCAGTGGAGAAACCAATTAATCCACACTGACAAAAACGACAACAAATACTAAAGGGATAATCATTCTCTACGTCCATAAACATTAATGGTAAACCTTTGAATAGTCACAGAGACTAATGGTAAACTTGTGAATAATCACAGACACACAAGTGGTAAAACGTTTGAATACTCACACATGAGCGGAAGTGTCATAAATGTATAAAAACATAATGCAGAAAAGCATCTAATGCAAAGAAACGTACTTGAATGGTAATTCACTCACGAGTTTTAATAAGTATTTTCTCGCATGATGCATTATAAATGACAACCTCTGATGTCTTATGTATTAGGTAAACTATTATTCTCACGCCGATGCAAATGCCTAGCTGCATGTTCTGTTAAGACACCACGCACACAAATATGGACAAAATGCAAGTATAAGCGGAAACACTAAACCCAGCCGTAACTCAACCATCAAGATAAATTCAAAACAGAATATAGACCTGAGATGTAAATGTTAATACGGTGCAAAAGCTTATAAAGTATTGTTATCTATTATGTAGACAAATGGAAGTTATAACACTCGTCGAAATATTTTATGAGAACATGTATATTGCGGAGATCATGAACCATATATCAATTCTATTTTTTACAACTAAAGGTATACATTAAAGGGGGTTCTGGAAGTTATGCAGAGAATAATTTGTCCTTTTCAATTTTTATAGTGATACAGAGAAATGAATAAAACAGCACTAAAATAATAGATTTTTAAACATTCTGTTCATTGAAATTTCAGAAATTTAGATTTTAGTGATGGATAGAAAAATAAGTGTCGGAGTTAAATTTTTCTCTATTGGGTAAAAACTGGTCCCAAAGTACTAACAATTGGTATTTTTGGTCAAAATTAACTCTCTTGTTAAAAATTTCTTTTTCATTACTTTTGCCTATTGCGAACTCGTTTATGCGAAGACTGTATTAAAACATTATCAAATTGTAGTGATATTACAAATATATCCTTTCAATATGATTTTTAATTTAAAAGAAAATAGTTTTTCATTAAAAAATTATCAATTTTTCCGTCAGTGTAATATCTATTTTGAAATAGTCACAAAAATGGTAGATGGAGTCCTGCATCTACTTAAGCTATATTAGAAGCTGCAAGAAATTTAGACCATACTATTATTATAAAATACAAAACTGTTGGAAGGACCATGACGACAATGTTTTAATTTAAGTGAGTGACTTTACGTTTGTATTCGTTATTATAGCTTTTGAAACAAACCTTTCTAAATTTCTATTAAAATAAAAACGGTTTTTGTTGCTGTTTACTTAAAATCAATTATGCTCTTTACAGCAAAATAAGTAGATGTATATTTTATTTTTTTATTAGAAATTTACCTGTAAATATGTATAGATTTAGCGGGAACATGTATACATGCATTGAAGCTTATATGGATCGATTGTTGTTGTATACTAACTTGGAACGCTAGTCCTGTTTCGAAACTATAATTTTATTACACGTGACACGTGAATTTGTTTTAGTGTACACTGTGACAAATAATGTCAAAAATGTCTGGAAGATTTACTTTTACAAAAAAAACTGATTATCTGCGATTATATTAATATATTATAGGTATGTGTATATCCATGTCAAATGCATAATAGTACTAGTGACGATAAAAAGCAGGTAACGCATGTGCAAAAAAACTGTTCTTATGTCCTTATACGATAAAAGATAAATGTGTGTCCTTCTCACAAAACCCAATTAACAGTTTTAAAGAAAAGATATACACACAAAAAGCGGATTTCACTATATGATATCATATTTTATTTTATTACTTCGATTTGCACGATTCAAATTCTAAACAACAATTTAAACTTTTTACTCAGCTACGCAGTTATTTTTCTGTCAAAGAAAACGTCAAAGTATTTAAGAGATTCTCTTTTCTGAGAAATGATTATGACTTGTATTAAAACATTGAATAATATATTCTTACATACGTGTTGGGGAAAGACTGGGAAATTTTCCACGAGTGATACAAATTGTATGTCTGAATAGTGAAAATAATTTCTATCGCGAGTAGAAGATTGTACGGGCTTTCCCCTAAGCGAATGGAACTACGCATTTCTTACGTAAACCAACAACTTTCACATCGCGATATATATAGACTTTCCATTGTTTAAGACTCCATTGTCTAGAACTTCCAGTTAGAACGCTCGAAACAAGAGCGTAAAACAATAACGCTGATGTGTTACTATAACAACAGATGTGTGAGATCATCTTTTCTGGGTTATAAGCATCAGAAACGGAATCATTTACGGAAGAAAGACAATTTTATTTAGAAATGCAAATCCATTCAGTTTTTCTTTGTTTTGAAAAAAGCCATAGTGTAAGAGATCTAAATATTGTTTCTAAGCATTTTGGTTTGATCTTTATTGTTCACGGTGTATTTACATTTAGTAACGGTAGTCCTAATGGATCGATGCAACGACAGTTCACCAGTGACAAAAGTAAAAAAAACGTCAAAGTCTAGGAGAATTGAAAACAATTCATAAAGTACTTTGCAACAGCACACACACAATCGCATTATTGTTCCACAAAACAACATATAATATCGGTAGCTTCAAATCAGGTAATAAATATCGATGACCACTAATTTTTGTTAGAAGATATTGTCATAAGAAAAGTTAGAATTAAATATCGATAAAAAAATCATATGGGGATTGCAAGTTAGGAAATTTCCGTAAATAAAACATCAATGTTAATGTGTGTTTATCATTTTAGAAAAAAAAGAATAACAGTTGCATAATGTATTCACTACCATAAATAATGTCTCGTTTTTGAACATTTCATGTTGTAGGTCACATTAAAACAATTAGAATACAAAGTGAGAATAAGATTTAAAAAACAACACTTTGCTGATTCTCATAAAGATCGTTTTCGGTAAATATATTACATGTCTTTAAACACTTTTATTTACGACAAGCGAGATTGATTTATCCAAAGTAACGCCAGCTTTCAATTGATCAAAAAACATTTCTGTTGAAACGGACAAATACTGTGAAGGCAACACATAACTGCGAGGTTTCCGTAAGGCTTATCTGTTCGTCCAAGTTTATAATAGTATAGTACTTAATTTAGTTTAATGGGACAAACGTGACTGTCTGGTTGCACATTATAGGTGTATTTTAGTTTACAGGAAGTGGACAGTAATACAATAGGCGAATGCTATGTGACTGGTACAATATCATGTGGTATATTTCAGTAAGTTTCCGTGTTTGTATACAAACGATTGATATTATTTCCTCATCTTCAAGTTTATTTAAGTATCATATATAGTATTACAATTTCATATTAATTTGTAACTATTACTTAAAAATGTACACTGGTTTAGCCGCTTATAAAATATAGTACAATAAAACTTAGCGCCGAGATTGCCAAGACCAATTTAATTGACTTTCAACCATTATCAGTTATACCAATATGTTACCATTATAATGAAAATGAAATAATTCTAGAAATAGTTTTGTAGAAATATTCATTTTGAAAAATTTAGATTATTGGATATAAACGACTTTGGGTCGATTTACGCTGAATAAACCGCGAAGCGGTTTATGTTGCAGCGTAAAGCGATCCAAAGTCGTTTATATCCAATAATCTAACCAACAATTGAAAACAAACCTTATATTTTAAATTCTATAGTCAAAAATGAAGCAAAAAGAACAATATTTTACAAGTAATCATATGATATTTGCAATTCACAATTTAAGTGTCGTCACTTGTTGTTTGCGGAAGAATTCATGTATAGTCAACGTCATCAATACATCTCATTATGACGTCACAATCAGTCACGTGCTGAAAAACCAAGTTAGGTTATACGAAATAACCAACTTTGCTCATGTATTGAGTATTTAAACGAAATTAAAATATTGCACAATAACTAGAACATTAAACGAACTGTGCTTAGCTTCTTGTCGATCCGAGGCTTTTTTTGTAAACGAAGCTAACACGATTTAGCATTATCTAATTTTGTTTTTCTTAAAAGAGAAGCAGTTAGTATTAAGCTCGATTTAATCAGATATTGAACACGAAATGTCTTAGGCGACCACCCAAAATAAATATTCCACAAATAACCATAGATTATACTTCTAGCTGACAGCATTGACAAACATAGAGAACTACTTATTCTGCTTTGCGAAGAAGGAAATGATAGAGTCCATTTGGCTTTTGTTGCTTTAACATTAGTATGAACAATGCAGCATTTCATCAAATAATTACTTGTTATGTTATTAGACGATTCCCTTAGGTCCTGAGAAAATTATGTCCCAGTATTCGACCCACAGAGCTGCCTTTGCTGAGTCCAGGAATATGGGAGGGTGGTTAGGTACTGAAACTTTAAGCATGGCGCGAACCATAATAGGGGATGTGTTTTGAATGTACTCGCAATTTTTTCACGCCAAAAACCCCTTTTGTAAATTTCAAAAGAGTAGGCTCATCGTAACAAAATTCAAATAGCAAATTCGCCGTCAATACCTGATGCTACATACTTTTCTGCACAATTTTCTTTCCTCTGTTTTATCCATTGTCACCTTTTATTTATTGTTTTGTTAACTTGTCAACCCAAATGCAATATTGCTCGATAGGCATAAATTTAACTATCTATGTAGGTCTTACACACGTCATGAAAATTGATCATTGCATAGTTAAGGAATAATATTCTAAATAAAACAAAATAATTTGTAATACTTTTTTCCCAACGTCAAAGAATGTGTTTCTTTTTATTTTGGCACTGTGTATTGTATAATGTCGTCAACATAGATAAAATCGTCATCACTGCTGTCGTCATCTGATTCACTGCTTGGCAAGGCGTTTAAATTAATGCAGAACTCTACCTCTGAATATATCGTTCTGTCTTCTTTTCCATGGATGCAAGTTATATGATGGGATGGCTGTGACTCAAAACTCACATCCAAGTAATTCAATTCGTGTAGGTTTCTTGTAGCCGCTACAAAATATTAAAAACTGGATTACTACCAGTATGTTCATTCTTGTTTAATGTCAGTAAAATTTTCTAGGCTTTTGGTCCATCTCCTTTTCATAATAAGTTAACATGTCCGCTCTGCATATATTTTAAATACTGACTGAATGACGTTAAGCAATCAATTAATCATTTTACATGGTCTTGCGCTATATTATACATGTCGAACATTTCACGCGAATAAACGAGGCAGTTTTACATCTGAAAGTCAATGCAGCTTTCTACTGCTTAGGTTAGAACTTGTGTCCCACTTATTTTTTTTTTCACGAGTTATATGTTCGTTTGTCCATTGTTTAATACAAAATTACTGTAAAAATTGGGATTTTAACACAAACAATCCAACATATCTACAGCCTTCTTGTGTCAATCATCCATAATGTTGACATTTACGATGCAACGGTTGAATTTGATAAGGTGAAAATAAAATCCATCTTGTAAACGTAAATGTATGATTAAAAATATTACCATGATCTTCTCCAGCATCTGCATTGATATCTTCTAAATTGTATATATTGTTCATTACAACATTTTCGCTCAAAGCAATTTCCCCTGTAGCAAATAAGACATAATAAATAAAGACTATTTAATTTAAAGAAATAATTCATCGCTGCACCAATGTTAAGGATTATTTAAATATGGGTAGGCATTATATTAATGAATATTTTTTCCATGAGCGTTAGCGATATGAAAATACGGGAATTTACATTTCACGCTTATAGATAAAGGTTTATTTTGGCTGTTCTAATTTCCGAGATCATCATTTGTCACAAAATTATTATTTGTCTCGTGTAGAAAAGGGAAGAAATATTAATGTAAAACAAACTTACATATTTATTAACATTTACAATATAATTTAAAAATCAGAACACAGTATGACACCATTAAATGCTTCATTACATCATTCACCGTGTCTTTGGTGCTGTGTGTTGCGTGACAAATGAAAACTGATTACCGCATATGGTCAAGCTAATGCTCCTGTTCCAAAGGATCCAAAATGGTGCAAATGTTAATCAACAATTATTTTCCACAGATAATCAACATTTAGAAATTCGGTTGTGTTTTCATTTTGATACATTAAACTCGTCTGCGATAGAGGCGGAAAAAGTCTCGCGGTTTGCGTTGAACGTCATTGTAAACAACGCAAGTTACCTTAAAAATGCAACGTAGCGAGCGTCAATGAAGATTTGTGACAATAAACAATAAAGGGATAAAATAAAATATGGACGTGTGTTATCGTGGAAACACTTTTTTCTATTGGATTTTTACAATACAAAAGTACAATATGGAATAATAAAAAAGCAAGGAAAAACGTTAGCAAAAGTGGAGTGTGATTTTTGAAGTGGCTAAAACAGCAATATTGTATTAAATATTTGAATAGAAGTTTGTTTCCAAAGCGTTTGAAGGACGGCATAGTAGAACAAACATGTTGACCGTAGGTTCAATTTTTGACCATCTACAACAAATATTAATTGGGAAATATTTTAAACGTGTATAAAATTAGTTGTATGCACAAACCGATTACATACGAAGCGTTTAAGCTCAAACTAGAGTCTGATTCACATCATAGATTCAATAGAAATGTAAATGAATCATATGATATTTTTGTAGAATCCTTAAGTACAAAAAACGAAGGATTTTGTGGGAATTGGTTAAAAACAACGGTAAAACTATTTCATACGAAAATAAAAAACTTTAATGCAATTGTTTAAATAAATCGAATAAAAAACACTGATTATAGTTCATAACTATAATTGTTTCTAATCAATAACTACCTTGTTCGAATGAGCTTTGGTCGCATAAGTCTTTTCTAAAAGGAAAATTCATTATAAAAACAAGGTCATTTATGATGTCAGTGAATAATGTGTTGTGCTATCATCAATGAGATATATGGTGCAAAAGTTGGTAAGTTTTCGTTTGTGCAAGACACTCAGAATTTGTTGTTTTGTTTGTGTTGTTTCGTGTCAGAATAAACAAAACAGAAGTTTATGTAAGATGGGATGTCAAATTAGCTACGATACCTTTCTACTAATCACTATTAACAACTCTTATGTGTGTTAAGAATTGTCAAAAATTGTCTCTTATCTCTTATTTACTTTATTGTATTCAAACTTAAACAAAAAACTTAAGTAGTATGACTGTTTATTATTATTCAAATTAAGAACAACATTGCGTACAAGAACTAGCTTTTACAAAAAAAATATTATACCTCTTTTTGTGACACGCCGAATGCCAACCTAAAAACATCAAAAGAGTATTAATGACTTAAACTTTATATATTTATAATAAAACAAAACATATTTTATCTTCATATAACGTAATTTTATGACACACTACTGAGTGATACGACATATATCGTGCTTGAAGCTTGAGTTGCTTACACATCCGAAGCACTTCAGTATTTTTGTGTCCTTGTAAGTATGGTTTTGTCTGTCATTCGTTTTTCTTTGAGTAGACCTGCGATTAACAGAGCAATTATTATTATGATTACGTTGGATTGTAAATGGTAAAATGTAGGTGATACATGGTTACATGTAGTTAATTGAAAGTCATTTCTTCCATCACGTATCAAAATACCAGTATACCTGATTTCCTCATGTAATGTATTGCACTTCCAAGTCCAACACCAAAGGAGATAACCACCAGACCGGTAAGTACAAACAGTAGTATTTTGCGTTTTGCAATATCTATTGAAAACAGGCAGAATAATTGTAAAAATATATCACAAAAAGTACGCGTAAATATTTAAAATAATTGCGAAAAAAATTTGATGAAAGCATAGATACAATATCTTACCTATATTTAAGACGAGACAGCGAGTAGAAAAGCAATACGTCATCGGCCAAATAGGTTGTCCAACAGAAATAACATTTTGACATTGGACGGTTAGAGAAGGATAATGTAGTCATATGAAGCGGCTACAGTGAGCCTACTTTCTACAAAATCTTTATCATGCTAGGAGCTGACCACTCTAAAACTACGTCATCCACTATGGTCCGTCTCAAAGTTTTTCATATTATTAGATGACAACTCCCGAAAGAGAGGGCCTTCCCTTTACGTCACCTAGAGACGCGGGGCTGCTTTGTGGGTTAAGCACTGGGAATCCTGATAAGGCTAATAATTTTACACATATTTGATAGCCAGCAGTAGTAAAGATGATAGACAAAAAGTAGGAATTGCAAGAATCATGAAATTTAATCCAATATAAAGAAACATAAACACATATTTATAATAAAATTATATGCACTTCAATTTGTCATCTTTGAAACAATTATGAGATTACTTACATTTAGTTTTTATCTCGATTATCTCGCTAGAATTACTACTCCCTATTACATTAAAAGCAGAGATTTTTATTTGGTACAGATGATCAGGTTGCAAGTCTTCAAAAATGTAAAAGTCGTCAGTTAAGTTCTTGTCTGTTATATTTATGTGTTTCCACTGCTGTGTAAATGTAGAACGGATTTCAGCCTTAAATGTCTGAGGATATCCACCATCAAAATTTCTTCTCCAAGCTATTTTTATACTGTTGGCTTCGGGGTAAACTTTGATGTTGATTGGTCGTTCTGGAACATCTGAGTGGTAAATTAAAATATATCTTACAACTGCTTACTTAAAATAGTATTGTTTTTATAAATTTCTTAATGAATCCTGAAACATACATATTTGATTAATCTCCATCAAGTTATGCAATCAATTTGTTTTTATTTTAAATATTTTTGGCAGCAATTTTTGTCATATTTAATTAAAAGTGTAACACGACTGTCATAAATGATATTGAATACAAATTTGAAAAACAAACCAGTCTCATAAATAAATTGAGTTCAGTCAATTTATCTATAGTGCCCAACAAGTAAGACGATGCTGTTTTTGTTAGCGTTAAATGTCTAACAGGAAGACGGGCAATCATGTTGCGTATCATGTTCAATCGTTGACCTATTTAGAGTTTCACAGTACCTTAAATATATGCTTAAAGTTTCTTTTTGCAAACTTTATTTTAAAATGAGTGGAAACTATGCGTTTCTTTTCTGAAGATAATATATCCCCATGTATCTGTTCATAACATAACATAGATCGAAATGAAAAAAATCGATCTGGCAAGGACATAGCCACAACGCTGATGAAATTGTTAATATTCTACAAACATCTAGATGTGTCATTTTCAAATTTAATGTGTTTGACATTGCTGCGTTTTTGTCAGTAGATTATTTAAAATAATTTATATATCCAGTAATAATTAGGGAGTTGTAACATTAGGTTATATAACTTTAGTCAGTTTTGTTTCTCGTCAAACATGATCACTCGAAGCGTACTTGTATCACGTGACTTGTATTAAATTTGTTGTATATTTGCATGTTTTGTTTTCCAGTCCTATTTGTTATTCATACATATGTTTCGGATATTTAATAATGATTAACGATATTTTAGCAAACCTAAGAACAATAAAAGGACTGTTTTATTATAAGATCTCTATGGGTTGTTTCAGGAAACCTGTTTAAATATCATTGAGTTGTTGTGATGTTATATACTGTATAATGATGTCAGTAATTTAAAATCTTTTATAACTGCTAAATACATGTACAGATCTAACTGTATCACAATTACATTTCTGCTGTTATTAATTAGTTTGCTATTAGTATGTGGTAACATCTAAACAAACCCAGTCCCGTTGGCACACCGGAAGTTCAAGAAACAACACTTTTCCATGGTAACATTAAAAGCTTTAAAAAATGAATTATGTTTTTGATATTGTTGAAGACTTTTGCGATATTTTAATCCTAACTGAAACACATCTGGATTGTAATATAATTGACTCGGACACCTGTTTGTCGGGATTTGAAAGATCTGTTAGAAAAGACAGAAACGCGAATAGGGTGCTGTTATTATGTAATTCAAAAGTTACCATAATACAATACGTCGAATTGATCTTGAATACGAGCTTGTACAGAGAATGTGTTTTAAATTGACTACAAATATCCGATCAATTTTAATAATTATAAACTATAGGTCAGAACGACTATCTTCTGTTTATGTATGGCAATATTTTGATAAATTATGTTAAAATAACGCGTTAGACGAGAATAACAATATTTTTTAGGTGACCTGAATATAACACTTTCTCAGACGAACCACAAAATGTTGACGATATTTTTTTAATTTACGGCTTAGTTAACATTCATTATAAGTAAACCTACACATGTTGATACACGGACAGGTAATGCTTGATCTGATTTTTATCAGACAAAATACCTATTGTTAGAGAGTTCACCGATTACGACGAAATATACATGTAAATAACTATAAAATGTGCTGGCATTATTAACAAAAAGTATGAACGTAAAATTTTGAATTATAAAAATAGACTTTTATCTTATGAAACAAAATTGCGTGAGACTAACTTTAATTACTAATTCTGACATTATCCCTAACGCCTGTACAAACATTACCGATACTTTCTACATATTTCTTTTCAATGTATACCTACCGGGCACTTATCAGAAGTGATGATACAGTTTGATTTGATTCAAATTTGTGACGTAAAATTCGTAAACGCGACAGATTTCGGAAAATGTTTCTTCGTTTTAAAACACCAACTACTAAAATAAAGTTTGAAAACAACGAAATATGATTAATATTTTTTTAAAGCGGGCAAAAAAGATTCTTTGAATAAGTAAATACGTTTCAGGGGGTGTAGCAAATTATATTGGAAGACAATTAATATGTTGATTAAATATGAATGACCTACTCATGATATTACCCCATTAAAAGATCCCAGTAATAATCTCAATTTATCGTACAACTGTGCAAAATTTTAATCCGTTTAGAAATGTGTCACTTTTCGACAGCAATCGTAAGTCTTAAATAAGTCGTATCTGGTTTAAAAGAAATAGTGCATGGTGCAACGCTTCGAATGATCATTGATGATGTACATTTTTCTGAGAGTAACGACTTAATGGATTACAAATAAATAACTACAAAATAATAAAGTAAATAAGCTTACAGTATAGGGGAGAAAATATGTATATATTAAAATCTTTATTGATAATTAATACAGAAATAAAAACGCCCTTTTCATGCCAGTACTGTACGGCGTGTTTGTAAAACAGCATATACAAAGGTCTGTTCGATTTTTTTTCTTGCGTACGAAATCCATCGATTCTCTCTCTTTTGTATTTGGTTTGTTTTTTTCCTATTTTTAATAATATTATTATCGTTTTTAATTCAGGTCTTCATATATATAACACATTGTTGTAATGCTTTAATGTATTACGTCAACTATTCTGTGTATTTTTGCATGTCTTGGAAAAGACAGTAATAAGTTGTAAACCTTGTGTCTGATTAAATTGTTTTGAACCTAACAATATGTTTAAAGTACACCTGACTTTCGTACCCGGTTGCGGATAACGATTCTTCTCCTGACTAGTGTTGGCAGATTATACGAGTTGCCTTGACAAGCGCCACGTTTGTAACTTGTTTGATGAAGGTAACGCTTTTTGTACGAAAACAATTTGCAGATTTAAATAAAACTATAGACGCTTTTAAGGCCACTAAAAAGATGCAATTTCTTGTTCATTGGTCGACCCATTTATACAGTCGTATTATTGTTTGTTGACTGTCCTAGACCATGGCCAGGTTTCATAAAATATCTCAAATTTTAGGATTTCCTTATTAATCTTCATTCACTATTATTGGCAATCAGCTGAAAAATTTTAATTTGAGCAAAGTAAGCATTTGAGGAAAATCGTATTGTGATTAATTTTATGAAATTGGAGCGTAACACTATTTGTGGTAAGCTTAAGGGAACGATTTATTTAACCTATCGAATATTTCAAAGTATATGTTAAACTGATTTCTGAACTAAAAAGTTACCTACTAGCAGAACAGAGATTGAAGCTGTAATTGCTTACTCCATTATTGTTTGTTGCCTCTAAAATGTACTGTCTAAAACTGTCCTCGTTCACTAATCCAAAATGTACAGTTATCGCATATCCTTGAATTGTAATAGATTTTTTAAAAGACACATCACTTATTGTGGATTGCTGTCCAAATCCAATGCTGACATTTGTTTTGATTTTGTCAAGTCTGTGTAATGACACATGGGTTAGTTTTGGATTACTGTATGCATAAATTTGAACCGTACCGGAATCTCCATAACGCACAAAGTGTTTATGTTCATTTCGTTTTAAGAAAACTGGTTTACCTGCAAAAATAGAGTTATGATAACTATCGTGCTCATCATCCATATTTAACACGACCAGTCTTGCGGAGGAAATATGTAAAGTTACATAAATACATGGCACTACATACAGTAAAAAACTAGGAATAAATAGATATTTAAAATATCAATTCAAAAGTAGGGCTCGGTATAATAAAATATTTACTTGATGGATATTCGGAAAGCCTTTGCCTCGGAATAATAGTACATGTACATATTCTGCTGATAAGAAACGTGTTATTACACTTATTATCAGGGTATTGTGTATATGGAAACAAGTCAACCTATAACTACAATTGTTAGACGCCTTTTTTCGATATGATAGTTCTCCTCAGGGAAGTGTAAATTGTAATGGTGATAATTGATTCTGTAAATATTTAGGACACTCCCAATTTTGCCAATTTTACGTCGGAAACATGATTATGTTAAAATAGTCTGTATACAATGTTGTTTATGACCCTGTATAAATCTGCGGAGTTTTTCCTGTGACCGATATAAATAATCTTTTTTGAGTTGAAATGAGCCCCAAATAAAAACATATGAAACCATAAATCTCGTTTTATAATACATCTAACTACCTATCGTGAAAAGGCTGAATAAAGGCGTCGGTGGCCGAGTGGTTAAGATAGTTACATACTATTAATCGCAAAACTTTGATTGACGGTTTGAGTCTGACTTCTAGAAAGATGTGCCGACTCTAACAATAATTGGATAAACTTGACGCCATGATACAACTTAAAAATTGCTAAAAGAAAGTTAAAACGTAAAACGTTACATATAAAAAGGAAAACGGAAAATGATAGATATACATCACAAGTTACAAAATGACGTTGGTCGACAAAAACATGTGCAATGTGTATAACGAATGACTATTACCGGTTTGTTTGTTTGAATGATGTTTAACGCCACGTTTTACCAATTCATCTATATCGTGGGGATGAAGCTGAACTACCCTGTCAAAAACTCGTTCGTTAGAAAAAAGGGACTAATACCGGTAATTGTATTTTCTTTATAAAACATGCATTACCTTGATATTTGATAGTTGTCTGCTTAAACTGGTATAACTGCCCCATTCTTGTTTGTACATGATTTGTTACGTTACACGTATAAATTCCGCTAACATGATAATTATCAATGGATTCTGTACCTGTCCCCAACATCAGTGTACCGTTATCATATCCAGTAATAAATCTCACATGCTCCTTAAAGAGGGATTGGTGCTGCCAACTCTCAAAAACATACTTTGAAGGATTACCAATCGGAACGCAAGTTAATATAATAACGTTCGCAAGCGGAGTATTTTGAAAAATGTTGACTTTAGGGGGGTCTACAAAATATAAAAAGTGAATTGAAATGAAATTGAAATATCTTAATACAATTTTTACGAATGTATCAACAATTCTTAAAGATATATTTTAGCCAGGAACTTTTATATCGTCATGATAAAAGATTAAGTACAGGCTAGACGTAAATAAAAACATAAGTCTGTCATCAAATACTTAAATTAATTAAACGTACAAAAATTCAGAAATCCACAAAATTAATTTAAGTCAATAAACTTCGATAAAGTTCTAATCTTCCAACCTGCTGAAATGAACAAGGGTCTGGACACTGTATATAATTGTGAGTTAGGTCTTCGAATAAAAGTAAAAAACAACGATACTAAATGTGATTGCATCTATAGACAAATAAGTTGTGCAACATCTAGAAAAGGCCGTATTTGAAAGTTCCTGATTGACTATGACTACTTGCAATACTAAACGTCTGATTTGAAATCAGCACACATTCTGGAATGTTGTTCACAACGAACGTAATTTGTAAGTAATGCGAGTTATAGAGGTAAAGAGTTAAAGCACGATTTGCAGTATAAATATTGTTAACAGTACACATAAATCATAATAGCAGCTCTACAGTACTTGTTGGCGCTCACATAATTGATGTACATCCAGTAAAAGTGTAATTTTTTTCAATTAATAAATTTTTTTGTCAATTAAATTTCTGTGAGCAACTTTTATGGTTCTTCGTGTATTGCACCAGTAAAAAACATTTTCTTACCGCGATTTTGAGATTTCAGTGACATTTAAAACGCCTAACAATCAAGACGACAAATTAAATTGTTTGAACGTGTGCAAATGATCCCGTCGCTTAGATGTACACGTTGGTTAGTTACAAAGAAAAATAAAACTAGAACTAGCCTCGAGAATAGCCTAAACAAACTTCTTTACTGCATAATAAAACTTCACTGGTATGTTAATGACAAGTGGAAAAAGGTTTAGGTACGAAACTTAAATAGAAACGTAAAGATGTACATTTAGCGTAGGCCAGAATTGCACTCTGAATGCCGCGCTTTATCTGAATCTGGACAGGACTGTAATGTGCTCTGCAAGTTTTTGAGGATGTTTTTAGTACATTGGTGTAGACTTCAGTTGAAGGAAATATCAAAGTGTAAATTATTAATTATAATGTACAATATAATTTGTGGTCTTTGGTTGCTTAACATTTCCCGAATTCACAATCGGTCCGTCTTAAATGAAGACAATGTTTCCCCTTTAAACGTCATACCTAGGCACAGACCATACATGAGAAAATGCATGAAAGGGTCAGAGTTAAATGTGAGCTTCGTGGGGCTAGCTTCGATTGCAGTATATAGTTAGTTAATATAAAACCTTTCCCAAGTGATCATGGCACTCGGCCAAATAGCAAGAAGATAGGGATTTTAAATAAGATTCGTTTTAATGTAGGTTTGACTTTTATTTGAAAAGTAGCAAAAGTTGCGTTGACGTTCCCATTATGCGCCATCAGTTTTGGTCACGTACTGCATATGTGAACTAAAGCTACTCCTTAAAAATGAATTGCAATTCTCCAATAAATGTATCTACCTTTACTAATGCTGATTATCTTTGTTGGATAACATTGCAGGTCAGATAATTCTGGCTCAGTGGCAATGTTGTTGTTGTGGTTTGGTCAGTATAGACCTAATTTGCATATTCAGAAGAATCAACACAAACGTATCAATTTGTCAGTAAAACCCAAATATATTTAAAACTATATCAGCATCAAGTCAGATTAAAATGTAATATCCTAATAGTAACCTATTTTGTATTTCTATAACTTATAACAAATCGGTGTTAAATGGCCTGAATCGTTTCATTATGGTAGTCTGTAATAATTCATTCTAATAAAACTGTTATCTTGCTAAACATTACTTTGATAGTTTTAGTACTTACACTGAACATCAATTTCGATGGAATTTTCGCTTTCGCCCAAACTATTATTTGTAATACATGTGTAATTGCCACTCTTATTTCTATTAATGTCAACCAGCTGATGCATCCATGTGCAAGGTCCAGTCTGTGTTAGTTTTGTGACATCGCCGTGCCCATTCATTAAGCTGACAGACAGCGTTGGAGGATTACTGTTTACATTGCATGAAAATGTCACATTGTTACCTTCTTGAATAGTTTTGTTTGGATAGGCATATACTGATACATCTGGTTTCCCTTGGAAAAAAATTGCACGTATCAGGTTACAATTTAAAATAAATAATAGTTGTTTAAGTTGTATATTTGCTTAATCGTGGTGTCGATTTGAGCAGTTATATTGTGTATTGACTTTGTTTCCTTATCCCTTTGAAAAATTTATTGGGATCCATGTAGTTACTTTTTCGTTTTTTATAAGTTAAATATATTATTAATAAATAACGAAATAAGATACATGTACTTAACTTCATGCGTACATTTATAGAAAATCGACATTGCAAAACAAATAAGACTTACATTTTATATTAACTCGCACATGTTCTGATAATTCACGAGTTTTACTATTGTTTGCTACACATGTATAGTTTGTCAGATGTTCAGTTCTGTTTTGTGTGAAAGTATATGAAATCCTTCCAGGGCCACCTTGAGCCAACATTTTTTCGCCATGCTTCCATGCAAGTTCTTCCGGAGGTACACCACTGTTGACGTGACAGGTCAAAGTCAGATTTTTTCCATCTTCCCCATCTATAGTTCCGTTTACCGAGCCAACAATAACCATGTTGGAAGGCATTTCTATTGTCAAAACAAGCTTTCGGATAAAAACTTTGACTTATGCATTTAATTGTTTTCATTCGAGTCAATTTGGTTTTTTTTAAGATTTTTTAACTAAAAAGAATATAATTAGAATTCCTCAAGAACTAACTGAATCATCTCAAGACATTTAAATACAATTGCTTAACAGTAACGGATTAAACATTTATCCAATTATTGCCTTTTGTTTTACTTGATAGATAGTTTTATTGACAGATGCACCAAAGATATAATATTAAATTCTTCCCAGTAAATTAAAACTCCTTATTTCATATAAATTATATTTTTATTAGCTGATTTATCTTCTCGGAAACATTTAAGGTTTATCTGTCTGGTATCGAATCGCTTTGCGAAATAAAAATTTGTGCCAGAAAGTTTGTCATAACTCGTTTACGCAAAGAGTTTATTAAATTGCATTGTTATCATTTGCACCAAGTTATAATATAAAATTATATTTGGAGTTTTACTTTATTGTCTACAACCAAGAACGTCGGTGGATCTAATATTATACAATTATAGCCTTTAAATTAGGTCGATATGAAAAAATATCCACATGAGAACATATCGACCAACAACGAAGTGGACCGTATTTAAAGGCTACAATTGTTATATTATTAATTGATATTTTTATGCACATTTGTATATACTGGTATTTTAATGGAATTTAGTTCAATATTTCTTTTGATTAATTTAATGTTTTGATGGTTTATTGTCTCCATATGAAAATTTCACATTTTATTTCAATATCAGCAGAAATAATGAACACTTTCAATTCAAAAGATATATTAATGCAATAAACAAGCAACATATTAAAATGTTTGAATTTGTTCAGAATGTACATACTTTGCTAACCTTCAAACCGGAAATAGACACAATTAAAATTTTGATAGGCTGTTTAAAGGGGAATTCTAAATTAGCTAAAAATAGCCGTGCAATATCATGTTTTCTAAATATAACCGTGCAATATCACATTTTTATCAGCCGTTTTCAAAGACCCTTTCCGAATACAGCATGTCATGTGACAAGGTTTACACAAATACAAAAATATCAATTAATAATATTATACAATTATAGCTTTGGTATGAGGTCGATACGAGAATATATCGCCCAAACAGATTTGCATATCGACTGAGGACGCAGTCCGAGGTCGATATTCATCTGTTGATCGAGATATTTTCGTATTGACCGAATCTTAAGCTATAATTGTTATATTATTAAGATAACCTATTGTCATGATTGTTGAACGATATTTCATTTTTTGTGTGCACACCATTTGTTTGACAGATTTTTAAAATGTAATATGATTACGAGTCTACATACATAATAAATGTAAAATTTTTCGATGACAAGTATTCCACATCACAAAATACAACAGACCCATTTTTCTGCATAAAATTTACCAAAATAGAACCATATAATAAACATGTTGAATAAAACTCATCATTTCTTGTAACTATTTTTATACCGATTTAACTTTTGGAATTTTTTAAATCTATTTTTAGTAACGTGCTGTATAGGTATGCAGCTTAACAAAATATTGTTGGAAAATTCTATTCGTAGGTATATTATATGTGCCCAAAGAAATACAAAATGACCACGTGGTATCGTTAGACAAATCAAAATAAAGAAAATATCTAATATTAATAATATAATTGTTTATCCTGCAATGATTACTAGTAGAACTAAATTGCAAACATAAACCAAAACATGTGTTATGGCGCCCGACTCACATAACGATCAACCGGCGATGGATGTATGTAGACTCGTAATCATATTACATTTTAACAATCTGTCAAACAAATGGTGTGCACACAAAAAATGAAATATTGTTCACAATCATGACAATAGGTTATATTAATAATATAACAATTATAGCTTAAGATTCGGTCAATACGAGAATATATCGACCAACAGATGAATATCGACCTCGGACTGCGTCCTCAGTCGATATGCAAATCTGTTTGGTCGACCTCATACCAAAGCTATGATTGTTTTATATACGCGTCTCTTTTTAATGTTCTCGTTGCGCTTTTTTACAACCGTACTTCTTGTTTTGTTTGTTTTTATTTAAGAATTGCAGACTAAAACAATATGTTTTTCTTCACTTATTTAAAGCCCTTACACATAAACGAAGTTTTGTCGACTTACTGTTTTTCACATATTTCGGTTTCCAATTTTTCTAGATCGTGAACTTGTCCAACACATTTCTCAAAGACGCCTTAATAGAATCAAATGAAACTTGGCAAAGTTGTAGATCGACATATGGAGGGATGTAGTCAATTATTACAGTTTTGAAAATGGCAGTCATTTCAAAATGGCCGCCACTTGACTACACCCACCCAAAAATGTCAAAAATTTTGCCATGGTCCGATTTCAGCGAAATTTGGTATGATGGTAGAATTTAGTATTTCGAGTGAAACACTATCTTTGAAATCTTTTTTTCCGACGTCGCGTTTTAAAATGGCAGGGGGAAATGTGTATAATTTACAACGGTATCCGATCTCGATGAAATTTAACGTGCTCCGATTGCAACAAAAATTGGTGTACATGTACATTTAAGTGTCCTGAGTAGACTTCCATCCAAAACTTTGTTTGACCGTGCGTTTCAAAATGGCGGCCAAAAACGCGTCAAACTTTCAACGTTGTCCGATTTTAATGAATTTTGATGTGTAGGTACATTTTAATGTCGCGAGTGGAACGCAATACTATTCATGGGGATTTCGGGCGACTTCTGCGTTGGCATCCCAACACATTATTTTTAATTAAATATTGACAATGTACTTGCATTAAATATATTTTAACGAACTGTGTCATGTCACAGTCCCTTATTTACGTGTTTAGCATTGCGTTTCACGCATTAGGGGATAGCATAGCACTGTCCCTACGTTGTCATCTATACACTTTAGCAGAATTTTATTGTTTGAACCGTTATTAAATGATCAATTTTTACAATACAGTAATCGAAAAAAAATGTTCTTGCTATGAACGATCTCCGCATCGATTCAAAGGTACGTATAACTTTGGTCTTTGCACTTATTTGCGTACTTGGACTTTTTGTGTATCTCCTTATAATCGACTATTCCACACATCATATACAAATTGAAAATGAAAACCAAATTGAAGAAAGAGTCAAGCGTTTATAGTAAACCTAAGTTACGGTCCGTGTAAGTTAATGCCATATTTCACCATCCGTAGTCCGCCATGTTAATAATTTGAAAAACAATTAAAAATTTTAAAGACTGCTTTAAACCAAAGTTAGTGTGAATAATCATTAGATATCTGTTAAGCAACCGACCAACAAACAATGCATTGTGATTTATTATAAATACTACTTATTGTATAACTATAATATCTTAAAATCCGTAGAGAAAGAGATAGAATGCTCTGATTGTCAACATCTACATTAACCTACTATTTTATGGACCTAAATTATAAAATGACTTTTTATAGGAATTATTGCTCCTTAATGGCTATTCCGATTTTTGGCGTTTTTGCAGCTTTAAAAGTATATTATATAGAGAGACCTACATAACAGCAAAATGATTACCAAGACAAACACTCCATTTTAAGTAATGCTTTATCTTACATCCCAATCTGAGCTTGATTTTGAATATCGTCTAATGGAGCTAATATACTTTCGAAGTAGCATGTAGTTAAATAATAACCCGTAATACTAATTACCAAAAGAAGAAGTAAACTTACTTGTAATATTAAAGCAATACTTCCTGCTGACAATGATTTGTTGGTCTGAAATGTAACTACATTCATATTCCTCCTCGTCATCACGGGTGAAATTGTTTAAGTGAAAATGACAAGACTTAGTTGCATTATCAAAGGCACTGGTAACTCTATTGGCATACTTCATATTTGTTTTGTTTTTTGTTATCAACTCTCTCGTTTGAGTCTTAAATATCATTTCAGGACACTCCTTTGTACTATTGTAGGTATTATTTGCAGGACAGACCACAGATATAGTCGAAAATTCGGTGACATACATTTGCTCACATAACTGTGCACAATCTATGAAAATAATATAGAATTTACTGTTTAAATACTACATGTAATCCAAAGTATTAGAAATAACTTCAAACCGATAAGATTAAATATATATGTGCAAATTAAACGTATTACACAAAACTAAGATTGTATTAACTGTCGAATGGCTACCGTACACTTAGTGGGATTCGAACGTATATTTGTTGACATTTCCATGTCTTGAATTATCGAATATATTATATATATAGAAAGTTCGGCTTCAAAACATTTAGCGTCTTAACTTCTGCTGACACCTACACTGTAACGGTATTTTCATGATACCAATAATTGTGTTTAAGGAATACTTCAAATTTCTGAACAGGTTATACGATATAATAGACCCAAACCATATTATATCATATAACCTGTTCAGAAATTTGAAATATTCCTTATAATTTAATTTTAACTATAAATTTTAACAATTTTTATAGTCAAAACTTCGATGACGTCATGGAACTATTTTGAATAGGTCAAAGGTTACGCAAGTTATATCTTACAATATGGGTTGCACGATTTGAATTAACCAATCAGATTTCAGCTTGCAAAGCAAATTAAATTATATGCTGATAGAATATGTGTTACTCTACTAAGTCTTTTAGTATAAACAATTACATAGGGTCCATTCTAATTGTAAAATGGCGGTTTCAATTCCAAAATATAATAATGTGTACACAATTTATTGGCAATGTGTAACATTATTAATGTTTATTTATTGTAACACAATTAACTGAATTATTCTTTTGTATTTAACTGTTTTATTGTATTGTATTGTATTGTGTTTAATTATCACACACAAAATGGTTACACGTCTCAATAAGCTGTTGCTGATGTTGTGGCAATTTATAAGTTAAATATATACAAACTACTTAAAATTCAAAACTCCGAGTCGTTTTTGAATATAACTAAGTTTCGAAACTCTTCATGTTATACAAATAGAATTTGCAATTGGATTGTGTATATATTTAACAGGAAAACTAAAGATATTCTTCTTCAGACGCATTTCATAAGTACAAAAATGGATGTAATGTGAAAAATAATTACATGAAATAATTGGATCATCGCTGGCCACTTAATATTAAGACTACTACATTGTCAAAATATATAGTACCCGATGCAACCGTGGGTGACTGATTTATGCAAGAAAATAGCAAGAAAACTGACTGTACCAAAACGTTAAAGGGACGGTTACAAATCTGGAGTAAGACAAACATATACAACTGAAACAACCCGCCCCCCTTTTAAACAACAGAAAACAGAAATGAGTAACACAAACCCAATTAAAACTATAGTCGAACTCAGGTGCTGCGAATGTAACTTTGAATTTTCTGGTACATAAATATTTGACTCTAAAAACTTTGTTCAGACAAAATATTTCATTGGCAGTATTCATTAGAATTTAGAAGCTAAAAGTGGACTTATATCTATCTGTGTCTTAGTCTTCATTACCGTTAAGACAATACTGATGATTTACTCAGGGCGTATCACAATTTCAAGCCTGTCACGTGTGAAATGTGTGAAATGTAGTTTCCATCTGTTTTTCTGTCGTCCTCGTCTACCACATAAATGAACAGTACCAGTGTACCAGTAGGTTTGTATAGGGACCAATCACTTGTGTCATCTTTTACTCATTCGTCATGATGTAATATCTGCATGAAATGACAAGCAGTCATCGGAAGCGTCTTATTTCTGTATCCTTCTACCTAATTTTCTGTGCAAGTCAACGACTCGCAAGGCATAAAGTAATATGACGTTAACCATGATCCACATCTGTCTGATCTCCATGTCGCAAGCAGTAGCCTTGTCCAGGCGTTTTGTTAACTAAAACATCTTTTCTTAATTTTCCGTAAAGCAACCGATGTCGTCAAAAAGCATTTTTGTGAATTGTTGTCTATGTAATGCTGACACTTTATGCCAGTCATGATTTTATATTTTTCAATGTAGAAAATTACAGATTACATTGCAGATTACATTGCTGGTCTTGTTAAGGGGATGCAGGACACTTTCACTGAAAATAATTTGTCAATGAATTTTCTTTAAATTCGCCATATAGTTAGTTTTTTTATACAAGTTGTCATAATTCTAAATACAAAATAAGGGGTTTCAGAGCTTATTTTCGAGAGGTTGAGCACTGAAATTTTAAATTTTCTAATAGATTATTCAGAGAAGAGAATAAAAAAGCTCTAAAATAAAAGATTACAAAAATTCTGTCCAATGAAATTTTTGATATAGTCATGCAATTGGTATACATTTTAGTGATGGAAAAAAAATATGGGTTTTTGAGTTAAATTTTTGTCCGTTGGGAAAAAAATGGTCAAAAAGTGCTAATAAATGGTAGTTTATGGTCAAAATTACTTCCGTTGTTAAAAATTTCATTTTCATTATTTTTGCCAATATCGAACTCATTTATGTGAAATGTTTTTTTTTTTATTTCAACCATTAATAAATTGAAGTAATAATATATGTATAAGACTTTTATTATTATTTTAAATTGTATGGAAATTAACAGTTAATAATGAAAGAAATTATTATAAAATCTACCATAAATGTTCCATCTATTTTGAAATTTTCACAAAAAATGGCGGATGATGTCCTGTATCCCCTTAATATTAGAGATACTACTTTTGGTCTGTTTAGTTATATCTTAAGGAAGGATTTGATAGCAGTAAATATATCTACTTACGACTAAACTGTCATTTTAATGATTGATTGACTGGATGTCTGTTTTACGTTCAGCGAGAATTATTTGAGATAAAAGATAACAAGAAATAAAATCAATTCGGGAAATAAAGACCAACCGCAAACGATTTTGAATGGCACTGGAAAGTGTGGAGGATGGGTAGCGGCGGAAAGGTTTTTCCTGTGTAACGGCTCCAACGAGCCTAATCTTATCGACACCTCAACGGGAGTCTTTATCGTGCAAGAAACGTGGCTTCTTCAAACACGTTACCCATAATGGTCCACGGTTAGACTTCCGTGTGATGACCTGACAACCTACCAAAAGAGGGCAGAGTCTATTATTAGTTAACTGTGGACCGTTAGACATATATTTTTACATGTTAAACCTCTACCCTTATCGCCATAGGTTAAATACGGTCAAGCGTTTATAAATAAGTAGAAATATGTGCATGTAAAAACATACGACTTTTTTAAAAACAAAATACAAAAACTGGTTAAAGCTAAAATGAAATTACTGGTATAAGTACTGTTTCAAAACGAAAATTTCGGTAATTCTTCAACATCCCGGCCTAAACAAAAAAATTTGTATCAATCAACTTGACTTAGCCTTTGTTACTCTTTCTGGAGCATAGGCTACTAACAAACAATTCCTTTCATCGCACTCTGTTCACCGCTAGTTGGTGTCTCGTGTTCCAGTTGTGTCAAATTTCAGTCATTTTACTATCTAGTACTCTTCTCTAGGATAATATTGATCGTCCCCTTTTTCTTTTTCTTTGAGACCTCCATTGAAGGCCCGGCTAGTAAATTATTTCTGCCTTAACGTATTGTATCCCTTAGCCATTTCAAATCCCGCTACTTTATTTATCCAACTAGTATTAAATTACCGGTAACTACGAAACATTGAAACCAAAAACAAGACCTAAGAAATCTAAGTCAGTCTTTAGTCAGATAATTTAAGCTGTATCTATGGGTAGTTTCTGGATAGGACTGTTTGTACCGTGTGTGTGAAAGAAACTGGCAAAACTGACATAATCTACTAATGAAACAAAGATCTTTCAATGGTGCTTTTTGAAAATCAGGTCTTTGAGTAAAGGGGCACTACGATAGACAAAATTATACTTCAAACAAAAACAAAATGGAATACTTAAGTCTTCATGTTGACTTTATGGGAAAGTTAATCATATCGTCTAATTTTTAAAGCATTCGTTTAAAATGTTTGAGGTGTAGTGAATATGACCACGAGATGAAATTTTACACTTTGTAGAAAATCGGCCATAATGCTTAAGCCAAACGGGTTCGATTGTTCCAGAAAATACCTTGGCAAAAGAGGTAGGCGATCAAAAAGTAACCGACGTCATCATAGAGGTAGCAAAACTAAGTTTAACAATCGTAAGAGCTTTGAGTAGGCAAATAGCGTACGGGTTTAAAGGTAAAGGCACACTTGTATTGTATATTAGTCCAAAGACGAAAATTCTGTCTACACTACACTGATGGTAACTTTTACATTGCTCGCTGGACATTAAGCGATTAATCAATTATTTTATTAATGGATTTTTTTTTCATAGCAAACAATGTAGGTAGTAGAATAATCAGAGATAAACTGTTTTGTGACTTGTGAAACAAATATACAACGCTAGCTCGTTTTGGGAACGAGATTTACTTGACTGATATTTTTGTGGATAATGTATTTATAAATGCAATTCATAGATAAGCCACTCGTTGTTGATGTCAAACATAGCTATAATGGTTTAAGATTACGACAGTTGACAGCAGCCTCGCTAATTATCGTAAGTTTTGCGATCATTGTAGGCCCGAATTCTTAATGATTAAACTGAATTATGTTATCGACAGCGTTATGCCATTAGATAAATCGGTTTCATCTCATTTACATGGTCACTATTACGTTCGGAGAAATAGCGTCACATTAGTATGATTCCAAAAGTTGCATTTGCAATGCTGTCAAATACAACACTGCGAAACGCTTTATATAGGCGACTGAAAATTTTTGCGAAAGCGCTTGACGACAATTGAAGAAAATTAGCTGAAACGAATGTCCTACGATGCATCTGGAAAATTTGAAATCTAACCTGTAGACTGAGGCCATAATAATGCAAGTTCATTGTGGTAAACATAACCTGAATATTTGTGACATAAGGCAGAAATAATGACTGCATAAAGACAGATTTGAAGTAAATAAACTTCGAAGCACACAGTTACGACCTCGTCAAGCGCACCTTGAGATATATCAAAAGTGGAAAATTATTTCGTAATTTAATAGATTTCTTTTTTAGAAGCACCATTATTGTAAGAAGTAAAAATTGTAAGCATTTATGTACACTGCTTTGCGGTCCAAACCACTACCTATACTTCAGGTGAACGTATTTTTGGTGAGGGTTTTTTGCGTGACAAATAAAAACTGCTTACCGCGTATGGTTTTGGGTTATGCTACTTTTATAGATCAAGAAGGTTTTTGAAATCAACAATTATTTCCTCGAGATATTCAGCGTTTTTTTAAATATGGCGGGTTTTTTTTATTTTCATAGGGCGATTTTCAATAGTAAAATTTGACCTAAATTAGAACGGAATTGTACATTAGGAACAATCGATTGTTGTCTATTCGAAATCTTTGCGTAATGGCGTCTACAGCTAAGGCGGGAAGTCCGCGGTTTGTCCGAATACCATTGAACGTCAAGAAAGAGGACGAACGTTTGTAAACAACGCAAGGTCCCTTTAGAAACAAAAATGGCTGACTAATTATGTAAAATTCCCGTAGCACAAAGGACGATTTTAACAACTAAACAACAGTAGCATAGTATAAAACGTAGACAGGTTATCGTATCTAAAGTTTTTCTAATGGATTTTCGTAATAAAAGGTTAAATATGGAATAATAAAAGCATGCAAACAAAAATGTTTTCAAAGAAGTTTGGCATTTAGCATAAATGTGTTACGTATGCTTACCTATTATTCGGAATTCAACCGTATATATTTTAGAGACGCCCTTTCGAATCCGTTTTTAGGCTCTCATTGGCGAATGCTAGTGACTTTTAAATGCCCTTATCACTAGAAAAATGTCAGTTATGTATAATGTGCAATACCGTCTTTGAAACATATGAACACCAATTTATTATACCACGATCTACTGTACTTCCTAAATAAGGTTATAAGCCAGTGCCTACTTTTATTTATCAACAAAAAAGTTGCACATTACAAGAGGCTCATTTACCAATCATAATTACACACTCTGGAAGGAAATCTTTAATACAATGATCAATAGAAATAATTTCATGGGATGGTAACAATTACAAAGGATTTTTACTTGATGACTTCGATAATTATTACGATAATACTATCAAACCAATGACTGACGAAAATGTACACTGGCTCACAGATTGCATCCCGAAGTGGACAATGTTGAATGCAGTGTATATGCATCAAATTACTCTTTTTTAAACACTAGTTACACCTGTTAATTACAGTCTCAGTTCACACTGTATCGGTCGGAGAGTCTATATTTATCAAAATTATCTTGGATACATTCGAAATTTTACACCAGTGGATCACGTTTGGGGCGTTATGCACATTAAAAATTTCAATTAAATGAAAAATTGCCCCGTAAGCGCTCTCACACCTATAATTTTTGTCTACGTTTTCTTAAATGTAAAAGCTTTTACGTGCATACGTGTCTTTTCAGAATTTATGAAATGTATTTGAAAGGATTTCCAAAATCACAGAAAAGAGGTGTATGATGAGCACATGCAAGTTATTTGGTCTGTCAACCTTAGGAAATTTGTAAAAAAAATACTTAATTGCCCTTGCAAAGCTATATTGTGTGCTTCGTATGAGGATATTGAAACGTTGTTCTTTTATTGTTATGTTAAGAATCTTAATTGCACTTTTGTAGATTTTACGACTCTGTTTGGGGGACCAGCATAAAAAGGACATTTAGGACTTGTTCCGTTCAAAGTCACATGTTAGATGTTAAAACGTATCCTTATTTGTTTGTGTTTATTTAGCTAAATAACAACATGATTCATGCAAAGTTTTACTTTCGAAAACTGGACATTACAGACAATTTTTTATCGAACATATATGTTTTCCAATTGTTTAATTTTTCAGCTATGTCATGGCGTTTAGTTTTTTATTTCGAGAAAAGGCGGAGTACCCTTTGAAAACTCACAACCTTTAACAGAAAAATTGGCAATATTTGTCAAATAATGACTACATTAATCACTTGGCCACTAAGGCTAGCGAAAAAAAAAAACTAATGTAATTTAAATTGTACTGCTCACGAGTTTTTTTATCTTGTCGCCAGCAGATTCTATTTGTGTGTATCTCGTCATCTTATACTCTTTTATAAACCTCGTCTCTTTATTTCATAATTTAATACAATAGTTTTTCCATACCATGTATAAATTAACAACATAATTAAACACTGGAAGAGGTCCAAGCATAATGAAAAATTTGCCTTTTTTGTTTAAAAATATTTAAAATGAAGAATTTAGCTGCAAACAAATGTGAAAACCAAAAGTTATTACCATTTTAAAGGGCTGTAATTTGGGTGTTTTTTTATGTTTGCTTCAACTTCTAAATTTACCAATATTTGGAGTCAAACTTTTTTGTTGCTTTTACAAAGAAAGTATATTTTTTTAACTTATTTTTGAAGATGTTTTACTCTACTCATGCTTGCGAATGAGGGGTAATTTGTGCATGCAGTTTATCAAAATAATTCATGAACAGTTCAAAATTGCAAACAGACAACTTAGTCTTTTTCATCTGTTTGTCAGCCACGACAATGTCTGAACTAGAATGTTCTGGTGCTAAAATCTCAGTAAGGGTTTAACCTTTCTAGAAAGAATTAATATTTTCATACTTAGTAACGTCCCATTTTATAAGAACTATTAAAAATAATTGATTTCAATTGACTTTAAAAAAAATACTTTTAATTAATGGTCGGTATTTATCCCTACAAATTCATATCAGAACTTTTTTTAAATTCACATTTCTCCTTATAAAAACAATTCAAAAATTTATTTTATACTTCTTACAGAAAAACTTTTTGTTTTATAGCTCTACTTGTAATTTTGTGAATAAAAAATGTTTGAAAGGAAATATTAAAATGTATGTGTATATAAATATTTAATAATTCAAGGGGCATCAATAAGGTAAAATGACTAGTAAGTTATATCTCATACCATGCTTATAAAACTGTTGTTAAATTGTTAGTATCAATTGTGTGCATACAATTATTATTTTCGATTTTCAGGCTGTCATTTAATTCTAAGAGATCAATACAAATTTTTTTTTCGACAACGACTCCATTTCGGACATTATGTAAATATGGTTCCACGGGTATTTATTGTAAAACGCAAAAATATTTCTGAATTCAGAAGTGTTCTACTCTTACCAGGCGTAATTAAGAAAAATGCTAAGTTTTAAAGGTTTTCTACTGAAATGAAAATGGCTAAAACGTGCATTTTCGTCTTCGTCTGATATCAAGAAATTTAGAAAATATTTCTACTTACTCATCTTTGAAAAGATGAAAATTAAAGAAATGAATATAACGCACAATTTTAACTCCATCATACTCAAGTTACCCTGTGATATTATTGACAATTCAAGTATATAAAAGCGGAAAAAGAAACTATCATTTGTCTATATATGGCAGACGCAATTAATGTAACGAGTGGTTAAACCTGCGAGTTAGTGAGTCATTTCCCATTAATTCAAATAAGAATTTAGGATAAAAACACAAAATACCACTATGACACTACTAAATTAAGAATCATTTTGTCAGACAATTTATATTGTGTTGTTGTTGGTTGTTTAAATGGCTGCTTAACACTACACTCAACAAGAATCCCGGACAATTAAAACATTAGGTAAAATTTAATCTATAGTTTTTTTGGAAATTCAAAGTTTGATAATTTTTTCTGATTGTGAGGCTATTATATGTAAAAACTGTGTAACATTTTAACAAACTATGAAACATATAGCTTTAAAAACGGAGGTCAATATAGAGATATATGTTTTATATTTTTATATAGCGAATTTTTCCCGAATGGTCTAGAGTTGTACTGTAATACATGCAAAATTTATAATGTAAACGTAGGAAAATAAAATCAGGGGACAAAACATGACCATCGATTTTTACTTTTAATGACAAATACATATCGACCTAAAATATCTGTTTTAGATTTTAAAATACACACCGCCAAGTCTAATGCAATGATATTAATTAAATCAAAACAAATACTTTTATAGAGTCAATGATCAAAAACGTGAAAATATTACATATAGACAATAGCAATTGCATATCATAACGAGTGTTACGCATTATTAAACACACTATATGATTCGGATGGCATGATTTTATTTACGGTTATCAGCTTTTTCCACAAATTAGCTCAAAAATTAGCCACTAAAATTGACACTGCTCGATTGTTGTTCTTTGATTAATTAATGTATCCTTTGTTTGCCTTACGACCAGCGAGAAATAGTTCAGCTATATTCAGGACGAGAACAAGTTTACAAAAAAACAACGGCATAAAGGTATGGAACAACGGTAACAAAATTTTGACACTTAAGGTAGGAACGGAGTATTAAGCCTTATGTACATGTAGCGACTACAATGCGCCTACTACACAAAAATAAAATCTACAAAAGGATTATTTCTCAATCAAGGAGCTTTGCATTCTCCGAGCAAGTTATCAAGTATAGTCCGCGGTCAGTTTTTCGTATTATAACCTAATAAAAACCCAATAGTCAAATACTACACAAGTGATTTTATTATATTTTACTACATAAAAGGGGTATGAAATTAAGTTATAAATTATATGTATATGATTATGATGATAATAAAACAGCAGTTGGAAATAATTTACAAGTATGATGGTGAACCAGTTAAACATCAATTAACGATTTAATATTGATGCTAAAATGCTACGGGGACGCAAAGAGGTCTAAAGTCTGCCTAACCATTCTTATTCATCTAACTTGGATGGATTACAGTGATATTTAATAGAGACATTTTTGGAGAAAATAGAATTTCAGTTGATTAGTTTAAACAAATATTATACCAGTGTTAAAGAACTGCACTTTCTTTTTTCTTCCTGGATTCGAGAATTCTGTTTAATGGAGTCGTATGTTGCTTCTAACAAATACATGTTATGTTTAACAGTAACGCCATAAAAATTAAAGTAAAAAGCGAAACAAATTAATTTTAAAAGTGAGAAGGGTGTCTTCCACCTACTCCCACTTTTTAAAAAATTACTATTCCTCCTATTCCCACATGCAAATAAACCTTCGCTAAAAATACACTGGTTTTCTTATAAACATTAAAGGTAATAGATGTTTATTTCTTGTTACATGTTGTTGAGGGGTATCTTTTGAACATAGGCGTTGCCCAAAATTCCCTGTTTTCCAGTCCATCTAGTTCTATGTCAAATAGCCAACTGCGCAAAAGTGTATCGGTAGCTGTAGCGAAACTGATGCATTCGAGTAGCAAAAACATGTTTTAAACTGTAACATCATTGTTATTTGTTTAAGTTGCACTGAAAGCCGGAGAAACGATATCAATAAGATTTATGCTTTCGGTGCACGTTTTAATGTGGTATGGAAATACAACTATTATTATTTTTTGTCTTATTCACTCTTTTCATCAAAAATTTTAGAATGCATTCAGATAAAAATTGGTACTCCGGATTGTGGTTATATTCGTTCCGGAATGGCAGTTTTACAGGTAGAACAGTAGTAAATGTTTTGTCAACAGTCGGAAATACTAGCATTTCTTTGATTTGGATACATTTCTAACATTCCTCAACATTTACCTGGACTAGGAAATTAATAAACTTTCATCTGTTTAATAAATTTCATAACATAATGAATTTTTCAAATGATTTCTATAAGTAAAGACCAGCCAAAACTCCAGACAATATATTTAAAGTCAATATTGACTACCTTGTTCGATGACGTTGTTGTCATGTGGTTTTATTCTGATATTGTTTCATTAAAATCAAATTAACTACCTCTTTCTATCAACTTATGTCAGGTGGTTTTATTTTTGAGTTTTGTTGTAGGTGGTTATAATTATGATAAACTTGTAAAAATACTGTATTGTTTAACATTTAAAATTACGAACTAGAGAATATAACGGTACATATGTTAATGAGACAACATAACATCAATGCAATTATTTCATCCCAGAAATATTTATTTCAATGACATGTCAAATATCAATGAGACCACAAATAACCCTTTTCTATGATTATTATGTAATAAAACAATATTCTTGTATCAATAATTATTATTACATGAATAGAATTTAGTGTGTTTTGATTGGTCTATTAACAACTTTCGGGTTACGATAAATCGCAACAGTACTAAAATTACATAAAAACAGGCTTAAACTGTTCAAAACCTTGTCAATATTGGGTTCAGCTTGACTTCTGTGCAGCGATATCCAATATTGACCTGGTTTTTACCATTTAAAGCCTGTTTTTTCATAACTGTTCCAACATAACTATAAATTTCAATTTTAGTGGTCATTGAATCATCTGTAATTATATTATATACTGTTAAAATGTATAAATAAAATAATTGAATTTTTATACTCATACCGGCAAGATTCTAAAATGAATTATTTGTTAAAATAAAGAGCATATTCTAGTTAATGTAAACATTATTTTATTGATAAATGCATAGTTCATAATACATGTAGGTATAATACAAGTTGGGATAAGAAAACAAGTGTTACAAGCACTTTTATAAATTCTTCTCCCATTATATAAGAAAATACATTGTAGAATGCATGACGTACAGTTACATAATCACAATTTCATATTAAAGTTATTTTCATAGCATTAGTGTTATTACTATGGTTGACATTTAACTCTGATGCATTTAAAACTTTAGAGCAAGATCAACATACAAAAAATTGAAAATTTAAAAAATTTTAAAACCTCGTGTGTTTTCTTTTTGATATGATGACATATTTTGACCAGTTAAGAAGTTTTGTGTATTTTCAGCATCGGAGAGGTTTGGGTCACCATATAGAAGGTTTCTAATATTTAGGTAACATGATAGGTTTTTTCGTAGTCTATTAAACAATTTTCTATTCTTTTTGAAAAGGTGATCTTTTAGGGCACTACTTTCAGTCCTTATTCTAACACGAAGTATTTTAACGATACGACAACCCGCATAAAATAGGACGGAACTGTAATTGGCTTGTTTAAAAATGATTTTAAGTCATTGATAGAGTCATTGTTTTTTATGTTAGCAGGAAGGTCATTCCAAAGTCGCGCTGGTAAGAAGCTGTTATAATACAACATACTATGGGTGGGTGGGGAAACTAGGTTATTAGCATTTCGGGTTCTGTAATGGTGAGTTTGAGAAAAGCTAGGCGGAACTAAGTTTGACAAGTATTCAAGGGTATTTTCATGTACCATTTTATGAAATAGTATGAGCTTATGTTTTTTCCTGCGATCCTCTAATGTTTCCCATCCGCATTCTTGTAAGAGTAAAGAAATGGTTGTTAATTTAGTAGCACCAGTAACTATGCGGGCAGCTTCGTAGTTTATTTGTTCAAGATTTAGTTTCATATAGTCTGGACAGTTGTCCCATATTACATCTGCGTACTCGAGAACTGGGCGAATAAAGCTGACGTACATTTTATCCAGTGTTTTTCTATCAACTTTAAATTTTAACTTTCGAATTAAATTAAGTCTTTTTGATGCTTTCAGAATAATTTCATCGATATGAGTATTCCAGGTTCCGTCACATGAAAATGTAAGACCTAGATGTTTATGAGAGGTGACAGATTTTATAGAAATTTGGTTCATTGTTAAAGATGGATGGGATACAAAATCTAATTTACGTGATATTACCATCGATTCAGTCTTTTGTGGGTTGAAGTTTACCAACCACCTTATCGACCATTCATGGATTTTTTGAAGATTTGAATTTTAAAATAAGAGAAGTTACTAGGGGGTTTTTATACAACAGAATATATACTCGTGTCATCTGCCAAGAGTTTGATAGGACAGTTTACTTTATTTACTATGTCGTTTATAAAATAAGGAATAGTAGCGGGCCCAGGATGGACATTTGGGGTACCCCTGCATTTATATTGGCCCAAGATGATTCCGTTCCATGTATAACCACCCTTTGTTTCCTATCAGACAAATAATCCTGAAACCATAAAAGGAGATCTCCCGTGATACCAATTTGTTTTAGTTTAAATACTAGGCCTTTGTGCCATACCCGATCGAAGGCTAAATTAATATCAAAGAACACTAAAAGGATTTCTTTCCCTTCATCAAGAGCCTTGTTGAATGTTTGAGCTATGTAGAGCAGTTGATTTATAGTAGAATCGTTTAAGATAAACTCAGATTGATGTTCTGCTAATAAATCCCTAATAAAGTTAAATATTCGTTTATACATACACTTTTCGAATATTTTACTTATAATCGGAAGTAAAGAAATTGGACGATAATTTTCAACTACGTTTGGATTGTCTTTTTGTGAACTGGTGTTACATTTGCTAATTTCCATTTTGATGGAAATTTTTGTGTAGATAAGCTTAAATTAAAAATTGCACATAGAGGTTTTGAAAGAAAGTCCCGGGCAACTTTAAGTAACTTGGCACAAATGTTATCTTTACCAGAAGCTTTGCTAGTATTTAAAAGTCTTAGGACATCTTCTACTTCATATTTATGCAGTGTAATATGATCCAAACAGACAGTTGGTGGTTGATCGGTAGAGGGAATATTTTTATTACTCTCGTCTATATTAGATTGATTCGCAAAAAACGTATTAAATGCCTCTGCTTTTTCAAAATTACTGTACAAAAAATTGCCATTTACATTCAGCGGAGGAATGATAGAATCTTTTGATTTAATACCAGCAATTTTTGACGTTTTACCCCACCATTCCCTTATATTTGTTGAGTTAGACTTAAGCTTATTAACTAATTTGTTACGATAACGTTCTTTTTGGCTCCTAATAGTATTAATAGTTTTATTCCGTGCTTTCCTAAATTCTGCCCAATGTCCTGAATAATTCGATCTTTTTGCTTTTGTATGCAATTGGTTTCGTTTTCGACTTGATTTGTGGATAGAATAATTCATCCATGGCGGTTCAAATTTTCTAACTGTTATAATTTTGTTAGGGATACATTCATCATATTCTAGTTAATTGTCTTTATTTAATATCAGTAACATAATGTTTGTTTCAATTGGATAAAACAAGGTCAGTTGGTATTAATTAATCTGCAGTAATTTGACATGAGGGCATTATCACTTCGTGCTCTCTACAGTAACAAGCAACATAAAACTGTTTATTTCTATTATATATAAAATATATATGTACATGTACAACCTAAATGAGGAAAAAATGTCATAAAGTTTAGAAAACTAAATGTGTATTGCCTAAAAATGACAAACAATAATACATCATGAGGCCCACATTCAAATCATACAGCAAGCAGCTACAAATAAATAATACAGTTTTAAACACATGGTATCTTAATTCTTCAATAAAATAAATATAATAGTTGCTGATATAGAGATTTCGCATTTGGCTCGGACATTATCAATGTTTCAGGCAATACCACTCTCCCTTGTGCAGTCAAGATATCATGACAATGTCCTCTATATAAGCAACTATTGTATAAGTATGTTTTGTCCACTCTTTCAGCGATTTAATTTATCAAATCTGCCAATGGGGAACTACACTAATGAGATTGGTTATGTTTTGTATTTACGCAATCTTTAATCTGCGATCAGTGATCTACCCATAAATCTATATTTTGGTGTCTGTAATTATTTTTGTTGTTTTTAAATAATTAACAGTAATTGCAAACTGACAGCCCTAAATTATTCCAATGTGCAACGGTTGATGGTAGAACTAATTTTTCATAGATTCCTAATGTATATTTTTCCAATTCACAATTATTTCTATTATTTTACTCGTAACTGTCCACGCCCCATATAAACCGATGTATGCAGTTGAGTAAGTACTCTATACTAAATGCCACTACCCCCGAATGATTTTTTGCTCGCATTTTTTATAGCGTAAATCAAATTTATACTATAGACATAATTGGTTACATGTAAGTACATGATACATGATCAATAATTTGCCATATTTCAAGCTTCCTGAACGCTTCAAAATACAGATTCTCTATTGGAAAATTTTGTTAATCTTGTTATAATTCTTTTGACATTATAACAGGATTAATGTTTTATTTAATTTTAAATGTCTTTTTATATCTGTATTCTCAAACATTCTTCTTTCATAGGTAATATGTTTAAGTATTCTTCGAATTTATGATCAGTTTTGTATATTCTATAGTTTAATGCTTTTAATGATTTTTGTAACAATGATTTCCAATGTTGCAAAAACTGGTCACGCAAGCGCTGCCTGACTACAGCAGTAAGTTGTTTTCTATTTACAAAGTTCTAGGTTTCCCATATATATGTAAAACCACATTCATTTCATTCAATATTTTAATTTAACTGAACTGTAGATCTTTATTAGTAAAATATGAATGTTTTAACAGTCTATATAAAATATTTGAATATTTCGACTCTTTTCCACATATACGTTTTGCCCAGAAAGATATCTTTCGCTGCTTAATGTCAAGTTCTATTGGGTATCTACCTAATTCCCCATAAACCATGAAGCTAGGGGTCGATGACTTTAAGTTTAAATAGTGTCTTACAAAATTTTAACTGTACGCGTTCCAGTATGTCATTGTTTCCAAATCCTCAAACATCGCAACCATATAAAAGGATCGGTTTTATCATTTTATCAAATAATTCCTGTTGGAGTCTAATAGAAAGCTTGTACATTCTACCCATTTTCATGATTTCGTACATAGCTTTTGGGGCTTTTTCTGCAAGATATTTTTTTATTCATAGAAAAATTTCCGGTTTTGTTAAAATAACTCCTAAATAGTTAAACTCGTTTACAATTTATAGATCAATATCATCAAAAATAAAAGCAACAAGTCGAGACCCTCTACCACTTCCAAATATCATAACTTTTGCTTTACTAACATAACCTTTTAGTTTCCAGTTGTTACAATAGTCATGAAAGACATTAAGTTGGTTTTGCAAGTCATGCACATCTTCATACATCAAAACTGTGTCGTCAGCGTATAAAATAACAAATAATTTTAAAAATACATCAAATTCCTTTTCTAACTCATCCGATAGAGTTTTTAAACCAGTGATATTCTTTGAAAGTAGACAAGTGTGTTCAAAAATAAAACAAACAAAAAGGGGGAGAGATTTTCTCCCTGACGAACACCATTTTTACAATCAAAATAATCAGAGGTATAATTGGTATAAGATACACATGATTTAATATTTGCATACATGTTTACAATTACATTGTACATCTTACCATTTATATTGTTCATAGCTAACTTATAAAACAACCCATCACGCCAAACTTTGTCAAAAGCTTTTTCAAAATCGATGAATATACAAAACATATTTTTCTTTTTTACTTTTAGTAGTTGAATCAAAGAGACAAAAAATGTTATCAACAGTTGAATATTCTTGTCTAAATCCGCATTGATTTTCCTTGATAATATTAAATTCATCTGAAAATGTAAATAAATGTAAATAATTTTCCAAGACAACTTAATATCGTAATTGGTATGTAATTTTTGGGATCTTTCGAGTCACCCTTATTCTTGTAGATAGGTTTTATAGTACCAACTAGCCAGGTGTGTGGTAGTAAACCTTTATCAAAAATAATATTAACAAGTAGTTCATACACATTAATAGAACGAAAAGCTGTTTCCTTTATATATTCGTTTTTTATTTCGTCTTCTCCGTGAGCTTTATCGTTCTTGAGATTTTGGATACATTTCATAATTTCTTCCATGGAGATGGGACTGTTTAAGTCATTATTTAAAAACTCGGGGATTTCGTTTGGGTTTGGGTCTTGAATATTGTCTATATCGTCGTTACTATTATCCATATTAAGGTCTTTAAAAAAGTTTAAAAGTGACTCAAATTCGATATTAGGTTGTCGACTTTTTCTGTGCGCATGAAGGATTCGCCAAAACTTCTTTGGATCGGATTTATCATAGTCGTGAATATTTTTAGAAAGTTTTTGGCAAAATTCTTTATATTTTTTATCCATAGCCTTTTTATAATTTTTCTCAGCATTTTTATGCTTGTGCTGTTTTCAGGGTTGTTATTCTTTTTGAATCGATTTTTTAATTTTCTATAATTTTGGCGGGAAAATTTACAATCTAAATCAAACCATGGTTTATCGTTAAAGTGACTTTTTCTAGTAAGTTTTTCATTTTTAGTTTTGTGCCAAATGTTTTTTGCCCAGAATCAAGGAATATTCCACACAATTGATTTGTTAAAATTTATAGTATCATCATTAACCTCACCAATGCGAGTTCTACAGTCAAATAATTGAGCTTCAAGCTCTTGTAACTTTACTTCGTAAATATTGGTTTGGTAACTTAAGTTTTTTTCTGGGTTCCACGGTTTGACTATCCTTTTTTGTTCACCTTTTGCCGTTTCATGTTTTAAACCATATGTTTTGAAAATCATGTGCATGTATTTACACTCGACAAGCTTGGAATTGTTTAAGCTAATTAATTTACCTAAATTATTATCTTCGAACTTCTATAATTACAAAAATTGTATAATGACAGTAGGAATAGTGTTAAATTAGGGAAAGTTAAATTACAATGTTATTCACCGTCCCTGTGTATTGTAAACTCACGCCTTTCACTTTTCAATAAAGCTTTTCAGTACCCTCAAAACAATAGTGTCATTGTCATACTATATATTTAATATTATGAGCATTAAATCCAAGTTAGTGTTAGTTTTGTTTACATTGCTCCTTCACAATTGATCCTACGATTAAATATAGATGTAGACCATGCTTCATTATTGCAATTTAGAAACGATACTTACATGCATTAGTAACACACAAGTTACTATGAAAAAAGTAAGGCTATGTGTCGTGAACAAATACACCGTATCTAGGAAAGCTGTACATTATTTTAAAAAAATGAACATTAGAATTTTTTTTGTTAAATCAAATTATATTTGCTAATAGAAAATTAAAAACCATGTAACAAAACTACAAAACTAAAAGAGAAGTCTAAAATATGTTTTGTAAGATGTGTTGGTGGCCCTATATTATACCAATTTTTAGAATAAAATTGATCCATTCTTTTGTAATAAACACCTGTTCTAAGGATATAATAATACAAGAAAAATATAAATATAGAAAATGACCAAACGAAAAAATAATATAAAAAGGAAAAAAATGAATAAAGGGTGATAAACAAAGTGATGAAAGACGACATATATCCAAAGATAAAAAATCGCTGCACCTGTTTTGTCAAATTTATCATTGACTTAATGAACAATAGCTAAAATGTATCACATTTTCGCAAGCGTTGCAAAACTCTTTTCTGAGATAACAAGAAGTAGATCAGAGTCTCAGTGCACTCTGCCCAGAAACTCTGCCTCAAAATGTATTGGTGAAAGATTTACATGTGATTAGATAACTTAAGCTTCTTATTTGAATGAAGTCCTCAATCCAGAGTTGTCAGCCTTCAAGTCAGGATACGGCTGTCAAAAGTAGTACAAAACTGAAAAAATAAATATGAGGCACGTGAATAATGAAAAACAAACTTTGTTTATCTTTGTCATATTAGCCAGGTCCTGGCCATAAACGTAATGGGTTTATTCTTTATTTCATCCAATCATTTAAAATTACCTTTGTTGACATGTAAATTGGGAATATTTTTATTGTTCTTTTCGATGGCTTAGGAAGTGAGTCACCCATTAGGCATAGGTTTCGTTTTCTTTATATTTGTGATTAAAGGACCTTTTTTGTTTAAATTTTCTGTTAAAATATAACTATATTGAACTATACATAACGAAATCGTCATCTCTTATGTCACTGATTTGTATCTGATAGTCTGCCTATATATTACGTACTAATTATTGTTTAATTGTTATATGTAATATTAAATAAAGAAAGCAAACTCATATTCTAAATAAAATTCTAAGCTGGTTGGAGTTGTTTCCCTTATAACAATTTATCGATCTCGATATATTAAGTGCTTATTATTTTTAAAAAATCGAGTTACTACTTATTTATTAATTTAAAAAATAAATTTAATACAAAACAATTTTCACTAGTCATATTTCAGAGATTCTGTGCTCCCTTGACCGGAATTTCTCTTAGTTACCAAGGACGCTATTTGCTGCATTCCGTTGTTTAATTTAAACATTGGGCATTGATGTGTGTGACCGAGGTAAGCATAATATAATTTATTTAAATTGTTGAGAAAAAATTATGAACGTTCTTTAGAAAATAAATGTCAGTACATAGGGGTCAAGACAGTAACAGTTTTTTTAAACAGTATTTTTCGGTGTATTTCAAAGATATGCAAGCAATGGATTCACTGAACTACTTATTATGGAATGATTATTGTCGTGGCATTATTTGTTTACTTCTCAAATACTAACTGACAGAATCGCGGTACATAGGGGTCGCCCCGATATTCCGACACCCCATAAGACTGACACCCAAATAGTCCGACACCCCAATAGTCCGACATCCCGTTGGTCCGACACCCCATTAGTCATACACCCCATTGGTCCAACCCCCCAATCGTCCGACGACCCTTTGTCCAAAACCGTAATAGTTCGACAGCCCGACACAATCCACATCGTTAGATTTGATCGTTTATATAATATAATATGATGTTAAACTAATTTCTTATTAACATCAAATATTAATTTGTCGAAGGGACCACCCAATACATATTGATTTGGGGTTTCAATTGATTGAACGGGTTCGGATAAGAAGCATTTCAAAACATTTCTCCAGTTGGTTTTTATGTTAAATGAAGTTATGCGATCGAAAAAAAACATTACCATCAAATAAACATTTACATAAATGAGACTGTAATAAGCTTTGCAACTTAAACTAAGTCCTGCGGTGTGGTATTTTTTTAAATTATGATTGGAGTAAAAAAGAAATAAAACGTTGTTAAGGACCATTAAATGGATATTGCTGACAATGTTGTTTCTTTTGGTTCGCGGCCAGTTTCAAAAAGAAGCCTTTAAAATGTTTAATGAAGCCTTGTCCAACGATCCTCTGTCGTCCACCCAACACAACCCTGCTCCTATCAAATCCTAAAAAGAGCGTTGGACGGCATCTATAGTGTAAAGCAGACGACAGATCTAGTCATTTGTCAGAGTTCTATTACTGTAATTGGAGCATGTTATCTTCCTTATAGTAACATGGTCTTTTCTGTGAATGCTTGTTACAAAAATAACCCAGATGTTTTTTTTATTTTTTTTAAATAATTGTTGACAGACCCCAGCGTCCCCTTGTAATTAAATTTACGGACCTACTAAAAATATAGCTAAAATAATCCTCGCTTGACTTTAAGAAAACATCAAATCAATTAATGGTATAAAATACATGACTGTCATGTACATCGTTTCTTATTTAAAGACAAAACGACACAAGTAAGCATGCATTAAGCAGACATTTTCTACAACACTTAAAGTAAATGTATGCCTCATACGCGTCAGTACTACGTCATTAACCAATTGGAATAAAGTGTATAATTTTTTTAGAAAATATATAACCAACACTCCCCCACACCCCTAAATAAAAAAAAAAACTCAAAACACCAAACAAACAAACCAACAAAAACAAAAAAAAACGATTTTTCAAATCGTTTTCATAACACGTCCGGGCAACTCAATAAATAACTCTAAAAATATGTACGTTATCATAGCAATATAAAAGGAAAATAACAAAATGTTAGAAATTTTATACCCTGACTTTTTAAGGTTATGTGGTTTACCTGTTTTAAATAGAAAATTATAATTATTGTGTCATTTCCGTCCTGGTCGGGTAGTTTTATTTAACGTCGTGCAATTTTATTATGTTCACTATTAAAAATAGATAATATGATTACTATTATTTCATTCTGATTTTTTGGTTCTTATAATTTGTATGTGATATTATTCAATTTTGTAATTTCTAGCCAAACCCGCCCATACTACGACATGACGAACCTTCGCAATTCTTTGCAAACACTTAAGTCTAGTTTGTCAATTTTGTAACAATATGATAATTTATACTTCCGAATATAACGACCTCAGTTGATTTTATTACATGATTATAACATTTCACACTAATGTTAGTAATTTGTTGATCTTTCCTTTTGCACCAAAAAGATACATTGAACCTTTATAAAAGTTACCAATTAACAAGTCTGTATATTGTTCTGAAACTTTGCCTAATTTGGATTATATAATATTTGTGTCGGGTATTTATATAATTACAGACAAATTTAAGCAAAATAAAAATAATGATCCTTTGCAACTAATAGTAAGTAAGAAACCATTGCATAAATGTCGTAAATTATCTTATACGTGTATATTAAGCTGCGTTGATCATTCTCGAGTTTGCCCCTTTTTGGACTTTGATTTGTATTTTGGTTTTCTGACATTTCCCTTGCTGTTCCGAATTTTGTTATTACATGTTTATATCATCTAGTTTACTTAAGCAGTCGATGAATACATGTACATTCATTTTGTAATCGGCATTTATAGGAACCAGTTCTAACTCTCATGTTACCCTTGAAAAAAACATGTGTTTAATTGCCTTCGCATAGTAATTCTAAATGGTTGTTTCACAGTATTTCATTAGTTTTTATATTATTTTATTGATATTATTTGCAATGCCTTTATGTAAACAAATTTAAGAAATGGTTTCTTCCGACTGTATCAGGTTGGCCGAAGCGTAACTTCAGAAGTCTTTGGACTTTCCATTGCAAGGATAAGTTATTAACTTGAGAATCCCATAATAATTTTACTTACGTATGCATTCGATAATGTTTTCAGTATCTGAAAGAGATATTATTTGTGCCAGGTTGTTCTTTTTTAAATACATTTTATTTCTTTATTGAACGTTTAAAAAAATAATTGAATTTCATGATCGTTAAGGATTAACTTGTTAATACTCATGAGAATAAACTTAACATTTTAATTTCTATTATTTTAAATTTTTGAAAAAAAAATATCAATACTCAAATCGATCATGTTCCGCTTAATATCTGACGTCAAAGGATGCGTGTCTCCATGTCTATGATTTTTATTTTTCCATCGTCTGAGAGTACTAAATTGTTTTCGAGCCAATCAAAAAATTTATTTATATCGTTATTGAACAGGTCAGAATGTTAGATCATGTCATGAAAAATAAACTGAAATTACGGTAACTTTTCTTTAAAAAATCATTAAAATGGAATCATGTAATAATGGATAACATATTTAAAATAAAAAAATACATATTATATAATATAGAACTAAAGAGTATTGATTTGAAAAGGAAGAATTCGGACTTTCACATTACAAAAATAACACGCGATAATAGTTTTGTGTGTTGACGTAAGATTGACGAGAATATCCAACCATAAAGATATATAGGATCTAACACCGGTGGGAGGGCAAGACGGGAAAATCTCAGACACCCAAGTGAAAAGATTTCTGGTCTCTAACGAGGCTCTGCCGAGTTGGAGACCAAAAGAAATATTTCACGCGGGTGTCTGAGATTTTTCCTTTTGCCCAACCACCGGTGTTTGATTCTATTTCCCCCCTAAAAAACCCGGTTCTGTTCTATTGAAAGATGGCAACAAATAGAGTTATCTACCCTGAACGTAATCTCCAGTGTAAACATGTTGCGTCACCGTGTTTGTTTCGATGTTTATAGTCTGGGATCCTGACCAATCGGAACATCTCTCGGTCATTTCCGTCAAAGGTCGAGAAAGTGACCTCGGAGGTAAGTGATCTCCATTTTGAACTATTTTCAGGGATTTCAAAGAATTTGTGACGTCACAAGTTCGTTTGTGACGTTTCAGTTCATTCATTTGATTGGCTTGTCATTGACGTTTAGTTGATTGTTACTGATGACGTCAGATTGTAAACAATAACTTATCCATTTAAACGTTGTCAAAGAAGGAATTTTTTGGCAATGTTAGCGAATTAAAGTTTAAAAAATACAATCTTGTATTAGAATTTTAGTTCTGCTTCGATAAAGATCTGTATAGTTGAATAATAAAAGGATAATCTACTTCATCGCACTAAAATAATGTTGTTGTGTAAACAGGCTAACCGCATCACATTTGGACCGATTTTTGGTCCATATCCATACACTTACCTCCGAGATTACTTTCCGACCATAGGCGGAAATAACCGAGGTGATCCGATTGGGATCCTGACTAAACAATCGGATCACCTCGGTTATTTCCGCCTATGGCCTGACTAAATATTCTCAATACCGTAAGCGGACTTCCGGTTCGAATATACAGTCAGGTCACCAGCAATGAATCCGGTCAAATTTTGACCGGTTTACAACATTCGGAGTGCCTCAAAATTTACGTCAGTTTTAACTGTAACTGACGTAATTCCGATACAAAGCATTATGACGTCACATCCGGCGTCTGGTAATCAAACTCAAATAAAAATACAGTTTATCAAAAGAATGCTTTTATAGTTTTATGTCTCGAATGTGGAAATACCTCTACAGAGATTAGTCAGTTTAACTTGAAAGACGTAAAACAAGCAGCAGGTAGTTACTTTATTTAAATTGTATTCTGAAAGAATTTTCAACGCGCGAAAAGTTAGGTAAAACATGGCGGTTTAAACAACCAATCAAACTGGGTAGTAAACTGGTGGTGACCTGGGGTTATATTTGAAAGTGAAGCTTGCGTAAATGAAAAATATTGCACCAGGGGACCAGGTTATCGATGTTTACCGCATATCATTGTGGCATAAATTGGGTCATGGAAGCTCATCATATATGTTGTTTTCATGGTAATATTCAAAAAGGCATAGTAAACCAACACAACTAAAGCAAATATTTAATATTTTTTATTGCTGAACCGACAGTTGACGTCACAATACATTTTTACGTGAAAAGGAGCGTGAAATTCTTATCTTACCCACGGGTTGAGATAAGGATATCTCAACCGGCTAAAAATAGGTACAACGCTGTCTCATTAGTGAGAAAAAAAACAACCCAAATTGAAATTCCCACTTAGAACTTTATTGGTAATGCGTAATAAAACGTCTGTTTGTTTACGATTTGCTAAGGTAATCTCAATTTATAAACATATACGAACGAGGTATGTTGATTTTACAACCTTATCATTTAAACTAATTATTGTCTTCCGTACTTCGTATTATTTTAACTAGTTAATACTAAGAGTAGATGAAGTTAACACAATCCCCCATGGGAGACGGTATACATAATTAAATGACGATCAGTCTTCGGAGTAAATGACTCTCTGTTACTTGAATGGGTGGTTTACTAAATCTATAAATATTTTTGTCCTTTCATTGGTTTACGTCAGGATCGCACTAATATGTGTACTGAAATTTCGATATAATTTTAGGTTGAATCGGGGTTGTAATCAGTATTTTAGTGTAGTAATGTTACGTTCCACATATTGACTTCTATTTCATTCAATGCAATGGTCAGTGAACAATTAAAATGTAATCATTGTACCAAATTTTCCCTACTTTTTAAAGCTGTTTGGGAAAAAATGATATCTTCTATATCTTTATTTTCGTTCTGCAAATAGAACAAAACATATTTTTACCACTCATTTTAAACATTTGTTCAGGGGTCATTTTTTGTTTAATTATTTTGTTTAAAAAGCACGTGTGAAGTGACGACAGGCATTTAAATCTCTCAAGCACCATTGGATAATAGTTTAGCGTAAGCAATGTCCTTAAAAGGTACATTGTTTACCTATCATACATATAAATTACAAAAAATCGGATACTTTAATAATTCCATAAAATTTGTAATGCAGCTAAGAGACGGTAAGCTTTTTAGAAAAGCTAAACTTGTGCTTCTTTATCTTCTGATTAACTTTTCTATACATTAAAATCAAGCGCCATAATTTATATTAAAGGGGTTCAGAAATCATTTGCCCTTTTTACTGAAAATTATATAATATACTCACTGAAACAAGAATCGCAACATATTAAAAATGGGAATTTTACTTCATATATTATTTTAACAATTTATTATATAAATTATTGATACAGAAATGTAAAATATGGCACACTTCTTGTTCATGAGTTCTTTTACCATGGAATATAACATTTTGTCGCATATTGTCAATAAATCACGCAAGAAATGTCAGTATCTGTTGTGCCCACCATTTGCTTGTATCACAGCCCTTACTCTTCTTTGCATGGATTCAATTAAACGTTGAGTACGAACATTCGGTATCCTTTGTCACTCATACAGAAGTGCCTGCTCTGATTGTTGCAGAAATTGCGGCGGTGGTTGTCGTTGGTGCACGCGCCGATCTAGTTCATCCCACAGATATTCAATTAGGTTAAGATCCGGAGACCGTGATGGCCAACGGATCACATTGACATTCTGCTCTAAAAAATCTACTGTTACACGTGCTGTATGAGGTCGGGCATTGTCGTGTTGAAAAATTTCTCTTTGAATGTCAATTACGGGCAATAAATGCGGCCGTATATAGCTACGTCTCTATACCTAACAGCGTTAAGATTGCCTTGGATATGTATCAGCTGTGTGTTCCTGGCGTAAGAGATAGCGGCCCACATCATAACAATGCCTCCGCCAAAATTGTTTCTTACTACAATTAACACAGATTTGGGCAAACCGTTCATTTCGGCGCATGTACACTCGTATGCGACCATCTCGCTTTTCATGCTGAAAACGTGACTCATCGCTGAACCACACTCTTCTCCAGTTCTGTAAATTCCATACACGAACGGTAGTACACCATCTAACCATTGCTCAGCGGTGTTGGCGTCTTAGTGTTGCTCCGACGTAAGGTCTTTTTGCCCGCAATCCATGAGAGCGTAACCGATTGCGTACTGTCTGTGGTGATATACGGCGAAACCCAGGGACGTTTACAGCTGTTTCTGTTGCAGCAATAGTCCTGTTCTGTAGATGGAATAACCTAATGTAACGATCCTGCGCCCGAGCTGTAACACGCGGACGCCATGAACGTAGTCGGTCTGTCGTAGTACCAAGCTGCTGGTAGCGTCTCCAAAGGCGTGAAATTGTGCTACGATGAACATTGTACGTTCTGTCAACAGCATTCTGTGATTCCCCGGTCTCGATTCGACCGATAGCGATATTCCGGGTAGCAGCATCTAACCTTGGCATAGCGTCACCTCATCAGAATTTTATTTTACTAATGCAGTCAAGAAAAGAAATAGCTGGGTTTTATACCGATTGTCTGAGTAAAAAAAATACCCATGATTTGCACGTGAAAGTCGACCCTGTTTTAGCAATGCGTAGTTCATAGTGTGTTCCAGATTTCGTCCACAGTCATTCACGGGTGGATGAACTTAAAAGTCATTCTCTGTAAGCACAAAAAAATCCCATATACGGGTGGAAAGTCAATGTTTCAGATTTTCATAAAATTTGGTATATGGTACTTACATGTGACCCTTATCACAAAATGAGTCTTGTTTTGACATTATGTTATAACGTTGCTATGGCAACGCATTATGTCCATATATGGGCAAGAGGAACACTGTCTGAACAAGAAATTTGACAAAAAAAAATAGGGGCTCCGTACAAATACATGATGAAACATAAAACTGTTTTAATGTTCTAATGTAGTTAAAGCATAAATGTAACATTTACAATACAGTATGATTAAATAACATTTTATAATAACTGGTTGCCATGGTAATGAAAATCTACAAAAATGGGTTTTCTCAAAAATGTGAAAAACTGATTTTTTTCATGTTTTCTAAAGCCAAATGTAAAAAATTGCACCCTTAGAATTCTTTAATACTCCAATCATATAAAGTTTGACTTAATATGTTTACAATATGAAAAAATTAGACATGTGTTTTCTTTTATTTTGAAATAAATGTATTTCAAATATAGTTACCATGGAAACTTTTGAAAAAAGATATAAAATCTCAAAGGAACAAGGTTCAGTAACTAACAAAATTTGCCCCGTCTCAGATTGCATGGAGTTCAGTTTATATGGTATTTAGAGGGTCCTTAGTCCAATTATAGGTCAATTTTTTTCCAGCGACCATTTTTAAAATGACCGCCTTTTCCCGCCAAAAATTGAAAGTGGTCCGATTTTAACAAAAATTGGTATATAGGGTAATTTGATGGTCCTTAATTCATTTGTGGTGTTATAATTTTTTCAATTGGCAGCCACTTCCCGCCAAATATAGCTACTTTAGTCCAATCAATATATACAAAAAGTCAAAAAGACTAAAAAAAAATAGGGAATTTCCTCTAATTGTTCTTGTTCATTTATTGACATTTGCTATTTACTAACCAAACCTAAATTTATGTTGTACAACAAGGGATATTGTAGGGCACAGCCTAAAATGAGATTATATATTTGAAATCTCTGTTTTATCTTCCTGGACTTTTGGTTATTGATATCGTCCCATTTCCTTTATGGCATAATCCAGCAAAATGACAAAAAATGCTATAGTTATGAATTAATACTATGCTGTAAGAATAAATGTATGAAACATAATACCCTTCTTAACTTCTTATTGTAGGGCGAAAATAAAAATGCCTTACCAAAATAAACTGTTTAAACAATACCCAAGTTCAGATTGGTTGCAGAAGAACAGAAATACAATTTGGACATTCAAATGTCATATGTTAAATTCCAAAGATCTGGAAAAAAACCAGTTACCCACAACATAACAAAACAACAGCAATGCAAACTCTTGAGTTAATTCAGGTGCTTAGGAAGGGTAAGCATACCATATATCATTGACCAAGCAAAAGTATTTTTAGTTAAACAGATGAGACAAAAATGATAACAAAAAAAAACCATGAAAAGTAACAATATACAGTTTGTTGAAACTGCTTGCACTATAGTGATGTTAATGCTTTACTGGTTCCACTTTAATCTTCAATTAGGTCTTACCTTATCTGTTGAATAGTTTTTTCTCTTGTCGCATCAACAGTGTTACTTTTTCGATTCATTCTTGAAAAGAAACTAGTCACCTGGGTCACTGCCAAAATCTCATCATAAGAGAATCTTCTTTGACCATCTACGTTTTTTACAGTCAACATTTCCTCCGCAACAATGTACGGGTCCTCTTTTCTGCCGGTTCGCAGGCCAACATCAAATTTCTCTTTAAGAAAAGATTTCTGATTTTTATTAAATCTTTTATTTCTGCGGTCATCTTTAAGAGCCCATCCTTGCTCTAACATTGTTTCTAAATTAGAACCAACATCAACTTGTCCATTAGAAGAAATGGAAAAATTCTTTTCAAAAGACTTGGACATTTTTTCCATGTACACCTTTTTGGTAATGTCACATCCATTACTTGATTGGCAATGAAATTGATAATTACATTTTCCAAAAATGCTTTCACCTAGAAACCTTTAATTAAGGTGTAATATGATTGTATATATATTCATTCTTTATTTGTAAAACATACAAAAACATAAGTTTTTAACAAGTGAGGTAATTGAATCCAAATTATTATTGTTACTATAAATAATAGTTTAACTAGTTATTTTCCAAAAGATATCTTGTCACGGTTTGCTGGTTAAGGCAACGATTAGCAATTTTTCAACTATATCATGGCGTCTAAATTTTATAAGGGTAGGAAGCTGGGGTAGAGAGTGAAAACTCCCGACCATCAGTAGGATAATTGGCAATTCTTGACAAGTTTCGAGTCGAGAACATCCTGACTGCAATAATACTCTGACAATCTCAGTGTTGACAGGCCACTTGATTAACCACATATTAACTAAATTAACCCCTCAAGAACCCTCTCCCCCTTTACGGTACTTTAACATTGTATATTCATTCATTCATTCATTCATTTATTCCTTATTTCCTCAATGTATTAGGAATGAACATTATAACACGAGAATACAACATATTTATGTACGTATATAATTGCCCAATTTCTGTTATCTAAAATATAAACATTTGTTTTCAGTTCAGAATGACTGTATTGTTAGTTTGTCGAGCTTTTGCTGTACTGTTGATAGTATGGAAGGAGGATAGATGTTTTTGTGCAGTTGAAAGTATGTATATATGCCTTCTCAATAACCAAATAAGCAAACAAACTGTGTTTGTGGAAGGACTTGATTTTCATTTGTTCCCCCATATTTACAATTTTATTTTACATGTATGTCTTTGTGGGAACACTCTCGGACGAAACAGGTACAAAAGACCCAAAGGTTTGAAATCCTTTAAAGTTTTGCGTTTTTGTAATAATCCAGTTCTAAACCAATGGTGTAAAAATTGGTCGCATTCTTCGCGTGGATATTTTTAGCTTTCACTTTTAGGTTGGTTTAGTGCCATATATTTAACATTTATTTATCTATAATCTAATACTATATAGTGATTTACTGATATTGTTGAAATTAATTGACTACGACTATTTTGACTATATTTTATACTGACTTTGATATTTACAGGTAATTGGGAAATTAAGGAAAAGCCTATTCAATTTGGAAAAATTGGAAGGATATTATGCAAAACAAAATTAGATGGTAATTCTTTAAACTCAACAACACGAATGTGGCACGGAGGGCTGCATTATGACTTGCTTGTGTTTGATGGTTTAAGTCGTGACGACAATAAATATACTGAAAGTATTGATGGGTACTTCTCAACACTGTTAATCAAGCATTTCAATGAGACTGATGTTAATGTTAGTTATGGCTGTACCATAGGATTTTATACGTGTAAGAAGGAGTTACGTTTAGCTGAGGAACTGTTCCAGTGTAAGTAGAGTATCAAGTAAGGAATTACAATATATATGTATATTTGATAATATCATGAATGTAGTAAGCTTTTTAGACTTGTCTTAACGAAAGAAGGAAAGATGATCAGCATGACGCGAAACAATTTTGAATGGATTTTTCTGTTTAACATCAAGTAAACAAATGCGAAAAACAAAGCGGATATGACAATGAGTTACTCCACTTGAGTCTTAATAAAAGATTCATGTGGAGTAACTCTGTGTCATATCCGCTGTACCCAATAACTGTAGGTACACCCGTGAGCTCCGGACGAGTATGCAGTGCTGCCTTTATTAAGATTCAAGTGGCGTAGCTCTTTGTCATATCCGCAGTACCCAATAACTGTAGGTACACCCATGAGCTCCGGACGAGTATGCAGTGCTGCCTTTATTAAGACTCAAGTCTAGTTACTCATTGTCATATCTAGGGAAAAGTCAAATTCAGGAAAAGCATAGATTACTAATGATTCAGTGGAAATGTGTCGTAATACTGATTCACAGGTAGATTTCCATCACGACGAATTAAGGATTAGGTCAACTTGGGTTTAACTAAATCTTGTTAGATTTGTCCACACCATGGCATTATTTATTGTATATCTTTCTTAAAATAATCAAATCTAACTGTGTGTCATTCACAGTTGTAACTTTTAAAATCTAATTTATAAAAATTCTTAGAGTTTTACTTAGGTTTCCTCATAAAATTCAAACTGGAGTCCATGATGCTGTTCAAGGGTGGCGTTAGACTCATTTAAACAAACATACTAACGTCAAGATATTTATTCTGATCAACACGAGAGCAGCATTCGAATCTTCTCTTTTTTTTTATTGTTTACCCGAGGTTAAACTTTCACATGAAATCTGTATTGTATTGTCTCATCTTGTTTTCGATTTTATAAATCGAAATTCAAGAGTATAGTGGAAGTTAAAAACAAAAACAGAACAGCACATTTACGAAAGTGATTTCTGTCCAAACCATGAAAAGGAAACTCGTCACTGTGTATTAAACTAATACATTATATGCGCAATATCCCCAGTTCAACGCCATTGTATGGTAGCGTTCTGTGTAGGTTAAAATCCCAGTGACCTGAACTAATCCCATAGATATTGTATATTTCTCTGCGAGATAAATAGCTTATGGCATGTGATCATCCCTTGTGTATTTATATACCAAAATGACATGTGGGCATTTTATCTGCTTGTACAGCTTATTACCTGAAGTAAACCATTTGTGTTACTCGATATGTAACCTGATGACCAGAGTTCATCTCCATGTAATGTATTGTTCTCGTTAGTTGTAAACACCGGTTATCTCCATGTATTAAAGAGACGCGAATCAGTATAAACCCAACGATTGGAGTCTATCCTTCATTAATTTTAGTGTTGTCTAGAGGTTTATATCAAATGGCATAAAGTGATCCCGTATGTAATATAAAGTTCACTGGGTGATTTTCTAAATGACACATGGTCAAGCTCGATATATTGTTTTATTTTCTGATACTTGTATACAAATGACCTGAGGTCATTTCCATTTTATTGTCGAATTAATTAAACTTATAAAATCATGAGGTTTTTATACCCAGTAAACTGTCCTCTATTTATTGTATATTGCTTTTATGAACGCCGGAGTCTGGTTGTCGATTTCGAGCAGTTGATTGAGATCCAATGCACCGAAGTTGTGGCTTTAGCTGCAACCCCTGCAACCGAATTATGATCGTCCATGTCATTTGACAATACTGCGTACCAACGATGTCCCTCCCTGGATAGCGCTCAGAGACGGTTGACTAAGTGACATGTTGCTGACTCATTAACTCCAAATTCCTACACGGTGCGATTTGGAATGGACCCTCTAAACAGGGGGGATCTTTTCTGTTAGACTGTTAAGTGTGTTTTGGGCATTTTTACGTCTCTGTTACCTGTTTTTTTTTAGAAAATAAACCAACTGTTTTTAACCATTTGCTGTTATCTGTTTTCTTACAAATTGTCATAATGAAAATAAAAACTCTGTTTGCTGTTAATAGTCAGGACACTGTTAACTGTTTTACAGATTTTTCTCTGTTATTCCATCTAACTTTCTTAATTATGCTGTTATCTTTTTTTTCGATTTTTAAATTCACTGTTTTATGTTTTCTCATGTAAATTGCTTTTATCTGTTATCATTATTTTTAATTTACTGTTATCTGTTTTGAGAAAAATAAAAAAATATGTTAACCTGTTAATGGGTCACCTCATGTAATGGTTCACATGTTGTCCCCCTCAAAAATTATAGCATTAGCTCAACCTTAATTAACAAAAGATAATCGCACCTTTCAGGTATTTATAGGTAATATAGTTGATTTCAGTGCTATTTAAATGTTAAATTCAAATTTGTTTGAATATGGCTTTTAAATTCACATACGATGGGCTTGCTTGATTTACATTTTTAACGAAATCATTAAATAGGCTACAACGTCACAGAATGGATGGGTTGCATTTTCAGCAGGCATTCGTTAGACATTAATTTAGAAATAATTAATGGATACCATACTATATTGTCGTTTTAACATGGATGGACATTATATTCATGAATATAAGCGGCCCCCAGACCCCTCGCCGAACTTTTATGCCCACCCATGTTAAAACGACGATAAAGTTTGGTATCCATTAATTATTTCGACTCTGATTATGACAAATACGGTAATCTGTACAGTGAAGTGGCATATAAATGTGCGCTAGTGTATCAGGCGCGGATCCAAGGAAAGGCGTACCGGGCGTACGCCCCCCCCCCCCCTAAAAAGAGAGAGGGAGAGAGAGAGAGAGAGAGACAGAGAGAGAGAGAGAGAGAGAGAGAGAGAGAGAGAACGGGAGGTAAAACGATAGAAAGGGAAAAGGAATATGATATTCATTAAAGAAAATTCATTATTTATGGTCATAGTTGAAAAATAAAACCAGCTAAAAGAAGGGGCAAATTAACATGTCCAACTATATCGGTCATTACGTGACTTTGGTCACCTGTGCTATGATCGTAACATGGCGATGTCCATTTCTATAGAAATGCACGGGCGTGTCATTTATTTCGGTTGTAGGAAAAAAAGTCACAGGAAAAAAAGTCACGGAAAAAAGTTATGGATAAAAAGTCACAGGAAAAAAGTCACAAGAAAAAAAGTCACAGGAAAAAAGTCACAACTAATAAGTTGTATTGGTTTTGAATGTGTGGTTTTTTTTGCAAGATTTATAGTCTTGTGTATAAAAAGTTAAGTGGATATTTAAAGACATTTAATTTAAAAATATATATTATAACAAATAAACAAAATTTTATCATATAAAAACAAAGCAATAACTAAGCAATTAGCAGTACAGTAATTGTTCACACATGTTCATTTTTCACAACACATTATTAAATAAATAAATCACTAAAATGTTGAAGCCATATTTTTGGCTTTGATCTATGTATTAATATAGTTGTTTACCCTATTCTTTTCTTTGGTATACATATTTTTAACTGTTAAAGCAGCACAAAAAGAGCTGTCAACAGTAATGTGTTTTTACTAAAACGTTTTCTAGATTTTGATGGACTTGAAACACAATTTTAATTAATAATATTAAATAACTAGTAAGTAATAAAGTAATAAACAAGTTTTACATAAAAATGTGACTATAATTATATTAAACATAAAAAATATTTTTATATTATGACAACATATGTGACCAAGACTACTTATTAATTGTGACTTTTTTTCCTGTGACTTTTTTTCTTGTGACTTTTTTTCCTGTGACTTTATTTCCTGTGACTTTTTTCCTGAAAAAAAAAACGAGTCTAGAAAACTTTGTCTGGGATTGCTACCAAATGCTTAGATTCCCGGAGCTTACTGGGGGGCTTTGCCCCCTGGACCTCCTACCAGGGCGCTGCCCTGGACCTGCTGGGGCCATGAGCGGCCCCCAGACCCCTCGCCGAACTTTTACGCCTCCCGTAACACAAATTCATGGCCCTTGTGTATGGCTGTTCCACGTACCTTGCGTGTGTCATAATGTAGAGTGGTGGAAACATAACTTAATGGCTGAATGTTAAATCATGCAAATCTCAGAATTCAGACTAAAAATAACAACTTAATTTACAGTAACGATAATTATGGTTTAAAAATTTGAGTTTTTAAAATAAAATTTAACCGACTGCAACTACAGTTAACTTTGCGCATGTGCGAACCAACTTTTTGGAATTTTAACACGGCTTTGTTTACAAAGCAAATGCAGGACGTCATATTAGAAATACAAATAAAATAGTCTGCCACTGAAAAATAAACAAAAAAAATGAAAATAGAAAAGTATAAAACATTTAGTAAATAACATACCATAATGATTACAGAAAAACATGACATATAAAAGAATAAGTGAATTTACCACATATTAAGTCCACTGCACAATCTTTTATTTGTTGTATTTATATTTTCGGTTTATTTATGTCGCTTTGCGTTCAGCACATAGCACAAGTATACGATCTTCATAATAAATAAACTTAGAGTATGTGAAATCTCTGTCGTTGTATTTTATTTCATTTTCGCTCGTATTATTATACCTTGGGCATGTACTCCATCTCCACTTCCCAGCGTAAAATTTACATATCTCTAAAGAATTAACGACAAGAATGTTCGTCAGTTCGTCCGTTATGTGAATTTGAACATTTGAATTACACACTTAGTGTAGGGGTGTTAAACGTCCTACGCTGACAATATGATGCCCCTGATCTAACGGTTTGTTTTGAGATTTACAAGTAATTATTATATGAACATTGTTTACAGATCAACCTATGCCAGACATGATTTATGTAAGCTATAAACAGGAGTCCGAAACAGTCAGTATTGTTGTACGAGTTGAAAAGGTGTATCCCATACCATTTTGCACAATTAAATGTGGTGTAAGTTTTTATGAGGTTTGCTTGGTAACCAATATAAAAGTCGGAAGCCTTCATAATACATGTAATTGGGCCAACCGAAAGAATCAAAGAATTTTGGGGGTACATTATAAAAACATTATAAACAAAAAAGCATACTTTTGCATTGGTTTACATATGTAAAACATTATTGCCAACATTATTAAGTCCTTCCTCAAGATGAACGATAAATTACTGCTTAACATGGAACAAAAATAACACTGACATTAATTTCTGTGACTTTGTTCAAAAGGAAATATTTATTCTTAAATCTTATACTTTCTGCACACTTAAGTTTTAACCAGAAACATTTATGCCTTATAACCCTATTAAATTTAACGTTTTTTTTAGATATTTGATGTAATAAGTAAAATGGATATGCAAGTCTCACAAAATGGCTTATTTTATCGAGCATTTCTCAACGAATCCTTCAATGTGAGCCCTTTCAGCATGGCCCGGGATGTGAACGTTTCCTGTTTTATAGGGTCAGAAACAATACTTGTTGAGAGCTTTCCCATTGAAGACGCAGGTATGTTTGAAATATCAGCACGCACTGAAATGCGACAAAATTATCGTGCCGTCCGATAGTTTAATTAAGCCTTTTTTAGGGGTTAAATAAAAATAGTTAACATACGACAGGTGAATGGAGTAATATTTAGTCAACCAAAACGCCTATCAAAAAACATTTCGAACAAACAAAAAAAAACCAAAGGTGTGGTGTAAGGTGTTTCAAAAGGGTGAGCATATCCTGCTTCGCTAGGGAAACGTCTTCTAACATATGCCCATATATGTTTGAAGCCAAGAATAACAGGAGAGGTCAGTATGTTAACGAATAAATACCTATCACAGAAACCCCATGACAGTCAACTGATTTATGATGGCGATCATAAATTTTTCGTATAGACGACCTCAACTTAACTGTCGCAAAACCTTGCTGTATCGGTCTTTCAGTAAGTAATAATACTTAAGAGAATCACTGTACGATAGCATGCCCGGTGTAAAAGGCGTAGCATATCAACTCCTTATTGTCATCCTATTATACAAAGTTACTTGTCTGTCATACAGCCACAGTAAGTAAATTATATACAAACGTCTAAGTATTGTGACAACCATATTATATATCTATCCAGTGGATTTCTGAATCATAAGAAATAAAGGGTTAATATCAAATATTTATATATACGTCTACACATTAAGCCCAACACTGTTAGAATTAGATTTTTAACACTGTCATATTTTTTGCTTACCCTCAGCGGGAATCGAACTCACACCGTTGTGACACTGTGGCACCAAATCGCCTGCACAATGTCAAGCGGTCTAGACCCCTCGGCCAAATCCGCTAAATAAAATATAGCTTCACTAACCGGGGTGAATCGTAGACATAGACATAGTACATGTGTACTAGCGTGTGACGATGGAATTTTCGTAACCAATATAGATTGATATTGACACTGAAGAAGGCCATCAGTAATATATTTTTTTTATAGTAGAAACATCTCTATATTTGTATCGTTGCATCATCCTCTAAACTTTTATATATATTTATCACCTAAGACAAGAATTTGGAGGTGCAATTTGTGATAAGAGAGTGTTCATGCTCCTTACGTGTTAAAGACACCCTTTTTGCAAATGTTGATAAAAGTAAGTTCGTTGTTGCCGCTAAAAAAGCTAAACTTTCTGTTTTTACGCAGCTCTCCAAATTTTGTTGGCAACCATTTTGTTCCCGATATAGTTAATCATTTTTCCTAAATTGATTTATCGTTTAATATCTGGTTTTCCCGTCCTGAATATATACGGCTTGCTGCACGCATAGCAAACAACGTCCAATTATCAATAAATCAGTCATTAATTATATGATGTGTGCTTGCCTTATAATTAGGTATAAAATGGTTAATACTATAGTTGTATGCTTTATTTGTAGATAAAAAAATTTCCATCGCCTCGATAATGGCTTTAGTTACGACAATTGTTTTTCTTTGTGTTGGATTGACGGTGGTTTTTAAGCGTAAGTACAACGTTTGGGGGACTATATCCTCTGCCGAATCAATTGAATGTTTGAAGTCCTCGACGATAGGCACACTTGCAAGAAGACATAAGCTATATGTCACGAACTAGCGAAATATTTGTTAACACCTTGAACAATAAGGGAAGGGTGTTTGTTCCGTTTATTATCGTTTCAACTAGCAGTGTTAAAAATTGAAAATTAATCACCAATTTCCAATTTTAAAAAATGAAGTTTTCGCAGAATGTATATACTATAGTAAATTAGTGATTTTGATCATTGTTCATTTCTTGTTCAGAATGTTTTATTATATAACAGAAATTAAAAGAAAAAGAAATAAAAAGAAGAAAAAACACAAATCTATAGAAATGTGTGATCCTACATTAGCTCAGACAGCTGACCAAACAGAAGCAATGTTGTGCCAGAAAACAGGGATGTACACGTTTTAAGTAAGCTTACTTATTGTTAAAATGACAAAAAACATTTAAAATTTGGAGTGGCTGCTGCATACTAATCTCAAGAATTGAACGTCACGTTTAACAACTAAACATCTAATACATAAAATGACCGTGGCAAAATGTTTTAAGTAGTTAGTCATCTACTATTTATCACGGTTTCGGTGGCCGAGTTGTTAAGGTAGTTAGTAGTCTACCATTATTTACGTGTATGTCAATACTCAGGTTGCGGGTTGGAGCCGTACTGCGGGCAGTGTTCGCTCGACTCTAATCTTAATTGACAAGGCTTGTCAGTTTTCCTGCCAAAGGCCCGGGGTTTTCGCCGGGTACACAGATTTTCAACCAATAAAAAACTGGACACACTGAAATAGCTTTACAATTGCTGAAAATGTCATTAAACTTCATTCAAACAATAGACATGATCACGTGTCTGTCAGTACTGAGGTTGCCGGTTCGAGATTAACTGCGGGCAGGTTGTGCTCGACTCCAACCTTACTTGACAAGAATTGCCGATTTTTTAGTCGATGGTTTTCACCAGGTAAACCGGCACACTATCATTCCAAAAAGTTGTATTTTTGTATTTCGGAAAAGTATGTGTGAGGTCCAACATAATCAAGACAATTTTATAAGGTATCAGTTTAATTTCACGCATGTCGACTAGTCCGTCTTGCTGATCGTTTGGGTTTAAGATTAAATTTGTTTAAAAAAAATTGTCAGTAGACAAAGGACTCCTTATTTTTTTATTTAAAACACATTTTTGTTGGTTTTTGTCATGATAAGTCTGAATGTGAAAAAATTGCTTCGGCTATTTCAGATCATTTCATATATCAGTACATGTATTAACAAAATCTCATATTATATAAATATATTATGTAGGTTAACTCTGCCTTGGACATCTTCGTGGTAGGAGGTATGAATGCATCATTTCCATTTAGTAGTTTACAAGATGATGGATGCTATACATTGAAGTTTTTTTTTTAAGAATTTTTTTTTAGAATTTAAAGTCCGCATCGCGCCTTCTTTTTAAATTTACCACCTAGACACCTAGACGATCCAAGCCAGTCCCAAGCCCGGAAAATGAGGGGATATGAGATAAGCTCGTGAATTGACAATTATTACGCGCAAATTGTTAGATCTTTGTACAAAGTTACATGTAGATGTAAAGTTCAAATGAAGTGTAAATGATTAATTTATTTAAGAAAGTAAGACGCTCTGTATCTTATACATCTACAGAAACATATATAGGTAAAATAAGACATTAAATTGCAACAAAGATAGTTGACAAAATTGTGTTCATTGTAGTTGTTGCAATATTAAATGAAGATCCATGACATTCGTTATTCGTTCATGGACTAAATATATAATTTTTCAAAATTATCAAATGATGAACAATTTATACACTTATTTAGCAATGCAAATGTTTGTAATGCTGTTGCCAGAACCTGCCATAATAGTGTTACCCTTTGGGTGTACGTGTATGTAATGAAACTCTATACCCTGATAACGGGCTGGTTAAATATAAAAGGGTAAAACACACTGGTAGCATGTGTCGTACGATCAGTCTATACTATGAACTACTGGTTTGTAACTCTATAATATTATTGGACTCTCATAAAAGTATGTGTATCATAAATAATATTTACAAACAATATAAAGTATCACGAATCGCGGACGCGATAGATCGTCACTTGGCACCGTCTCACGATGGCGTGATAATACTGCAATGAAAACGAAAGTAAAATGTGCGACAGTGACTAGACTAAAATATATTTACATACAATTCCTAGACGCTTAGCACCTTACTGTAACACCATGTTAATAAGATGAAGTATTTTAGATCATTAGATGTTTACATGTATATATGATACATTTTTAGTATTTTAAATGTACCCGCACCTCTCTAATGTGAAGTGCCTGGTATATAATACTTTATTTCAAAGTTATGCTAGTCAAGAATCGTGTATGTGTTAAGGTTCGAACCTTTCAATTGTCTCTCATAATTCTTTTAAGAATGGCACATGCATTTTAATTATATATACAGTATTTTATTTCATAGTGTAAAAATTTAACACATATTGTCTGAACATGCAATATCAGATCAACACTCACTTATACATTGTAATGACTAAAAATTTCAGTGGGTATTATAAGCTGATGTACGCTGCACCTTTTTTATTTATTACAAATATATATGGGAAACTATTTACAAAAAATTCAATAAAAATTAACAGAAGTTACTTTTAATTAGCGGATCTAGCATTTTTAAATGTTGGAACTATATTCCATAATTGTGTAAATGAAATATATTTCAAGTCAAGAAAGTACATACATATATCTCAAATATCGCATTGTGTACATATTAGGATATACAATTCTCTTTAACTTTGAATTAGGTATAAATGGTCTGAAAATAATAATTATTTTTATCAGACGGAAATGAAAACGGCATGACAATACAAAGGAGATTGTACATCAAATGTACATTAGTAGTTGTGCTCAAATAATTTACACATGCCTGAAGCTCACAACACCAGACGAGTGTTGACACGACAGACTCAAGCCAGCGAATAATTGCAGCGAACAATAAGGAGGTATTACTAAAAACAAACGAACGACATAAGGCTACCATCAGATTTTAAACGCTAGCGAACAATAAGGAATAGGTAGCGAACAAATACATCTTATATTTTTTTCAACATCATAAAACCGAATTCTAAACATGAAAATAAGTACATATTAATACGACATCTTCAGGCAGTTTGTTTTAATGTAGACATTGAAGTAGTGGATTCAGCAATACCTTGTTTCGATAGAACTTAAATAAGAAAATACCCTTAGTTCAAAACGAAATATCAATTTCGTAGAAAAGTAGAGGTCATGTTCGAAAATTTAAAGTTCGGAACGAAAAACCAATTTCGAACCCATGTACATAGGGTGGATCTATATATGCCCCATTTTGGTCAAAGTTTTGAGTTCGTGACGGGGACCCACTCTATAGGCGTTGTAGAGGAGACACAGGGCCATCATTATCAGAAGAGAAAAGTAGAGGTCATGTTCGAAAATCTAAAGTTCGGAACGAAAAACCAATTTCGAACCCATGTACATAGGGTGGGTCTATATATGCCCAATTTTTGTCAAAGTTTTGAGATCGTGACGGGGACCCACTATACAGGCGTTGTAGAGGAGACATAGGGCCAACATTATCAGAAGAGAAAAGTAGAGGTCCTGTTCTAAAATCTAAAGTTCGGAACGAAAAACCAAAAATTTCGAACCCATGTAGATAGGGTGGGTCTATATATGCCCGATTGAGGTCAAAGTTTTGAAATCGTGACGGGACCAACTATATAGGCGTTGTAGAGGAGACATGGGACCATCTTTATCAGAAGAGAAAAGTAGAGGTCATGTTCGAAAATCTAATATTCGGAACGAATAACCAATTTCGAACCCATGTACATAGGGTGGGTCTATATATGCCCGATTTTGGTCAAAGTTTTGAAATCGTGACGGGGACAAACAATATAGGCGTTCTATAGGAAACACAGGGCCATCATTATCAGAAGAGAAAAGTAGAGGTCATGTTCGAAAATCTAAAGTTCGGAACGAATAACTAATTTCGAACCCATGTACATAGGGTGGGTCTATATATGCCCGATTTTGGTCAAAGGTTTGAGATCGATACCGGGACCCACTATATAGGCGTTGTAGAGGAGACATAGGGCCATCTTTATCACAAGAGAAAAGTAGAGGTCATGTTCGAAAATCTAATGTTCGGAACGAGTAACCAATTTCGAACCCATGTAGATAGGGTGGGTCTTTTAATGCCCGATTTTAGTCAAAGGTTTGAGATCGTGACGGGGACAAACTATATAGGCGTTCTATAGGAAACACAGGGCCATCATTATCAGAAGAGAAAAGTAGAGGTCATGTTCGAAAATATAAAGTTCGGAACGAATAACTAATTTCGAACCCATGAAGATAGGGTGGGTCTATATATGCCAGATTTTGGTCAAAGGTTTGAGATCGTGACGGGGACCCACTATATAGGCGTTGTACAGGAGACATAGGGCCATCTTTATCAGAAGAGAAAAGTAGAGGTCATGTTCGAAAATCTAATGTTCGGAACGAATAACCAATTTCGAACCCATGTAGATAGGGTGGGTCTATATATGCCTGATTTTGTTCAAAGGTTTGAGATCGTGACGGGGACCCACTCTATAGGCGTTGTAGAGTAGACAAAGGGCCATCTTTATCAGAAGAGAAAAGTAGAGGTCATGTTCGAAAATTTAACGTTCGGAACGAAAAATCAATTTCGAACCCTTGTAGATAAGGTGGGTCTATATATGCCCGATTTTGGTCAAAGTTTTGAGATCGTGACGGGGACCGACTATATAGGTGTTGTAGAAGAGATACTGAGCCAACATTATCAGAAGAGAAAAGAAGAGGTCATGTTCGAAAATCTAAAATTCGGAACGAAAAACCAATTTTGAACCCATGTAGAAAGGGTCGGTCTATATATGCCCGATTTTGGTCAAAGGTTTGAGATCGTGACGGGGACCCACTATATAGGCGTTGTAGAGGAGGCACAGGGCCATCTTTATCAGAAGAGAAAAGAAGAGGTCATATTCGAAAATCTAAAGTTCGAAACGAAAAATCAATTTCGAACCATGTAGATAGGGTGGGTCTATATATGCCCAATTTTGGTCAAAGTTTTTTGAGATCGTGACGGGGACCCACTACATAGGCGTTGTAGAGGAGACACTAGGCCAACATTATCAGAAGAGAAAAGTAGAGGTCATGTTCGAAAATCTAAAGTTCGGAACGAAAAACCAATTTCGAACCCATGTAGATAGGGTACGTCTATATATGCCCGGTTTTGGTCAAAGTTTTGAGATCGTGACGGTGACCCACTATATAGGCGTTGTAGAGGAGACACAGGGCCATCTTTATCAGAAGAGAAAAGAAGAGGTCATGTTCGAAAATCTAAAATTCGGAACGAAAAACCAATTTTGAACCCATGTTGAAAGGGTCGGTCTATATATGCCCTATTTTGTTCAAAGTTTTGAGATCGGGACGGGGACCCACTATATATGCGTTGTAGAGGAGACACAGGGCCATCTTTATCAGAAGAGAAAAAAAGGTCATGTTCTAAAATCTAAAGTTCGGAACGAAAAACAAATTTCGAACCCATGTAGAAAGGGTGGGTCTATATATGCCCAATTTTCGTCACAGTTTTGAGATCGTGACAGGGACCGACTATATATGCGTTGTAGAGGAGGCACTGGGCCATCTTTATCAGAAGAGAAAAGTAGAGGTCATGTTCGAAACTCTAAAATGTTCGGAACGCAAAATCAATGTCGAACCCTTGTAGATATGGAGGGTCTTTATATGCCCGATTTTGGTCAAAGTTTTGAGATCATGACGGGAATCAACTTGATAGGCGTTCTATAGGAAACACAGGGCCATCATTATCAGAATAGAAAAGTAGAGGTCCTGTTCGAAAATCTAAAGTTCGGAACGAAAAACCAATTTCGAACCCATGTAGATAGGGTGGGTCTTTTAATGTCCGATTTTGGTCAAAGGTTTGAGATCGTGACGGGGACAAACTATATAGGCGTTCTATAGGAAACACAGGGCCATCATTATCAGAAAAGAAAAGTAGAGGTCATGTTCGAAAATCTAAAGTTCGGAACGAATAACTAATTTCGAACCCATGAAGATAGGGTGGGTCTATATATGCCCGATTTTGGTCAAAGGTTTGAGATCATGACGGGGACCCACTATATAGGCGTTGTAGAGGAGACACAGGGCCATCTTTATCAGAAGAGAAAAGTAGAGGTCATGTTCGAAAATTTAATGTTCGGAACGAATAACCAATTTCGAACCCATGTAGATAGGGTGGGTCTATATATGCCTGATTTTGGTCAAAGGTTTGAGATCGTGACGGGGACCCACTATACATGCATTGTAGAGGAGACATAGGGCCAACATTATCAGAAGAGAAAAGTAGAGGTCCTGTTCGAAAATCTAAAGTTCGGAAAGAAAAACCAATTTCGAACCCATGTAGATAGGGTGGGTCTTTTAATGTCCGATTTTGGTCAAAGGTTTGAGATCGTGACGGGAACAAACTATATAGGCGTTCTATAGGAAACACAGGGCCATCATTATCAGAAGAGAAAAGTAGAGGTCATGTTCGAAAATCGAAAGTTCGGAACGATTAACCAATTTCGAACCCATGTAGATAGGGTGGGTCTATATATGCCTGATTTTGTTCAAAGGTTTGAGATCGTGACGGGGACCCACTCTATAGGCGTTGTAGAGTAGACAAAGGGCCATCTTTATCAAAAGAGAAAAGAAGAGGTCATGTTAAAAAATCTAAAGTTCGGAACGAAAAACCAATTTCGAACCATGTAGATAGGGTGGGTCTATATATGCCCAATTTTTGTCAAAGTTTTGAGATCGTGACGGGGACCCACTATATAGGCGTTGTAGAGGAGACATATGGCCAACATTATCAGAAGAGAAAAGTAGAGGTCCTGTTCGAAAATCTAAAGTTTGGGACGAAAAACCAATTTCGAACCCATGTAGATAGGGTGGGTCTATATATGCCCGATTTTGGTCAAAGTTTTGAGATCGTGACGGGGACCAACTATATAGGCGTTGTAAAGGAGACACAGGGCCATCTTTATCAGAAGAGAAAAGTAGAGGTCATGTTCGAAAATTTAACGTTCGGAACGAAAAATCAATTTCGAACCCTTGTAGATAAGGTGGGTCTATATATGCCCGATTTTGGTCAAAGTTTTGAGATCGTGACGGGGACCGACTATATAGGTGTTGTAGAAGAGATACTGAGCCAACATTATCAGAAGAGAAAAGAAGAGGTCATGTTCGAAAATCTAAAATTCGGAACGAAAAACCAATTTTGAACCCATGTAGAAAGGGTCGGTCTATATATGCCCGATTTTGGTCAAAGGTTTGAGATCGTGACGGGGACCCACTCTATAGGCGTTGTAGAGTAGACAAAGGGCCATCTTTATCAAAAGAGAAAAGAAGAGGTCATGTTAAAAAATCTAAAGTTCGGAACGAAAAACCAATTGCGAACCATGTACATAGGGTGGGTCTATATATGCCCAATTTTTGTCAAAGTTTTGAGATCGTGACGGGTACCAACTATATAGGCGTTGTAAAGGAGACAAAGGGCCATCTTTATCAGAAGAGAAAAGTAGAGGTCATGTTCGAAAATTTAACGTTCGGAACGAAAAATCAATTTCGAACCCTTGTAGATAAGGTGGGTCTATATATGCCCGATTTTGGTCAAAGTTTTGAGATCGTGACGGGGGACCGACTATATAGGTGTTGTAGAAGAGATACTGAGCCAACATTATCAGAAGAGAAAAGAAGAGGTCATGTTCGAAAATCTAAAGTTCGGAACGTAAAACCAATTTTGAACCCATGTAGAAAGGGTCGGTCTATATATGCCCGATTTTGGTCAAAGGTTTGAGATCGTGACGGGGACCCACTATATAGGCGTTGTAGAGGAGGCACAGGGCCATCTTTATCAGAAGAGAAAAGAAGAGGTCATGTTCGAAAATCTAAAGTTCGGAACGAAAAATCAATTTCGAACCATGTAGATAGGGTGGGTCTATATATGCCCAATTTTGGTCAAAGTTTTTTGAGATCGTGACGGGGACCCACTACATAGGCGTTGTAGAGGAGACACTAGGCAAACATTATCAGAAGAGAAAAGTAGAGGTCATGTTCGAAAATCTAAAATTCGGAACGAAAAACCAATTTTGAACCAATGTAGAAAGGGTGGGTCTATATATGCCCTATTTCGTTCAACGTTTTGAGATCGTGACGGGGACCCACTATATAGGCGTTGTAGAGGAGACACAGGGCCATCTTTATCAGAAGAGAAAAAAAGAGGTCATGTTCTAAAATCTAAAGTTCGGAACGAAAAACAAATTTCGAACCCATGTAGAAAGGGTGGGTCTATATATGCCCAATTTTGGTCAAAGTTTTGAGATCGTGACAGGGACCGACTATATATGCGTTGTAGAGGAGGCACTGTGCCATCTTTATCAGAAGAGAAAAGTAGAGGTCATGTTCGAAACTCTAAAATGTTCGGAACGCAAAATCAATTTCGAACCCTTGTAGATATGGAGGGTCTTAATATGCCCGATTTTGGTCAAAGTTTTGAGATCATGACGGGAATCAACTTTATAGGCGTTCTATAGGAAACACAGGGCCATCATTATCAGAATAGAAAAGTAGAGGTCATGTTCGAAAATCTAAAGTTCGGAACGAATAACAAATTTCGAACCCATGTAGATAGGGTGGGTCTATATATGCCCGACTTTGGTCAAAGGTTTGAGATCGTGACGGGGACCCACTATATAGGCGTTGTAGAGTGGCCATAGGGCCATCTTTATCAGAAGAGAAAAGTAGAGGTCATGTTCGAAAATCTAAAGTTCGGAACGAAAAATCAATTTCGAACCATGTAGATAGGGTGGGTCTATATATGCCCAATTTTGGTCAAAGTTTTTTGAGATCGTGACGGGGACCCACTACATAGGCGTTGTAGAGGAGACACTAGGCAAACATTATCAGAAGAGAAAAGTAGAGGTCATGTTCGAAAATCTAATGTTCGGAACGAAAAACCAATTTCGAACCCATGTAGATAGGGTACGTCTATATATGCCCGGTTTTGGTCGAAGTTTTGAGATCGTGACGGGGACCCACTATATAGGCGTTGTAGAGGAGACACAGGGCCATCTTTATCAGAAGAGAAAAAAAGAAGTCATGTTCTAAAATCTAAAGTTCGGAACGAAAAACAAATTTCGAACCCAAGTAGAAAGGGTGGGTCTATATATGCCCAATTTTGGTCAAAGTTTTGAGATCGTGACAGGGACCGACTATATATGCGTTGTAGAGGAGTCACTGGGCCATCTTTATCAGAAGAGAAATGTAGAGGTCATGTTCGAAACTCTAAAATGTTCGGAACGCAAAATCAATGTCGAACCCTTGTAGATATGGAGAGTCTTTATATGCCCGATTTTGGTCAAAGTTTTGAGATCATGACGGGAATCAACTTTATAGGCGTTCTATAGGAAACACAGGGCCATCTTTATCAGAAGAGAAAAGTAGAGGTCATGTTTGAAAATCTAAAGTTCAGAACGAAAAATCAATTTCGAACCCGTGTAGATATGGTGGGTCTATATATATGCCCGATTTTGTTCAAAGTTTTGAGATCGTGACGGGCACCCACTATATAGGCGTTGTAGAGGAGACAGAGGGCCATCTTTATCAGAAGAGAAAAGTAGAGGTCATGTTAAAAAATCTAAAGTTCGGAACGAAAAAGCAATTTCGAACCCATGTAGATAGGGTGGGTCTATATATGCCCGATTTTGGTCAAAATTTTGAGATCGTGGCGGGGACCGACTATATAGGTGTTGTAGAGGAGACACTGGGCCAACATTATCAGAAGAGAAAAGTAGAGGTCATGTTCGAAAATCTAAAGTTCGGAACGAAAAACCAATTTCGAACCCATGTAGATAGGTTGGGTCTATATATGCCCTATTTTGGTGAAAGTTTTGAGATCGTGACATCGGGTTCTTATTTTGCACACATGAATCGTATTTTTACGACTGATGGTCTACATTTATGTGCTATATCAATACAAATATAGTTTACGCGGTTTGATTTTTCCTAAAATGCAGCTGGATCTTTTTCTTCAAAGCTACAATATGAGATTAAACGTTTACATAATAAAAGTATGGTAGTACCGACAAAACTGTTTTTGATACAAATAATGACATATACAAATATTTTTTGTCAAATGAAATTAAAAAATAACAATAATTTCAGCATTGCGAGAAATATAAAATATCATTGTTAAAACAGTTCAATTGCCAGAGTAACAAGACGTCTGGCAATTCTAAAATATATGAAGTTAAAATCCCTAATGCGGCATGTTATATATTTTTTTCTAAATTCGAGAGTGTTTTGTTTTGCATTTCTCCAGTGTTAGGTAGAAAATATGCCTAATATTGTAATGAAGATCTATATATGCCCGATTTTTGTCAAAGTTTTGAGATCGTGACGGGAATTGACTATATAGGCGTTGTAGAGAAGACACTGGGCCATCTTTATCAGAAGAGAAACAAATAGGTCATGTTCGAAAATCTAAAGTTCGGAACGAAAAACCAATTTCGAACCCATGTAGATAGGATCGGTCTTTATATGTCCGATTTTGGTAAAAGTTTTGAGATCGTGACGGGGACCCACTATATATGCGTTGTAGATGAGACACAGGGCCATCTTTATCAGAAGAGAAAAGGAGAGGTCCTGTTCGAAAATCTAATGTTCGGAACGAAAAACCAATTTCGAACCCATGTAGATAGGGTGGGTCTTTATATGCCCGATTTTGGTCAAAGGTTTGAGATCGTGACGGGGACAAACTATATAGGCGTTCTATAAGAAACACAGGGCCATCATTATCAGAAAAGAAAAGTAGAGGTCATGTTCGAAAATCTAAAGTTCGGCACGAATAACCAATTTGGAACCCATGAAGATAGGGTGGGTCTATATATGCCCGATTTTGGTCAAATGTTTGAGATCGTGACGGGGACCCACTGTATAGGCGTTGTAGAGGAGACAGAGGACCATCTTTGTCAGAAGAGAAAAGTAGAGGTCATGTTAAAAAATCTAAAGTTCGGAACGAAAAACCAATTTCGAACCCATGTAGATAAGGTGGGTCTATATATGCCCGATTTTGGTCAAAGTTTTGAGATCGTGACGGGGACCGACTATATAGGTGTTGTAGAAGAGATACTGAGCCAACATTATCAGAAGAGAAAAGAAGAGGTCATGTTCGAAAATCTAAAATTCGGAACGAAAAACCAATTTTGAACCCATGTAGAAAGGGTCGGTCTATATATGCCCGATTTTGGTTAAAGGTTTGAGATCGTGACGGGGACCCACTCTATAGGCGTTGTAGAGTAGACAAAGGGCCATCTTTATCAAAAGAGAAAAGAAGAGGTCATGTTAAAAAATCTAAAGTTCGGAACGAAAAACCAATTTCGAACCATGTACATAGGTTGGGTCTATATATGCCCAATTTTTGTCAAAGTTTTGAGATCGTGACGGGGACCCACTATATAGGCGTTGTAGAGGAGACATATGGCCAACATTATCAGAAGAGAAAGTAGAGGTCCTGTTCGAAAATCTAAAGTTTGGAACGAAAAACCAATTTCGAACCCATGTAGATAGGGTGGGTCTATATATGCCCGATTTTGGTCAAAGTTTTGAGATCGTGACGGGTACCAACTATATAGGCGTTGTAAAGGAGACAAAGGGCCATCTTTATCAGAAGAGAAAAGTAGAGGTCATGTTCGAAAATTTAACGTTCGGAACGAAAAATCAATTTCGAACCCTTGTAGATAAGGTGGGTCTATATATGCCCGATTTTGGTCAAAGTTTTGAGATCGTGACGGGGGACCGACTATATAGGTGTTGTAGAAGAGATACTGAGCCAACATTATTAGAAGAGAAAAGAAGAGGTCATGTTCGAAAATCTAAAATTCGGAACGAAAAACCAATTTTGAACCCATGTAGAAAGGGTCGGTCTATATATGCCAGATTTTGGTCAAAGGTTTGAGATCGTGACGGGGACCCACTATATAGGCGTTGTAGAGGAGGCACAGGGCCATCTTTATCAGAAGAGAAAAGAAGAGGTCATGTTCGAAAATTTAACGTTCGGAACGAAAAATCAATTTCGAACCCTTGTAGATAAGGTGGGTCTATATATGCCCGATTTTGGTCAAAGTTTTGAGATCGTGACGGGGACCCACTATATAGGCGTTGTAGAGGAGACATATGGCCAACATTATCAGAAGAGAAAGTAGAGGTCCTGTTCGAAAATCTAAAGTTTGTAACGAAAAACCAATTTCGAACCCATGTAGATAGGGTGGGTCTATATATGCCCGATTTTGGTCAAAGTTTTGAGATCGTGACGGGTACCAACTATATAGGCGTTGTAAAGGAGACAAAGGGCCATCTTTATCAGAAGAGAAAAGTAGAGGTCATGTTCGAAAATTTAACGTTCGGAACGAAAAATCAATTTCGAACCCTTGTAGATAAGGTGGGTCTATATATGCCCGATTTTGGTCAAAGTTTTGAGATCGTGACGGGGGACCGACTATATAGGTGTTGTAGAAGAGATACTGAGCCAACATTATTAGAAGAGAAAAGAAGAGGTCATTTTCGAAAATCTAAAATTCGGAACGAAAAACCAATTTTGAACCCATGTAGAAAGGGTCGGTCTATATATACCCGATTTTGGTCAAAGGTTTGAGATCGTGACGGGGACCCACTATGTAGGCGTTGTAGAGGAGGCACAGGGCCATCTTTATCAGAAGAGAAAAGAAGAGGTCATGTTCGAAAATCTAAAGTTCGGAACGAAAAATCAATTTCGAACCATGTAGATAGGGTGGGTCTATATATGCCCTATTTCGTTCAACGTTTTGAGATCGTGACGGGGACCCACTGTATAGGCGTTGTAGAGGAGACACAGGGCCATCTTTATCAGAAGAGAAAAAAAGAGGTCATGTTCTAAAATCTAAAGTTCGGAACGAAAAACAAATTTCGAACCCATGTAGAAAGGGTGGGTCTATATATGCCCAATTTTGGTCAAAGTTTTGAGATCGTGACAGGGACCGACTATATATGCGTTGTAGAGGAGGCACTGTGCCATCTTTATCAGAAGAGAAAAGTAGAGGTCATGTTCGAAACTCTAAAATGTTCGGAACGCAAAATCAATTTCGAACCCTTGTAGATATGGAGGGTCTTAATATGCCCGATTTTGGTCAAAGTTTTGAGATCATGACGGGAATCAACTTCATAGGCGTTCTATAGGAAACACAGGGCCATCATTATCAGAATAGAAAAGTAGAGGTCATGTTCGAAAATCTAAAGTTCGGAACAAATAACAAATTTCGAACCCATGTAGATAGGGTGGGTCTATATATGCCCGATTTTGGTCAAAGGTTTGAGATCGTGACGGGGACCCACTATATAGGCGTTGTAGAGTGGCCATAGGGCCATCTTTATCAGAAGAGAAAAGTAGAGGTCATGTTCGAAAATCTAAAGTTCGGAACGAAAAATCAATTTCGAACCATGTAGATAGGGTGGGTCTATATATGCCCAATTTTGGTCAAAGTTTTTTGAGATCGTGACGGGGACCCACTACATAGGCGTTGTAGAGGAGACACTAGGCAAACATTATCAGAAGAGAAAAGTAGAGGTCATGTTCGAAAATCTAAAGTTCCGAACGAAAAACCAATTTCGAACCCATGTAGATAGGGTACGTCTATATATGCCCGGTTTTGGTCGAAGTTTTGAGATCGTGACGGGGACCCACTATATAGGCGTTGTAGAGGAGACACAGGGCCATCTTTATCAGAAGAGAAAAAAAGAGGTCATGTTCTAAAATCTAAAGTTCGGAACGAAAAACAAATTTCGAACCCAAGTAGAAAGGGTGGGTCTATATATGCCCAATTTTGGTCAAAGTTTTGAGATCGTGACAGGGACCGACTATATATGCGTTGTAGAGGAGGCACTGGGCCATCTTTATCAGAAGAGAAATGTAGAGGTCATGTTCGAAACTCTAAAATGTTCGGAACGCAAAATCAATTTCGAACCCTTGTAGATATGGAGAGTCTTTATATGCCCGATTTTGGTCAAGGTTTTGAGATCATGACGGGAATCAACTTTATAGGCGTTCTATAGGAAACACAGGGCCATCTTTATCAGAAGAGAAAAGTAGAGGTCATGTTTGAAAATCTAAAGTTCAGAACGAAAAATCAATTTCGAACCCGTGTAGATATGGTGGGTCTATATATATGCCCGATTTTGTTCAAAGTTTTGAGATCGTGACGGGCACCCACTATATAGGCGTTGTAGAGGAGACAGAGGGCCATCTTTATCAGAAGAGAAAAGTAGAGGTCATGTTAAAAAATCTAAAGTTCGGAACGAAAAAGCAATTTCGAACCCATGTAGATAGGGTGGGTCTATATATGCCCGATTTTGGTCAAAATTTTGAGATCGTGGCGGGGACCGGCTATATAGGCGTTGTAGAGGAGACACTGGGCCAACATTATCAGAAGAGAAAAGTAGAGGTCATGTTCGAAAATCTAAAGTTCGGAACGAAAAACCAATTTCGAACCCATGTAGATAGGGTGGGTCTATATATGCCCTATTTTGGTGAAAGTTTTGAGGTCGTGACATCGGGTTCTTATTTTGCACACATGAATCGTATTTTTACGACTGATGGTCTACATTTATGTGCTATATCAATACAAATATAGTTTACGCGGTTTGATTTTTCCTAAAATGCAGCTGGATCTTTTTCTTCAAAGCTACAATATGAGATGAAACGTTTACATAATAAAAGTATGGTAGTACCGACAAAACTGTTTTTGATACAAATAATGACATATACAAATATTTTTTGTCAAATGAAATTAAAAAATAACAATAATTTCAGCATTGCGAGAAATATAAAATATCATTGTTAAAACAGTTCAATTGCCAGAGTAACAAGACGTCTGGCAATTCTAAAATATATGAAGTTAAAATCCCTAATGCGGCATGTTATATATTTTTTTCTTAATTCGAGAGTGTTTTGTTTTGCATTTCTCCAGTGTTAGGTAGAAAATATGCCTAATATTGTAATGAAGATCTATATATGCCCGATTTTTGTCAAAGTTTTGAGATCGTGACGGGAATCGACTATATAGGCGTTGTAGAGAAGACACTGGGCCATCTTTATCAGAAGAGAAACAAATAGGTCATGTTCGAAAATCTAAAGTTCGGAACGAAAAACCAATTTCGAACCCATGTAGATAGGATCGGTCTTTATATGTCCGATTTTGGTAAAAGTTTTGAGATCGTGACGGGGACCCACTATATATGCGTTGTAGATGAGACACAGGGCCATCTTTTTCAGAAGAGAAAAGGAGAGGTCCTGTTCGAAAATCTAATGTTCGGAACGAAAAACCAATTTCGAACCCATGTAGATAGGGTGGGTCTTTATATGCCCGATTTTGGTCAAAGGTTTGAGATCGTGACGGAGACAAACTATATAGGCGTTCTATAGGAAACACAGGGCCATCATTATCAGAAAAGAAAAGTAGAGGTCATGTTCGAAAATCTAAAGTTCGGCACGAATAACCAATTTGGAACCCATGAAGATAGGGTGGGTCTATATATGCCCGATTTTGGTCAAATGTTTGAGATCGTGACGGGGACCCACTGTATAGGCGTTGTAGAGGAGACAGAGGACCATCTTTATCAGAAGAGAAAAGTAGAGGTCATGTTAAAAAATCTAAAGTTCGGAACGAAAAACCAATTTCGAACCCATGTAGATAAGGTGGGTCTATATATGCCCGATTTTGGTCAAAGTTTTGAGATCGTGACGGGGACCGACTATATAGGTGTTGTAGAAGAGATACTGAGCCAACATTATCAGAAGAGAAAAGAAGAGGTCATGTTCGAAAATCTAAAATTCGGAACGAAAAACCAATTTTGAACCCATGTAGAAAGGGTCGGTCTATATATGCCCGATTTTGGTCAAAGGTTTGAGATCGTGACGGGGACCCACTCTATAGGCGTTGTAGAGTAGACAAAGGGCCATCTTTATCAAAAGAGAAAAGAAGAGGTCATGTTAAAAAATCTAAAGTTCGGAACGAAAAACCAATTTCGAACCATGTACATAGGTTGGGTCTATATATGCCCAATTTTTGTCAAAGTTTTGAGATCGTGACGGGGACCCACTATATAGGCGTTGTAGAGGAGACATATGGCCAACATTATCAGAAGAGAAAGTAGAGGTCCTGTTCGAAAATCTAAAGTTTGGAACGAAAAACCAATTTCGAACCCATGTAGATAGGGTGGGTCTATATATGCCCGATTTTGGTCAAAGTTTTGAGATCGTGACGGGTACCAACTATATAGGCGTTGTAAAGGAGACAAAGGGCCATCTTTATCAGAAGAGAAAAGTAGAGGTCATGTTCGAAAATTTAACGTTCGGAACGAAAAATCAATTTCGAACCCTTGTAGATAAGGTGGGTCTATATATGCCCGATTTTGGTCAAAGTTTTGAGATCGTGACGGGGGACCGACTATATAGGTGTTGTAGAAGAGATACTGAGCCAACATTATTAGAAGAGAAAAGAAGAGGTCATGTTCGAAAATCTAAAATTCGGAACGAAAAACCAATTTTGAACCCATGTAGAAAGGGTCGGTCTATATATGCCAGATTTTGGTCAAAGGTTTGAGATCGTGACGGGGACCCACTATATAGGCGTTGTAGAGGAGGCACAGGGCCATCTTTATCAGAAGAGAAAAGAAGAGGTCATGTTCGAAAATTTAACGTTCGGAACGAAAAATCAATTTCGAACCCTTGTAGATAAGGTGGGTCTATATATGCCCGATTTTGGTCAAAGTTTTGAGATCGTGACGGGGACCCACTATATAGGCGTTGTAGAGGAGACATATGGCTAACATTATCAGAAGAGAAAGTAGAGGTCCTGTTCGAAAATCTAAAGTTTGGAACGAAAAACCAATTTCGAACCCATGTAGATAGGGTGGGTCTATATATGCCCGATTTTGGTCAAAGTTTTGAGATCGTGACGGGTACCAACTATATAGGCGTTGCAAAGGAGACAAAGGGCCATCTTTATCAGAAGAGAAAAGTAGAGGTCATGTTCGAAAATTTAACGTTCGGAACGAAAAATCAATTTCGAACCCTTGTAGATAAGGTGGGTCTATATATGCCCGATTTTGGTCAAAGTTTTGAGATCGTGACGGGGGACCGACTATATAGGTGTTGTAGAAGAGATACTGAGCCAACATTATTAGAAGAGAAAAGAAGAGGTCATTTTCGAAAATCTAAAATTCGGAACGAAAAACCAATTTTGAACCCATGTAGAAAGGGTCGGTCTATATATACCCGATTTTGGTCAAAGGTTTGAGATCGTGACGGGGACCCACTATGTAGGCGTTGTAGAGGAGGCACAGGGCCATCTTTATCAGAAGAGAAAAGAAGAGGTCATGTTCGAAAATCTAAAGTTCGGAACGAAAAATCAATTTCGAACCATGTAGATAGGGTGGGTCTATATATGCCCTATTTCGTTCAACGTTTTGAGATCGTGACGGGGACCCACTATATAGGCGTTGTAGAGGAGACACAGGGCCATCTTTATCAGAAGAGAAAAAAAGAGGTCATGTTCTAAAATCTAAAGTTCGGAACGAAAAACAAATTTCGAACCCATGTAGAAAGGGTGGGTCTATATATGCCCAATTTTGGTCAAAGTTTTGATATCGTGACAGGGACCGACTATATATGCGTTGTAGAGGAGGCACTGTGCCATCTTTATCAGAAGAGAAAAGTAGAGGTCATGTTCGAAACTCTAAAATGTTCGGAACGCAAAATCAATTTCGAACCCTTGTAGATATGGAGGGTCTTAATATGCCCGATTTTGGTCAAAGTTTTGAGATCATGACGGGAATCAACTTCATAGGCGTTCTATAGGAAACACAGGGCCATCATTATCAGAATAGAAAAGTAGAGGTCATGTTCGAAAATCTAAAGTTCGGAACAAATAACAAATTTCGAACCCATGTAGATAGGGTGGGTCTATATATGCCCGATTTTGGTCAAAGGTTTGAGATCGTGACGGGGACCCACTATATAGGCGTTGTAGAGTGGCCATAGGGCCATCTTTATCAGAAGAGAAAAGTAGAGGTCATGTTCGAAAATCTAAAGTTCGGAAGGAAAAATCAATTTCGAACCATGTAGATAGGGTGGGTCTATATATGCCCAATTTTGGTCAAAGTTTTTTGAGATCGTGACGGGGACCCACTACATAGGCGTTGTAGAGGAGACACTAGGCAAACATTATCAGAAGAGAAAAGTAGAGGTCATGTTCGAAAATCTAAAGTTCGGAACGAAAAACCAATTTCGAACCCATGTAGATAGGGTACGTCTATATATGCCCGGTTTTGGTCGAAGTTTTGAGATCGTGACGGGGACCCACTATATAGGCGTTGTAGAGGAGACACAGGGCCATCTTTATCAGAAGAGAAAAAAAGAGGTCATGTTCTAAAATCTAAAGTTCGGAACGAAAAACAAATTTCGAACCCAAGTAGAAAGGGTGGGTCTATATATGCCCAATTTTGGTCAAAGTTTTGAGATCGTGACAGGGACCGACTATATATGCGTTGTAGAGGAGGCACTGGGCCATCTTTATCAGAAGAGAAATGTAGAGGTCATGTTCGAAACTCTAAAATGTTCGGAACGCAAAATCAATTTCGAACCCTTGTAGATATGGAGAGTCTTTATATGCCCGATTTTGGTCAAGGTTTTGAGATCATGACGGGAATCAACTTTATAGGCGTTCTATAGGAAACACAGGGCCATCTTTATCAGAAGAGAAAAGTAGAGGTCATGTTTGAAAATCTAAAGTTCAGAACGAAAAATCAATTTCGAACCCGTGTAGATATGGTGGGTCTATATATATGCCCGATTTTGTTCAAAGTTTTGAGATCGTGACGGGCACCCACTATATAGGCGTTGTAGAGGAGACAGAGGGCCATCTTTATCAGAAGAGAAAAGTAGAGGTCATGTTAAAAAATCTAAAGTTCGGAACGAAAAAGCAATTTCGAACCCATGTAGATAGGGTGGGTCTATATATGCCCGATTTTGGTCAAAATTTTGAGATCGTGGCGGGGACCGACTATATAGGCGTTGTAGAGGAGACACTGGGCCAACATTATCAGAAGAGAAAAGTAGAGGTCATGTTCGAAAATCTAAAGTTCGGAACGAAAAACCAATTTCGAACCCATGTAGATAGGGTGGGTCTATATATGCCCTATTTTGGTGAAAGTTTTGAGATCGTGACATCGGGTTCTTATTTTGCACACATGAATCGTATTTTTACGACTGATGGTCTACATTTATGTGCTATATCAATACAAATATAGTTTACGCGGTTTGATTTTTCCTAAAATGCAGCTGGATCTTTTTCTTCAAAGCTACAATATGAGATGAAACGTTTACATAATAAAAGTATGGTAGTACCGACAAAACTGTTTTTGATACAAATAATGACATATACAAATATTTTTTGTCAAATGAAATTAAAAAATAACAATAATTTCAGCATTGCGAGAAATATAAAATATCATTGTTAAAACAGTTCAATTGCCAGAGTAACAAGACGTCTGGCAATTCTAAAATATATGAAGTTAAAATCCCTAATGCGGCATGTTATATATTTTTTTCTAAATTCGAGAGTGTTTTGTTTTGCATTTCTCCAGTGTTACGTAGAAAATATGCCTAATATTGTAATGAAGATCTATATATGCCCGATTTTTGTCAAAGTTTTGAGATCGTGACGGGAATCGACTATATAGGCGTTGTAGAGAAGACACTGGGCCATCTTTATCAGAGAAGAAACAAATAGGTCATGTTCGAAAATCTAAAGTTCGGAACGGAAAAGCAATTTCGAACCATGTAGATAGGGTGGGTCTATATATGCCCAATTTTGGTCAACGTTTTTTGAGATCGTGACGGGGACCCACTATATAGGCGTTATAGAGGAGACACTGGGCCAACATTATCAGAAGAGAAAGTAGAGGCCATGTTCGAAAATCTAAAGTTCGGAACGAAAATCAATTTCGAACCCTTGTAGATAGGGTGGGTCTATATATGCCCGATTTTGGTCAAATGTTTGAGATCGTGACGGGCACCCACTATATAGGCGTTGTAGAGGAGACAGAGGGCCAACATTATCAGAAGAGAAAAGTAGAGGTCATGTTCGAAAATCTAAAGTTCGGAACGAAAAATCAATTTCGAACCTATGTAGATAGGGTGGGTCTATGTATGCCCAATTTTGGTCAAAGTTTTGAGATCCTGACGGGGACTCACTATATAGGCGTTGTAGAGGAGACAAAGGGCCAAATTTATCAGAAGAGAAAAGTAGAGGTCATGTTCGAAAATCTAAAGTTCGGAACGAAAACCAATTTCGAACCCACGTAGATAGGGTGGGTATATATATGCCCACTTTTGGTCAAAGTTTTGAGATCGTGACGGGGACCCACTATATAGGCGTTGTAAAGGAGACACGGGGCCAAAATTATCAGAAGAGAAAAGATGAAGCCACGTTCGAAAATCTAACGTTCGGAACGAAAAACCAATTTCGAACCCATGTAGATAGGGTGGGTCTATATATGCCCGATATTGGTCAAAGTTTTGAGATCGTGACATCGGGTTCTTATTTTACACACATGAATCGTATTTTTACGACTGATGGTCTACATTTATGCGCTATATAAATACAAATATATTTTACGCGGTTTGATTTTTCCTAAAATGCAGCAGGATCTTTTTCTTCAAAGCTACAATATGAGATGAAACGTTTACATAATAAAAGTATGGTAGTACCGACAAAACTGTTTTTGATACAAATAATGACATATACAAATATTTTTTGTCAAATGAAATTAAAAAATAACAATAATTTCAGCATTGCGAGAAATATAAAATAACATTGTTAAAACAGTTCAATTGCCAGAGTAACAAGACGTCTGGCAATTTCTCAAATATATGAAGTTAAAATCCCTAATGCGGCATGTTATATTATTTTTTCTAAATTCGAGAGTGTTTTGTTTTGCATTTTCTCCAGTGTTAGGTAGAAAATATGCCTAATATTGTAATGAAGATCCGAAAATGTATGTTTACTTCCCTAAAGCTGAAAGGTAATAGAAAGCATGTCTTTTATCAAACTACACATTATAAATAAGCTAAATACTGTACTATTTTGTTTAGTGGGGACTATTTGCATTTAACTAATGTCAGGTCTCTTAGAGCAATACAAAATTACCCTATGAAAACTACAATTTTATAGTTACAATTAACAAAAAACTGCGAACTTAAAATCATACATAGTTGTCCCATAAGCGAAAGTTCACAAATTTTTTAGCCGTCCAAACTTATTGGTTAACTAGGTCTAATTATGGCAAATGTACATTTTTATATGTTTTAATGACAGACGACTTTAAGTTTTTAAAATGTATATATATTTATATTAATAATAATTTTAAATGATATGAAAACCAGTTTTCTAATACTTTCATATACTACAAAAGAACACGTTGTTTCGTTTATTTATAACATATCTAAAGAATAAGAAAGCATAAATATTGCTTATCATTGAACATCAAATATGAAATATTGAACTTAAAAAGCAAGCCAATTATTTCTTTAAAAGGGTTAAAAATATACCTGCGATGAGAAATATAAGGGTGCAGTGTTTCAAATGCAGGGTGACAGTGTTTAAATGCAGGGTTAATGAACAGTATGAAAGGAGTAAGAGTAGCATTTCCAACAAATTATTCTGTAGTTGTTTGAATGGTGTCTAACGCATTTTTTCAGCAATTTTTCAGCTATATCGTGGCGTCCATTTTTAAATTGGGAGGAAGACGGAGTACACGGAGAAAACCCCGACACTTGGTACGAAAACTGGCAATCTTTGTCAATTAAGATTGGAGTCGAGCACACTTACACGCAGTGAGACACGAACATGCAACTTGAGTGTTGACCGGCACGTGATCAATAGTAGATGACTAACTACCTTAACGACTCGGCCATCAAGGCTCCACCAAAATAAGGAATAGAAATGCAAACAAATAATGCTTAAAGCTTGTTTTCAAAAAAGATTTAAGCGTTAACTTTTGATTGTGCAAAAAAAAAGTAAATACACGTTTGTTTCTTTGAATCATGTGCACGTATTGCAGAAACAAACATGTTTTTGTAATGCTTTACGCTAAATTTGTAATACAATCAATACATGTTATAAGCGAAAAATATATTTACCTTTTACGGTATAAGCGAGTATAAGAAAGCTCACTAATATGCCGACAATAATCGGACTTAAAGTAACGATTGAATATGACGTCAACTGCAATTGTTTGTCTGGAAAATAACATAGGCAAGTATTAAACTGAAAAGGTGTATTTTCGCATCTTCGACTATATTTTTGTACACAAAACCAGCACAGAACTTAACAGTTTCATTTCTCTATTTCTGGGTACTGTATTTAGAACTCGAACCACAAAGCTACATAGCGCATTGGTAGCGATGCGATACGAATTGCCCTTCACAAAAGTCAGATTGTAATACGAAAGCTGGAATATAGTGTTAAGATGTTTGAAGCTTGTCTCGTTCTGCAAGTTAATAGCCCTTTTTGTAGATGTTAGAAAGGAGTATGCGAATTGCAGTCGCCACAACTCTCCCAAACTTTATAGTGATAGTCAAACTATTCATAAACTTTACATAAAGTTTTACTGTTTCTTAGTTTTATTTCCGTTAATAGTGCCATAATCAGAAATGACTTTGGCAAGGTTAATATTTTTTTAATATCAATTTTCCAAAGACTTATCAAATCCAAGCTATGTTTCAACCTCACAGCTGTAATTTCTTGTCTGTCTTCTATTCACAAGGAAAATGTATAGAATTGTATTCGCATAAGTGTCCACTACCCTGTAACACACTGTTATTATATTTCCATTTTACTTTCGTTCGCAATGGTATGTTTCCAAAGTGACAAATTAATGTAAGATCATCACCTTCTGTAACTGTTGACTTAGGAAGAGCTTCAATACGCTTAATCAAAATGGCTGTAATAAATTTTTTCACATTTTATTCATATGTAAAAATATTACGTTATATTATAAACTTTACACAGGTTAAACATGCAAATAACTGTGTCTAAATAGCTACTAGTCCCAATAAGGATTGTAATAGTACAATGTTCCTTCTAAAAAATGTTGGTCTAAAGCCGAACACACGTTTTTAGTTATCTGTGTTACAGTTATAAGCACTGCATATTGGTGGAGAGAAATAATAAAAGATATTTTAGGGTTAAAATGGAGAATACTGAAAACAAGTATTCACCTCCTAGTTTATGAGGCCTAACGTTTGACACGAAACTGGATATATGTTTCTATATTTTGTTATATAGTTCTTATTACGAAAGGAAAGACTATTACTTGCTTATTTAATCTGAAGCTCAAAATCGGAAAATCCTTCTTCATTATTGACACGAATCGTCATTACCGAAAATCTGATAGTTGTACTCTTTCAACGCCAAGCAGCAGTTTTGATACAGGAACGAATATTTTTTGTGAAAGATTGTGTCTGTTGCGTTCGTGTATACTTCTGCAACTCTATATCGACAGCTTTATTAATAATCAACGGAAAAAGTGTGTTATTAACAATCAGACACACGTTTTTGTAACTTGGATTATTATATATGATTATCTCAATGGTTATATTTTCCTCAAACAGACCATAGTAAACATTCTTATAGGGTTTTAGAAAATGAAATAAAAACACAAATAATATAATATTGCAAGAATCTTCTATAGGATTAAACACTGTTTTTTAGGAAATTATCAATGTGTCAACTCCGGCGACTCACTCACAAACTAAATAAAGTCCGAATGACTTTATGTCAGGTTTGTGAGGGAGTCGCCGGAGTTTACACATTGATCATTTCCTAAAAAACAGTGTTTAATCCTTATAATTCTAATAAATAGTCGTTGCGATTTTTACAAGAGAAAAAAAAGTTGAAAACCTTATTTAGACCCTCAAATTACTCTCGACTTATACTACGGCGGGTAGAGTAGGAATACACAAAACAAAGTGCCAAAGGAATCTCTATTCCATAGATATTAAATAGATATCTTATGAACTTTAAATCTGTAGAATATTTAATTAAATGTAATAAGATCACGAAACATTTACAAAACAACAATTAACTTTCAAATAACAATTTTTAAAGTTAAAATTCGGTCAACCATGTCAAATCACTTTAACTTCCGGTATTTGAATTGTCGGCGTATAAGTGAAAGTGACAGTTTCTAAATTCGAGATTGTTTTGTTTTGCATTTCTCCAGTGTTAGGTAGAAAATATGCCTAATATTGTAATGAAGATCTATATATGCCCGATTTTGGTCAAAGTTTTGAGATCGTGACGGGAATCGACTATATAGGCGTTGTAGAGAAGACACTGGGCCATCTTTATCAGAAGAGAAAAGAAGAGGTCATGGTCGAAAATCTAAAGTTCGGAACGAAAAATCAATTTCGAACCCATGTAGATAGGGTGGGTCTATATATATGCCCGATTTTGGTCAAAGTTTTGATATCGTGACGGGCACCCACTATATAGGCGTTGTAGAGGAGACAGAGGGCCATCTTTATCAGAAGAGAAAAGTAGAGGTCATGTTCAAAAATCTAAAGAACGAAAAACCAATTTCGAACCCATGTAGATAGGGTGGGTTTATATATGCCCAATTTTGGTCAAAGTTTTGAGATCGTGGCGGGGACCGACTATATAGGCGTTGTAGAGGAGACACTGGGCCAACATTATCAAAAGAGAAAAGTAGAGGTCATGTTCTAAAATCTAAAGTTCGGAACGAAAAACCAGTTTCGAACCCATGTAGATATGGTGGGTCTTTATATGCCCGATTTTGGTCAAAGTTTTGAGATCGTGACGGAGACCGACTATATAGGTGTTGTAGAGGAGATACTGAGCCAACATTATCAGAAGAGAAAAGTAGAGGTCATGTTAGAAAATATAAAGTTCGGAACGAATTACCAATTTCGAACCCATGTAGATATGGTGGGTCTATATATGCCCAATTTTGGTCAAAGGTTTAAGATCCTGACGGGGACCGAATATATAGGCGTTGTAGAGAAGACACTGGGCAAACATTATCGGAAGAGAAAAATAGAGGTCATGTTCGAAAATCTAAAGTTCGGAACGAAAAACCAATTTCGAACCCATGTGGATAGGGTGGGTCTATATATGCCCGATTTGGGTCAAAGTTTTGAGATCTTGACGGGAATCGACTATATAGGTGTTGTAGAGAAGACACTGGGCCATCTTTATCAGAAGAGAAACAAATAGGTCATGTTCGAAAAACTAAGGTTCGGAACGAAAAACCAATTTCGAACCCATGTAGATAGGGTCGGTCTATATATGCCCGATTTTGGTCAAAGTTTTGAGATCGTGACGGGGACCCACTATACGCGTTGTAGATGAGACACAGGGCCATCTTTATCAGAAGAGAAAAGAAGAGGTCATGTTCCAAAATATAAAGTTCGGAACGAAAAATCAATTTCGAACCCGTGTAGATAGGGTGGGTCTATATATGCCCAATTGTGGTCAAAGTTTTGAGATTGTGGCGGGGACCAACTATATTGGCGTTGTAGAGGAGTCACTGGGCCAACATTATCAGAAGAGAAAAGTAGAGGTCATGTTCAAAAATCTAAAGTTCGGAACGAAAAATCAATTTCGAACCCATGTAGATTGGGTGGGTATATATATGCCCGATTTTGGTCAAAGGTTTGAGATCGTGACGGGGACCCACAATATAGGCGTTGTAGAGTGGACATAGGGCCATCTTTATCAGAAGAGAAAAGTAGAGGTCATGTTCGAAAATCTAATGTTCGGAACGAAAAATCAATTTCGAACCCTTGTTGATAGGATGGGTCTTTATATGCCCGATTTTGGTCAAAGTTTTGAGATCGTGACGGGGGCCGACTATATAGGTGTTGTAGATGAGATACTTAGCCAACATTATCAGAAGAGAAAAGTACAGGTAATGTTCGAAAATCTAAAGTTCGGAACGAATAACCAATTTCGAACCCATGTAGATATGGTGGGTCTATATATGCCCGATTTTGGTCAAAGGTTTGAGATCGTGACGGAGACCCACTATATAGGCGTTGTAGAGGAGACACAGGGCCATCTTTATCAGAAGAGAAAGGAAGAGGTAATGTTCGAAAATCTAAAGTTCGGAACGAAAAATCAATTTCGAACCATGTAGATAGGGTGGGTCTATATATGCCCAATTTTGGTCAAGGTTTTTTGAGATCGTGACGGGGACCCACTATATAGGCGTTGTAGAGGAGACACTGGGCCATCTTTATCAGAAGAGAAAAGAAGAGGTCATGTTCAAAAATCTAAAGTTCGGAACGAAAAATCAATTTCGAACCCATGTAGATTGGGTGGGTATATATATGCCCGATTTGGTCAAAGGTTTGAGATCGTGACGGGGACCCACTATATAGGCGTTGTATAGTGGACATAGGGCCATCTTTATCAGAAGAGAAAAGTAGAGGTCATGTTCGAAAATCTAATGTTCGGAACGAAAAATCAATTTCGAACCCTTGTTGATAGGATGGGTCTTTATATGCCCGATTTTTGGTCAAAGTTTTGAGATCGTGACGGGGGCCGACTATATAGGTGTTGTAGATGAGATACTTAGCCAACATTATCAGAAGAGAAAAGTACAGGTAATGTTCGAAAATCTAAAGTGCGGAACGAATAACCAATTTCGAACCCATGTAGATATGGTGGGTCTATATATGCCCGATTTTGGTCAAAGGTTTGAGATCGTGACGGAGACCCACTATATAGGCGTTGTAGAGGAGACACTGTGCCATCTTTATCAGAAGAGAAAAGAAGAGGTCATGTTCGAAAATCTAAAGTTCGGAACGAAAAATCAATTTCGAACCCTTGTAGATAGGGTGGGTCTATATATGCCCGATTTTGGTCAAAGTTTTGAGATCGTGACGGGAACCGACTCTATAGGCGTTGTAGAGAAGACACTGGGCCATCTTTATCAGAAGAGAAAAGAAGAGGTCATGTTCGAAAATCTAAAGTTCGGAACGAAAAATCAATTTCGAACCCTTGTAGATAGGGTGGGTCTATATATGCCCGATTTTGGTCAAAGTTTTGAGATCGTGACGGGCACCCACTATATAGGCGTTGTTGAGGAGACAGAGGGCCATCTTTATCAGAAGAGAAAATAGAAGTCATGTTCTAAAATCAAAAGTTCGGAACGAAAAACCAATTTCGAACCCATGTAGATAGGGTGGGTCTATATATGCCCAATTTTGGTCAAAGTTTTGAGATCCTGACGGGGACTCACTATATAGGCGTTGTAGATGAGACAGAGGGCCATCTTTATAAATACAAATATAGTTTACGCGGTTTGATTTTTCCTAAAATGCAGCAGCATCTTTTTCTTTAAAGCTACAATATGAGATGAAACGTTTACATAATAAAAGTATGGTAGTACCGACAAAACTGTTTTTGATACAAATAATGACATATACAAATATTTTTTGTCAAATAAAATTAAAAAATAACAATAATTTCAGCATTGCGAGAAATATAAAATAACATTGTTAAAACAGTTCAATTGCCAGAGTAACAAGACGTCTGGCAATTTCTCAAATATATGAAGTTAAAATCCCTAATGCGGCATGTTATATTATTTTTTCTAAATTCGAGAGTGTTTTGTTTTGCATTTTCTCCAGTGTTAGGTAGAAAATATGCTTAATATTGTAATGAAGATCCGAAAATGTATGTTTACTTCCCTAAAGCTGAAAGGTAATAGAAAGCATGTCTTCTTTTATCAAACTATACATTATAAATAAGCTAAATACTGTACTATTTTGTTTAGTGGGGACTATTTGCATTTAACTAATGTCAGGTCTCTTAGAGCAATACAAAATTACCCTATGAAAACTAAAATTTTATAGTTAAAATTAACAAAAACTGCGAACTTAAAATCATACATAGTTGTCCCATAAGCGAAAGTTCACAAATTTTTTAACCGTCCAAACTTATTGGTTAACTAGGTCTAATTATGGCAAATGTACACTTTTTATATGTTTTAATGACAGACGACTTTAAGTTTTTAAAATGTATATATATTTACATTAATAATAATTTTAAATATGAAAAACAGTTTTCTAATACTTTCATATACTACAAAAGAACACGTTGTTTCGTTTATTAATAACATATCTAAAGAATAAGAAAGCATAAATATTGCTTATCATTGAACATCAAATATGAAATATTGAACTTAAAGAGCAAGCCAATTATTTCTTTAAAAAGGTTAAAAATATACCTGCGATGAGAAATATAAGGGTGCAGTGTTTCAAATGCAGGGTGACAGTGTTTAAATGCAGGGTTAATGAACAGTATGAAAGGAGTAAGAGTAGCATTTCCAACTAATTATTCTGTAGTTGTTTGAATGGTGTCTAACGCCTTTTTCAGCAATTTTTCAGCTATATCGTGGCGTCCATTTTTAAATTGGGAGGAAGACGGAGTACACGGAGAAAACCCCGACACTTGGTACGAAAACTGGCAATCTTTGTCAATTAAGATTGGAGTCGAGCACACTTACACGCAGTGAGACACGAACATGCAACTTGAGTGTTGACCGGCACGTGATCAATAGTAGATGACTAACTACCTTAACGACTCGGCCATCAAGGCTCCACCAAAATAAGGAATAGAAATGCAAACAAATAATGCTTAAAGCTTGTTTTCAAAAAAGATTTAAGCGTTAACTTTTGATTGTGCAAAAAAAAACTAAATACACGTTTGTTTCTTTGAATCATGTGCACGTATTGCAGAAACAAACATGTTTTTGTAATGCTTTACGCTAAATTTGTAATACAATCAATACATGTTATAAGCGAAAAATATATTTACCTTATACGTATAAGCGAGTAAAAGAAAGCTCACTTATATGCCAACAATAATCAGACTTAAAGTAATGATTGAATATGACGTCAACTGCAATTGTTTGTCTGGAAAATAACATAGGCAAGTATTAAACTGAAAAGGTGTATTTTCGCATCTTCGACTATATTTTTGTACACAAAACCAGCACAGAACTTAACAGTTTCATTTCTCTATTTCTGGGTACTGTATTTAGAACTCGAACCACAAAGCTACATAGCGCATTGGTAGCGATGCGATAAGAATTGCCCTTCACAAAAGTCAGATTGTAATACGAAAGCTGGAATATAGTGTTAAGATGTTTGAAGCTTGTCTCGTTCTGCAAGTTAATAGCCCTTTTTGTAGATGTTAGAAAGGAGTATGCGAATTGCAGTCGCCACAACTCTCCCAAACTTTATAGTGATAGTCAAACTATTCATAAACTTTACATAAAGTTTTACTGTTTCTTAGTTTTATTTCCGTTAATAGTGCCATAATCAGAAATGACTTTGGCAAGGTTAATATTTTTTTAATATCAATTTTCCAAAGACTTATCAAATCCAAGCTATGTTTCTACCTCACAGCTGTAATTTCTTGTCTGTCTTCTATTCACAAGGAAAATGTATAGAATTGTATTCGCATAAGTGTCCACTACCCTGTAACACACTGTTATTATATTTCCATTTTACTTTCGTTCGCAATGGTATGTTTCCAAAGTGACAAATTAATGTAAGATCACCACCTTCTGTAACTGTTGACTTAGGAAGAGCTTTAATACGCTTAATCAAAATGGCTGTAATAAATTTTTTCACATTTTATTCATATGTAAAAATATTACGTTATATTATTAACTTTACACAGGTTAAACATGCAAATAACTGTGTCTAAATAGCTACTAGTCCCAATAAGGATTGTAATAGTACAATGTTCCTTCTAAAAAATGTTGGTCTAAAGCCGAACACACGTTTTTAGTTATCTGTGTTACAGTTATAAGCACTGCATATTGGTGGAGAGAAATAATAAAAGATATTTTAGGGTTAAAATGGAGAATACTGAAAACAAGTATTCACCTCCTAGTTTATTAGGCCAAACGTTTGACACTAAACTGGATATATGTTTCTATATTTTGTTATATAGTTCTTATTACGAAAGGAAAGACTATTACTTGCTTATTTAATCTGAAGCTCAAAATCGGAAAATCCTTCTTCATTATTGACACGAATCGTCATAACCGAAAATCTGATAGTTGTACTCTTTCAACGCCAAGCAGCAGTTTTGATACAGGAACGAATATTTTTTGTGAAAGATTGTGTCTGTTGCGTTCGTGTATACTTCTGCAACTCTATATCGACAGCTTTATTAATAATCAACGGAAAAAATGTGTTATTAACAATCAGACACACGTTTTTGTAACTTGGATTATTATATATGATTATCTCAATGGTTATATTTTCCTCAAACAGACCATAGTAAACATTCTTATAGGGTTTTAGAAAATGAAATAAAAACAAATAATATAATATTGCAAGAATCGTCTATAGGATTAAACACTGGTTTTTAGGAAATAATCAATGTGTAAACTCCGGCGACTCACTCACAAACTAAATAAAGTCCGAAGGACTTTATGTCAGGTGTGTGAGGGAGTCGCCGGAGTTTACACATTGATCATTTCCTAAAAAACAGTGTTTAATCCTTATAATTCTAATATATAGTCGTTGCGATTTTTACAAGAGAAAAAAAAGTTGAAAACCCCATTTAGACCCTCAAATTACTCTCGACTTATACTACGGCGGGTAGAGTAGGAATACACAAAACAAAGTGCCAAAGGAATCTCTATTCCATAGATATTAAATAGATATCTTATGAACTTTAAATCTGTAGAATATTTAAATAAATGTAATAAGATCACGAAACATTTACAAAACAACAATTAACTTTCAAATAACAATTTTTAAAGGTAAAATTCGGTCAACCATGTCAAATCAATTTAACTTCCGGTATTTGAATTGTTGGCGCATAAGTGAAAGTGACAGTTGTTGAACGATGAATTTGTAGCAAACGAAGACATTTGACTGGACCACATTGCTTGCTGATTCATTGCTAGCACATTACTTGGTAGCGGCATAACTACAGGAACGGCGGCAGACCCAGTTGCAGCTGGAATTACTGATTTGACCAAAGGCAAGTTTTTGTCTGCTGACATGCCTGAAGCCACGTGTTCCAATACATTTGAAATCATTTCTTTTTGGGCTGTGCATGGACGCCTACAGTAAGTTTTCAGTGATTCCTCGCATTTATGGTCTGACATAAACATAATGCTCCTGTATGTGAATCCTGCATCTGACATTGCAGTGATGGCTGTGGATCTAGGGCTGTGTAACATACAGCAGTTCCTGCATTTTTACAAATGTCGGGCATGAATTGTGTGAAAGCCTCCGGATTAGAACTGCGTACAGCACCTTTAACACACTGATCGAATAATGATTTGGCATTGGGATCACATTTTGAAAGAAAATATCTAACAGTTTTGATTTTGCAATTCTCAGAACCAGTTTCATACATGCGTTTATCCTGGGCTTCTTCAGTTTTGGCATTAAGACCTCCTTGGTGATTCTTTTGCAAAGTTTCATGTGCGATTGTTATAAATTCTTTGTTATTTTCATCTTTCTGGAATTTAAGTGAAGACATCATCAATTGTGGGTGAAATTCACAGCCTCTACTTATGAAGTGAACGGCTAGAAGATACCAAACCTTAAATCTCAACGCAATTGGGTTTTGAAGTTTCAAGTATGTGTTAATTTTGCATAAATCTGATTCCGAAATTACAGCATGATGATTTGTAGGACGCGACAGCCCATTTTTCAGGTTGTATTTTAGCTTTGCATTCAGCATAGCATTTGCAGATTTAAAGTCGCTGTCCTTGACAATGTCAAAATTAATGCCCAGATCTTTTAAATGGCGGTTAAGTGCTGCACGTACATTTTTTAGAGAATTTTTGTGGTATTCAGCTGCTTGCAGTTCTGGCATAGATTTTGCTCTTTGGTTAAGATGTTTAGGTTGGATTTCAGCATAAAATGTGCGCAATTGTTTGTCCAAACCTTTCCAAACACCAAGGTAAAACAAAATTTGAATTGAATTTGTTAATATTTTCATTTGAACTACATGTACATGTATCATATTTTATATTTGCTTTGCTTTAATTTTGTGTTGTATTATTTTTGTTTTTTTTTTTTTTAGTTTTGTGTCGTGTTGTTTACATGTTTGTTAAAATATTCAATATTCGTACATTGTCAGAATATATATTATTTATTTGTACGAACTTTAGAAACAGGTGTCTGAGAAATGCCAGGCTCTGCCCAGCATTCCTCGTCTGTTTTGCTGCCAGTACAAATAAATTTATATTTTCTGGTAATGTACTAATATTGTTTTATCCTGCAACCATAAAATATATTTTTGACTAAAGAAAAACATGAAAAAAGTCTAGCAGATTTCTGTCATGAAATTTTCAAGGCATGTTCTAGTGATATCTCGACATCACAAACAAACAACATATTCACAACGTGTTGAAAACCAGAAGCGAATACTAAATATCATAAGAAGAGAGTGGTACCAGGAGACCTTATTCTGTACTGCCGAATAAAGCAAAAATGTATTTGGGTACCTTTATTGTACATCAAATGTAATGATTGGAGGATAAATCTAGATTCATTATCATCCCTATATTTTCAGCTCTTCATTCAGTTTCCTTAATATTTTTTTATTGTTATAGTACATTTTTCATTTGTAGATTTACAGATCATGAAAGTCAATAATAATCCACTCCTCTCCATGTAATGGTCATTTATTGGTTTTATTTTAATGTCAGTAATGACTGTTACTTTGGTAGGTTTGGAGGTTAAATCACCAAAAAGTACTCTGGCTGGAGTTTTTTTTGGTTCTGTTTCGGGTTTAGTTTGCAATTTTTCAGTTAATTGCATGGACTGTACATGTATATGTGATATATTTATTTATTTTTTTTATAATTTTTCTTTGTTTGCTGGACATTAAAAAATTGTGTTTAATATTGTTATGTTTTTTCAGACTTTAATTTTCATAAAAATGTATTTTAGATACCATTGAACACTCCAGTTCCCCATTTTGTGTTCTTTTTAGTTGCTACAGAATACTGGTTTTGCTCCAATTCCAACAGTTCTTCTGTATTCATCTCTTTAAACCTTGGTTTATGTACAATAGTGTACCAACTTGGGAATCATTATCTGGCATTTTTGGTTCTTTTGTATCTGGCATTGAAAATGGTATTACAGCTGGAACTTGTGTTTCTACTGTAGTTGTAGTTGTAGGGGGCTGGGCATTGTTACTATCGTTGTTTGCACTCCCATTTTCAAATTCAATTTCATCAAATCCATCAATATCATTTTGTAGAACTTATGCAAGCATTAAAATTTCCTCATCATCCATATCTGGCAGCTCTAAATGAAACGTTGCCATGTTGCTATATGCCACTGTCGTAGTTGCAAGCAGACGAACCTTCCCACAATTCCTTATTTTTGCTTATTTTATATAATTGAACAAAATAAAACCATACTTCTTATTTATATTTTATTTTAGTTTCAACCCCTATCGATTTAATAAAAAATAATTGCCGCAGTCTTTAAACATCATTTCCCACTACGCTACGATATGACGCCATCTTGTTTACACTGGATACCGAAAAAAGTAGTCCGCTCAAAGGAAATATCAAAAAATAAATTCCGCTGAGAAGACGTCCACTCATTGTTGTGATTTTATCCAATAAAAACACTTGGTTTTAATAAATTACACCACGAATAGAATTATTTTACTTTATTGAGTAGGTGGTTCCGTAGATGCCACATTATATCACTAAAATATTTTAAAAGCACATGTGAAGGAATATTTCATGCTTATACATATATCGATTCTTATCTGCTGTATTATGTGATTCACGTTTCGTTATGGTATTTAATATACCTGCTTGTCCTCCAGCCTTATCTCCTTTTTTATTCGATAACATCCATTAAACAAACCTCTTTTTCTATTGCAATGACATAAAGATCTCTACTTGTATCTTGAATTGTTATAATTTTTTGAACTGTTATTGTGGTTTAGTTTTGATTTTGAATCGTTGCTCAAGGTGTTTTATCCCCAACAAACTGAAAAGGAACATCAGCGTGCCACTGAGCAAGTTGTCATTTTAATAAAATTCAACATTGTCCTATTTCAACGAAATTTGATTTCTATGCGTATTTTAATTTACTGATTTGAATGAAATACTATCCATGAGGATTTTAGGCGACTTGTGTGTTGGCATCCCAACACAAAAATCTTAATAATTCTTATTATTCTTTTTTTTTATTGATCACTACTTTGTCCGGAATTTTTCAACAACAAAGGTTCGTACGACCATTATGATACTTGGCATAGTGAATGTTTAGGGTTTTAGTTGTGCATATTAGTTTTGAAATTTTCAAAATGGTCGCCTTCCGAATACCATGCACCAATAAAAACGCAAAAATATAAACGTCATCCGATTTCGACTAAATTTGGTATACAGGTGGATTGGGATCCCCTGTGTGTGCCACTACTTTTAGAATTTTTGTCCGACTTCCGGTTGCAAAACGGTGGCCAACACTGCATGAAAAGTCAATTTTGTCCGATTTCAATATAATTTGATTACTAGGCATATTTTATTGTACTGATTTAAATGAAATACTATACATGGGGCGACTTGTGTGTTGGCATCCCAACACAAAAATCTTTAATTATTTTTTTTTATTGATCACTACTTTGTCCGGCATTTTGTCACCAACAAAGGTTCGTACGACCATTATGATACTTGATATAGTGAATATTTAGGATTCCTAGTTGCGAATATTGGTTTTGTAATTTTCAAAATGGCCGTCTCCGAACACCACCCTCCTAAAAAAGGAAAAATTTCAACGTCATCCTATTTCGAAGAAATTTTGTATACAGAGAGCTTATGGTCCATGAGTGTGCCACTACTTTTAACATTTTTGTCCGACTTCCGGTTTCAAAACGGCGGCCATTTTACTGCACGCGCACAACATGAAAAAGTCAACATTGTCCGATTTCAAGGAAATTTGATTTCTAGGCGTATTTTAATGTTCTGATTTGAATGAAATACTATCCATGGGGAGTTTGGGCGACTTCTGTGTTGGTACCCAACACATAAATCTTTATTACATTTAAGTTCTAGTTTTTATCTTGCAGTCTGAAAACCTGAGTTTTCCCCATTTCTTATTCCGTTTGAAACATTGCACATGTAGTATCCTGTATTATAGTAATGTTCATAAATACATTTTTATGAATCGCATCCTTAAAAAGGTTCGACAACGTTTCTGATATATAAAAATTATTCATCAGAACACGTCACGCGAATATTAAGTTCTCGGATGACAATCCAGTATAGAAACTCGAATAAGGGCAATTCCGCAGGTATAATGTAGGTGTACCAATAAAACCAGGTGCATGTCTGGAAGATTTACAATTATGAAAGCCTTGGGTTGAAAACTGTAAGGTGTGTGGATTATCGCCTGGTTAAATAAAACACTTTATAGTGAAAACATTTTTCAAACATGTTCGGAATGTATTGATAAATGACAAAATATGCATATGCTGAATAAAATACAAACATTCTGAAGGTATTTGATTAACACTATAGAAGGAGTTAAACAAAATATGTGACGTTTTCCTGCAAACATTCTCATACTATGACCGGATAAAATGCTCATTATTTAGACTCAAATCTGAAAAGGAACTAAGGTGTGCTTAATACCGGTAAGCATATGAGCGGTGTGTTCCCAAAACGTCTACTCGCAAAATAAACATCTAATTAACAAGTGGGGATTAAGAGGCCGCAGAAGTTTTTTACTTGTAATTTACATGTAAAATAATATAATACTTTGCCACGTTTCAGGAATACCTTTAATTATTGTTGTAAAATCATTTATATTATTTTAGATTTTACAAGTAGACGTTTCGTGAATAGTCCATAAATATTCAGAACTTTTCAGGTGTTTAAAGAATATTCAAAATTAAAATATACAAACATACCACTAATAAAACAATCATTTTATTTAAGTTTTAATTTCAAGATATAGATGAAAAATCGTTGTCAACTTCTCATTTTCTTACCAAAGGTTGAGGATTTTTATGCTGACAGATTGTTTTCAACCTTGTTTTTAAGTTAAGTAGATGGGAAATATTCTGCGGAAGCTTCTTTATTACCTACACATTTTTTTTTATTATTCATGATCACTAATTTTAATTCGTTAAAACGAATTAAAATTTTGTGTTTTATTTATTAATTTATTCATTACTCTAAATTTAGATTTTTGCGAGTAGACGTTTTGGAAATAAAACATATGAGCTTGATATGCGTAATATATCCCCCTCCCATAACCAACATCTATTGTTGACCGCCTTCGCTAACTTTCATTGATCTATATTTTACCTCATTTGAACTATTTCATAAAAGTCACCTGTAACACTGATTATTGCGGATGTGCAATGCTTAAAAGTACCTCCGTGAGCTTTATGTTGGCTGTATTAAGAATTAGAATAAGTTAGAATAAACAAAACATTGAAGTTACAAATAAAGTTTAGATGCCTAGTTGTTTTTTTTATATTTAACGGGTGTTGAACATTATGAATCACAGTGTATGATAATTTAGGTCACAAAATTAACTTTGTAGCCATACCATAACAACGCTTCTTCGCTTTCCAGTTAAATACAATTTGTATTTAAACATTTGCTGGCATTAAATATAGTGCTATTATGACAAATATATGTTTACTGGCTCCGCTTACGCAGAGCAACAAAAAAAAACACACACACACACACGCAATGCAGGTAACTCTAGACGATTGTATTAAAGGGACTGAAAATAATTTGTCAATGAATTTTTTTTAAATTCGCCATATAATTAGTTCTTTATACAAGTTTTCATAATTCAAAATAAAAAATAGCTGTTTCAGAGCTTATTTTCGAGGGGTTGAGCACGGACATTTTAAAAAATAAAATAAAAAAGTACTAAAATAACAGATTACCAAACTTCTGTCCAATGAAATTTTCTACATTTTTCATATAATGTCAAGCAATCAGTATACATTTTAGTGATGGAAAACAATAGGGGTCTCTGAGTGAAATTTGGTCCAGTGGGAAATTACTAGTAAAAAAGTGCTAAAAAATGTCATTTTCGGCCAAATTTCATCCCCTGTTAAAAATTTCATTTTCATTATTTTTGCCAATACCGAACTCATTTATGCTAAAACTTTTTATTCCAACCATTAATAAATTGACGTAATAATATAGGTACAAGACTTTCATTATTATTTTAAATATTATGAAAATTAAAAGGTAATAATGAAAGAAATTATTATTAAATTTACCATAAATGGGATATCTATTTTGAAAATTTCACAAAAAATGGCGGATGGTGTCAACGCTTCTACCGTTCAGGATTTTTTATTTATTCTTTCGTCTATCGTTCGTATTGGAAAGTTGTACGTTATATGATATGTAAAATGTTCACAGGAGAAAGCTTGAAAAGTATTTTTTGCACAACTGTACAAATATTCATAATTAATATTAAATTCAACATTATAAGATGGCAAATTTTACAAAACTATTAATTACATTTTTAGCTACTTATTTGTACTTTTAACGTTATAACGAAACAAACATAATCAACTAAATTAAATTTTAGCAAAAGTTTACTTTATTATTATATTCAATGACGCAAATATTTAGAGAACTTAATTCAAGACTATACCGAGGAATCGCAAGTTATACATTTTCTCATCATCTCTGATAAACTGAGCGTAAACTTTATCCGCGAAATAGCAATGAAACGCGGGCAAGAGCGGTTAGAATAATTTATGAAATTTAAAGGAGATAAATCTCGGTAATTACTAAAACACTGAAAAAATAAATTATTTACGTCATCACCGACGCGTGGTTACAGGTCTGGTTATACCTGGAGGGACCTATTGTCTACCAGATGAAGCGTCGACTCAGAGATAATTTATCATTTAAATTTCTAGACATTTCATTGGTACAAATTAGTATTATTCCGGCCTAATCGTAAAATATAAACCTATTACCTTTTTTCCTTTGCGAATACCGCCCGTCTGTGATGAATACGAACCTTCTGTCAAGAATACAACCCTCCTCAATGAATAACACCTTCTGTAGAACACAGCCTGCTCAGACCGGAAATAGATAACACTCTTTCTGTTGCGAACTCCGATTTTGAGTAGGTTACTTCGGACTAGCAAACATGTTATCAGACGACAAAATGTTATTCACAATCGTCTACCGGGATTATATTGCAGCCTAAATGGCATATAATATGCAATTGAGGGTGGTATACTAGATCACAGCACTCAGAAAACCAATATACCGCCTCGATTTCATCTCAGACGGTATTCTTTCATCGTGTGGTGATCTAGTATACCACCCTCATTTGAGGGCTTTATGTGTTTAATAGAATTACAACAACTGAAAAGGAATCCATAAGCCTTTTACCATTGTTAGCAACCGCAGCAGCAACCCCTACACCCCCCTGGCATCGACACCCTCGGCCTATGGCATCTTAGATGTCATTATTATCGACATGAATGATCTTTGCAAATATCGTTGATGAGTTGGTTTGTAAATCATGTTCTCTTTAAACACGATCAACCACAAGATACCACAAAACGCCACAATCACTGTTTGATTACTATTAATATACAAACGAGGGAGAATTTATTTCGGTGTGTGTTTTAATAACGGTCAAACATTATTGTTCCTCATGTCGTGTAGGAACCTTGGTGGACTAAAAGTTAAAGTTAATCATCAACTAGACTAACAAGGCCAAAAAGAGATGAGCGTTAGAATATAGCGTCATCTTGCATTATCATACCACCAAATATACTGACGCGTAGATTGTGTAAACGGCAAAAAATGCGAAAACCAAATAACTTAGGTTTTATATCTAAATAAAATTTTATTAAGAAAAGTTGTTCTCTAAAGTATATCTTCAGTGAATACTTACAGTTAACATCAATAAAAATGTAACTTTGGCTTTCTCCAACGTCGTTACTAGCTCTATAACTGTAGTTTCCAGATTGATTTCGGTCAATATTTGTAATTTTCAAACAATCTTTATCGGAATTTATATTAACGCTTTTTCTTTGGTCCTTATAATACCGATAGGTACGTCGCGTTCCATTTCAGTTTTGGGAGGTACAACTGGTACGTACCGGATAATGGAAAGCACCCCATGTTACTTCTCATTTTGGTGGATTGCTGACAACTACACATTCCAGCGTTATGTTGTCTCCTTCTTTAACGGAAGTTGATGGATTGACAGCTACTGAAACATCTGGTGTCCCTAAACAAAAAAAAAGTATATACATTTTGTTTAATTTCATGTACAATTTTGATAAAATGTTAAACCTTTTATCTAGATTTAATATTATCCAGTAAATACTGGGCATTATACATGTATGCACGCCCAATCAGGTATTTTATGTTGCAAACTACATCCTAATTTAAATCTTTACACATCTGTCTAATGACGTGTTATACTAGCTGTTTTCCGAAAATGTAGGTATTATATTATACCCACGTATAGGTATAACAGTAGTAAATGTGTACCAGTAACAGGTTACCAGATTGTGTAACCCTACATTAAGTACAGTACTAAATACTTTGTTGAGTTCTGATTTGGTCAATAGTGGCTACATGTGTACAATTTTTTGTCTGTAAGCTCCTGCATAAATTAAGTTTTAAAAAGTGGTAAAATTTTGATCTTGCAAGATAAGATTTTGGTAATTTTTTAAACAATTTAGTATTTTTACATTCACTGCTTTAGAAAGTGCATGTAAAATTGGGAGCGTCTCAAAATGTTCTTACTATCGAAAAAAGGAATTGGTAACGGATATATATAGCACAGATAAATGCTGCTCAATGTTAGAAAGGTATGCAGATCACAGAAATGTTAGTACTTCGGACTACGTGTATAGCCAAAACATTTACTACTGTTCTACTTATATGTTTGATGATGTTTTGAAGATTTTTATTGATGAGAGTAGATCAAGGTTATTTTTTGCTTAGATTGGGGTATCTTCTATTGAAACTAACTGAAGGCAGTATTTAAAAAAAAAGATTGTCTAATGTACACTATAGAAACTGCTTAGTAAGCACTTTTTGCATCTTGTCTACACACACGTATAAAAAACCACACAAAATCACAAGAAAGTGTTCTTCTGTCTTTATTTAATTGTAACTTTATTTCTGTATGGTCATCTTTACTTTTAGCAAAGAACTGGGCATATCCATGTGCATAAAATTAAATTGCAATAAAAATATTGGGCCAAAAAAAAGTAAATTTTAAAACCGTAATGTTCAGTTTGAACTTTGAATCAATTTCTCCCACAGTTTTGGCATGGATACAGGTCAGTTGGTCCCAATTCCAATTAGTCCCAAGTAAATTGGTCCCAAATTTGGTCAATTGGTCCCATTTCTAATTTTTCCCAATTCAATTGGTCTCAACTTTAAACAGTTCATTTTGAACTTTGAATCAATTTCTCCCACAGTTTTGGCATCACAATGACACTTCACCTCTCGAAAAAGCAAGTCACGTGATCGTAATTATGTTTCTTAATAAGTCAAAAACCAATTGGACGGGGGTTTGGAACAGGGCGGTTAATTGGACAGGGGTTCGGAACAGGTGTGTAAATTGGCAATTCACCTTTCAAATTGTGTATATTTATTATTAGATTTTACCGTCTGTTTGTTTATAAAATTATTTCATAGTGGAATTTAAGTATTAAGAACGATAGAGATGAGCTGCAATTTGTAAAACTGTATATCAAACAACTTATACAAAAATGTTAAATATTTTTTTTTAAGTACAGCGCAAATTAAAACGCATATTAACAAGCTGAATTTTGGCGGGCTTTTATGAAGTGTAAAAAAGACGAAGAGAAGAAATTTTAATTAATTTCTTTAATAAATACAAATTAACAATCATTTTATACATGTTGATATTAAATCAAATGCATTTTTATTGTTCTTGGGCGTCCGTCGTAGTACACACATAGATAGAGAGTTGTGGCTCTAATTGTAAAGTATACTTTGCTTATTCAGTAAATTTTAAACTATAAACATTTAATTAAAAAATTTCTATTCAATTAGTTTACATTATTGTATAACTGCTTTGGTGCTCGCAGAAAAACTTCATTTCTCTTAGGCAGTGGGTTTCAATACATAATAGCAATAAACGTTCTGGAATACATGTACATGTACAACAAAGTACATGTAGTTGTATGTAAATTATCAATTTTAGGTTAACTGTATGCTTGATAAATCTGTTAATATCGAAAACACGTAAATAAAATAATCTGTTGAAATACAAATATACATAGGGGGGGGGGGGGGGGGGCACACATGTATAAATTAATCATTTCAAACTCGTTTCACATGGGACTAGTGTAAATTTATAGGTTCATGATCTCTTTCACGTAGTAATAGTTGTCCTTCAGTACTTCCCCAAAAATTTCCATCAAACATTTCTGGTCTATTGAAACGGCGAATTTGTATGACAATAATGGCGATTCGTAGTTCAATGCAAAACTCAATTTATATCTTTACTGTGTCGGTTATCTTTTTTAAAGATAGTACTTGTTTCTCATATGAACCCTTTGAAATATATAGACAAATGAGTTGCAATAGTAAAATGAAACATACGTTATTGAAACATACGTGATAAACTCTCTGGAATGATAGTCCAGATACGGTTTTGTTGTTTATAAACGCAGGATTTCACGTCACAGTAAACGCCATTTTAACGAAACATCATGATGTTATTATTTATTTTCTTTATGGATACATGTAAAGAACTTGGTATGTAGCCTTTAAATCATGAAAATTTTACCATTAATAGGTAAGATTTCTGACTGCTTTTGCATGTTTCATAAAATATACATCCAAGCGAACATATTTTACCAATTATTTATATGTATTTATATGTATTTACATATCGAAACATACGTTACCATATGTAACGTATGTTACAAAATTTTGAAAAGATATGACAAAGTTTTTGGAACGTTCTACAATAGTTTTATTGTCATAAAATAAAACAGCTGCTTCTGTGTCATAACAAACATATTAGTTTTAAGAAAAGATATGCATATGAATTAACTTACCTTACATTTATCAAATAAAGGCTGTCATAATATTTTTCAACATTTCTAAGATGTGTGTCTATAAAATTCGGCGAAAACTGCATACTACTGACCATTTGGTACCAACACCTGCACAAAATTACCCTATGTAAAAAAAACTCAAAATTTTAAAGAAGAGATTGGTTTTTATTTAATGTTAACGTATGTTTCAATTCCCAATACTATGTATTTATTTTATTTCAAAAAGCATTATCATCTGTCCATAGAAATATGAAAAAGTTAAGAACTGAGAATGAAAGATTAAAAAGGAAAATCAAAACAACACAGAGAAAGATGCAAAGACTGACGGAAAGACAATCATGCTCGACACCAAAGACTAAAACGGATAAGATGATGCAACGGCTGCGTTTCAAAAAGACCAATAAATACGCAGCAAGTGAGGAGACAACTTCTCACGAGTTTTGTAGTTTCCGATGAAATTGCAAATAATGTAAAAGTTGCAAGTCCACGTAAGAAAAAATCCATATATGGAGCTGTAGTTGGACTACTAGTATTGAAGTACAGATGCATATCAAGTCTTTCTGAAGCGACAAAGCTATACAGAAAAATGATCAAACGAGTCATTGAAAGGGGTGTGATGAATATCAAGAATAGAAAACGAACCCAAAAGAAGTACAAAGAAAGTGTTATAAATTTCCTAGAGAGAGAAGATAATAGCCGGATGAACCCTGGAAAGAAAGACGTAGTCAAATGCGATAAAGGAAAAGTCCAAACTAGAATTTTAACAGATTATCTTGACAACTTGTACAGAAAATACATGTCTGAAAACCCAGAAGCAACTCTGTCACTGGCGACGTTCAAAAGAATCCGACCAAAGTACATACTTACGTCACAACAACTAAGTAGAACGACATGTTTGTGTACTAAACATAAAAACGTTTCCTTCAAGCTAAAGATGTTGAAGAATGCCGGTGTAACTACAACTTGCAATGCAGAGGAATTTGTACGACAGTAAATGACCATAGATTGTACGAAGTTACCCGATAAAGTAACCTACTCATTATGGAAATGATGGAAAGAAGAAAATGAAAATCATATAGGAAGAAATGAACTGAGAATTTACAAAACTATGGGAAACAGAAAGTGTTGACTTTACATAGCATGTAAAAAGATTGCAAAAACAGTACTCAGAAATAAGAAACTTAAAACAAAACCTTCCTATTTACGAAAGATAATTCACATGGATTTCGCCGAAAATTATTCATGCAAAACTGCCGACGAAATCCAAAGAGCTTATTGGAACCAAAGTCAGGTAACTTTACATCTCATGGTTTTGTACTACAAAGAAAAGGTAACAATGATTCTGAAGCACAAAAGTTTTGTAGCAGTATCTGACTGCCTGACACATGCATCTTCAACTGTCCTGTCTATACTTGAGGACGCTCTCGGTATTCTCGAACTTCAAAATGTTAAACATGTGCACTATTGGACAGATTCGCCAACAAACCAATACAGGAACAGATACATATTTGAGACTATCTTTAACCATCCTGTTATTTTCGGATGTCCTGCAACATGGAATTTCTTCGAAGCCGGACACGGCAAAGGGCCGTGTGATGGCGTTGGTGGCAAATGGCGGAAGAATCTGTGAATGCCCAAAAGGCAACTATCCAAGATGCTGACGATTTTTTTCAGTGGTCAAAAAGTTCAAGAGGCGTAAAAAACATTGAATTCTTCTTTGTAACCAAAGAACACTGCGAGACAAAAGTCGAAGAAGTGAAACAGTGCCAGTTGAAACCAGTGAAAGGAACAATGAAGTGTCGTAATAACATCCTTTATATTGCAAACACATCGTGTTACTGCAAAGATTGTATAAAGGTAGATTTATGTGAACATTGGAGTATAGGAGCGGAAATAAAAGATAATGACATTCGTTACCAGACTTATAGAACGGTTTTTTGAATTTTTCTCTGTTCGTTTAATTGGTCAGTCGAAGTATATGCTTCACGTTTTAATAATAATTATATAAATTTACTAAAAAAATGATAAACCTTGCAAAGTTTAAATTTTATATGTAAAATTTATGTCAAAGTATTGTTTTTTTTGGCAAGTTTGAAAACAAATCTTGTTTATGAAAACACTAGACTCAAGATGTGTTGCTTTTATGGTTTCGAAAGACGATTTTTTCCATGAATAGTATTTAAATATACTGACTTTTTATTTTGATACAACGATTTTCCATACTAAATTTTGACCTTGTTTTGAACGGAAGTGTACGTTAGGAAAATTCCATTGTTGTTTTTTCGAAATCCTTCGGGTAATGTCGTCTGCAGTTAAGGCGGGAAAAGTCTCGCGGTTTGAACGTTTGTAAACAACATTAGACCCCTTTAAAAATGGCTGACTTCCTATGGAAAATCGCTGTATCAAAATGAAAATTCAGTCGCATTTCAGAACGCCGATTAACTGTGTAAAATAATTGTTGATTTCAAAAATTGTAATATGAGATCTACACAAGGACCATAAACTCGACCAAATGCGGTAAGCAGTTTTTGTCTCGCCTGCGACGAAAGTCGCTGGAGGCGAGACATATGTATGGGAATCCGGCGGCGGCGGCGGCGTAAACACTTGACATCTTGCTTCATATCTTTGTAAGCCCAAGCCCTAGGTCCATCAAATTTGGTCCAGAGGTAGCTTATGATGAGTACTTGCCAGTCAGTCACCTGTCACCTGACCTTGACCTCAATTTCACGGTCCAGCGACTACGTTAAAGGTTTTGGGTTACGACAGTTCCTCTGTAACTACGCATGGTAGGATGACAATATTTGGTGTATAGGTTGCTGATGACTAGTACATGACTGTCTGGTATGTGTCACCTGACCTTGACCTCAATTTCACGGTCCAGCGACTACGTTAAAGTGTTTGGGTTACGACAGTTCCTCTGTAACTACGCATGGTAGGATGACAATATTTGGTGTATAGGTTGATGATGACTAGTACATGACTGTCTGGTAGGTGTCACCTGACCTTGACCTCAAATTTCACGGTCCAGCGACTACGTTAAAGTTTTTGGGTTACGACAGTTCCTTTGTAACTACGCATGGTAGGATGACAATATTTGGTGTATAGGTTGGTGATGACTAGTACATGACTGTCTGGTAGGTGTCACCTGACCTTGACCTCAATTTCACGGTCCAGCGACTACATTAAAGTTTTTGGGTTATGACAGTTTCTCTGTAACTACACATGGTAGGATGACAATATTTGGTGTATAGGTTGCTGATGGCTAGTACATGACTGTCTGGTAGGTGTCACCTGACCTTGACCTCAATTTCACGGTCCAGCGACTACGTTAGTTTTTGGGTTACGATAGTTCCCCTGTAACTACGCACTATTGGACAGATTCGCCAACAAACCAATACAGGAACAGATACATATTTGAGACTATCTTTAACCATCCTGTTATTTTCGGATGTCCTGCAACATGGAATTTCTTCGAAGCCGGACACGGCAAAGGGCCGTGTGATGGCGTTGGTGGCAAATGGCGGAAGAATCTGTGAATGCCCAAAAGGCAACTATCCAAGATGCTGACGATTTTTTTCAGTGGTCAAAAAGTTCAAGAGGCGTAAAAAACATTGAATTCTTCTTTGTAACCAAAGAACACTGCGAGACAAAAGTCGAAGAAGTGAAACAGTGCCAGTTGAAACCAGTGAAAGGAACAATGAAGTGTCGTAATAACATCCTTTATATTGCAAACACATCGTGTTACTGCAAAGATTGTATAAAGGTAGATTTATGTGAACATTGGAGTATAGGAGCGGAAATAAAAGATAATGACATTCGTTACCAGACTTATAGAACGGTTTTTTGAATTTTTCTCTGTTCGTTTAATTGGTCAGTCGAAGTATATGCTTCACGTTTTAATAATAATTATATAAATTTACTAAAAAAATGATAAACCTTGCAAAGTTTAAATTTTATATGTAAAATTTATGTCAAAGTATTGTTTTTTTTGGCAAGTTTGAAAACAAATCTTGTTTATGAAAACACTAGACTCAAGATGTGTTGCTTTTATGGTTTCGAAAGACGATTTTTTCCATGAATAGTATTTAAATATACTGACTTTTTATTTTGATACAACGATTTTCCATACTAAATTTTGACCTTGTTTTGAACGGAAGTGTACGTTAGGAAAATTCCATTGTTGTTTTTTCGAAATCCTTCGGGTAATGTCGTCTGCAGTTAAGGCGGGAAAAGTCTCGCGGTTTGAACGTTTGTAAACAACATTAGACCCCTTTAAAAATGGCTGACTTCCTATGGAAAATCGCTGTATCAAAATGAAAATTCAGTCGCATTTCAGAACGCCGATTAACTGTGTAAAATAATTGTTGATTTCAAAAATTGTAATATGAGATCTACACAAGGACCATAAACTCGACCAAATGCGGTAAGCAGTTTTTGTCTCGCCTGCGACGAAAGTCGCTGGAGGCGAGACATATGTATGGGAATCCGGCGGCGGCGGCGGCGTAAACACTTGACATCTTGCTTCATATCTTTGTAAGCCCAAGCCCTAGGTCCATCAAATTTGGTCCAGAGGTAGCTTATGATGAGTACTTGCCAGTCAGTCACCTGTCACCTGACCTTGACCTCAATTTCACGGTCCAGCGACTACGTTAAAGGTTTTGGGTTACGACAGTTCCTCTGTAACTACGCATGGTAGGATGACAATATTTGGTGTATAGGTTGCTGATGACTAGTACATGACTGTCTGGTATGTGTCACCTGACCTTGACCTCAATTTCACGGTCCAGCGACTACGTTAAAGTGTTTGGGTTACGACAGTTCCTCTGTAACTACGCATGGTAGGATGACAATATTTGGTGTATAGGTTGATGATGACTAGTACATGACTGTCTGGTAGGTGTCACCTGACCTTGACCTCAAATTTCACGGTCCAGCGACTACGTTAAAGTTTTTGGGTTACGACAGTTCCTTTGTAACTACGCATGGTAGGATGACAATATTTGGTGTATAGGTTGGTGATGACTAGTACATGACTGTCTGGTAGGTGTCACCTGACCTTGACCTCAATTTCACGGTCCAGCGACTACATTAAAGTTTTTGGGTTATGACAGTTTCTCTGTAACTACACATGGTAGGATGACAATATTTGGTGTATAGGTTGCTGATGGCTAGTACATGACTGTCTGGTAGGTGTCACCTGACCTTGACCTCAATTTCACGGTCCAGCCACTACGTTAGTTTTTGGGTTACGATAGTTCCCCTGTAACTACGCATGGTAGGATGACAATATTTGGTATATAGGTTGCTGATGAATAGTACATGACTGTCTGGTAGGTTCCACCTCACCTTGACCTCAATTTCACGGTTCAGCGACTACGTTAAAGTTTTTGGGTTACGGCTGTTCCCCTGTAACTATGCAGGGTATGGTGACAATATTTTGTATACAGGCCGCTGCTGATATTTAATGCTATTTACGTAATGCTTATGACGAAATTTATTTTCGTTACTGATGCGGAATGCAGGCGAGACGTTTTTCTGTGTCCACACTTGTTTATTTTGTCAGGCAAAACCCGTCGGAACGACACGAAAACGTTTACTATAGATGCTTTTACTACGCATCTAGATGCTTTATGTACAATACCATCTAGATGCTTTTGAAATTCATCTAGATGGAACACCATCTAGATGAAACCATCTCAATTTTGACATGAATCGCCACTGATAGTGGACAGGCTTTTCTTAAAATGATTCTAAATTTTCCTCTAACAGAAATGGTCTGTCAAGTAGGTTTCTGACCTGAAAATTTGATTAAAAAAGACCCAACTTTGATGCTTTGTAACTTTGCTACCTTTTAAGTTAACTTGAAACCGTTTTGGATATTTCTTCTGTATGCATTTAACGTTTCTTAAACAACCTATCATTGCCCTTTGAAAATATTTATTTTTCGAAGTTACTTGAAGAGCTATATGCACCGTTTTATTGAGCTTGGGTGGGAAGATTTCACATTTTTTTTTGTAATTTATATCAGCGTCTACCAGTGTGTGTCTCTATCAGGTCCGCGCTTTAAAAATAAAATATACGGAGAGCCATAACAGCATTTTTTAAGAGGTTTTTCGGCATTTTTATTTTATTATTTTATTTCTTATTATCATGTACAGCGTACCTCCTTTATATTTAAAAGTAAGGCATAGTTATATTATTGTTTGTTTTACGAAATTTTCTGATTAAAGACATTCATATGATGAACTGCATCCCGATCCAGCCCAAGCGGTGACAAAAGTAGTAGACCAATATATGCCAACAAGACATTAACAGTGTTGAGAAAAAACTGGGATACCGCCAACTAACTGTCAAGGGCATGCAGAGCAACAGCTGGTATATAGATGTCCAGAGGGTAATGATCAAATACAACATTGGAGACGCTCGGAATCTCATAGCAAGCCAAAATATAACAACTGCTAAAGTCAACGATATCAAAAGGGAGATAGGAAAATACTGGCTTAACGAAATAAAACATTCCGCCAGCCGCTACCAAGGAATGAAATATCTCAATCTGAACACTTTCAGAGCCGGAAAAGTTAATAATCTATTGAAGATCAGAAGTCACACTACAAGAGACATCTACCGGTTACAAGTCAAAATGAAGCTCCTAACTGGCATATACATCTTGCAGCCTCTGAGATATAAAATTTTTAAGGAGGGAAGTCAGACCACCTGTAGCGCCTGTCACGAAGCAGAAGAAACAACTGACCATCTACTACTAGACTGTACTAGATGGGACACAATTAGAAAACCAATACTGCACCAAATAGACACTCTTATGCTGGCTCACAGTAATACCAAATGGCAAGAACTAACCAAAGGTAGCAAAATGCAGATACTATTAGACATCACAGTTGTAGAACGACAGCTGAAGCTCCATGTCAATGCCATAGCTCAAATAGAACATCATACCAGAAGGCTAATCTATGCTATTCATAACGCCAGGGGGCCTCGGTGGCCGAGTGGTCAAGGTAGTTCGTCTACTATTGATCACGTGGTCTGTCAACACTGAGATTGCGGGTTCGATTCTCACTGCAGGCAGGGTGTACTCGATGCCAATCTTAATTGACAAGGATTGCCAGTTTTCCTACCGCAGGTCGGGGGTTCTCTCCGGGTACTCTGGCTTCCTCCCCCAATAAAAACTGGACGCCATGATATAGCTGAAAAATTGCTGAAAGTGGCGTTAAAACACCATTCAAACAAACAAACAAACATAACGCCAGATGTAGATTTGTACTAAATGGTTAGATGATTTCTGTCGCTCTGGTTAGGCGGGGACTGGCGCAGTAGGGCAGCCGTCAAAATTTATCGATCTGTTCACCACATACAAGTAGCAACAAAATCTGCACTTGCCACCGAAGACTCCACAAGCTCTCGTAGTAAGTTAACCCAATGATGAAGGTACCAGACTAATTTTAAGGAACAATTTTTATAAAAAAACATTGATTGTGTCGTGGCTAACAAATGAATTTTACCTTTTTAATTTTCGCCATTTTACCTCTTAAACAAAATGTGCTAAGAAAGCGTGCAGAACTAGTCAGAATTTTTATTACCAGTCAGATACTATTTTAATCCGCTGTTAAGGAAAAGTACGATGTAATGTACACAAGAGCTCGTTTTAGATTTTAACCAAATACTGAAATAAAGCTATTTTTACCTTACAATTTAAGCCGTGTATATATATGTCCTACTACTAACTAGCCTAAATTGTAAATAGTCCGCATAAACGTAATATATGCTGTAACCGGTGAAGGGAGATTTAACTACTGGTGGAGGACTTTCTACTACACATTTGGTTACATTGTACAGTGAGGTGATGGGTTTTGTTCGACACGCCGTGTGCAACTGACGACGTGGTTGTCCTTTCATGGATGTTAAGATTCGAAAGAAGAAGAAGCTAACCCCGAAATTTGAAAAGAATATATTGACTTTAACCTGTTTTGATTTATAAAACAATATTAAACAACGACGAGATCGTCACATAACATACATAAATTAAACTTGTTCTGGAGTTTAGTATTAAAACGTAACTTGCGCATAAAATGAGGGGTAAGGATTAAAAATAAAAATAAAAATATTTTTTCTTCTTTACCAATTTGTCAGAATTAGGGGTAGGAAGAATCGTAAAACTACAAATTAAAAAAACCATAATAGCCTTATTAACAATTTACTTATTTTTAAGGAATTAAAACAATGGAACAAACACTACTATATATTTGTTTTGCAAATTCATCATCTCTGGTCGTTATTTTTTCAAAGGTCTTCAGTCTTCTTTAAATATGTGGGGATACTTTTTCCAAACTTTGATGTGTATTAACTTAAAGCCATTTAAAGGAAATATGCGTTAGTTTTCCCACAAAGCATCAATCAGTTTCACAGTCGAAGAATTTTTAAGAGTTATTTCCATTGAAAACAGGTTCATTTTGACTTGTATCTTAAATATATAGCATGCAGCTACTCGAGTATGCCTTTTATACTCACTTACTACACCGCAATTGATAATAAAGATTTATACTGTATACGAGGAAATTGTCGCGCGTGGGTATTTGTTGCTACATTCGCTATTACGAAAACTCCGAAAAAATCAATCTTGAGAATAATTTATTTACAAAAGAAAGCATTTAATATAACCCCTACACGCAATTTTTGACACTAATACGCGGAAATATTACCCGCGAAAATTTTCACGTTTACAGTACTCATGATCAGTAACATAAAAGTAACATACAAAAGAGATACATTCCCCACAAAGCAAACCTCAATCTTGAGAATAATTTATTTATAAAAGAAAGCATTTAATATAACCCCTACACGAAATTTTTGACAATAATACGCGGAAATATTACCCGCGAAAATTTTTACGTTTACAGCTATCAGTAACATAAAAGACACTCAGTAACATAAAAGTAACATACAAAAGAGACACATTCCC